>CM060373.1:4165554-5365554 GCA_030545235.1 Helianthus tuberosus | reverse complement strand
GCACTATTCAAACTCTAGAAGACATGCTTCGGGCGTGCGTAATTGACTTTGGCAATGGTTGGGAGAAACATCTGCCACTCGTGGAATTTTCATACAATAACAGCTACCACACCAGCATTAAGGTTGCACCATTCGAGGCATTGTACGGGCGTAAATGCCGATCACCTCTCTGTTGGGCAGAGGTGGGAGATAGTCAAATCACAGGTCCAGAAATGGTAGTCGATACCACAGAAAAGATTGCACAAATACGACAACGCATGGCGGCAGCACGCGACCGTCAGAAAGCATACGCTGATTTAGACAGGAAACCACTCGAGTTCCAGGTTGGGGATCGGGTGCTACTCAAAGTTTCACCCTGGAAGGGTGTGGTTCGTTTTGGCAAACACGGCAAACTAAATCCACGATATGTTGGACCATTCGAAGTTACAGAGAAAATAGGTAAAGTGGCCTACAGATTGAACTTACCACCTGAACTCAGTGCAGTTCACAACGTCTTTCACGTGTCGAATCTGAAGAAGTGTACGTCAGATGAGACCCACATAGTTCCCTTAAAGGAACTCACTATCGACGAGCGGTTGCACTTTGTCGAGGAACCTGTTGAAATCACGGACCAGGATGTTAAGGTCCTCAAGAACACGAGAATCCCTCTCGTACGAGTTCGTTGGAACTCCCGCCACGGCCCAGAGTTCACCTGGGAGCGTGAAGATCAAATGGAACTCAATATCCCCAGTTATTCGGAACCAATGCAACTACTACTGAGGCTGAAGCTATCACAGAATTTCGGGACGAAATTCCAAATCAACGGGGGGATAATGTGACACCCCAAGAAAACCAGTAATCTTCGCAAACCTGCTCGGGGAGCCGCGATACAATACAGGTAAACAACGTTACACCACTAGCTTCCTCAGTAACTACATGCTAAATTTCGGGACGAAATTTCTTTCAAGTTGGGGATAATGTGACAACCCGACTTTGCAAGGTTTTTACCTGATTTAATAACTGTTCACTAAACGTGGTTTTTATATTTATATTGGTGTGCCTTATAGTGTGTTTTATATACATATAGTAATATATTAATAATGGGCCTTGCATTAATAATGTGCTTTGTACTAAATTGGATCTTATAATTAAATATGGAACCATGGCCCAACATCCTACCCTTATGAAAACACCCCACCATGGCCGAAAACATTATATGTGTCTTCGTCCACTAGAGTGCCAACGAGATCAACAGTGGGCTTAGGCCCAGTTCGGTCCAAAGGAGCAACCGTCCCAAACTGTTACATTTATATACGTAAGTTGTTATGATCAAAGAGATAGAAACCCTAGAATACTTTCTTGTGTGCGACGGCAGTGAACACAAACCCTTTAGAGGCGACATCATATCTGTCAATAGAGTTCCCCGGTTAGTGAATCTAAATCTGAAATTATATTGTTTCTTGTTTTGATCGTTCATGTTATGCATTGACTTGATTAACAATGGTATGTGCTGTTGTGATGTACCATGATAGTTGGCTGGATAATGAATATATATAAGTGGGTCATGATTAAACTAAATAATGATTTGAATGATTTGTTGAGTTGGGCGGCCCATGTGTGTGTTGTCAGGATGTAGTCAAGATCCGTATGCTAATTGTTTGATTTTATGTTATTGAATTGTAAGATAAGGATCACCACATGGATTGTCGGCCATGGTAATTTTTATTGATGATGATGGTCCCATGTAAAGAAGTATATATGTGGCTATGTATACTGTTGACTTGGATGATATGACCGAACATGTGTGCCTGTTGATGATGTTGTGTGATGATTCTGTTCAAATGATGTTACATGGTTGCACAGAGATTTACAAATCTGAATATGAACATGACAGCCATGTGCGATTAGACATATTCATGTGGGCATTTAATGAGTTGCCAGTAGGATTATAGGTGTTTTAGGTTATTTATGCGATGTAACCTGCTGTGTTTTTGATGATGATAACTATAGGATCTTGGTATGATGTTGACGGCTGCTAGGGTTCTGCATGAAACTGATATGACGTAACTGATGAATCGACGAAACAGACCTATTGACGAAATAGATCTTTGTTTCGCCAAAGGGCAGTCGACGAAACATAATGTGTTTCGTCAAATTGTGTTTCGTCAATATATGTGTTTCGCCGCACTGTGCTGTCATTTGAGTTAATCCTGTTAAGTGTTAACTGGAATATCTGACTGTTGTTAAATGATATACATGACTTGTGTGTTTGCGAATACGTACTACATGCTTATACGTGTACCTTGTGACTACAAACTGATTATATATACGTGCATACTCTAGGACGTGATTGATTTACTTTGAGCACATACTTAGCATACCGAGCAAACGAAGGTGAGTTCACACAAGCCAAGGCATGGGGTTCCCAGGGGGGAATGGGGATTTGATGATTACTGTACGTACATAGATAACAGAACCTACTGCTAGACTAGTAACACTTATTGAACGATCTTCGCACACCTGCCAAGGACATTGGCCGCGATATTATGACTGACTTCGCACACCTGCCAAGGACATTGGCCGCGAACTAAACTTACAAATCTTCGCACACCTGCCTAGAGAGGCCGCGATACAAACAAACCTAGTCTAGAAAAACTTGGGGAAAGACCTTCCCCAACATCTTCGCACACCTGCCTGGAGGGCCGCGATGGAAACTAATACGATACATTGTAACGAACGAACATACTACAACTCACGCTATACTATTACTGAACTATTAACTGTGAACTCGCTCAACTAGTTGTTGACTCTCTCTCTTACATGTCTTGCAGGACCTTAGGTACTTATGGAGCTTGCACAGGGAGGAGCAGGTCGTTGTGGGACATGGATCGATGATGCCATGTTAACATTTGGATAATTAAACTATGGATTTGGTTTTGAACATTATGCTTCCGCTCATAACTTAACTATGTTTGTTTTGGATATTAAACGTGTTGGTTGGACTTTTACATTAAATATTTACTTGTTCAATATGATTAGTGGTTTGATCCTGGTCAGTCACGCCTCCAAGCGGTGGTACTCCGCGTGTGGATTTTGGGGGTGTGACAAAATAGTAATTCAATAACAGTAATTTTAATAAATAATGGATTTTAATAATTCCAACTATTATCCGTTGGCCGTCAACGGTACCAATTTAAAAATTCTCACTGGCGGTCTCATTTTTTCACATATTGGCCTTCAAAGGACCCTGACTAACAGAACCCTAACACCGTTAGTCTCCGATCGCCAGAAAAACGTTTTTGGTCGGAAAAAGGTTGCTAAAGATTCGATCTATGGTTACAAACAGGTTTGGGATGAAAATTTCGAGTTTTCCGGCCAAAAAGAAGTTTTCCGGTGAAAAAAGAGTTTTTTCCGACAACCTTAATAATTGGGGCTTTTTACTAGAAAAGGTTCTTAAAGGTGCGTAATAAGGTTACAAAGAGGTTTGAAACGAAAATGTTGAGTTTTCCGGTCAAAATGAAGTTTTCCGGTGACCAGAGACTAACGGCGTTAGCGTTTTATTAGTCAGAATCCATGAAGGCCAATATGTGAAAAGATGGGACCACCAGTGAGAATTTTTGAAGTTGGGACCGTTGCCGGCCAATAAGCAATAGTTAAGATTATTAAAATCCATTATTCATAATTTTAATGAAAAGGAGAAATATGTAATATACATGAGTTACCAAGCGGAAATATATAATTGAATTTTATGTTTGGGTAAATATGTAATAAGCCAACTTATGAGAGGGAAATATGTAAAAATGCCTATTACATTTTGCAAGGCTATTTTCTTTTGTTGTTTCATGCATCTAACGTTTGTATTTTCTTTCATACTAAAAAATGTCTAGAAAGTAGACTCAAGGGGCTTTCAAACCATATAAAATACACCTGTGAGAGAACATGTCAACACTACTAGATTTCCTTTCCATGAGCTTTACTATTTTAGATCATTAACTTTTCAACTAATTTTCACATCCAACGATCATACCATAACTGAAACCAAGTTCTTTTAATCATATTGGGCACCTTATAAACTACTGAACTTTACTACTTGTTTGATTGAGGCATTATAACAAACACCTTATGGCCATACAATTAAACCTTTTAAATTACAACCATAAAGATTCTAAGGAACCCCTTTTCTTCCAATATATCAGGTTCCAAACAATGGACTTCAATTATCAATAATCATCGAACTTGCTAATACTTACATATCTTTGCAATATATATAGAAATATTTCTACCTCAAATTAATTATACTACCATATATGGTTCAACATAAAGTCATACAATCCTACAGAGATTTCACAAATAATCTGTTAAGATTATAAAACAACTAGTAATTCCATAGTTTCATCGTAATTTGGACTTTCCTATTTATCCATACGACTGATCAACGGTTAGGGTTTTATAAATGATAACTCACATACATGTACATCTAATTGGGGCTGATAATCAACATGCAACTAACAAAATCACTGGAATTTTCCTCTTGTTTTTCCATACCAATCTTTTACGCCTACCTTTTGTTATATACCATAAAACTGCATTATATGAAGTCAAAAAGTGATGAAACTTCTACGCAAAACAAAACGAGAAACAAAGAAGACTCAAAACCAGTTTCAAACCTTCTGTCCCAAATCAAACATATAAATTCATTAACGAATAGTCGTAAACTCGCAATGTCATAAACATATAAAAACATCTTAAGAGCAGCTTTATACAACAAAACATAATGAATTGTACATCACAGGTATTAAGCTGAATACAAAGCATTTCATCAAACAGCAAACTGGCTAAAGCATTTCATCAAACAGTTGGCGTGCCCCCTAGAACCTATCAGTACAGAATAGACAAAGAAACGAGGTGCATAGAGAGCAAAAGAAAAAATAACCCATATAGATATTGAACATTTGAATGTGGTGACATGACAACAAAATAAATCAATTAAGAATGCAAGATAGATGACTTATAGGGTTTAAAGTTTAAACGAACCTGATGAGATTGTCTGAGTGATAGAAGGGGCTGCGTGTGGAGGCTGAAGTGGCTCCGGCGAGCGGCTGTGTGACGGCGTCTGGTGGCTAGAGACGAGAGGATAGTGGCGGTGTGTGGTGTGGTGTTCTGTAATGGTAAAGAGGAAAGGGCGAAAGGCATGAATGATGAATCAGTGATTGTTATTTGGCAAAAAATTGGAAAATAGGGACATAACTGACCCGAACTCGGGATCTCAGGTTTAAGAAGCACGCGCTGATTCAGTTTAGCAGTCAATACGTTTGATCATAAGGTTCAACTACAAAATCTTAAAGTGTTCCTTCAGAATTTTCTATTTAACAAAACACTATAAATTATGAATCGAACATGTTCCTGGGAACCCTCTAATTAGCTATAGATCTGCCTCTGGTCGGAATCCGTTATAATCACGCTATGGAGTCGCTACTTAACAAATTGCAAGACATGGTCGCTTCGCTACAAAGTGTGTTCGCTATCGATAACTATGATTCTCAACAACAAAGTAATAAATAGATAAAGGAAACAGACCCGAATCGTTAATCATGAACTCCTTGATGCTATTCCTAAAAAGTAATTCAAGGGATCTATTTACGATATAAACCTCTGCAGGATTCCGGATAGCTGCAGTGAGCGAGAGCCTGTGTGCAGTGAGATTTAGATGGCAAAATCTAGAGGTGGCGTACTCAACATACTTGAACAAAATTTCTTGATGTATATCATTATCTTCTATATAAAAATCCAATATCGGGAAAGAAGCGATTAGGTGAAACCAGTTCTTAGTCCACCTGTAGTCAAGCCTGATGTAGCGCCCCCTCAACACATAACGCCCTATGGCGCCTTCGTACACCGCCCCGAGGGGCGCCATACCCCTCCAACTTGCTTCCCCTGCGATGTCGTCTTCATTGCCTTTTGTAATCATATAAAACATACTAATTATTACAAAAGTTGAGAATCTAAACAAAAAGTGTTTTGATTCAAAGCAGCCAGACCCATTTCAACCCAAATAAAAGATTTACTCCAAATAAAGCATCAAACATCAAGTGGGATGCTCAAGAAATATAATGACAATCCGAACGAAGTAAAGTGACAATGAAAAGATTTACTCCAAATAAAAGCATATAAACTGAAACCCGACGATACCAACAATATCTCCACGCTTCACAGGAGAATGGCACTTGAAGAATTTAGCTTCATCCAAATAAATAAATAAAAAAATATGCTTAAAGAAGTGAATAATTTCAGTAGTGTGTTGAAACTGCAGACAGTAGTTGTATGCAGATAAGGGGGCACTTTAAAGGTGATTCGTATTGAACAAATAACAGAAATCTTCATACAATGTTCATAAAGATTTTGAAATTTAGGGCACTCCAAATGTATTCATTCCAAATACACGTATGGAGATTCAATACATTTAAATTCAAAATCTAACCTAACTCAATAATTTCACAATCCAACAGTTTCAAATTAAACCTAACTCGATAACTAGGGGGTGTACTCACAGAAGCTAGGTTGTGGTTGTAGAATCGGGTTCTGGTCGTGGAAGCAGGTGGCGTGAATGCGGTTGCTGGTGGCGTGAATCGTTGGGTGGTTGTAGGTATGCCGTGGTTGGGTTTGGGGGACAGTGGAGTGATGTTGTGTAGAGGGTAACGTGTATAAACCCTATTTTTAAACAGAATTTATAGAACCAATTTAGACCAGTCATTATATTTTAGATTAAAACTAAATAAAAAGGATATAATAGTAATTTGTTAAATATTACATTCTTTTTTCATTCTTTTTTTATTCTCTTTCTCTCTCCTCTCTTAATTTTTTAGAGATCAAATAACATGAAGATTTAGGTTTATACATTTAGATATTCATCATCATTTTCAAAGTAATTATGTCACTTTTAATTTCTACATACGTGTAAATAACCTGTTTACATATTTGTAAATCTTCAAACTCATCATAAATCCTTTCATACCATTCATCTATATAGATACTAGATTATAACCCCGTGTATTACACGGGTTAAGTAAATAAATAAATCAAATAATTAATAACGAAGACTTAACAATTATAAAATGATATTTTTAAGACGCTTTTATGATATCCAAACAAAATTTTGTGTCATGTATGATCAAAACTTGTGATGTTAGTCAAGTTTATAAATATGAAAACATTTTAACCATCGATTAGAAGACAAACTGTATCATCGACTTTCTCATGAGTTTTAACGGTCATGTGAACATACATTTAATAACCCAGGTTTTATTTAATTAATAGTGGTCTTAATTTATTAGTTCTAAAAAATGTTAAAATATCCAGATTAGGCATATAGCAATTAGCCAATTAGATAAACTTATATCAAAAATAATATTTAAATTTAAATTAGTTAGATAAGTGTAAATTATCGGTAATTATTAAATTATATAACTTTAAAATTTAAATATGTGAGTTGCATCTTAAAAGGATGGTTGTTTTTTGATAAATTTATTAGTATGATAAATGTAGTTATTATTCTTTTTGCATTTTAAACGTTTATTAAATTTAATAATTTAAATTAATAAATGTAGTTACTATTCTTCTTGCATTTTAAACATATATTAAATTTAATAATAATTATCTGCAATTAAGGAATTGAGATATAAAATTTAAATATATGAGTTGCATCTTAAAAGTAGGGTTGTTTTGGATAAATTTATTATTATGATAAATGTAGTTATTATTCTTCTTACATTTTAAACATATATTAAATTTAATAATTTAAATTAAATAATAATTATCTACAATTAAGGAATTAAGATATAATTTCTAATCTAGTTTTTTTTTCTTTTTTTGAACGTCCAACAAACTCAATCCCGAGCACTCTCGGGGCACCCACTGGACAAACGGAGTACTCCGAGAGTAACCCGAGTCCACCACCAATTCCGGGAAAAACCCGGTAACCCACCCGCCCATAGGCACGACAGTGAAATTACCGGTAAAACCCGTTTGGCTCAAGGATCCAACCCAGGTTTCCCTGGGTCTCCTATCATTGCCCACCACTCCACCAGTGCCTCACTCTGCACCAAGTGGGAGTCGAACCTACATCTCTCAAGAGAAATGCAAGCCCTCCACCACTTGATCTAGAGATCATTGGCAATTTCTAACCTAGTAATTAATATAAATAAATAATACGATATTTTATGGAACTTTATCCGTAATTTCTTGAATGTTTGAAACATATTAAATTTAATAATTTAAAGTAAATAATAATTATATACAATTAATGATGGTTTAAAATAATGACAAGTGTCCTTCTATTATTATTTTTATTATATAGTATATAAATAAATAAAAATATAGATAGATGGTGGAGCCCCATCAACAAATCCTAAAAAATAAGAATATCCAGTCATATTTCCATTTTTTTTAAGTTTCAAATTTAATTTAAAAGAATTAAGAGATGAGGTTAATATTTACTAAAACGATAAGGACTCACGAAATTTGTATGCCTTCATGAAAAATTTTCGTGATCTTTGTAACTTAAATATGTCCATACATAAATAATAAATACATTTTTTTCCAACTAATGTATAAGAGTTTAAATTAAATTAGATAGGAAAATCATTATATTATATTATAATTATTATACAATTAATGATGGCCTAGAATAATGACAAGTGTCCCTTTATTGGTTTCTTTTATTATATAGTATAGATTTAATCATTATTATATAAAACACATTATGTACATGTAAATAACAAAAAATATATTTAATATATTTATATTAACTGTAACATAAATCAAATATATGTTTACACATATGTTAATAGATATCCAGGTACATATGTAACAATAAATCGATATTTACACATGTGTAAAATCAAACTATTGAAAAATTGATATCAACATATGCATTTTCATTGGCACCTTTCTCTTTCTTTTGATTTTCCCAAGTGATTCTGAAGCAATTTGAACACCTTAAATGGATCAAAAGCCTACGATCACAAAAACTATTATAACTACAATAACAACAAACAAGGTAAATAAGAGTAGGATCAAAAGCTTAATAACATACCGATATATGTAATTAACTTTTATATTAAAGTTTGTACCTTAAATTGTAAATAATAAATAAAATTAAAATCCACAAATAGGTTCTAAAATGTTAAACTAAAGAAAAACAATGACTACTTTTGAAACATGCTTTACAGGTGTGTAACTCAACTATTTACATATATGTAGTTGTTCGACATATTTACGTGTAACTAAAGAATTTACGTATATGTAAACATTTATTCAAACGCCTAGCATGCAATATTTTTAAGTTACAAATCATTTCAGTAATAAATTTAGCTTAGTTAAATAATTATCCGAATACATTAAACTAGCTAAATAGTTGGTAAAAATAGTTAGAACTCTTTGTAGTGTGGATCTTAAAAATCTATGATATCACTGTATAACAATTAAATGAGGCACTATTTGAACCATCTTCTGCGAATCCATTGATTATAAGGAAACAGACAAGAAAAGGAACAAGTGTATAAATATATAATATAACCCAAAACAAATTGCATAGTATACCTTAAAGATCTTAAAATAAATGAAAATTTAAAGAACCTGAATACTTTTTCGATTACGGCCTTGATTATGTAGATCTACAAATGAGAAAAAATAGGAAGTTAGTCAAAAATCAAAGGGTAAATTACTTTTTGAGTCCCTGTGTTTTATGCCTTTTAACTAGTTGAGTCCAAAAGCAAAAAGTTTAACGACCTGAGTCCCCATAAGCATTTTCTTTAACCATTTGAGTCCAAATTTCTAATCCAGTTAGAATTTTGTTGTTAAGTTTTGTTAAATGACCAAATTACCCTTATAAAACACAGGGACTCAAAAAGAAAAAAAATATATAATAATAATAATAATAATAATAATTATTATTATTATTATTATTATTATTACCATTTAAAAATCATATCATCATCTTCACCAAATGGATCAACAAACCATCATATAGGCTACGGTTTTCCATATACTTGTACAAAATCAAACCAGCATGTCCAAAGAGATGATGGTTTCTGGCACTTGATTTCATGTAACCACCTGAAACATACCCACCCATGGTGATTAATGATTTATTTGAGAGGTTAATTGTAGGTCCACTAGCGGAGGATCTAGTCGCCTAATCCTTGTATACGAACAAACCCGGTTGTGCGGAATCCAACCGAGAAAGCAAACCGACATCGAGACACAATATAAAATAAAAGTTCAACGTTTAAAGCTCAATATATTGAATCAGTAGAGTTTAGTTACAAGATCTAAACAAGAAACTCTCACAAACTCTCTGATATGCTCTCACTGTCTCTCTGTTCTCTTGTGTCTCTGTGTTGTCTTGTGCTCAACTCTATCTGTCTGCAGTTCTGCTGCTTATATAGGCATAGGGCGACGAAACAGGATGTAGTCGACGAAACATCTCGAGTCGACGAAACATCTCGACGAAAGACAATACATTTCGAAACATGTAGGTGTTTCGCCATGCAGGAAAGTCAGGAGTTTCGCCATCACCAGCTGAGGTATTTCGTCAATCAGCAGCTGATGTCTTTCGTCAGACATTAGCATCATGTTTTTCGTCCAGCATGTCACATGCAAGTCTTTCGTCAACATCCTTTGGAGTAGGTCTTTCGTCGAGTGTATGATGAGGTATATCCAGATGCAGCAACAACAGGTAGCAGCGTATAGTTCAGCAACATATCACGACTTGATAACGATCCGAGACACGACGGAGGATGTCGAGTCTCGGTTCGCGTTTCGTAGCGTGTTCGAAACGAGCGAGTCGCATCCACAATCATGTATCAACAAACTCCCCCTTGGATGCTGCTCGTGAGGTTCATCTTCCATGTCTTTCATGTCGGAGGATCTTCAAAGTCTTCACGCGTCGTAAGTAGAAAGTGTATTAACAAACTCCCCATTTCATTTTGGAAGTGTGTTAACAAACTCCCCCTTAAAATAAACTCTCCTTTGAGTTATGCACGTGAATCTGTTGATCTTCAATTCTTTAGATCTTTGTGGTGTTGATGATGGATCAGCGCCAACTCGGTCATCTTTATCTCTTGAGTGCCTCCATATCGTGTCTTTCCGTAGCTTGGTATCGAGCACGTTCTCTTCGCCGTTAGCTAGTTTGATTGTAGCATCTGCACATACAAGAAAGCTAAACACATAATGAGAACAATCGCTTGGAATATAGTTAACATAAACAAACGACACACGTGTGACCAGTGTTCAATCAACTACCGTCCGACAGTTTGAAAGTTTAACAAATGGTTCAATTTTGGTTTTCAACTTTCAAAACTTGCAAATTTCGACCGTTTGTGAAGAATCAGTTGTTTTGGTTTCGATCAGATTTCAGGTGTCGAAGACTCGAGTTCCAACATCGGGTAATCGAAAATAAGATAGAAATAAAATCTTTTTGACTTTTATAAAGTTTATATTAAAACACACTTAAAATCTTTTTGGTATTTTTGAATATTTCAAATGTAAAGACTGAAAGTAGTAAATAAATAAATACAGAGATGCAGAAACTGAAAAGCAGTAAATAAATATTTACAGACATTCTTTTTGCGAGTTTCGAGGGTAAGAGAATCATATCAGTGTACGGTCACGCCAAAACACTCTTGTTGTTCAGTTAGTTAACATTAAGATAAGCATCCTATAACGATTATCGGTATTGTTGTCCACATAAGCTCAACTTATCAGATGTAATCATGGCGAGGGGATACGATTAGTGTATGATTTATACTTACCGACCGGTGTTCATCCACACACGACACCTTCCCGTATCAAGGTATGCACGGGAATTCATCTTGCTAGTGAGTATACCGTTTATCATCTGTTTTCAACATATATGATGTGAGATACTCACTTATTTTGGGTGAATACAAGCCTTATGTGATTAAATCACTTATTAATGAGGAACTTGATATTCGATGCATGCAGGGCACAAGAGCAAGTCCGTGAACAGGTTAGTACCATCGTACCGACAAAGAGACGAACTTGACTCCCGAATAAAATGTGATATTTTATCACTTATTGATTGGGACATGTGATAGTTTATCACTTATTGAGGTCGGATGCATCATGTATTATATACATGTTTGTATGATATTTACACGTATGTATGGTATCATGGAAGTTCTAGACTTGTGTCCCCGTTGTTTTCCGGTAAAAGAAACAACCATGATACCCAGATGATAAACAGCATAAAGACCACATATCTCAGAACCTCGGCAATCTATCAAACGAGATTTCGGTACCAAGACCATATGCCAATGAGTGGTTCCCACACAGTCTTCAGTCGATTTAGGTTTATATCACCCTGCACACTTTAAAATGATTGTGAGCCTACCGATACATCTTATATAGAGCTGCTTATCGTATTTCATTTTAGGTTTAAAGAGGTTTCGACAGACCACTGATGTACTATCATATTCTCTTTTTCTCGCCAGGAAACTCATTTTTGTTTTTCTATTGTTTTTGTGTTTTTGAAATTTTTCGATGTTTTTGTATTTTTAAAATTTTTAAATGTTTTTGTATTTTTTTACTCCCCCTAAAATGCATAAAGTACGAGAAATTAAGAAAACACAAACAAATATTTACAAAAATGATTTTCCGATGTTGGTTTTACTCTGGTTTGACCTTAATGCCGTTTACCATTAGTAAATAGTCAAATCGTGATTTGTCAAATACTTTGGTAAAAAGGTCAGCACGTTGGTCATCGGTGTGGACCTTAACAACATCGATTAGTCTTTTGTCAAAACAATCACGTATGAAGTGATATTTAATTTCGATGTGTTTGGTCTTTGAATGCTGCACAGGATTTCTAGTGATTTGTAAGGCAGAAGAATTATCAACGAAAATAGGAGTAGATAGGAATTCAAAACCGTAGTCGCGCATTTGTTGTTGAATCCACAGGACTTGGGAGCAACAACTTGAGGCAGCAATGTATTCAGCTTCACAGGTTGATGTAGCGACACAAGTCTGTTTCTTGCACTGCCATGTGACCAGGCGATTTCCTAAAAACTGACATCCAGCCGTTGTGGATTTTCCGTCAATTTTGCAGCCACCAAAATCAGAATCACTGAACGCGATCAAGTCGAAGCTATTATCCCTAGGGTACCAGAGACCGGTGTCTGGGCAACCCTTCAAATAGCGGAAAATCCTTTTTACAGCTGCTAGATGTGAGGCCTTCGGGTTGGCTTGATAGCGAGCGAGCATGCACGTAGGATACATTATGTCGGGCCTTGAGGCTGTGAGATACATAAGAGATCCAATCATTGCGTGATAAAATGAAGAGTTAATGCTTTCACCCTTCAAGTCCGGAGTAATCCTGTGATTCTGCGGAAGTGGGGTACCAATGGGTGTCGCTTCGGACATCTGGAACCGGGTAAAGATGTCTCCGATATATTTAGTCTGGTGGATGAATATCCCAGACTCCATTTGTTGAACTTGTAGGCCCAAAAAGAAATTCATTTCCCCCATGGCGCTCATCTCGAATTTCTCCTGCATAACACGCTCGAAGTCCCTACACAAAACATCATTAGTTGAACCAAAGATAATATCATCTACGTATACCTGAACCAACAGAAGATCTCCATCCTTTTCTTTGATGAAAAGCGTGCAATCAATAAGACCCCGGCAAAAACCGTTCTCCAGCAGATAGTTAGATAAGGTTGCGTACCAAGCTCTCGGTGCTTGATGTAATCCGTAGAGAGCTTTGTTGAGTAACCAAACCCGATCAGGATGAATAGGATCTTCAAACCCGGAGGCTGTTCGACATACACCTCTTCTTCAACCACACCATGTAAGAATGCAATTTTCACGTCCATTTGGTAAACCTTGAATCCCTTAAAGGAAGCATAGGCTAGAAAAATCCGAATAGCTTCAAGACGTGCAACCGGAGCATAAACTTCATTGTAGTCTATCCCTTCAACCTGACGGAAACCTTGAACAACTAATCTAGCTTTGTTTTGGACAACTACTCCACGGTTATCTTTCTTGCATTTGAAAACCCAACGGGTGCCAATCTTCTTGTAGTTTTCAGTCTTCTCAACCAGTTTCCAAACACCTAGCTTCTGGAATTGTTGCAGTTCCTCCTGCATAGCTTCTACCCAAGAATTATCTTTTAACGCTTCTTTCCAAGACTTTGGTTCTTCTTGTGAGACATAGCACGCGAAGGACCAATCATTCTGCAAACCCGATTCTCTGATCGTTGCAGACAAGCCAACATTGTTGTTGTTTCTCAACTGATTTCTCGTCTGCACGCCACTATGAACATTACCAATGATGTTTTGTTGAGGATGGGTATTATGGATTCTTGTTTCTGGATTATCTGGAACTAGAACATTTATACCCAGATTGTTGAAGTTGAGATCAACAACTAAATCAATGCCCTGAACTGGCGAAGAGGATGATGCAGTAGTTTATGCTATTTTAGGGCAATCCTTAGGGGGGTGTTGCCTCAGAAGTACCATGCATAGCTGTTGCAGGAGCTTCTTGGTCTGCATCGAGAAATTCATCATCCTCTGAAGATTCGTTCAGTTCAGTAGCATCGTGAAAATCCTCATTATCGTGAAAATCCTCATCCTCATGTATCTCACTCGAATCGAAGGTGGAGACTCCTTTCGGCTTAGTGCATCCACCACCACGTTCGCCTTTCCCGGGTGGTAAAGGATGTCGCAATCATAATCTTTAATTAGTTCTAACCATCTTCATTGCCTCATATTCAAGTCTTTCTGTTCAAAGAAATATTTGAGGCTTTTATGATCCGAGTAAATTGTACATCTGGTACCATATAGGTAGTGTCTCCAGATCTTTAAGGTGAACACTACCGCTGCCAGTTCCAGATCGTGTGTTGGGTAGTTTACCTCATGGGGCTTTAATTGTCGCGAAGCATACGCAATAACCCTTCCCCTTTGCATCAAAACACAACCTAAACCCTGCTGTGAAGCGTCTGAATAAACGACCAGATCTTCAGTCCCATCTGGCAAAGTCAAGACTGGAGGACTCGACAGTTTCTCCTTTAATATTCGAAAGGCCTCCTCCTGTTCTTTACCCCACACAAACTTTTCTTTCTTTCTCGTTAGTTTTGTTAAGGGTAAGGCTATCTTCGAGAAATCCTGTATGAACCTTCTGTAGTACCCCACGAGGCCAAGAAAACTTCTTATTTCAGTTGGATTTTTCGGGGAAACCCATTTCATTACGGCATCAATCTTGGACGGATCTACCAAAAACTTCACCTCTCTGAGCCAGAAGGCACACTTCGAGAATTTCGCATAAAGTTTTTCTTTACGGAGAATCTCAAGTACTTGTCGCAAATGCCTCGCATGTTCAGCCTTACTTCACGAATAAACTAGGATATCGTCTATGAATACGATCACGGACTTATCTAACATAGGTCGGCATACCCGGTTCATAAGATCCATAAACGCTGCTGGAGCGTTCGTTAACCCAAAGGACATAACTAGGAACTCATAATGTCCATATCGGGTTCTAAATGCGGTCTTCGCAATGTCTTCTCCTCGTACCCTGACTTGATGATACCCCGATCGCAGATCAATCTTAGAGAATCAACTCGCCCCTTGTAATTGATCAAAAAGATCGTCAATTCTAGGTAAAGGGTAGCGTTTCTTCACGGTCAGCTTATTTAATTCTCTGTAATTGATGCACATGCGCATCGACCCATCTTTCTTCTTAACAAATAAGACAGGCGCTCCCCATGGTGACACACTCGGGCGTATAAAGCCCTTATCTAGCAAATCTTGTAATTGTGTCATTAACTCCCGCATTTCGGTGGGAGCCAGTCTATAGGGAGCCTTCGCAACCAGCTTTGCACCCGGATTCAATTTGATGCAAAACTCTATTTCTCGTTTGGGAGGGAGTCCCGGCAATTCCTCTGGAAATACATCCGGAAATTCGTTCACGACCTCAACATCTTCAAGCTTCGGGAGGCTTTGACGAGCGTCGACTACATAAGCCAGGTATGCTCTACTCCCGTTAAGCGCTTATTTAACGGCTTGAACATGGGTGCACAATTTTGTTTTCATGTTTCTTTCCCCTTGAATACTCAATTGCCTTCCACTTGGAGATTGGACAAGCATTACCTTATTTTTACAGTTAATTTCTACGCAGTGTCGTGCCATCCAATCCATACCTACTATCATTTTAAATTCCCCCAAAGCCATAGGTATGAGGTCGATATCAAATTCCTCATCTTCTATCATGAATTTGCAATTTCTACAAACCTCGTGTAACACATAGTTCTTACTATCGGCTATTTCTACTTCTAAAGGTATTGGCATTCGTTCAATCTTAAATGAAGGATGTTGCACGATTTCATTTGCAATAAACGACATAGTGGCTCCGGTATCGAACAAAACATAAACCGGTATGGAGTTTAATAGAAAGATACCTGAAACCACATTCGGATGGGACTTGGCTTCTTCGGATGTGATTTGAAACATCCTCCCTTTCGCCTTAGAGCTTTCTTCGTTCTTTCCCTCCTTTTTTGATCCTTGTTGGAGTTTAGGACACTCCGACTTAACATGCCCTTTCTGGAAACAATTGAAACATGTCTTTGGGTTGCTAGGGCACTTGTAGGATGTATGCCCCTCTTCACCGCATTTGTAGCACCCTTTCTTACCCAAAAGGCATTCCCTGGTATGAAGTTTCCCACAAGTTTTGCACGGAGAAATACTACCCTTTGCTTTATCCTTCTTTCCGTGGTCTTGAAACTTTGTTTTCCTGTGCCCCCTTTTCATTTGATCTCTTCTCGCCTCGTTCTTCTTGCCTTTTAATCTCAATTTCTCTATCCCGTGCCAAATTGATAAGTTCATTAAGGGTTTCACATTTTGAGGGAGTGATGAACTCCCTAAATTCTGCCTTTAGTACGCCATAAAAGCGATTGATCTTCATTCTTTCAGTCTTCACAAAATCTCCACAGAACTTCATTTTATCCATGAAAGTGTTTGATATTTCATTTATTGATTCGTTTTTCTGTCGGAGGCGTAAGAAATCCTCCTGAATCTTATCAATAGCCGACTGAGGACAATGATATCTCATGAAGGGTTCTTTAAATTCTTGCCAAGTCATCACTTGGAGTCTATCCTCACCTATTTCCTTGCTATGCGCATCCCACCAATCTTTCGCCTGAAGAATGAGTTGACCAGTAGCGAACATCACCTGGTCTTCCTTGTCACACCGACTTCGTATAAATACCGCTTCTATATTTGAAACCCATCTCTGGCATGCAATCGGATCGATTTTACCATCATACGTTGCAGGATTGCATGCCATGAAGTCTTTGTACGTGCACCGTCGTTCTTTGCTTTTACTTTTAGATCCCTCAATCAGTTCTTTCAATTCTTCGATCTTGCTAGTCATCATGGCATCCACAACTCCCAACACCCGACTTTCTACTTCTTGAGCTAATCGCGGAAGATTAGCTTGAATAACTCCTTCCGCTACTTCTGTGACCTTATTGTTAAATGCTTCTTGACGAGCAGTATCATCATCATCATTAACGTTGCTTACATTAGCCATCTACACAATGTCATATTTCGTTTAATACAATCATAAGCTTTCAGTATATCATAGTTCATTAGCCCGTATTTACTTTATTCGTATTCTTACATTTTAATCTTTATTCACTTTTTAAACTTTCATCATTCATTCACGCCACTCGACATATTACTTTCGGCTATTACGATTTCATTCAATCGTAACCACTACCCGTGATTACATCTACCTTAGTAGGCCTTATATGGACCTCACTCATTCATAAAACAGGCTTTCGAACAACTCGGGGACTCGAAATATGAAAAATAACATAAATTGAAAAGTTCCGGCGGACCTGACTTCCGCTAGCCGTCGGCGACAGCCTAGCCACCCGTCGGCGACGGGCTCAAGAATGTGGCGTCGGCCACTGTTACCCGTCGACAGGCAATTAAGGCGTCGGCAACATGGGGGGCGTCGGCAACATGGGGGGCGTCGGCGACGGCCTCTCCTCTGCTGAAACGGTGCTGAACCTTGTTTTGGCTGTTCCGACCATTCCCCGGGTCCATTTTCAGCTACACGGGTCCAGGAACTTCTCATTTTACCCGCCTTATCACTTCTTAGCATACTTAATCTTAAAACTTATATCGTAACACATTGTGCATACTCATATCAAATGAATATTTAAAATTTTACCTCATTGGCGATTTCGGAGCGAGCACACTTTCAATTGAGCCGTCCGTTTGAGTTCAAGCATCACATCACATGCTCGAATCCCTCAAACTTCGGCTCTGATACCAACTTGTAAGGTCCGCATTTGCGTCTAATAAAAAGATGACTAAAGGACACTAGAAACATAAAATTTTTCTTAAAAGTGTCCAAACTTTTAACAATTTAAAGCGATGATATCATTAACATATGTGCATTAATTTAACAAAATTTGGGCATGACCCGTCCATAAAACGAGCATGGCCCTGTCTTAAACATAATCAAACTAAATACAATTCTACGATTTGTTCGACAAGATACTACTAAAAACCAAGACAACAAGTTTTGAAAAAGTATGGCTACTAACAAGGTTATGCAAAATAAACAAGTATTTGAACAAAAACATTAGAACAAGCTAGCGGAAGCGTTTGGTATGACATAACATGGACAAGTGCTCGCTCCGATTCTCCAAGTCGCCTAAATTGAGGATTTACCTTCATTCAACAACAAGCTTTAAAAAGTTAGTCATTATACTTGTTTTGCTTACAACATCATCATTTTAGTTCCATTCATTTATGTACTTTCATTTCTCTTATGCATTCGATTACCCAATTAAATGGGTATGGTATATATTCTCATAATGAGATTTCAAGCATACACATTACGACCCGGTGACATCGGGTTAATTGCTTTCAACATAAATCTTTCGTTCTATCCGCATAACGGATTGAACTTCATACATTCATTATTGCATTCATGACTACCCATTCTAAACGGATGGTACCTTATTCTTACTCGACTTGTTCAACTCGAACCGGTCGACTTGCATAGCTTATTATAACCTTCGTTAACATAACCAAATCCGCAAGGGATTTTCTATCTACTTACTAATCACCATAATCATTATAACAAGGGTTGTCTTTCATGATTATTAACAAAATTTAAGTAAGGTTTTGTATGCAACGGAACATGCCTCGGTCTTGCGTGCCTTCCGTTTTCCTAGTGCTCGTACCTTCTTCCTTCACGCCTACATTACAACATTCCTTCATTCATTTAGTCTATCTACTTCATTCTACCATTGTCCATGTTACACATACATTAATCTCTTATGCATTTCATCAAACATTTGGTAGGCATCATAATTAAGGTATAAGGTACAAGTCTTTTAAGCACATCTTTACTAGTTCATCATCACCCAACATTCACATCTATTCTAATTTGCATAATTATTTCCTCATACATCAATTTATCTAGCATTCAAGTATTACAAACAAGATCATATATCAAGATAACATACAATCATAATCATAATCATTATCATCTTCCTAATCATAACACAATTTCACAAAGTGGGTTTTCACTACAACCTTTCATATAACCTAAAATCAAACATGATTCTTGTTTTAGAAAGCAATTCTAACTCAGATTTCCCACATTTGATACAAGAAATCGAGATTGGGTTTAACCCCTCATTCTACAAATCATGTTTTCAGAAAATTGAACTTACCACTTAAGAAATTGGGGTTAGCTATTCGAATTTAATGACTCATGCACTGGATTAGCTTATGAATTGCGTTCAATTGCTTGATTTTTTTGAGCTAGGGTTTCCCCCTCCTCCTGCCTTGTTCGATCGATCCCCCAGACATACTTACTGTGTGTTTGGGGTTTTAATTTGTTTTATTTATTTAATTTAACATGTTTACACTTTCACCCCCTTTACTTAGTTGTTGATTTAGTAATTCACATCTTTACCCCTTCTAGTTTATTTACCTATTTATCTTGTTCCTTTTTCCATTACGTTACTAATGTTTATATTATTTCCATTAACTAAGTTAAATCTCTAGTTGATTTAACTTTTGTGTCTATTAATCCTTTTTGGGGTGTTACATAATTCTAAGTCATGAGTCGTATAATTTTCCTCGTGCTTCTTCAACTGTCTCGATGCATACGCAATTACCTTTTTACGTTGCATAAGCACACATCCTAATCCTAGCTTAGAGGCATCACAGTAGATTTCAAAATCTTCTGTCCCTTCTGGCAGGGCAAGAATTGGGGCGTTTGTAAACCTTTGTTTTAAAATCTTAAAGGCCTCTTCTTGCTTGGGTCCCCATTTAAACTTAATTGTTTTACATGTTAGCTTAGTTAATGGAACAGCTATCTTAGAAAAACTCTGATGAAACGCCTGTAATATCCGGCTAATCCTATAAAACTTCTAACCTCAGTAGCTGATTGTGGCACTTTCCAATTTATGATTGCTTCTATCTTGGAGGGATCTACGTGAATACCTTCGTGATTCACCATGTGTCATAAAAATTGCACCTCCTGTAGCTAAAATTCACACTTTGAGAATTTGGCGTATAGTTTTTCCTTTCTTAACAAAGTTAAGAGTGCATGCAGGTGCTCACAATGCTCGTCCTGGGTTTTGGAATAAATGAGTATATCATCGATGAAGACAATTACAGATTTATCCAAATACGGTTTACAGATTCTATTCATTATGTCCATGAATGCTGCAGGAGCATTCATTAGTCCAAAGGGCATGACTGTAAACTCATAATGACCATACCTAGTCCAAAAAGCAGTTTTAGGTATGTCTTCTTCTTGTACTTTCAACTGATGATATCCGGAGCGCAAATCTATCTTAGAGAAGTATCTAGCTCCTTTAAGTTGATCAAAAAGATCATCAATCCTACGTAATGGGTATCGATTCTTGATTGTAACCTTATTTAATTCCCTATAATCGATACACATCCTCATTGAACCATCCTTCTTTTTCACGAACAATATAGGTGCTCCCCAAGGGGATGAACTAGGTTGTATAAATTCTTTGCTTAATAATTCATCTAATTGCTTTTCAACTGTAACATCTCGGTGGGTGCTAACCGATAAGGTGCCTTAGCTATCGGTGTAGTTCAAGGAATTAGATGAATTCTAAACTCTACCTCCCTATCTGGTGGTAATCCAGGTAGTTCTTCTGGGAATACATCCGGGTATTCTGACACCACTGGGATTTCCTTAAGTTCCTTAATTTTAGTGTTAATGATTACCGAAATCATATACACTATTCCTTGTTTTCGTTCATAACTAACAACTTTCATTGCGGAAATGAACTTCATTGGTTTACACGGCTTATCTCCGACTACCAAAATTACTTCTCCTGTTGGCATATGTATTTCTATGGAATTCCTATCACAGAGGATTCGAGCATGGTTGGCTACTAACCAATCCATTCCTAATACTACATCAAATCCAGCTAAATTTATAGGTAACAGGTTTGCAGAAAAATTATGACCTAAAAGTTCTATTTTTCCTTCTTGCAACACCTTATCTATGTTAACAGAATTTCCATCTGCCGTTTCTACTGTATAAATCTGCCTAAGTTTGGTTAAAGGTAGGTTAAGAGCTTGGCAGAATGAAGTATTTATAAAACTTTGATTTGCACCAGAGTCAAATAATACTTTTGCGTAAACGTCGTGTACAAGAAACGTACCAGCGATCACATCTGGAATCAGATCTGCTTCTTGTGTAGTCAGCTGGAAGGCTCTTGCATTCCTTTTATTTGTTCCTTCAGCAGGTTTAGCCTTGTTATCGGCTGGTTTGACAAATTTGGGGCAGTCTGGCATAAAATGTCCAGCTTCTCCGCAGTTGAAGCAAATTATTGATTTCTCCCTCCTGCAGTCTTCTTCTTGATGCCCCGGAATTTTGCAGAAATTACAGTACCCCTTACATTTTCCAAAATGCTTTATTTTACAGGTACTGCAAAATGGAACAGTGGAGGATTGCCCGGTTCCCTTTTTCCTGAAGTTATTACCCCCCACGAAACCATTGGGTAATCTTTTGAGCCACCTCCTTTTTCCGGTTTTCTTCTCTCGTGCGTACCAGTCCATCGGTTAAGGTGTTGGCCAGTTCCACCACATCGTCAATTGTGTGAGGTCTTGCAGCTTTGACAATATCCCGAATCTCACTAATTAAACCCGAAATATAGAGAGAAATAAGTACCGGTTCTGGCGAAGCCAGAGTTGGTACAATTCTAGCATACTCGAAGAATTTCGAAGTATACCCTCGACAATCAAGATCCACCATCCGGTGGTTCAGGAACTTATTCGTCATTTGTTCCTTTTCATAGTCGGGACAAAATTTTCTCTCCAGCAATTCCTTAAATTCCTCCCAACTCATGGCATAAGCCATGTCACCTCCTTTTGCTTTCAGCACCGTGTTCCCCCATTCTAACGCCTCCTCCTTGAAAAGGTGGGATGCATACATAACCTTGTCTTACTCTACGTACTTGCTTATTTTGATTACTGCTTTGGTTTTCTCTAACCAACGCAGTGCGGTGGTCGCCCCTTCATTTCCTGCGAATTCAACTGGCTTACAGGCAAGAAATTCCTTGTAAGTGCAACCAGGTGTTGCAGCTTTCATTTTCTTAAGAAATGGGGCTTGAACCACATCATTATTATTATTGCCGTCTCCATTTACACTGTTACTAGAGTTACCGTTGCGGGTGCGTTTACTGTGATTGGCTTGTGAAGGTTCAACGGGATTTCTAGCAGCAGCGATTATTGCTGGGATAGCGTTAGCTATTCCCCGGGCAACGATATTTTCTATATCTTGCCTATTAAGAAATTGATCCTCGTTGTTTTGTTCAGACTGGTTAACTTCATTGACCGGTTGATTTCCCACGTTTTCCATCTGAATAATTAACAATATACAAATTATTGTCACAAACTATATATATATCAACCAAACATATAGCAGGGCAATCACACATAATCAAGTCAACACGTATAGCCAAAATTGTCGTCATTGTGACTTTTATATATTTTTTATATATTAGTATGCATCGATACACACCAGTTATGTTACAAAAGTTTTATTTTAATTATTATTATACAATATTGTATTATTATTATTATTATTATTATTATTATTACACAAACATTCCACCCTGTCAGCTGGCTTTTCAGAAACGACGCTCCCTCTTGTCGTATTTCCATGAGATCTTTTCCCCAACGTCCCGAATCCGGTTCCCAGCATCCACCAGTTCCTTGCCGTAGCGGCAGAGTTCAGCTAAGTTTTCTGTGCTCATAGGTGGGTATGGTGCAGGTTCAGGATCAAACTGGGGAAAATAAGCGTCGGGGTTGTTTAGGAGGTTCTGAAACTGCCAGTCACTCGTCCACCACTCTTCCAACTCTCCGGGTAGAAGTTGAGGGTTGACAATAGGGTCCGGAATAGCAGGTTCCAAATTAATTGGAAGTTCAGATTGGGCAGGGAAATTGAAAAGGTTTTCATGGGCAGGTCCGGTGAGGTCACAGTTGGCAAGTTTTCGATCAAGCTCTTCCCAAGGTGGCATCTCCTTGGCCTGGTTGGAGCTTTCCCCTATCTCCTTTCCTTTTCCTTTGTCTTTCGGATCCTCAGTCTTTTTCACCTTCTGGGTAGGTGGCTTCTTCCTTCGTCCACGTTTCCAGTCCAGGATTCTTCACCTCTTTTTAGTGTTTGGTTTCTCCTGAGGCTGGGCCTGGAACACTGGTGGCTCTTCTGTATTCGCTTGATAGCTAGATTGGTTTCCTAAGGTATCCATATCGGTGGTATGGATAGTGATATTTTGGAGTGTCTCCGATAGTTCATTCATGCTGAAACATGAAGAAACACACACAATTTTAAGTCAAAATTTTATTTAGTAACTAAATTTTCACAGAATCACAGAATGGCAATCTGCAAAATTAAGTATTTCTAAATACTTAATTGGCTTAGATCAGTGGCTCTGATACCACCTTTTTCTGTCACGACCCCCGACCCGGTTTTATCCGGTCCAGAAGTCGCATACAGAAAACCCGTGGTATTAAATTTGGCAGCGGAATTTATTTTTAACAGGATCGTGAAAACTGAAAATACCCCTTTTATATTATTTCATAATTTGGGGACAAAACCCCAAAATTTACATTAGAAGAATTTCACTGGGAAATTCCCTGGTTACAAAAACATGTTTATTTCTTTATTTACTGAGCCACTTCTTCAAGCTTTTTAGTGCTACCCGACACTATTTCTGGGTCACAGTAAATCACCTGAACATGTTTAAAAGGATTTTATCAACGGGGAAATACTGGCGAGTCACTCAATTTGAACAAAATGACACATAGTTATAAATTACAGCATAAGAGCGACTACAATGGCTACTATCTTATTTTAATCTGGCGCCGTGTCACACCCTGGTGACGATGGTCATACCACTATTGGGTCCTTTCACCCAAGTAGTGATGATTATCACTGTTAGGTTTGTTTACCTAACGGTGAGAAATTAGTAATGTGCACAATACCCCACTTGCCAGTGATTCAAGATAACCAAGACTTAATCCCTGTAATTATAACTTTGAAAATAATTTGAAGTTTAGTAAAACAATTGATAAAAAGAGAATGACTCACATTGCAAGTTTAGTTGGACAGAGTTTCGCCTACTGATAAGCCTGGTAACCTAGTTTAATTAACAATGCACACGAAACTAGGTCAGTAACTTAATACAACATTTACGATAGGCTCACGAAATCAAAACCCTCGCGACGAATGACAAAGTATAGACAAAATACGGGCAGCACTTAAACATCCATCGGATCGGTTTCAATCAATCGGACATTGTATCGTAGCAGTGATCGAGTTATTACCCTGTAATCGTAGCAGAGATTAGGTATTATGACTATTTTGAACGAAACAGTGTGTACGTAATGAAATTTTTCGTTGAAATAATCAAACCATGCAAGTGCCAAACCCCTGCTTCTTATACTGGATTTTGGTCTCCCTCGCGCGTCGCGCCAGGCTCCCTGGCCTCTGGCGCGTGTCGCGACAGCGACCAATTTAGGCTAGGTGTGCCTGGTGTCCTACTTAGCCCTGGTGAGTCAGCTTGAACGAATTTCCAAGATTCAATTTCGTGTTATGAGGATAATTATCAATTAGGGGATACCCCCCTTGAGTTTTAGGGGGCCCTGATCCTAATTTTGAACGCTTTAAAAATTTATCGGTCGTGCCATAACATTTGGGGTCTCAATTTAGGGTTTCCTAGTGTGCACTATTAAAATAAGAATTAATAATTTTGGCAAGAGTTGTTACAACCCCGTTGGAAACCATTCCTTCACCAGTAATATATCCACCTTTATCTCCCGCAAAAGCAACATAACCTCCTCTAATAGATTTAACGTCGTAGAGAAGTCTCATGTCGCCAGTCATGTGCCTAGATGCCCCACTATCAACAATCCAAAGACTACTGATAGTTCCTCCTCGAACACCCTACCCATGAACTCAAATGATCAGTTGGAGATGGGGACCCAAGCCTTCGTGGACTTGGGTCTTCCATTTTCATCGACAAAAGTTATTTCGACTTCACGATGATTTGGAAATGGTGATCCTCCCCCCGAGTTTGTGACCAATTTAGGTTTCCATGTCTGTTGAGTTTTACTAGTTTGATTGTTTGAAACTCTAACTTCATGATTATTTGAAGTTTTTGAAATTTTTGAAATTTCTGGTTTGACTGAAACAGATTGTTTTTGAACCACATCGGTTTTAAGAGCTTTTTCAATTACCTTGATTTGCTTGCGTTTCTGTTTCTTCTCCCTTTCTTTCACAAGACGGGGATCTTGTTTTGGAGAAACAGATCGCTTTTGGTAATTTTGCTCACAGGGAACATCAACTTTAGCTTTTAGCTTATGAAGATACGGACAATTTCGAATGATATGTCCAATTTCACCACACTCAAAACATGATCTTCGTTCAACAAACCCCGAAGTATCATGTTGATGTCTCGTTGATGAACTTTGTGATTTCGAAGTACTTGGTCCTGAATTGTTTTGACCATCTCTTTGCAAACTTTTAAGTTGCTTAACATAATCTATGTTAGATTTGTTTTCAAATGTTTCAATTTAATCCGTTCCCTTTGACTTCACAAAGTTCACCTTTTTGTTCTTCCTCAGGTTCTGTTCCTTTCGACCTTGAGTTGTCGATTTTTCTTTTGTTTTAATGTGATTTTGCTGAATTTTCTCTGTTGGTAATTTCTGATTGCCATATTGTTTTCGAATTTCAGCTTTTGTAATCGGAGGACATTGAGTTACCACAACTCGTGAACTCGACTCTCCCAAAAACTTACTTGTCGAATCCTCAAAAACTTTACAGATTAAATATTGATTGACATTTTTAATCGGAAAATATTTGTTTGAATAAACTTTATCATCACCAACCAGAGTGTACAGCAAATTCACACTCTCAGACTCTTGTGCAGATGTGGACTCGACCCGAACAGTCTTAGCTGGTTTAGCGGGAGGATCACATAGAATGTGATTCTCGAGAGGTATGTCCTCTTCTTTGATAACTGCTTCAGACTGTGTAGAGTCAGTATCATCGGATTCTTCATATGAAGAATCAGCATCCTCAACAATGACTGGAGGATCCTGCTTTTGTACAGCAGTTGATACTTTCGTATCTGCTAACACATCCGAATCTGATGATACTTCCTTTTGGTAACCAAGTCCAGCTGCAAATTCCTCGACACTTAAAGGAACAGATGGCTCAAATTGAGGTTTATCTTCCTCATTAGGCATTGCGGTATAATTGTGTCTGTACGGTGGATGACACTTCTTATATCCAATCCACGTGGCATCCTTTTTCTCATTCTGTATGTCAATGATGTGATCCAGCACATACCTAGAGTTTGAGTAACTATCTATCCTAAGCTGGATCGCCTCATTTTCACACTTGACACAGGCCAACTCCTTTTGTGCTTCCTCGAGCCTAGTGATGTAATTATTTATAGCAGTTTGTTTTCTTAAAAACTGTTTTTACTAGCTCGGTTTTATCTTCCCTTAATGTGTCAATTACCTTTTTAAATTCTTTTTCATGATTTTTATGGAACAAATTGGCCTCTATGCATTTCGCGAGATCCACAATCAAACTTTGATTGTGGATAAATGTCACATCATACTTGCTTTGCAAATCATCATACTTGCTTTGCAAGTCCAACAATTTCCCACCCAAATCAACACAATTATCACATTTATCAGATTTAGATTCATCGACACATACCTGACTTGACGAACTGCCAACATTAGCCATAAAGGCTGAATGATGAGAAGAAAAAGAAGAAGAATAAGCAGCTTGATCCACCAGAATAGATCTTCTGTCATTTCTTGCTTTAGCTTCCCTTAATAACTCCTCAACATCTGCATCAATTGACTCATGTGACATTTCATCCGTGCCGTCTTCTCCTGAACTTGAGGTTTCCTCATTTGAGCTTCCACTATAACCATAACTGTCTTCATCAGAAGATTCTCCACCACACGCGTGTTTTAGATCTTTGACAACTTCAGCAAAACACGTTGTTCCACCCTGATCACCGCTACCCAGTTGCATCGACCAGTCACATCCTTCATCAACTTGCACCACAAGAGCTCGGTTATTGTTTGCAGGCATTAAGGCACGTTCATTATTCCTGGTTTAATTCTTATTCTGTTGATTGCCTTGATTTCTGAATGGATTCTGGTTCCCATACTGAGCTGGCTTCGTACATTCCCGTTTGAAATGACCCCGTTCACCACAGTTGAAATACTTGACTGCTTGCTTATCGAAACCGTACTTGGTATCTTTCTTGCTTTCCAAGCTGGTTCTACCAGTTCTTTCCATGAAGTCTTTTGCTCACCTCACAGCACTAGTAAATGCCCACTTGATATCCATCAAATCCATTTCATCCTTATCTATCTGCTGATAATCTTCCTGAGTCAAATTGATGTTCCCAATTTGTCCTGCCACCAACCCACAGTAGGCGCTCACCAACGTGTTTAACAGCTCCATATGTTCCTTTGCCACCTCAACACTCACTTTCGAGAAACTTGTAGTGTCTAGCCGAACTGTGTTTGAATTAGTTGGTTGACCAACGTTGACTGTTGATGAAGCGTTTCCATAACAGGCTTGTTGCTGACCTTTGTAGTTTGGATCAAGAAATGATGGTACTCCAGTAGACTGATAGCTTTGCTCTGGGGCAGCTGGTTTTGGTGTTCCATACATATCGGTGCTCGAGACGAAAGCCGTTTGAAGCTGAGCAGGTTTTGCAACTGTGCTGGTCCCTCCACAGTTTCCATAGTACATCTCGGGATTTTATGGAACCGGCACTCTTTTTTCCTTCCTGATTTCCTCTTGATCTTTGTTCTCCAAGAGTTGAATGAAATCATGGATGTTGGTTGTAGCTAGCGTGCCATTATACTTCAGAATTTCCAAGAAACCATTCCATTGAGCTGGCAATGCATCAACAAACTTAGTGACAACCTCTTCCGGAGTTACCACTACCTCAAAATTACCCATTTCACTCAACATATGATAATATCGACTTGTAAGATCTCCCAGCGACTCCCTTTCCATACACATGAAGCCGTCAAATTCCTTTTTGAGCAGATCATGTCTCAGTTTACGTGACGATGCATTTCCGTGACCTCTCACCTTCAATGCATCCCATAGACTTTTTGTCGTTTTGAATCTCACAAACTGGTGATAAATATCTTTGTTTAAGGCTTGAGTTAGAATTGAATATGCTTTCTTTTCTAAATCATATGCCTTTTTATGTTCGGAAGAAATATCTCCAAACGTTGCAGCATTTGAACCGGCTTCTTCAAGTGCTTGATCGAATTTCGTGGTAAAAGATAACCATAACTCCGTGTTTTGCCCAAGAACATACGTATGAAATCTTTCTTCCCAACCGGGATACTCATTCATATGCATCAGTTTCGGTGGACGATTGTTACTACCGGTTTCATTTTCGCTCAAAAGAAGGCTTTGTATACTTTGATTTTGGTTAGTAACAAATGCCCACTGGTTTGCCGTAATAGGAGTCATTTGTGCTGATGACGAGGTTGTGGGAGACTGAGCCCATGAAGGTACTAAACCTTTACCCGTATACATATCCGCGTTAGGGTCAGGTTTCCAACCCCACCAATTTGAACTCATGATATTAAGGTCCAACAAGATTTCATTTAAAGGAATTACCCACTAACACTTAAAAAAACATTAAAGCTTTTGACAAAGATGAGGTCCAATAAAAAGTTTCTTGTTTTCATAAAAGTCCACGAGGACTATTAATGAAATCCACTAACTGATGAGCCACTAAAATTGTTTGCTACCTAATTTGAAGTCTACGGTGGGCCAGTGAAGTCTACGAAGGGATTAATTGTTGAAGTCTTACGAAGGGTTTAATTGTTGTATTTTAATTGTGAGCCGATGACACAATTAAGCCCAAACGTTGTATCTGCAACCACGAAGGGTTGAATTGTTCGTTGACCAGTAAACTCTTGGTGAACACAGGGCAGGTAAGATTCTCCTGTTTTAAGTAATTTGCTTTTTCTGAATTAACAAAAGTTGGTAGATGGATATCCCAAGTTAGTTAAAAACAAACATTTTAAAATCACCCTTTTTTCAGACAATCTCATCCTTTTCTTACCAACTTTTTCAAAAACAAACAAGATTTAACAACTAAAGAAAAACAACAGACAACTTTAATACCCAGAAAATATGATGAAACCAAGAAATTTATGAGTTTTCCGATCACAATGTTCACCGGAAAAATTACCGAACTCAAATTTTGCTTGAAACTTCACTAAAAACCAAATCTTATCACATATTCATGAGATTTAACAAGGTCTTATATGAACTGACAACAAAATAATATGTTTTGCAAAGATTTAACCCATAAAACTTTCAAGACATAATCTTTGAAAACTCGACACACGGCTCGGTTTTAACAAGGATGAGAGCCACGGCTCTGATACCACTTGTAGGTCCACTAGCGGAGGATCTAGTCGCCTAAGCCTTGTATACGAACAAACCCGGTTGTGTGGAATCCAACCGGGAAAGCAAACCGAGATCGAGACACAATATAAAACAAAAGTTCAACGTTTAAAGCTCAATATATTGAATCAGCAGAGTTTAGTTACAAGATCTAAACAAGAAACTCTCACAAACTCTCTGATATGCTCTCATTGTCTCACTGTTCTCTTGTGTCTCTGTGTTGTCTTGTGCTCAACTCTATCTGTCTGCAGTTCTGCTGTTTATATAGGCACAGGGCGACGAAACAGGGTGTAGTCGACGAAACATCTCGAGTCGACGAAACATCTCGACGAAAGACAATACATAACGAAACATGTAGGTGTTTCGCCATGCAGGAAAGTCAGGAGTTTCGCCATCACCAGCTGAGGTATTTCGTCAATCAGCAGCTGATGTCTTTCGTCAGACATCAGCATCATGTTTTTCGTCCAGCATGTCACATGCAAGTCTTTCGTCAACATCCTTTGGAGTAGGTCTTTCGTCGAGTGTATGATGAGGTATATCCAATTCTTTCACCTCCTCATTCATGCTCCGATTTGTTTCCCTTTGCAACATGTCAAACATGAAACACTCCTCTATTGTGCTTTCCTCTTCGACACTAATGTCACATAGAGGTATACACTCGTCGACAATGTCTGCCATATAGCATTCATCGCCAACTAGAGGATCCGTCAATCGCGAAAAGACTTTTAACCGCAACCGACGGTTACCAAAAGTCATGTCGACCATGCCCGATTTGCAATTTATTTGAGCACTCGATGTTGCCAAAAAAGGTTGACCGGATAGTAAAAGTCCTCGACCTTGACTATTACATCGGTGACTATCCCACGGGGTAGTTTAGGGGTCAAATCGGCTAACACCCCGGTGGTGTTTAACGTTTGAAGTGGACCAAAATCATATTGGTCATATAAACTACCCGGCAAGATACTCACACTTGCCCCAAGATCCAAAAGTGCCCGGGTCATTTTAAATTCACCAACTTGTATTGAAATTATGGGCGCCCCCGGATCTCGAAGTTTTGGTGGAAGTGCATCCGAAAGAATCGAACTCACATTTTCGGTTAAATCAAGTTTCTTAGGAAATTTGTGAGTCTGTTTTTTGGTGCATAATTCTTTCAAATACTTAGCATATGAAGGTACTTGTTTAATTGCATCTAAGAGTTGTAAATTGATTTTAACTTGTTTAAAAATTTCCCACATCTCTTCTTGCTGTAGGCCTCGTTTATTTACCACTTTCTTAGATGGTCCCAATAAAGCTTCGGGATAAGGGGCGGTATTAACCTCCACACCCTTGTCCTTAGCTTTTGGGATGGGGACGGTCAAAACGGGTGTATTTTTATTAATTTTTACATCATTTTTATTTTGACCCGTTTGACCGCCACTACCTTCATCATCACTAGCATCTTCCACCACCCCTTCTACAAACTTGGGTGGTGGTGGCTCAACACCATTATCTATCACTCGACCACTACGTAAGGAAATTTTATTAATTGGTACCTCGTTTGTGTTCTTCGAGCTTGACCCTTGATGCTTAGGGTTCACATTGGTGTCGCTTGGAAGTCTTCCTCCACTTCCACGAATTTGAGCCATCTCTTGTGCAAGTTGCCCTACTTGCTTCTCCAATGCCTTGTGGGATTTATCTCTTACTTCAAACTCTTTCTTCATTTCGGATTTGATCTCTTGATTTGAAGTAGTGAGGGCATTCATAGCATTCATGAGTGCATCAAACTTAGAATTTATCGAGTCATCACCGCCCGATTGAGAGTTTGAAGCACCTCCACCTTGGTTGTAGCCACGTTGGTAGTTGTTTTCACGATTTTGGTATCCTTGGCTACCCCCTAGATTGTAGTTCCTTTGGTAACCCCTTGGTTACCACCTTGCTGATTATGATAGGAATAACCACCTTGGCCACCTTGATTCCCTGATTGAAAGTTCGGGTTCATTTGATTTGCGGCTTTCCCATATCGGAAATTGGGATGATTTCTCAATCCGGGATGATAAGTGTTCGAATTCATGTCATTGTTCTTTCTATCACCATACACTTGATTTACTTCTTTAGTGTAATCACCCGGTCCCACTTGACATTGATCGGTCCGATGACCAATCTCCCCACAGTCTTCACAAACCGCGAATTGCACCGCGTTCACCTCTTTCCTTTTTATGCGAGCTAACTCCCGTTCTAGAGTAGTAATCCGATCCTTAGAGTTAGAATCAATATCGGGAAGTGATTGGGAGACGGGATGTTTCTTAGCTCTATCGGCCGACTCCTTTGACTTTGACCGCTTACTCATCCGCTCAAGAAATTCCAAATCGTCATCTTCGTGGTTACTCAATAACGTTCCTTTGCTCGTTGACTCAAGGTGATTCCATGTTTCATCATCCAACCCTCTTACAAAGCACTTATCCAACTCCCACTTTTCTATTTGGTGATGTGGGCACTTCCGGATCAATTCTTTGTATCTTGTGAAAGCTTCGTGCAATGGCTCACTCGAAAGTTGATGGAAAGACCTAATCTCATCTCTAGCATCATCGGTCTTCGCCATCGAGTAATACTCATCAAGAAAAACTTGTTGCATTTTGGCCCATGTACGAATGCTACCCGCTGGAAGTGTAAGGAACCATTGTTTCGCCATATCCTTTTGCGAAAACTGAAACAACCGAAGCTTGACCTCTTCCAATGCAAAATCATGCCCTCCAATGGTACTACATATGGCCGAAAACTCCGCTAAATGAGTATATGGTTCATTGTTGGACCTCCCATTGAAGTGGGGGAGGATGTTGATGTAATGAGGTTTGCAATCGAACATTCTCCTCTCGCATACAATTGGTGAGTCATTGTCGGTGACCACCAGCCTAAAACAGTCATTTACTCCCCTTGGAGGTTGTTGATGACAACGTGGACCATCAACTTCTTGCTCCCTTGGTCTTCGGTTATCTCTTCTATTACCTCTTCTATTCCCACCTTGGTAACCTCCTTGATTACCACCTCCCACAAAATGAGGAATCCGGTTATGGTTCACATTGTTGTTGTTGTTGTTGTAAAACCCATCATTCCGGTTCCTTTGGTTGTTGTTTCGTGGTTGGTGGTTGTTTCCGTAACCGTCATTTCTCACATTCCCATACCCATAGTTGTCATTCCCCACAAAATTTGCATTTTGATAGCCAAATTCATCGTCGTCAAACCCTCTAACGTTGTAGACATTTCCCCGGTTCACATACCCCCAACCGTCATCATCTACCCGTTCGTCATAATTACCCCCGTCATCCGAGTATTCCGAGTGAATACTCACGTGCTCCGGCGATTGATAACCGGGAACACTATACGGCTCATCATCGGGGATAGCATTTCTCAAATCGTCTATATTAAAGAACGGGTCTTCGTTCATGGGATTGCCGCGATCTCAGTTGCCTCTACGATCGGAATTAACATTCCGGTCATCAAGGTTAGCGGGTAAGGAGTTGTGTCGGTGAAGGTTTTGTTGTTGGGGCGTTCTTTTGGTTTCGGAAAGGTGGTGTGGGTGGTCTTGAGTTGTTACCACCAACCGGTTGATCTTGAGGTATAGGTTGGACGTTTTGGGCGGGATGGAAGGTTCCTCGAGATTGAAATTGGTTTTGATTGAGGTTTGGTTGATTGGAGTTTTGGTTTGCCATTGAATAGGTTTCAATGGATGGTGTGGATTTTGGTGTTTGGGTTACTTGGTTAGAAACAATGGTTGCTTCTAACTGGCTTGCTAGGTTCCTTCTTGCGACTCTTTCAATTTCCGGTTCGTAGACTAACGGCGAAGTCCTCCTGGAGTTCCGCGTATGCATGCACTACCTGTAATCTGCACAAGTAACACAACCCGCGTAACAAGGAAAAAGACAAAGTACAAAAAGAAACTAAGCAAATTAAACAGTTAATCACGGAAATCAAACAATGATCCAAACACAAAGCGCACTAACTCCCCGGCAACGGCACCAAAATTTGTTCGGAGTGTCGCGCTCCGGTCAAAGATAATATTTATATACCCAAATTACCCTTAACAAATAGCTAGTGCTAGTAAGGGGTTGAACCACGAAGAGTATGTGGTTTGCGAATGCACTTGATTGAATTTAAACAAATGTCACAACTTATGAAGCTTGCTATAATATTTTTGGGGTTTTGTTTGATTAAAAAGTTTATGAATTGACTAATGAGATTGATTGAATTAATTAACTACTAGAAATTAATGATTGTAAGACAACTTGATTAATAAAACAATATGGAAATACAAGGTTCACACCCGGTTTCAACAAATGTAAAACCTAGGATTACTATGTGTTTTAATTTGATTTACTCGAATTAATTCATTAACGGGTCAATAATCACAAAACTTAGGGTCCAATCACTATCAACGTCATAGACAACGGACCATGATGCCCTTCATTACCTTAGAGTAACAAATCGTATCAAAAGACAAGGCATAAATACGTGTATTCGTTTCACAAAGTCAAATTTAATCATTCACTCGACAATTCGTAAATTCAATACAAACGTAGGACAATTGTGTAAAGATTCAAATGTAATTCAAGTTGTCACAAATCAAACATCAATACATAATAAACCCTAAATCTTACAAAAGTTTACATCGGGGTGAAACCTCCACGAAATTAGCAACGCATGATCGAAAGGACTTGATCACCGGATGCTTGGAACTCGATTTGGATCATCTTGAAGCTTGTAAAATGGTGAATGATAAAGGTTAGGTGTTGAGATGAAGGATGATGGTGATTGATTTCAATGATGGATGGATTAGGGTTTTGGAATGATAGTGATGAAGAATCGAATGTTGAATCAAATGATTCGGGTGATGAATGGTGATAAAACGATGATTGGTGATGGATTGGTGGTGAAAGATAATGATAAGAACAAGATTCAAACTCTCCTTGAAGTGTAACTATCGAATAATGATGATATCCCCCATTAAAACTCGTTCCCACTCATCAAAAACAAAAATTTGCGAACTGGATCTGCTGATGGCGTCGCCGACGCGACGACAGTCCCCTTGGGCATCGGCGACGGGCTCCTGAAACCCCAGATTCCGACGACGGCTTGTATGGCTGTCTACGCACGTTCCGAGAGACGGATTTTTCCCAATAGCATCGCCGACGGCCTAAGGAGGCGTCGGCGACGGAACCTCTGTCTCCATTTTTCCATTTTTCTCCAATCTAGCTTCCGGTTGACACGTTTTGCGTACCGATGGTTCGTTTTTCGTCCCGGTGACCCGTAAAGCTCCTGAAAAGCTCCTTAAACTCCTCTAGACCTGCAAAAAAAGTATCTAATCAAAAGTAGGCTATTCGGAATTAAAACTCAAGTAAAAACATTAAGTTATGCTATTACAATCACCGTTATTCGACCACGTATCGGTAAACATTAAAGTTTCTTGGCCTAGGCGATATGGAATACCTAATTTGGGTGTAGGTGTATGCACTTGTAATTGTGCAACGCTGAGTAAAAGCAGGCTGACACACATAACACACTTAATATCTAAATGTGGACCAAAACAGGTCTGCCTAATCCGGGATTCAATACTTGGCATCATTATTTCGTTCAAAATCTTTACTATATTCCACTTTTGTCGAACTTTAATATTTTTTGCCCTTGTAAAGTAACAAGTGAAAGAAAAAACAATAGAATCTTAAGTTTGCGTTACACAAAATTTACCATATAGTAAAATACTAAAACAGTATAATAAAGGAAACAAAAGGCATAAAGTATCACCGATATACATGGGAGAGCATCTTGTCCAACGTCTCGCATCACCTGATCAACTTGCATGTGCTCGGGTCGCCACATGGGTGGGTAAATGTGGTAGTTTGGGTCCATTCTGAGTCAACGGTAGTCCCTAAACAACAATGGTTGGATTTGTCGTCGGATCTTCAACGGTGTTCGGATCTGTCGTCGGATCTTCAACGGTGGTCCCTAAACATGCATGTGGTCCTTCTTCATTTGCCGACAGAAATGAAACACATTAAACCCACACTTTGGGTCAAAACCTTGTTTGAGACACGTGTCAGGCGATGGGTACACGGGGAAATGAACCGAAACACGTGTCGTCGATCAAACGGTGGACATGAGGAAACGTCTCAATATTCAGTTTAGACGTCTCAAAAATCAAATGAAACGTCTCAAAATTAAGAAGAAACGTCTCAAGACGGAAACGTCTCATGCATGTTTGTAACGTCTTAACTTATTGTATGACGTCTTAAATGTCAGTGTTGACGTCTCTAGTTGAAACGGCTCATGCATGCGTTGAAACGTCTCAAAATATAGGTCTGACGTCTCAAAAGTCAGCTTTGACGTCTCAAACCTGCTAAAACGTCTCAAGCAGACCACATGTCCACATATGCTAGCGTCTTGGAAATATAACACACTAAAACGTCTTGGTTGAAACGTTTTGGAATTAAATTTCCCTTTAATTTATTATCCAATTTTTTTTAAATAAATTAGAATTCCCTTTAAGTATAGTATTGGGAATACTTGTTGGAGTACATTTCTAGATCTCGCAAAATGTCTGATAAAAATAAAAATGATGTATACTGCTCGCAACCAGTAAACAAATCATCATCTTGGATTCTAAAAAAATGGAGAAGTTCCAAGGGTGAAAGTTCTTCTGAAGTTTTACAACGAAATGATTCGGAAGAAAGCGAGTTTGTACATAATCGACAAAGTTTTCACCTCCACGGGCTGGTATATTGGCAATTCCAGACGACGAAAGTGATAACTGGTCTAAAGACGTGGCAACATTCTACACAAATGGGGACGCGCCGTTCTGTTATTCAGCAGTGTTCACACGATCAATAGAGTTGGACAAAAAATTTTGGGGGACTCTATTAGGTCTTCGCTGTGGTGGCTACCTAATGTCAACAGTTAATTATTCTTCCAAATATTTTTATTAAATATTGAATTTTTCCCCTTTATTAATTTATCTTAAAATACAACTTATACAGCATATTGAAGGATGGGTGGGAAGACTAATGGCTTGGAGGAATAGAAAGATTCAAAGGCATCCGTTGTTAAACTTGCGGTGGACAATTCTTCCACCACAATTTTATGAAACGTTGTTAGATTCTACTCCTAAAAACGTTGTTACATATGCCAATGGCAAATGGCTCCTAGCTCGCCTAGAGTTATCGTCACAGGAGTTGGTGTTTTACCCGTTTGAAAATGTTTGTGTCGGCGATAAATACATAAACGTTATTCACCCACGCTTGACGAAGATTAAAGTTTATTTAGGAGCTTTACTAGTGCATTTGCGATATTGGAAAAAAAACGGGGAAACCAGAAAAATGTACATGTGCCGAGCTCAAAGATAACTACGTGGTATCTAACACATCAATCGCAGGGAATGAAGCTGTCTACCTGTGTATGCTTATGGAGCATCTGGTTACGGACAAACCAATAAATATAACTGGAGACATCGGTAGAACTTTTTTGTCGTACAGACAATTCATGGCAGAAAAACTGTATTTTTGGCGGTGTTTACCCCGTCCAAATGCTGTCTTGTTTTTGCAACTAAATTAATGTTGTCTCTATTCAGTAGGTTATGCAATTAAATTACTGTTTTTAATTTATTAATTTAATAAATGGTAATCAATTTCAACACTATAAATAAAGGCATTGTTGTTGCCATTTAACCACATCCAATAACAATTTAACCTCAAAGTTCAAAGTTGCTAAAAAAACATGGATTCTTAGACCGACGAAGAAGATATTGTTATTGCCGTCTCCTACACCGTCGCTCGTGATGAAGGCACTTACTCAAGTTCCGATCCCGCATTCTGGGGTCAGGTTATGAACTATTTTTGCATTCACGTGCAACAAACGACCCGTAGTGTCGATGACCTCAAGACTCGTTGTGGTTTCCTACGCTTCAAATGTACCCGTTTCCTAGGAAGGTACAAAAACGTTAAAAAAATTAGCACAACAACCTGGCTAAAGAAGAGGTCATTGAAGAAGCCCTGCTCGACTACGCAATACTTTATGGGGAGGACTTTGAACACATTTCCGTGTTTGAAAATTTATATTTAGCTACCGTTTTTAGGATGTTAATTTAAATTTATGTTGTAACGTTTTTTAGGATGTAATATATGTAATGGTTAAAATTTTTGAATTAAAATGTTTGAAGCTATTATAAATGTAGATTTTTAACTGAAACCGTTTAATAAATTTCTCAAATTTAAACTTATTATTTTAAACATTATTTTAAAAAACTAACTTTGTTGGACTGTAAAATATTTATAAAACCGTTAAATAAATTTTTGGAATTTAAACTTATTATTTTAAAACATTAACTTTTTTGGACCGTTTATTTATAATTTAAACTTGTTATTTTAAACATTATTTTAAAACATTAACTTTCTTGCACCGTTAAAATTTTAGAAAACCGTTAGTTAATTTTTTGAATTTAAAGTTATTATTATTTTAAAACATTAAATACCTAGGACCATTAATTTATAATTTAAACGTGTTATTTTAAACTTATTGTATGGCCCGTAAGCCCAAACCCCGTAAACGGTCCATAAGCCCAAACCCTGTAAGCCCAAACCACGTAAACTGTTAATAAGGTGTGAAATGGCCCATAAGCCCAAACCCTGTAAACGGTCCATAAGCCCAAACCCCGTAAGTCCAAACCCCGTAAACGGTCCATAAGCCCAAACCCGTAAACGATCAATAAGCCCAAACCTGTGGAACGATCCTAAACTGTGAAACGGTCAATAGGTCCACCCCGTAAACTGTTAAAATGTCAATAAGCCCAAACACCCTAAACAGTGAAACGGTCAATAAGCCCAACCCCCCCCCCCCCAATCGTTTTAACGCCCAAATAATGCTCCGTTTAAAGACAAAACATTTAACATTAATACAAAAATAAAATATTAAACATTACATTAAAAAAATAAAAAACCAAACACCTAAAGCCAAACCCTCATCGTTTCCCAGTTTCCCACTTTGAGACGTGTGTGAATTCATGTCCAATGGCGTGGGGGTAGTTGATGAGGGCGACCGCCTTGATGTCCTCCTCACCAAGGTCCTGAACTTCATCCTCCACAGCTTTTTAGTAACGCTCGAACGTCTCACAGTCCAAGCGGATGACGTGGAACCTTGAAGATAAGGCGTCGACGGTGCGGCCGTTGTGCAAAATATTGTTGGACACGGACCCATAGACCCCCCTGCCCTCGACGAGGAGGATCGGTAACGCCTCCTCCCAAGCCTCCACCAGTGCTATGTCCTCCACATCGGTCCACGAGGAACTAGCCATGTTTAAGTTGGCAAAGACTGAACGACGTATGTTGAACAAAGTATGCTTGGAAACGGCTGCTTGTTGAACAGAATATGAAACAACTAGGCTGAACGATGTGTGTTAGGGGGTATATATAGTTGGTTAATATGGGGGGTTAAAAATTAATTATTAATTGTTAGTTTAAATGGCTGTTGAGTTCATTATTATGTAATTTTTTTTCATGGAAATTTACTGCAATTGTGGGTTGCTTTAACAACATATTCAAATCTAAATCAGTAAACTTTTTAACTTTATTATTATTCAATACAAAGTACATAAAAAACATAACACGAATAAATACAAACATAATCATTTGAACTAGAATACACCAAACCGCTACTTCCGACTGGGTAGGAGATCCGGATTCTGATTCCGGAATTTGCATCGAACACCTAGCAATGATAAAGAAGGGTCTTGAACTGGTAAGTTCCATCAACCCACATTTACATTGGCCTAGGTGATATGGAACGGGTTGTTGACATTTTCTTCAACGGTTCTGCGACTTCAGTTATGTTTGGGGACCTGGCTAACATATTGGCGAGTCCAATGTGTTAGCCAGGGTCTCATCAACCACCCTAAAGGGGCAGAACCATCATGTGCCGAACAACCCGTTTGACCCTTCACGTGTCCGTTGTAGATGAGTTCTTGAACACTTTGTAGAGATCAGAGCACGTGGAAGGGGAAATCCGATGACATCCGTGTCATCAGACAACTATTGTCGAAGACAAACAACGACAATTCTAAAGCTCAGGAAAATGTCATCTTTGTTGAATTCGAACAAATAATTTTCAGGGGGTCTGCCCATTTTTTGAAGGTGTGAACACTAATGAGGTAGAAGATATGGTGAAGAAAAGGTTGTATATACAGGGCAACAAAAAAACAGCTTCGTTTATTCAAACCTGCTGCTGCACGTTATTTAAAAAAAACACTTGATACAACTAAAAAACAGGGTTGAAATTTGTGAAACGTCTTAAAAACATGGTTGAAATTTGTGAACGTCTTAAAAACAGGTTTGAAACGTCTCAAACGTCTCAACTTTTATAGAAAACGTCTTAAAAACAAGTATGAAATTCGTGAAACGTCTCAAACATCTCAACTTTTGAAGGAAACGTCTTAAAAAATTTTGAAATTCGTGAAACGTTTCAAACGGCTCAGCTTTTCAAGCAAACGTCTCAAGCCATGCAGAAACGTCTCAGGCTTAATCTTCTAACACCTTTCAAGCCAGCTCAACCGGCAGCCATGAGGAAACGGCTCAAGCCGTCTGAAACGTCTCAGCTAAGACGTTAAGACGTCGGCGCTGAGTGTCGGACACGTGTCTGCGTTTCATTGGTCAGCCGCCAAGACGTTTGAGGTTTTTTATGACGTCTCTAGGAGACGTTTCCATTGGCCATTTTGGAAATGTTGACCAAATCTTAGCCAGTTTTTCTATTTTCCCTTAATTGCTTGCCATCAACATCAAATCATCATACATCTTAGAAATCGAGAGGAGCAATACACGTGAAGAGGGGGAAATATAAGACTATGCGGTATGGGGGTAGGCTCCCTCTGTCCCGGCGTCCCACACCGCCCCCTGATGGCGGCGCGTCCCCAACGTCGGAAGGAAGACGGAAGCGATGAGTGGTCCTGATTGGCTGATGGCTGATAGTGGGGACCACATAGAGAGATAGTTTTTTTTTAATTATTTATTATATATTAGTTTTTTATTAACTTTGGGTAGTCCCCACACCCTTGGATAGTCCCCTTTGGGTGGTCCTTTATCGAACGTGACGTGGCGCCTACGTGACGGATAGTCCCCAAAGGGACTACCCAAACCACACCCAAAAGCCTAAGACAATTGTTGAAGTGACACAAACATCATCATCCATCATCATCATAACACGCTTACCTGTGAACGATTTTTGGAGGCTTTGTGTTTCAATTTTGAAATCATTATTTTTGTTATATTATAATCAAGATGATGATTTTAATTAGAGTTAATTACTGTTTTCGTCCCTGAGGTTTGTCAAAAATAACGGTTTCAGTCCATTAGTTTAAAAATTGCGATTTCAGTCCATTAGTTTCATTTTCGTAACCATTTCAGTCCACCAACTTAACTCCCATCCATTTATTCTGTTAACTTTGGGTGAAATTACAAAATTGCCCCTATGGTTTAATTAAAAAAAAACGCTGATCACAGGTTTCGAACCTGTGACCTTTGCTTTGAAATGCGATTGTTAAACCAATAGGCCATGTATCAAGATTGTGAATGAATTCAAATTGTTTACCTTATATGTAACACCCGTCTAATTTAAACTTGATTTAATAGCTCTTTTTAAATAATAGCGTATACCATTGTAAATAAAACTTGCTTAATTAACCTAAAATTTATACAAGAGATTCATAAGTAACAAAAGCTTTATACGAACCCAACTAGATAACACGTTTCAAAAGTTGTTTAACCATTATCTACACCCATACACATAAGTACTAGAGAATTAAAAACGTTGCGGAAGCTTCAAAATGTAGTGTTCGGTTCTTTATCCTGTGCTTGATCGCCATCCGTAAGTTTCCCGACATAGCCTAATGTCAAAAACACAACAAAAGTTAGTTTTGACAATATATAACATGAATAATTGAAATCTAAGGTGGTGGGTTGGTTATCGGGGGCATTTCAAGATCATGAGAAGAAACGGGATTAAAAACGTACGACGAATCGAGCAAAACGAGTCGAAACGTCGAAAACCGGAAGTGTGTAATGGGAGTGGCGTCGGAGACGCCACATCAGGCGTCGGCGACGCCTATCGGCGTCGGCTGACTTACTTACCTCGTCGACCAGGGGCGGTTGGCGTCAACAACATCCAAATTTTCTAGACGGCGTCGACGACGCCACTACCCGGGTCATCGACGCCTAGTCCGTAATGCTGTTGGCAGATTTCAATCAATTTTGTTAAATGGCATATCTTTTGACTCGCAAGTCCGTTTTAAGAAATTCTTTTTCCTATAAGTCTGTAAATTTCATTACCAACGTGACAATTATGTTTATCATAATGAAAAACTTATTTACGGACCGAAAGACCATATGTCATTATGTGATTATTCGACCCATTCTAAACTTACCCATTTTTACTATCTTTTAACTAATAAATCTTTGGCGCCTTATGCCCAAAATTTGTAGCTTGTTATCACCCGCATATCTTACCAATCTCCTGGTTTAATGTCTTTGTGATTATATCGCCATTATCGGTGTCTAGAACGCTTAAACTACAATTTTCACAACTAGCAATCCATTGGCTCATCTTGTGGAACCGTCCACTTATGATGACTACCGAATGGGTTCGTTGACTACACTAAGTCTAACAAATCAAACATTCAACCCTAATCAATGCAATTCAACACAATGTCAATCTAATAGTAAGATTTACGAAACTTATCAACAATGCGCTTACTGTAACTAATCAAGTTACGTACCTTAGCGTACGCCCTTTAACCGTGAGTCACCACCGGCTTGTCCACTCGACGTTCCGGTATCTTGTCCTATAGAGTTCAATTCAAGACATGTTTAGAACTCTCTTCAAATCATAATTCGCATAATACATCGAACATCATGATTATGCGTTTAAACTCGAAATTTCAGTTTTTAAGCCTTCATAGAGGCATTTCAACAAACACTTCATAAGCAAATTTTTACATGATTAAACATCACATCTTTAGTTTATTATTTAACCCTATTTTCATATAAATCAACCAATTTACATGAATGTTAGATTCTAATAGCTGAAATCACTTCCAGATTGCTAAATTACACAAAATTAACACCCAATATCTTAGTATTCAACAATTTACTCATAACCCACAAATCACCTACAATGGTGTTCTAGGTTTCACAAAATTTCTTATGATTTCAACTTATATTAATCTAGGGTTTGTCCCTAAACACTATAGTTGTTCCTTAATCATCATAACACAAACATGCAAGCTTAATTCCAGATTTTTCCCAATTCATGAAAATTTCAAGTTGAGAGAAATCCTTAATTTTTACATACCTTGTAATCCTCTTGTGATGAGGATCACGATTCTATGCTCGGATTTTCGTTTGGACCAGATTTGCTCCTTCAATTTGTGGATTTTAGTAGAATTCTAGGTTGGTTGAAGGTGGGGTGTCGCCCCCTGTGGTTCTAATCGACCAGACACCTCCTAAATGGGGGTGTTTGGTTTGTTTTAATTGATTATTAACATTTAAATTTCAATTGTTACACTTAAACCCCTCAACTTTGATAATTGTTTAGTTTAGTTGCTTTTAACCCTACTTTGAGTTATTTCAAGACTATTAACTGACTAGGTTCAAATTCCTAGTTAGTAAATTCTCGTTTATTTATACTTTATTTTTCTAATCTAAGGTTTTATATTTTCGGGGTGTTACAAGTCCACCCCCCTTAAAAGGGTTTCGTCCTCGAAACCAAAGTACGTACCAAATAAAGTAGGGTGAAGACGTCGCATCTCTTCTTCGGACTCCCACGTAGTGTCCGAACCCTTTCTATGCTCCCATTTGACTTTGACTTGATCAATTTGTTTATTTCGTAGATGTTTGACCTTTCGGTCCAAAATCTCCACCGGTCTCACCGCATAATTTAGACTATTATCCACTTCGATATCATCGTAGTGGATATAGGCCGTTTCGTCTGCTAAGCATTTTCTTAATTGTGACACGTGAAACGTGCCATGTATCCCACTTAGTTCTTCGGGTAACTCAAGGCGATAAGCCACTTCGCCAACCCTTCCGATAATTTTAAATGGCCCAATAAACCTCGGACTTAGCTTCCCCCTCTTTCTGAATCTAATAACGCCCTTCCAAGGGGAAACTTTTAGCATGACCATGTCGCCAATCTGGAATTCGATTGGCCTTTTCCTTTTATCAGCATACGCCTTTTGTCTGTCTTGAGCTGCTTTCAAATGTGCTCGAACTTTATCGATCTTTTCATTCTTGGCTCGTACTATATCCTGGTGGGCGAGCTCACGTGGACCCACTTCACCCCAACACACCGGGGTTCGACACTTCCTACCGTACTAGATTGGTAACTGTTGTTATACGAAAACTCGACTAACGGTAAGTGAACATCCCAACTGCCTCCAAAGTCGATTATACACGCCCGTAGCATGTCCCCCAATGTTTGTATCGTTCTTTCACTTTGTCCATCCGTTTGAGGATGGTACGCAGTGCTAATGAACAATTTAGTCCCCATTTGCTCTTGGAAATCCCGCCAGAAATTCGAAGTAAATCGGGTATCCCTATCAGACACGATGGACACCGGCACCCCATGACGTGCTATGATTTCATTGGTATAAACTTCTGACATCTTTTCTGACGTATAAGTCTCACGAATCGGAATGAAGTGAGCACTTTTCGTCAATCTATCCACCACTACCCATATGGCATCAAAACCACGACTCGTCTTAGGCAACTTGGTTAACAGGTCCATTATAATATGTTCCCATTTCCAAACCGGAATGTCTAACGGTTGGAGTTTGCCGTATGGTTTCTGATGCTCCGCCTTGACTTGCAAACATGTCAAGCATTTTTCCACATATTTTGCCACGTCCCTCTTCATTCCGGGCCACCAATAATTTTGTTTTAAATCATTGTACATCTTGGTCGCACCCGGATGAATCGAATAACGGGATTTATGAGCTTCATTAAGTAGAAGCGCCTTTACTCCACAAGTATGTGGGACCCATATCCTTCCGGACCGAGTCTTCAACCCGTGATTCCCATCCGACAAATCTTTCAACTGACCAATTATTCTTTCTTTCTTCCAATTCTCTTCTTTTACGGCTTCTAACTGCGCCTCGCGAATACGTTCAAGTACACCCGAGGTCACCACTAGTTGCATTAATCTTACTCGTATTGGGGCATAATCCGCCTTTCTGCTCAACGCATCCGCCACCACATTAGCCTTTCCGGGGTGATAATGTATTTCACAATCATAGTCTTTCACCGTTTCCAGCCATCGCCTTTGTCGCATATTTAACTCTTTCTGATCGAAAAAGTATTTCAAGCTCTTGTGGTCGGTGAATATGGTGCACTTTACCCCATACAAATAGTGCCTCCATATTTTTAATGCAAATACCACTGCAGCCAACTCGAGATCGTGCGTGGGATATTTCTTCTCGTGTATCTTCAATTGCCTCGAGGCATAGGCTATTACCTTGCCCCGTTGCATCAACACGCAACCGAGTCCTGATAGTGAAGCATCCGAATAAACCACCATGTCTTCGACTCCGTCCGGCAATGTCAGTACCGGAGCTTGAGTCAACTTTTCTTTTAGCGTTTGAAACGCTTTTTCTTGATCGGCACCCCAAATAAACTTTTCTTTCTTTTGGGTTAGCTTTGTTAGCGGTGACGCAATCTTGGAGAAATCTTGAATGAATCTTCTATAGTATCCCGCAAGCCCCAAAAAGCTTCTAATTTCCGAAGGGTTCTTCGGGGGATTCCATTTTGACACCGCCTCTATCTTTGACGGATCCACCAAAACTCCGTCGGCATTTATGACATGGCCGAGAAATTGTACCTCTCGTAACCAAAAGGCACATTTAGAGAATTTTGCATATAACTTCTCTCGTCTAAGTGTCTCTAACACTTCTTGTAAGTGGTGCGCGTGTTCGGCTTCACTTTTCGAATACACCAAGATATCATCAATAAATACGATGACCGACTTATCCAACATTGGCTTGCAAACCCGGTTCATGAGGTCCATGAAAGCCGCGGGCGCATTTGTTAGCCCAAATGACATCACGAGAAATTCGTAATGTCCGTATCTTGTGCGGAAAGCCGTCTTCGGCACATCTTCTTCTTTGACCTTTAGTTGGTGATACCCCGACCTAAGGTCAATTTTTGAAAACCAACTCACGCCTTGTAGTTGGTCAAATAAGTCGTCTATCCTCGGGAGCGGGTATCGGTTCTTTACCGTGAGTTTGTTTAACTCCCGGTAATCGATACACATGCGCATGCTCCCGTCCTTCTTTCTCACAAACAACACCGGTGCGCCCCAAGGAGACACACTCGGCCTTATGAATCCCTTGTCAAGCAAATCTTGAATTTGGGACATCAACTCTTGTAATTCCGATGGTGCAAGTCGGTATGGGGCTTTTGCTACGGGTTTCGCGCCCGGAATCAATTCGATCCCGAACTCTATTTCCCGTTCAGGCGGTATCCCCGGTAAATCTTCCAGAAAAACATCTTCATAATCTCGTACTACCGGTACATCTCCAGTCTTTCGTGATTCTTTCTCGGGCTCATTTGCGTATATCATGAATGCCTTGCATCCTCGCTTCATTAGCTTGTGAGCTTTCAACATTGAGCATACTATGGGGTTGCCTCCTTTTTCGCCATAAATGGTGACGTGTTTCCCGCTCGGAGATGTTAGTTTTATCTCTTTACGGAAGCACACGACCTTTGCATGGTGTCGAGATAGCCAGTCCATCCCAACGACTACTTGAAATTCTCCCATCGACATCGGGATTAGATTTATCAAATATTCTTCATCGTCGATGCTCAGTTTACAATTTTCACATACATCACAAACAATAAAACTCTTATTATTACCTATCTCTACTTCTAAAGGCACAGGTAATTTTGTTAGAACAAATGAAGGATGTCGAATAAGTCCATATGAAACAAAGGATTTATTCGCACCCGTATCAAATAACACGTGTGCAGGAATTGAATTTACAGCAAATATACCTGAGACCACATCAGGTTCCACCTTTGCTTCTGCGGCGGTTAGTTGAAAAGATCTTGCCTTTGCTTTCGGGGCTTCACCTTTCGGTTCCTGCCCATCCTTCTTTTCAACCAGCTCCGGGCATTCCGACTTTTTGTGACCCGTTCGATAACAATTGTAACAAACCGTCACTTTCTCCGGGCATGATATAGCCATATGTCCCTTTTTCTTGCATATAGGACAAGGCTTATCCTTGTAACGGCACTCACCCTTATGATTTTTCCCACAAATTTTGCAACCTGGTGTACTTCCTTTAGCATCTGATTTCTTTGCTGTTTCATTCGTTCTTGCTTTCTTGGTAGGGCTTGGATTCACATCTTGTGCCCTTCGTTCACCCCGTTCTATACTCTTTTTCAATTCGATCTCCCTTTCCCGAGCAACATTGACAATCTCGGTAAGGGTCTCGTACTTTGAAGGGGTTATGAACTCTCTATACTCCGCGCTTAGCATGTTATGATAATAATAGACCTTTTGCTCTTCATTCGTTATCAAATCATCACAGAACTTCATCTTGTTCATAAACATCCCCGTGATCTTGTCTATGGATTCACCTTTGTGTCTGAGTTGCATGAACTCTTCCTTGATTTTATTTATCACCGCTTTGGGACTATGGTGTTTAAGAAAAGGCATCTTAAACTCCTCCCATGTCATGGCCTTAGCCGCTTCAATACTGATCTCTCTCTTTTTGTTATCCCACCAATCTTTCGCTTGACTCCTTAGTTGACCCGTACCATAGGCTACGTAGTCTTCTTCGTCACAATGGGTTCTCTCGAATACCCCTTCGATATCACTTAGCCATCGTTGGCACACTATTGGGTCAACCTCCCCATTATATATTGGTGGTCTACAAGCCATGAATTCCTTGTATGAACAAGGCTTTCGTCCACCATGCTTTTCCTTTGCTACATTTGAATCATCTTCCAGTTTCTTGATTCTATCTTCTACTATTGATAAAACTATGTTTTGAATTTTATCAATAAAGCCCGACAAGCTGTTTTCGATCGCCTTTCCAACCTCTTCGGCAATCACTTCCCTCACTTGTTCGGTGACTCTTGGCACCGCATCATCTTTACGTTTATCAGCCATCTCTATTTCTGAAATGTTTACATAAGTTGTTAAACATTCCATTTATAACACATGCTTTACTTGTTTTGATTTAATCAAGTTCATAACTCGATTTAATCATTCTTGTTTCAATTCAATCAAGTTCGTAACTTGATTTAATAATTCTTGTTTCAATTCAATCAAGTTCGTAACTTGATTTAATAATTCTTGTTTCATGCATTTCTTGTTTTTGAGTGAGCTTACACACTCTTTACATGCATATTGTTCATTTCTCATTCTTTACGTAGTACATAATTCATTAACAAAATAAGTTAATTCTTACCGGACGATCGATCAAGCTTGAACCGAACACTTATTGACAACCTTGAGCTCTGATTACCAACTTGTAACACCCGTCTAATTTAAACTTGATTTAATAGCTCTTTTTAAATAATAGCGTATACCATTGTAAATAAAACTTGCTTAATTAACCTAAAATTTATACAAGAGATTCATAAGTAACAAAAGCTTTATACGAACCCAACTAGATAACACGTTTCAAAAGTTGTTTAACCATTATCTACACCCATACACATAAGTACTAGAGAATTAAAAACGTTGCGGAAGCTTCAAAATGTAGTGTTCGGTTCTTTATCCTGTGCTTGATCGCCATCCGTAAGTTTCCCGACATAGCCTAATGTCAAAAACACAACAAAAGTTAGTTTTGACAATATATAACATGAATAATTGAAATCTAAGGTGGTGGGTTGGTTATCGGGGGCATTTCAAGATCATGAGAAGAAACGGGATTAAAAACGTACGACGAATCGAGCAAAACGAGTCGAAACGTCGAAAACCGGAAGTGTGTAATGGGAGTGGCGTCGGAGACGCCACATCAGGCGTCGGCGACGCCTATCGGCGTCGGCTGACTTACTTACCTCGTCGACCAGGGGCGGTTGGCGTCAACAACATCCAAATTTTCTAGACGGCGTCGACGACGCCACTACCCGGGTCATCGACGCCTAGTCCGTAATGCTGTTGGCAGATTTCAATCAATTTTGTTAAATGGCATATCTTTTGACTCGCAAGTCCGTTTTAAGAAATTCTTTTTCCTAATGGTCTGTAAATTTCATTACCAACGTGACAATTATGTTTATCATAATGAAAAACTTATTTACGGACCGAAAGACCATATGTCATTATGTGATTATTCGACCCATTCTAAACTTACCCATTTTTACTATCTTTTAACTAATAAATCTTTGGCGCCTTATGCCCAAAATTTGTAGCTTGTTATCACCCGCATATCTTACCAATCTCCTGGTTTAATGTCTTTGTGATTATATCGCCATTATCGGTGTCTAGAACGCTTAAACTACAATTTTCACAACTAGCAATCCATTGGCTCATCTTGTGGAACCGTCCACTTATGATGACTACCGAATGGGTTCGTTGACTACACTAAGTCTAACAAATCAAACATTCAACCCTAATCAATGCAATTCAACACAATGTCAATCTAATAGTAAGATTTACGAAACTGATCAACAATGCGCTTAATGTAACTAATCAAGTTACGTACCTTAGCGTACGCCCTTTAACCGTGAGTCACCACCGGCTTGTCCACTCGACGTTCCGGTATCTTGTCCTATAGAGTTCAATTCAAGACATGTTAAGAACTCTCTTCAAATCATAATTCGCATAATACACCGAACATCATGATTATGCGTTTAAACTCGAAATTTCAGTTTTTAAGCCTTCATAGAGGCATTTCAACAAACACTTCATAAGCAAATTTTTACATGATTAAACATCACATCTTTAGTTTATTATTTAACCCTATTTTCATATAAATCAACCAATTTACATGAATGTTAGATTCTAATAGCTGAAATCACTTCCAGATTGCTAAATTACACAAAATTAACACCCAATATCTTAGTATTCAACAATTTACTCATAACCCACAAATCACCTACAATGGTGTTCTAGGTTTCACAAAATTTCTTATGATTTCAACTTATATTAATCTAGGGTTTGTCCCTAAACACTATAGTTGTTCCTTAATCATCATAACACAAACATGCAAGCTTAATTCCAGATTTTTCCCAATTCATGAAAATTTCAAGTTGAGAGAAATCCTTAATTTTTACATACCTTGTAATCCTCTTGTGATGAGGATCACGATTCTATGCTCGGATTTTCGTTTGGACCAGATTTGCTCCTTCAATTTGTGGATTTTAGTAGAATTCTAGGTTGGTTGAAGGTGGGGTGTCGCCCCCTGTGGTTCTAATCGACCAGACACCTCCTAAATGGGGGTGTTTGGTTTGTTTTAATTGATTATTAACATTTAAATTTCAATTGTTACACTTAAACCCCTCAACTTTGATAATTGTTTAGTTTAGTTGCTTTTAACCCTACTTTGAGTTATTTCAAGACTATTAACTGACTAGGTTCAAATTACTAGTTAGTAAATTCTCGTTTATTTATACTTTATTTTTCTAATCTAAGGTTTTATATTTTCGGGGTGTTACATTATAGCATTGCATATTCATCATCATCTTCCCCAAACCTTTCATCTTTATCAATGGAGGAGCCACCATTAACCCTAAACCACTTCTGCCACACCACAACTACCTCCGCCACACCACAACCACCTCCGCCACACACGGCCACCACACCCTAAACCACTTCTGCCACACCACAAAATTCATTATCATAATAGCTTGGAAATTGAAGCTGGTGGTAATCTTCCATAAGTCCAGATGATGCTGAAGGGAAGGAAAACAAGGATGGGATAGTGTCATTGTCACAACCCAAATCCAAGGTGTTCACACTCAGATTGGCGCTGAGATTTGAGGGCATTTCGCTGGGACTTGGCGGTGATAGTTGGAGGTGGTGGTGGGTTGGTGTTATTTCATGTTTTTCTGGTGAAGGTGGTGGTGGTGAAGCGGACTGGGAGGCATGTTTGCAGGTGTGTTTCCCTTTGTAAACGATTTCAAAAAAAAGCGGGGTCTTCATCTGTTCTTTGCACATGTTTTGTTGTAAAACATTTCTGGGCGTTACGGTATGAGCATCTATAATAGCTTCTGCAAGTTTGTTGTCAAACATTTTAGGGTTAATGGTGGCTCCTCCATTGATAAAGATGAAAGGTTTGGGGAAGATGATGATGAATATGCAATGTTATAAGGTAAACAATTTGAATTCATTCACAATCTTGATACATGGCATATTGGTTTAACAATCGCATTTCAAAGCAAAGGTCACAGGTTCGAAACCTTTGACCAGCATTTTTTTTAATTAAACCATAGGGGCAATTTTGTAATTTCACCCAAAGTTAACAGAATAAATGGATGGGAGTTAAGTTGGTGGACTGAAATGGTTACGAAAATGAAACTAATGGACTGAAATCGCAATTTTTAAACTAATGGACTGAAACCGTTATTTTTGACAAACCTCATGGACGAAAACAGTAATTAACTCTTTTAATTATTATCCAAGCCTTTGAAGATCAACCAACCATTATGAGTGGCTAATTCTCTAGTGGTTTCCTCCGAATGAAGGATTCTTGTAAGTTAACATTTTTATGTGTTTAAACTAATTCGTGAACACGGTAATCTAAGCATTCGATGTTTTTTACCTTTGGATTTGATTAATTAATTGTAATGGATTGATTTTATTTAAATGTTAATTCTGATTCATTCAATTCCCGAGAGTTCTAGTAATCGGGATATATTTGATAGGGATTAGGGTTGGTAATTTCAATCGGTTGTTCATCTGATAACCTTTCATTGTTATGCAATCAAAGTAAGTAGTCTTTGAATGACCACACCTAATTAATTGAATTAAACAATCATGTCTATGTGATTGTCACAATTAAACACATAATTAACGTTGCTTTCAATCTAAAATCAGGAGGAACCATTGTTTTCTCCTACTATTTACAACCCAATTTAGTATTTCTTAGTTTAATCAAATTCTCAAACAACCAAGTTTATATTTTTTTGCAAGTAGCTAATCATTACTTAATTCATAACGCTTTCCACAATACTCCTCTGGTTCGATACCCTGCTTACCCTATCTATTAGGTTAAATAGATTTTTGATTGACGTTCACGACAGTCATCAACTAACAGAACCCTAACTTCGATAGTCTCAGGTCACCGAAAAATGTTTTTTGGTCGGAAAAAAGTTCCTAAAGTTCCGATCTATGATTACAATCAGGTTTGTGATGACGGCTAAAAAGTTGAGTTTTCCGGCGAAAAGGAACTTTTTCCGGCGACCTTAATAATTGGGGCGTTTTCGTAGAAAAGGTTCCTAAAGGTTGAGTTTTCCGGTCAAATTGGAGTTTTCCTGCTAAAACTGAAACCAAGTTCTTTTAATCATATTGGACACCTTATAAAGACAAACTTTACTATTTTAGATCATTAACTTTACAACTAATTTTCACATACAACGATCATACCATAACTGAAACCAAGTTCTTTTAATCATATTGGGCACCTTATAAAGACAAACTTGAGCTTTCTACTAAGTTAGGCACGAATCACATTAAATTATAAAGTTTCAACATACATCTTAGTAGTTACTACTGAACTTTACTACTTGTTTGATCGAGGCATTATAACAAACACCTTATGGCTAGGCCTTGCAAACGGGTCGGGTGGGTTTGGGTTGCGGGTCAAAACAGGTTCGGGTCAAAACGGGTCGATCCAAAAATAGGTCATTTTGGTTTGGGTCGGAACGGGTCAAAACTGCTACGAATCCCTTCCCGTTTTCATCATCAGTGAAACAAAATCGCAAATCAGAGGACTTATCTGATTGAAGTGAGAAAACCCCTGTTATTCGAAGTTTATACACAGAAACAAAACCATAAGATTTCGATTGAAATCAAAGGAATTATTTGATCACTTTGCATCATAAACGAAGAACAATTGTGAACGGAATTGTTTAAAACCGTCGCCCAAAAACGTTTTTAAGAATCTCCTGTTTTATAAAAAGTTGAAAATCGGATTTTTTGATCGAATCAATCAAGGGTGTACTTGATTGTTGTTGTTGTTAATACATTAAGGACATAAGGAATCAAAGGAGTTATTTGATTCAGATACATCGGAAGGGTTATTCCGGTGAAATTTTTATCGTCCCTGTTATTCCGATTTGGCGCCGGAATTTTTTTCTCAGAAATTTTTCACTCAAATCGAAGGATTATTCGATTGTTGATTATCACAGTTGGACAAAATCATCATTAAAGCGGTTATCTTTTTTTTTTTTTTTTGAAGGATATGTACAGGACTAGTGGTCACCAGGTTCTTGTCAAAGACAATCCCCCGTCAGCTCCGCCTACGGACGCGATGTTCTATAGGGCCCCGGCCGCCGCCAAACTGACCTTCGCCAGGAAACCATATTGCCCCCACACGAGAACCTCGCTGGGGTAACAGCTGGGTAAAACCGGGTTGCCCTCCGGATCGAACCATGCCTCGGTAGGAAACGATCCATCATTGGGATGTCCCGCACCTTTTGCTACAGCCAGGAGTCGAACCGGCGTCTCCAAGGAGAACACCAGCCCAACTGACCAACTGAGCTAGGGGGGATAAAGCGGTTATTAGAGGGGGCAATCTTGACCCAATGCCTTTCAAATTGGTCGGTTTGGGTTGCTTTTAAAATTATATGGGTTGGTTTGGGTAAGATATTTTAACTAAATGGGTCACAATGGGTCACTTGAAATTTCATCTTGTTATTTTCGGGTCAAAACGGGTCGACATCATTAAAGAAATGGGTCGATGTGGGTTAGTGTCTTAAAGAAACGTGGTAGGTTTCGGATCGGAATGGGTTTCGAGCCGGCACAAGTATCCACACGAGACGGGTTACGGCACGAAACGGGTTTTGGATCGGAACGGGTTCAGTTCAAATTTACTTTCGGGCCGAGACGGGTTTCGGCACGACACAGGTTTTGGATCGGAACGGGGTCGGTTCGGGTCGGGTTTCGGGTCGACACGGGTTTTTGCACGGGACGGGTTCGGATCGCAACGGGTTTTGGGCCGAGACGAGTTTCGGGTCGAGACGAGTTTCGTACCGTTTCGACCAGTACCGTTTCGACGCGAACCGTTTCGACGCGTACCGTTTCGACGCGAACCGTTGCGACCCGTACTGTTTCGACGTGAACCGTTTCGACGCGTACCGTTTCGACGCGTACCGTTTCGACGCGAACCGTTTCGACGCGAACCGTTTCGACGCGTACCGTTTCGACGCGTACCGTTTCGACGCGTACCGTTTCGACGCGAACCGTTGCGACGCGTACCGTTTCGACCCGTACCGTTTCGAATCGAACCGTTTCGACGCGAACCGTTTCGACCGGTACCGTTTCGACGCGAACCGTTTCGACGCGAACCGTTTCGACGCGTACCGTTTCGACGCGAACCGTTTCGACCCGTACCGTTTCGATAAAAAATAACTTTATCAAAATGATAATTCTTGAAAATGACGCTGAATATAAACTTTGAGTTTCTAAACCAATTAATAAAAAAGATAGATACGTACTAGTGGGACTAAATTACGTCAACTATATGAATTGATGAAACTGTGACACCTAAATACACAGAACAAAATTATTTATTATAAATATTCGTATAATAGCTTAGTTGATATGTCATCAACTCGTTATCATTTTTGTAATATAATTTGAACATACAGCGAGTATATATTTAGGGTAGTGTTATAATGGGTTCTCGGTTATCGGGTCAGTACTTATACGGGCCGTATGATCACCAAAGTTATATTGAAAAAAAAAAAAAACTGACCCGACCCGACCCGAAACCCGTTCCGACCCAGACCCGTTCCGACCCGGACCCGTTCCGACCCGGACCCGTTTCGACCCGAACCAAAAGAACCCTTTTTTATAATTGACCCGTTTTGACCCGAACCCGTTTTGACCCATGACCCGACCCGACCCGACCCAACCCGTTTGCCAGGTCTAGCGGTTATCTAAACCATTTTATTAACACTAGATCTGGTGTTCGTATTGATTCATATTGTTTATTGGCGCGAAACTGTGATCAAGATATTCCGATCATTGTCGTTCGCCGGAAAATTGGTTCAGCCAAAACGGTTGATTACAATTCAGAATTTTAGAAATTGTTTTAAAAAACACTTGACTTTTTGAAAATTCGAAATCGTTTTGGTAAACAAAAACGTTTTGGAGATTTTAACCTTCTTGGAAAAGTCAAAACTGACTTTCGGTTATGACGGTAAATCTTTGAAAGTCAAAAAATGTATTTTAAACAAAAAAACGTTTGTTAGTTGTGATTTGACCGAGAGTCAAAATCAAATTGTTTGGTTTTCCGTAGAGAGCAAAATGGAAAAATCATAGCAAACTATTGGAGGAAAATGGCTATTTTTAAAGGTTTGGAGCAAAACCGTTAAAGTGAAAAACCACAGGGAGCAAAACGGAAGTTTACTCTTAGATTTTTGATTGGGCAAGATCTGGCGTTTTTTAGAGCCAAACACGCCCCATCACGCCAAGCACCCCACTCGCGTGGGCGTGTTTGGGCGTTTTTTCGCAAAAAACCCCCTCCGGCGTGGTTTAAATCACGCTTAAAAGGAAAATAGTTGGCCAATCGGATTTATCCCTCTTTTTCTTGGCCAATCCCCTTTTTTTGATTAGATTTTTTTTATTTAATTCTTACACCCCTTTTTAACATAATACCCACATCCCCACTACACCGATTTTAGAAAAACGACCAATAATGCCCCTTGCTGACTGGACTACCACATGACGGAAAACGCCCAAGGGTGAGGGCATTATTCACCCATACCACTACGCATGGTCTAAGTTTTGATGGCTAAAAAAATCCAAACAGAATCATTTAAAACTTAGGCTTTGAGTTAGCAAAGTCAACTTCAGAAATATTTTATTATATATTTGACTTGGGAAAAGTCAAAAATCAGTTTTTTTAGAAAGTCAAAATTGGATAAAGATTTTGACAACTATTGAAAGATTTTTGGGGAACAAAGCAGATTACATAAAAAATGGTTGTTTGCGCGATATAAACAATATGAGGCAAGTGATTTGCTTGGACGTATTTGAGGTTGTACGTCGAACAAGACAATTTAGAGCCATAATGACATGGTTCTCAAATTTAAATATGAAGTGGTGGTTAGCCAAAGTTAGATTAAGAAGCGATCAAAACCTGGTAAAGGGAGATCGTAAGGAAAAGGGATGAATATCCCATGTTCATGTTCCTGGTCGGGTAGATCATGAGGGAACCAACATCAACGAAAGTCGGATAGACGAAAAAGAGGGTCTTGGGGTTATCAAAACAAAGAACAAGGATTAAAGGCGGGAAGCCATGATAAAGCCTCAAAATTTTTAAGCTAGATGTGGTCAGCATCTCCTTAATGGCGGGTAGCCAACAGAAAAGATAAACGAAGTGACGAAGTGATATATGCATGCAAGACGGATCATGTGATATGTTCAAAGAAGAAAGTTCGTGTGATACGGAAAACAACCTTCGAGAGGTGCAATCCAGTGAATGGAACAAAAGCAAGAATCTTGGTCATGTGAAGTGATCATCATCTTTACTATTTTAGATCATTAACTTTACAACTAATTTTCACATCCAATGATCATACCATAACTGAAACCAAGTTCTTTTAATCATATTGGGCACCTTATAAAGACAAACTTGAGCTTTCTACTAAGTTAGGCACGAATCACATTAAATTATAAAGTTTCAACATCCATCTTAGTAGTTACTACTGAACTTTACTACTTGTTTGATTGAGGCATTATAACAAACACCTTATGGGCATACAATTAAACCTTTTAAATTACAACCATAAAGATTCTAAGGAACCCCTTTTCTTCCAACATATCAGGTTCCAAACAATGGACTTCAATTATCAATAATCATCGAACTTGCTAAATACTTATATATGTTTGCAATATATATATGGTTCAACAGAGATTTCACACATAATCTGTTAAGATTATAAAACAACTAGTAATTCCATAGTTTCAACGTAATTTGGACTTTCCTATTTATCCATACGACTGATCAACGGTTAGGGTTTTATAAATAATAACTCACATACCTGTACATCTAATTGGGGATGATAATCAACATGCAACTAACAAAATCACTGGAATTTTCCTCTTGTTTTTCCATACCAATCTTTTACGCCTACCTTTTGTGATATACCATAAAACCGCATTATATGAAGTCAAAAAGTGATGAAACTTCTACGCAAAACAAAACGAGAAACAAAGAAGACTCAAAACCAGTTTCAAACCGTCTGTCCCAAATCAAACATATAAATTCATTAACGAATAATCGTAAACTTGCAATGTCATAAAGAAGCTGCAAATGCGGCTCTTCTTCATCTGCTTCAACGCTTTCCGACCCTGTATGTTCATGAGAGCTGGTAGGAAAACACCTAAACACATTGACCGAAATCATCCGAACCATTTCCTCCTGATGACTCTCCACAATATTCCCCGATCTCGACTGCACATAATCCACAAGCTCAACAGATTCAACCTCTTAATCTCCTTCTCTCTAGCCATTTTCAACGTATCCAGAAAATTAAACTGGACACAACAAACCTGACACTTTCTAACAAACAAATGTCGTCTTTCCGACACCAAAACATCTGGAAACATCGGGCAGCGGCTCAATAGCCCCTGCCGCTCCTCCCAGTCCCAATTCATTAGACTGATTTACTACAACATTTGAACTCGATACAATTTCAAAATTCCGACTTGTACCCGAAACATTACTATAACCATCAGTATCGGATTTCAAGGGTTTCTTTTGCCCTCGTTTCATCAATTTGTTCAACATAATGCAAACGTGCAATCGTGTGAATGCGTGATTACTATAAATCTATAATGGAATCTATAATCGAACAAAATCAATTGAGTGAGATCAGTAGCCCTAAGTGTTCGCCTATTGAACTCTTCATGTACCTGCTGATTTGCTGATTCCACACCATTAATTCCTCGTTCAAGACATCAAATTGCTAAAACCAAAATATTATAAAAAATAAATCAACCATCACTTAAGCAAATCGTCGAACACTTCGCAATCATCCTAATATCACAACCCAATTTGCTTCAGGTTCTATTTATATCTGTGGTTAATGCCAAAAAATGATCTAAAAAAAATTAACATAGAACCTAAAAGCAAACATCTAAACTAATATATTGCAATAAACAACAAAAACATCTTAAGAGCAGCTTTATGCAACAAAACATAATGAATTGTACATCACAGGTATTAAGCTGAATACAAAGCATTTCATCAAACAGCAAACTGGCTAAAGTATTTCATCAAACAGTTGGCGTGCCCCCTAAAACCTATCAGTACAGAATAGACAAGGAAACGAGGTGCATAGAGAGCAGAAGAAAAAATAACCCATATAGATATTGAACATTTGAATGTGGTGACATGACAACAAAATAAATCAATTAAGAATGACAGATAGATGACTTATAGGGTTTAAAGTTTAAACGAACCTGAAGAGAATGTCTGAGTGATAGAAGGGGCTGCTTGCAGAGGCTGAAGTGGCTCCGGCAAGCGGCTGTGTGACGGCGTGTGGTGGCTAGAGACGAGAGGATAGTGGCGGTGTGTGGTGTTCTGTAATGGTAAAGAGGAAAGGGCAAAATGCATGAATGATGAATCAGTGATTGTTATTTGGCAAAAAAATTGTAAAATAGGGACATAACTGACTCGAACCCGTAGTCGGACCTGATATAGCGCCCCCTCACCACATAGCGCCCTATGGCGCCTTCGTACACTGCCCCGAGGGGAGCCATACCCCTCCAACTTGCTTCCCCTACGAAAATTTTCACGACGCCATACCCCTAAAACCATTTTTTTTCTCTCACACACATATATACATACACATATATGTATAATTGAAGGATATAACCCCACTACACACCCATGTGATGTAACCCCCATCTCTTACACAAACGCCACGTGTCGCATAACCCCACATCATGGGAGGTGATGGGGGGTGACCACTACACATAGTCTTAGACAGTACACTCATTCTAACAAGATCTGCAGGCCAGCCTTTGGGTTTATTAAGAAAAGAGAGGATGTGATGAACAACTGATTCAGGAAGCTCTGAAATCCGATCCATCTCTGAAAAAAAAAACAGTGTTAAAAGTCAAAATTTCAGTTTCAATAGCTAGGGTTTCCAGTATTTCCCAAAACTGAATTATAAATATACATGTCAAGTCTCAAACAAACATAACACAAATATGATATCTATAATAAAACATACAAAAAACATCAAGTTTAAAACATAACAAATTTCTTTGTCAAACTAAGTTATAAGTCTAAAACATAATGTACAAGGCAATATCATCATTCTTCCACCTCATCGACGTCGTCTTCATTGCCTTTTGTAATCATATAAAACATACTAATTATTTACAAAAGTTGAGAATCTAAACAAAAAGTGTTTTGATCAAAGTAGCCAGAAGACCCATTTCAACCCAAATAAAAGATTTACTCCAAATAAAGCATCAAACATCAAGTGGGATGCTCAAGAAATATAATGACAATCCGAACAAAGTAAAGTGACAATGAAAAGATTTACTCCAAACAATATGATATAAACTGAAACCCGACGATACCAACAATATCTCCACGCTTCACAGGAGAATGGCACTTGAAGAATTTAGCTTCATCCAAATAAATAAATAAATATGCTTAAAGAAGTGAATAATTTCAGTAGTGTCTTGAAACTACAGACAGTAATTGTATGCAGATAAGGGGGCACTTTAAAGTGATTCGTATGCAAAAAAAATAAAAAAAACAGGGCAATTTAAATGTGATTTGTATGGAACAAATGACACCTAAATCAACCACACATTCAACTATAAAATAACAGAAAGGAAAACATAGATCAAGGAAAACATAGATCAAGGAAACAAACCCGAATCGTGTGAATATACAAGTTGAAAGCTTTGAAACCATTTTTCTTGTTCAAAAAGAGCCTCAACTTCTGGAACCAAAGAGCATCTATAGAGCCAGTGAGGTAGCATCGCATACATGCTTTCAAATGGGGTGAATTCGTTATCTCATACCAGGGATACAAAACATTCCAAGAGTAAACAAACAAACCCAAATTGGGGGTACTCAACTCAATTTCATCCAAATCACATTTTGAAGCCAGCACCAATGTCCTCAAGGAATGACTTGACAACTTGACGGTATTGCATCTATAATTGGTAACCAAAATCAATTTTGTAAGGAAGGAAAGTTCGATAAAAAGCCTGTAAAACCAATAGAGTTTGGTAAGGGATGCCAACGTAAGACAATGACGTTAGTTTTTTGCATGAAGTCACGTTTATTTACTGCGGTGCACCTCTTTCAAAAACATCTAATATTGAAAGAGTTGATAGATTTGGAGCTTCAATATCTGTTATCTTAACTGGAGTTTCAATGGAAATCGAAACATTTCAAGGTTCTGATGCCTATGGCCCTATACACACAAAAACTTTCGAAACCATGACACCAACCAAGTTCAAATACTTGTAGAAGAGGGCAACTAGTGGCGAAAAGCTTGATCACTTAATCTTCTATATGAACGTTATCGAGTTTCAAACGAAGCAAAGACGTAAACTTGAGAGCATCATGAAACATCAAGCAAGAAGGCAAATCACACTCAGATATGGTCAAAGATTGTAACACCGCAACAGATAAGAGTGTGTTCGGCAAGCGGTACTTTGGCTGCATAGGAAATTCTGAAAAATCCAATAAGTTGATCATGAACTCCTTGACGCCATTCCTAAAAAGTAATCCAAGGGATCTATATACGAGAGCCTGTGTGCAGTGAGATTTAGATGGCAAATCTAGAGGTGGCGTACTCAACATACTTGAACAAACTTTCTCGATGTATATCATTATTTTCTCTAAAGAAATCCAACATCGGGAAAGAAGCGATTAGGTGAAACCAGTTCTTAGAGAGTACACTCATGCTAACAAGATCTGCAGGAGAGCCTTTGGGTTTATTAAGAAAAGAGAGGATGTGATGAACAATTGATTCACGAAGCTCTGAAATCCGATCCATCTCTACAAAAAAAAAGGTAAAAAACAGGGTGTTTAAAGTCAAAATTTCAGTTTCAACAGCTAGGGTTTCCAGTATTTCCCAAAACCGAATTATAAATATACATGTCAAGTCTCAAACAAACATAACACAAATACGATATCTAAAATAAAACATACAAAAACATCAAGTTTAAAACATAACAAGTTTCTTTGTCAAACTAAGTTATAAGTCTAAAACATAATGTACAAGGCAATATCATCATTCTTCCCCCTCATCGATGTCGTCTTCATTGCCTTTTGTAATTATATTAAACATACTAATTATTTACAAAAGTTGAGAATCTAAACAAAAAGTGTTTTGATTCAAAGCAGCCAGGCCCATTTCAACCCAAATAAAAGAATTACTCCAAATAAAGCATCAAACATCAAGTGGGATGCTCAAGAAATATAATGACAATCCGAACCAAGTAAAGTGACAATGAAAAGATTTACTCCATATAAAAGCATATAAACTGAAACCTGACGATACCAACAATATCTCCACGCTTCACAGGAGAATGCCACTTGAAGAATTAAGCTTCATCCAAATAAATAAAAAAAAATATGCTTAAAGAAGTGAATAATTTCAGTAGTGTGTTGAAACTGCAGACAGTAATTGTATGCAAAAAAACAGGCCACTTTAAAGGTGATTCGAATGGAACAAATGACACCTAAGTCAACAACACATTCAACTATAAAATAACAGAAATCTTCATACAATGTTCATAAAGATTTTGAAATTTAGGGCACTCCAAATGTATTCATTCCAGATACACGTATGGAGATTCAATACATTTAAATTCAAAATCTAACCTAACTCAATAATTTCACAATCCAACAGTTTCAAATTCAACTACTCATTCACCGATGAAATAACTAGGGGGTGTGCTCACCGAAGCTAGGTTGTGGTCGTGGAATCGACGGTGAAGGGTCGGCGTCGGAGTTGCAGGTGGCGTCAATCGTTGGGTGGTTGTAGGGATGCCGTGGTTGGGTTTGGGGGGACAGTGGAAAGTGATGTTGGGTAGGGGGAAACAAGCCCGCCTTGGGTTCTGTTAACAACTAATAGAATTAGCCAATCACTCGTTTCATCAAAGCACAATGGCTATATCCGAGTATTTAGTGCCATCACCACTTTGGTGGGGTGTAGACCTGGCAAACGGGTCGGTTCGGGTCGGGTCATGGGTCAAAACGGGTCAATTACAAAAAAGGGTTGTTTTGGCTCGGGTCGGAACGGGTTTCGGGTCGGGTCGGGTCGGCTCAGTTAAAAATTGCTTTCTTTAAAAAGAGAGAGATTGTACATTGGGGGCAATTTTGTCGGGTCAGAACGGGTTTCGGGTCGTGTCGGGTTGGTTAAAAATCGTTTTCTTTAAAAAAAAGAGAGATTGTACAGTTGTTATACAGTTGTTTTTATAATACATTGACTGTTTCAAAGCTGTTAGTTTTTTTTTTTTTTATAATACATAGAGATGATACATAGACTGACTGTATAACAAAGATGTAGTAATTCATGATCAACAACTTTATAATAAGAAGTCAAAAGATCTGTTTTTTTATCAGCATGTACACTGTTTCAGTTTTTTAATTTTTGCTATTAACAACAACTAGTAGCGTAGTAATGAAGTTCATGATCAGCAACTTTATAATAAGAACTAATAGCATATGTAGTAATGAAGTTCATGATCGGTAACAAAACTATCAACTGTTTCTGTTTTATATTTTAACTAAATGAACTAATGACTATGAAAGAAGAGAACGTGAACAAGAATTTCTTACCAACACCCATGCACGTATTGACCCTAAAAATTCGCTATTATGGCGAACGAAATTCAGTGAATTGAAAAAGGAAATTCAATGAATTGATGCAGGAAATTTGCAGAATTGAATAGCATGATGCGCTGAATTGATGGAGCGAATTCGCGAATTGGAACCGTATTATACGCATACGTATTACGTACGGTACGCGTCGAAACGGTACGGGTCGAAACGGTTCGGGTCGAAACGGTTCGGGTCGAAACGGTTCGATTCGAAACGGTACTGGACGAAACGGTACGGGTCGAAGCGGTTCGCGTCGAAACGGTTTGATTCGAAACGGTTCGATTCGAAACGGTACTAGTCGAAACGGTTCGCGTCGAAACGGTACGCGTCGAAACGGTTCGATTCGAAACAGTAAGAAACTCGTCCCGACCCAAAACTCGTCTCGTGCAGAAACTCGTGTCGGCACAAAACCCATTGCGATCCGAAACCCGTCCCGTGCAGAAACCCGTGTCGGCCCGAAACCCGACCGAACCGACCCCGTTCCGATCCAAAACCTGCGTCGTGCCGAAACCCGTCTCGGCCCAAAACTCAATTTGAACCGAACCCGTTTCGTGTCGTAACCCGTCTCGTGCAGATACTTGTGCCGCTCGAAACCCATTCCGATCCGAAACCTTCTTCGTTTCTTTAAGACACTAACCCACATCGATCCATTTATTTAATGTTGTCGACCCGCTTTGACCCGAAAATAACAAGGTGGAATTTCAAGTGACCCATTTTGACCCATTTAGTTAAAATATCTTACTCAAACCAACCCATATAATTTTAAAAGCAACCCAAACTGATCCACTTAGAAGGCTTTGGCTCAAGATTGCCCCCTCTGGTGGGGTGGTAGAGGCTTTGTGCCTCTTGGAGAGAGACCAGGGTTCAATTTCTGGCATGGGGTAAAATTTGGTGTAATATAATGGTAGAATTATGTAACCTTTGCCGTAAAAATCTGAGCATTTAGTCATTTCAGGTCCATTTAACGCAATGGGTTACCTGTATAAGACACGATTAGGACGATTAGACTTGTAACCAAGTGATTTTTCACTTTTTTAATAATAGTTAAAATTTGAAGGTTAGGATCCATCATTTCTCTTTTTTGGTACATAAAACATACAATTGTGTTACAGGCATTGATATAAACTAGTTAAACGAGTCGTATGAATGTTTAGAACTTGTGTTGTCCGCGTCGTCAAAGACCTGCTAAACCTGCTATGACTTGATTTGCCAACCCTAATCCACGTTAAGGACTATCTGAGAAACGATTATGCAAAAGGCAGTGGCTATAACTGTAATTTTAGGATGTTGGGGACTGTAAATGAAATTTCACCAAACCATAAAGGCTATCCAAGCATTTATCTCAATTTATGAAAAGTTCCCACTAGAGTAGGCATTAGACCTCAACATTCAATAGCTTTAATTCGAAATCAAACATTTGTATTTAATTGCCAATATTCTATCTTTCTATAGGAATATTAACCAAATAACATCTCATCTATCTATACTATATAATAAAAGAAACCATGTTAGGGACACATAGCGCTCTATGAGGCATTCTTGATTATTTTTTTAAATATTTATTATGGAAAGTTAATTATTGATAATATTAAATTTAAAATTTATAGAAGAGATTTAATGATAAAGACAAAGATAGCTGATAATAATATATTAATTATTATAATCATATATTAATTATTAAAATCTAAAAAAATATATTAGCATTTTAAATATATAGAGTTAATTACATAGATAGTCCCCGTGGTTTGCATAAAATAACATACTTAGGTACTAATAGTTTAAAATCACCTTCTTGGGTATTAAATTTTCATTTTGTAACGTTTGGATGTATTAACTTCTAGGGTATTAACATAGTTAGTCCCTATGGTTTGCACAAAATAACATACTTAGGAACTAACTGAATGTGATTTTAAACCTAACGTTAATACCTCCAAATGTTACAAAATGAAAAGTTAATACCCTAGAATGTGATTTACACTATTAGTACCTAAGTATGTTATTTTGTGCAAACCACAGGGACTAACTATGTAATTAGCTAAAATATTTATAAAGATAAAATTTTTATTTAATTGGTAGTTTTAATTGTTTTTATATTTGATGATAAGGACAACGATAACTGATAATCACATATTAAAATAAAAATATTTATTTTAATCAACTGTTTCGTTAAAAGGATTTATTCAATACATGTAGAACATATAAATTTTTTATACATGTGGTATAATTAGAATCCTACTTTTAATAAAGAATCACATTATCCAGTTTTACACACCAATGAAATAATAATATTACATCATAATATCCAACTTATCTCTTGTGTATTTAATATTTTTTTCTAAAATATTACTTTTTTTTCTACTGATTATCCAACATCAAATAATATGTAAGTTTCTAACCTAATAATAAATAAAAACACAAAGTAAAATGTTATAAACCATGTAATACACAACTCTCTAACCTAATAAAAAACAAAGTGAGATTTTACAATAAGTAAATAGTACCTCAAAGTTTATTTTGTTAGAAAACACATATTGATGACTAAATGTGTTAACGAATTACATTTATTCGTGTAAGACATGTGTTTATTCAAATCGTGCAATACATGAGTTTTTAAAAGATGTAACTATTTTATTACTTAGTATATAAAGTTATATTTATTCAACTCGTGTAATACACGGGGTTCTAACCTAGTTTTATATATAAGAAATACTAGCTTACAACCCCGTCCGTGTATTACACAGGTTGAATAAATATAATTTTATGTATTAAATAATTAAAAACCCTATATATTTCACAAGTTGAATAAAACTAATTTTATGGACCAAATAATACTTATAAAAAGTTTTATTTTTAAAATCACCATGTATAACATGGTTTGAATATATGTAATTTTGTATAGTAAATATTAAAAGAAGTGATATCTTCAAAAAAAACCTTGCGCATTACACGTGTTGAATAAATCTAATTTTATATACCGGATAAGATAATAAAAAAGTTATATCTTTAAAAAACTAATGGATATACTCGACACACGATAGATAGAGTGATTACGAGGATAGTTCTTGATTTTTTTTATATTTATATGTCATTACACTTTCTCAAAACTAAATTAATAATAATAAGGATACACAAGGTTTATGTTAGCATGGGACTATGGTATTAATTTTTTTTATAGTTTATGGCTAATATTCATGTGTATGATGATAAAATTACACAATGATCTATGTTTGAATATTATATTTATATTTATATTATTTTAACAACATATTAGATAATAATAATAATAACAACAACAACAATAATATCGAAGGATTGCTAAACGGTGATTTGAAATTTGTGATTATATTATATTATATTAATTGAATAACATAATATTAGATTTCAAGGATAAATAACTAAATCTGATGAAAAAATTCAAAATATTATATTATCTATACTAAATAATAAAAACAATATATCTTTAAAAAAACTCGTGTGTTGTATGGATTTAACAAATGTAATTTATACACCATATAAGAGAAATAAAAATAAAGATTAACTTTTTCAAGAATATATGTGTAAACAATATATAATTTCGTATTATTGGCATAATATCACTTAAAAGTTAAAATCATTATTCAAACTCATATTTCTTTTGATTAACCTCATACTTTATCTCGTTCGCATGGATGTTTCATAAGTAGGATCAACTCTTCAATTGTTTAATTATCTTTTAATTAAATTAATTATTGATAATTAGGTAGAATAGATATGTGAGAAAACTAAAAAATAGATGGCTCCAATGAGTGACATGTGTCCCATAAATGGTTTCTTTTATTATATAGTACTAGCGTTAAGACCCGTGTGCAAACACGGGCGGTTTCTTAAAAACCATGCATAACACATATAAATGATGAATATGGTTATATTTATAGACTTATAAATAGATAAGTCAGTCGGTAAATACTTAAAGTTTATAGTATAAAAAAACAAAAATATACAATTTATTAATCTTTTGTGAACGAAATAACATTTGCATTCAAGCACGTTCCTTCTCCAAAAAACAAAGTTTTTAACTCAACAGTCGTTTTAATCCCTTCAACCTCCACAAAACACTATTTTTACCCTACAGTGGTTTTAAACCACCGTTTTAACCCAATAGCGGTTTCAACCACTGTTTTCTCCATAACACTCTGCTTTAACCCAATAGTGGTTTCAAACATCTGTTTTCATCCATCTGTTGACCAAAGTCAACTGATGTATCAACCACTGTTTTTCAAACATCTGTTCACAACAACAGAGCTTTACAGACCTTTGCCAATATTACAAGCTTTTAAATTCTCAAACCTAAATATTTATTTAATTAATTTAAATAACTAACATGGTTAATAATTTTAACACAACGAATTATATAAAATATGAAAATGTCAAACAGAGGTAACTATATAATACACAAAGTTCAAAACACCAAACAGCATTCAGTACCATTGTAGTTGTCAACATGTTGGAGGTATTTCAAAACTTCATTGCTCAGATCAACTTCAACCATATCCCCCCAAATGCTTGTTATCAGCCACTTGGTTTTTTCAATTATATTAGTCTTTCGGCGCCTATCTACATAATCAACTACACGAGAATTATTGAAAGCAAACACATTGATCCAGCCTTCTTCTTCATATCTGAGCAAATCAGCAGTAAGCTCAGCAGACTTTCCAATAACAATCAAATGCAGCCTCTTTGCGATGGTCAAAAAATGCCCTTGGCAAGGGTTGACTACGATACTCTTGGGAAAACGAAGCATTCTGAAAGTCTCAGAAAGAACATCGAAAGCAACGATGTTCCTCTCACCTAGTGGATACCAATAATTTGAAACCATGAAATATATGGTTTTACCAGCATAAATTCTGGGAGACCATGAATAACTGCTTGAACCATAATTATTTACGCTACCGAAATTTATTATTCTCCATGACTCACGACGTCGTGAGTAAGAATGAGCAGTAGCCACATTACGGTAACATCTGATGTGAAGTACTTTTAGATCATTGGATTGATCAAAATAAATTCCACTTGTATCAGAGTTTCGATCATGAATATAATTTAAGTAGTCGTCAGAGAAAAACTTATAGCGCCTGGTAGTTGGATTCCAAAGGATCAGCTCACAGCAAATCCCTTCATTGCAAACTAACAACAATCCATTAAATGACGATAGAATACGTAAGAAGGTAGGGCGGACATTGTTAGGAAAACTTAAGGTTTTGCTTGTAACGACATCCAAATTACCAGCTACTATATTGTCAACGACAATTGACGTGTCTTTAAAGGAGAGTAGTTTCTTTTGTAGTGAATCTCCACTTCGGAAAGCATGCATCATCTCAAATGCATGACTTGACAGTTCCCTATTGTAACACCTCGAAAATCTCGGGTTTAATAATAAAATGACACGTGTCATGTAAGACAAAACGCGTTGAAAAACCCGGATTTAATAAAGATGTTTCGGTAGGATTAAAGTGGCGTCATGTTAAATTGTTACCTCTGAACGACCTCAAGTATAAATCCCAAGACCCGATTAAATGTTATATCCACCTTTTATACCCTCAATACAGAAACCATTGATTATAATAGGACCCCAAGTGCATGATGTGATCCTACTAAGAAAAAGCAATGGTAACACTTGGTTTTCGGGTCTTGTTTTTGGAATCTAAGCAAGCAAATGCAAATGGTAGGGTAAGGAACTGTACTAGACACACTATGGAGGTCCCTAAGTTGTTGTTTGAGGTCACAAAGTCGGATAATGGGATTGCATAGTCAACACACCAATGAAAAGTCAATTATTGTGGCTGATGTGCAGCTTACGGACCGCAACACTGGCAGCCTTACGGTCCGTCAGGTAGCTTCCAGCGACCAGAAACCTTCTGCAGCAGGTTTATCGCGATTGTGACCTGTTTGTTCGGTTTTTATCAGTTATAAACGACCCCTAAACTATCCTAGAGCACTAGGACAAGTGTTGAATGGTTGTGGATTGTCCTAGAGTTAGTTGTCAAGTAATTGTGGTGGATCCAAGTGTTATATAAAGCCACATTGTTGCAACATTCATTCTCACACTTGCAACTGATCATTGGATTGATTCTGGAGCTAAGGAACTTTCCCCTCTGCTCCTAATTCGTGCATTGGACTATAGTAAGTCTACTAGTCCTTGTTTATTTGAGTTTAGCTTAGTTAAATAGCTAAAAGTCAAACCGTCGTAATTACGGTTTGACTTCGAGATTAGTCACTAATGACTCAGTCTTATCTCGAATTAAAAGTAGTTTTAGAATGGTATTTATGTGGGAAATAAAACCCCAAAAGGGTTTCCCCTGATCACCATCCTACACAGGTCAAATGTCGGGTCAAAGCTTTACTTAAAAAGTCAACATATAGCTTAAATTGTCATTTATGCATAATTAGCTATCTAGAACATTTGTAACCTGTTTGAATATTGTTATAACTTAGAAATAAGTGTAGGAACATGTCCCAACATGTTCAACCCGACTATTTCCTGTTTAGAACCGGTTCGGAACCGAAAGTCACATAGTTTGACTTTTCGGTTGACTTTCAGTTCTGACCCGTTTGGGCATATTTTAGAAATGCCACAGAGCTTAAATTGGATTAGGATACATGTTAGAACAACCCTCTGTGATCATACACCTTGGTTCACTAGTTATCCAATTTATATGCAAGTTTCCGTTAAATGCTCATACTTGGACCGTTATGCCCTTATTACCTTAAATCATGATTTATGAAAATGTAAAAGTGTAGAATCCTTAGTTACTGATATTTAGACTTGTATGCAAAGTTTGACATCAGTTTGACTTGTAGATTAATAGTTATGCTCATTGTCGCTAAATTAAAGCTTTATGTTAATAAAATGGCGTAATTAGCGTATAGCCTAGTTAAACATACTTTTTGATATCAAATCTTTTACCCACTGATGTTATATATTATTTTGGGATTTTTAAAGATTTTTAATTAATTTTAGGTCGAGCATAACTAGTAGTCGTAGGCTTAATCCGGTAATTGTCGGTTTTGCCCTTACGGGCCATAAAATGAGTTTTACTTATCTAAACGACTCCAAACCTTTTGCTACTGATCACATATGTTAAATAAATTATTTTAAGCCTTCTGGAAATATAAAAATATCAGATTTAAGTATAGAACCCGGAAGTGGCCTTTAACCGCCATAATTAGCGTTTTAACGCATAGTATGTCTTAATATCATATTAGACATACCCGGGTTGATACCTACTGATATATGAGGAAAAATATGATATTCTAACAGTAAGCAAAGGTTAATAAACTCAGACTTCGTTTTTGAGCTTTTCGGCTTATGTGAAATTACCAAAATACCCCTACGTGGCATAGTTTGGTTAAATATGATAAATTTCACATATAAGCCTTAGCCTACTGTTATAACCCATCAAAATGAGTATGTTTGCTGTTTACATCAGACCTGTAACTCAGTTTAACATATAAACGCTTTTACAAACTTTAAAATGACCAAACTACCCCTACGGGGCATAGTTTGTGTTTAAATTAGTTCGGGGCATAACGAAAGACATCCTACTGATGTTACAACATATTTGAAGCATATTAACTTAGGAAACCTGTATATGGCTCTTACGGATACCCGTTACGCATATTACGCGTTCGGCTCGGTTTATGTAACAAGTTTACATAAATTAGCCGAAACGGGTCAAACCTTATCGGTTTTATCTCAAAATCCAGAATGTGAATAATAGACCCATATTAAACAAGTCTTCAAACTTGTCGGGTCTGAATCACATTCTATCCGGTCTTCGCTTAATCGTGCGTACGAACCGTATCTTCGAAACTAGCCGGTCTAAGCTTAAGCATAATTAAAGGCCCGCTAGGATTCTAATAGGTTATATTTAACCTTCGTTCCAGATTAGGAGAAACAGTAAAAGCTACTTGCTATTTGACTATTGTGACTATACTTTGCATCAGGTAAATACTTTTAACTTATTTTCCCTATACGGGCTTGGGTTACGGTACATAGCGTACCGCTTGATCGAGCATCAAATCTTCCACGCTTAGTGGTTAATTGAATAATTTGATCGGCTTGTTTTAAACAGATGTGTTGACTTTACAGCCTTTGGGGGGTTAATGACCATGTCCCGGATATCCCTGGCATTATCTTACGAGATAGCCACGACCTGAGCACGGGGTGTAGGCGTACTCCCGTGTATAACTCACTTAAAGTGGTGTGTCTATTGATCTTTAACCCGGATACGTCCGGGCTACTGAACGCATAAGTAACATGTAAATCGTTTCAAGATTATAATATTAAATAATTCTCCCAAGTTAAACAAAATGTTTATGCCATGTGCATCCAAACCATTTTTCAATCATTTTATAAAATGAGTCAGTTGAATGTATTTACCAGTGTAAACTGACGTATTTTCCCAAAAAGATTAAATGCAGGTACTAGGCGAAATAGGCTGGGATTCTCCTAAGCATCATTAGAAGTCTCGCAAACTTAGAGATGCCGAAGTCTGTTGAACCATAAACAATGTTTTTAAATTCGATCCTACTGTGGATAAACACCGGATAAATTGTGACTTTGTTTACAATAAATAAATTCGGTTGTATCTTATTTTAAATTTAGCTTCCGCTGTGCATTATTATATTGTGTTGTTCGACTATTACGTTGCCAACCACGTCACGATACTCCCCCACCGGGCCCACCGGTGACACGTGGAAATCGGGGTGTGACAGGTTGGTATCAGAGCCAACTCTGAGTGAATTAAACACTAGTCTTTTGTGTTTAATCTCAGTTACACAATATGCACAAATCTAAACCTTCGAGTCTAGACTTATAACATAGGACAAATTCCACTATTGATTGTGTTGTCCTTTATTTAAATTTTGCATATATCCTTGTATTATTATCTCATGCTTTATCGACAGGAATATCAAAAATGCCGCCAAGATTCTTCCGAACACGGGGACGCGGTAAGGGGCCGACAGCCGCCCCCAATGATCACGAGGCAGGACCATCCAATACACGGGCTCCGACTGCTACGGAAAGCGAAGACCCTCGCCGAAACCGGCGAAACCAGGTTGAACCGGCCAGACGATCGGTTTCGCATAGCTCGACACCGCCCGCACTTAACCCATATGAACCTCACAACACACAACCTTCATATGTACCACTACAAAGGTCTCTGTCCCATCATTCTTATGGGGACCCCACACCTATCTTCAGAGGCCAGTTTAACCCGGCAGATTACTTGCAAGAACCCGTGGGTTTCAACCCACTTGGGCCTGACGATCACTTCTCCGGTGATCAAGCTGATGACATGGACGAGGATACTGACCCCATCATGCCGGCAAGTGGAACACCGAACCATCCGATCGAAATATCCGACGGGTCGTCATTTCACGGATCACCCTACGGTGGTCCGGACAGTTTTCAAGCTTTGTTTGAACCACACCAGTGGTATTATACACCCTCACATCACTCGTCGTCACATGGGCAGCACCAGCAGCAGCCGTATCATCAGCAACAGGAACCACAACCACAGCCGCATCATCAAGATTCTTCTGAGGATCATCGCTTTGTGGCAGTTACGCCACCACCTCCACCGCCACCAGTTCAGCCAGCACCTCCTCAACCGCCAAGGCGTAGGAGAACCGGTGCTCGCATATCTGTGCGACCGGGGGGCTTCACTTTCGATTCCCCGCGACAGTCTAGTGCTAGTCACTACCCACCGCACTATGAGGACCCACAAATGGGTGGGCCTTCGCAGCCAGCTTTTCAGCAGCCGCCTCCAATGGGTTTTGAAAACCCGATACCAGCATACCCGGGTGGTATGGGCTACAACCCGTTTGAGCCACCAACACATCATAACTACGGTTATGGAGAGGCTGATCCATACTCGGTAGCAGCGAACTATGGCACGCAAGGACCTTATGGGGATCCTTGGGGGGTGAGTTACCCAACACAGGGATACTCGATACCACCTAGGCCCATCATAAGGACGCAGTCGCAACCACCACGATTTTCTCCAAATAGGGAGGAAATTTTGCATAGGTTGGAGCAGGTGGAACGGGAAGCACATGAAGAACGAAGGGAAAGGCAAACATTCCTCCAAGGACTGATGGGTCTGATCAAGGGGAAGAACAAGAAGAATCGTTAAATTCTTCCATCGCTGATGTATAAGCCCCTGCATGGGTATAGTTGGTTGTTAAGCCCCTGCGTGGGCATGCTTATTTGTTTTAAACCCCTAAGTGGGTGTGTGTGGTTTGAATAAGTAGTCCCTGCGTGGACATGTATTATATTTAGCCCCTTCGTGGGCATGTGTGTTATTTAACCCCTACGAGGGTAAGTATCTGTTGACCCCTACGAGGGTAAGTTTGATATTGGAAGACCCGTTTAGGGCAAATGTGTAATATTCTAAATGAATTAATGGAATGGTTATTTTATAAATTTCATGTTGCCATTATGCGCATATATAAATAATAAATGAAATAAATAAATTAAAAATCATTTCCTTTTAAATTAATCTGCCTATGTAATTATAAATTAAGAATCTTAAAAAGGTAAAACCTAGCTTAGTGTCAAATATAAGACCGAGCCAAGGTGGTAAAACCTGTTTAAAAGATTCAAATTCCTGTTAACATCTTAAAACATGTTAACACTCCTGGCAGAAGTGATTTCGTTAAAAATCACATTAGTATAAGGATTCTTTAGAAGATTCCAAAACCCAGTTTAATGATCTCTGAATCCTGGGTCTACATCATCAATTAAGATGATCATATTGTACCATACGTTGGTAATATGATGCCTACGGGCCTTACTCATTTCCATATGAGCCAAAAGACAGTGGTAGCATAGACTCCCTGTCAAATATAGATAATGAACTAGGTTCAAACCTTAAAGCCTTGATTCTCTGAAATCATAGCTAATAATTTAAAAGTTGTCCATATGACTAAGCCTTATGTGCTAATATATATTGTTATTGTTTATGTTTAGGATAAATTTTAATTAAAATCCTAAAGTAATGCGATTAATAAGTTAACCAAATATGGTCTCTGTCTACCATGGTTAACGAATTACCCTAAGGGGTAATTCCATAATAAAATCCCAAATAAAATATTGACCTTGTTTTCTGCAACAGTTCAATACAAATGGCTGACTCCAATGAAGGCAATAGCCATCCGGTGGAGCCGAATGAAAACGCCCAGATTACATTAACGGGTGCTGAACTAAAAGCAATCATAGACGGAGCTATCACACAAGCTTTGGATAGACAATATGACGAATACAGTGGTACTCGGAGTAGGACCCACTCTGTGTCACAGTCAAAGCCAAGGACCCATTCTGAGGCTCATAACAAGCCTCCTCCCAAAAAGGATGGACCAAAGAAAAACGATGATGATCGCCAGTCCACCAACCACCAAAGTAATCCATCTCAGCAGTTGGTACTGCATCAGGGACACCGTAACAAGGGTTGCATATATAAGTACTTTGTATCTTGTAAACCCAGGGATTTTACGGGAGAAAAAGGAGCCGTAGACTGCATGACGTGGCTGGATGAAATGGACACGGTCGTGGACATCAGCGGATGCGCTGAAGGTGATGTGGTTAAATTTGTCTCACAGTCCTTCAAGGGTGAGGCGTTAGCTTGGTGGAGATCACTGATGGAGGCCTCAGGAAAGATCCCGTTGTATAGCATGACGTGGGATCAATTCAATGCACTGATCAAAGAAAATTTCTGCCCTCAACATGAGGTGGAAAAGATAGAATATGACTTCCTATCACTGGTTATGAAGAACCTCGATTGTCAAGCTTATCTGACAAGCTTCAATACACTATCCCGGTTGGTACCTTATCTGGTAACCCCGGAGCCTAAAAGGATCGCTCGTTTTATTGGTGGATTAGAGCCCGAGATCAAGGCCAGTGTCAAAGCTTCTCGGCCAGTTACCTTCAGGTCTGTAACTGACCTTTCCTTATCCCTCACACTGGATGCGGTCCGGCAGAGATCGCAGAGGAATAAGGCGGCCGAGAAGAGGAAGCATGATGATGACGGTTCGCGTAGGTCGAACAAGAAGCACCGTGGGAGCGGTGATCACAAGAAGGGATCGGATTCGAAGAAAGATGGGCATCGTTCTGGGGAGAAGCCCACATGCAAAACTTGCAAGAAACAGCACTTTGGAAAGTGCAGATTCGAATCAAACTCGAATAACGAGTCAAGGTCTTTTGCTTGTGGTTTGTGTAAGTCCAAGGAACACAAAACCTTGGACTGCAAAAAGATGAAAGATGCAACGTGTTACCGTTGCAACGAAAAGGGCCACATAAAGACTAACTGCCCAAAGTACAACAAGAAGCCTGAGGAGGCTAAGAAGACTAATGCCAGAGTCTTCAGGATGGATGCGAAGGAGGCTGTGCATGATGATAACGTCATAACAGGTACTTTCCTTGTAAATGATGTTTTTGCAAGAGTACTTTTTGATTCAGGCGCAGATAAGTCCTTCGTAGATCATAAATTCTGTGAATTATTAAATTTACCTGTCAAAACCCTAAAAGTAAACTATGAGGTAGAGTTAGCAGATGGTACCATAGAAACCGTCTCTACTATGTTAGATGGATGTGTTATATCCATTAAGAATCATTCTTTTCCTCTGTCTCTACTTCCGTTTAAATTAGCTGGTTTTGACATAGTTCTGGGTATGGACTGGTTATCTCATAACCAGGCCCAAATCGTCTGTAACCAGAAACAGGTGGTAATAAAGACTCCATCTGGTGAATCACTTACCATTCGGGGAGATACCCAGTACGGACTGCCTGAGCACGTGTCTATGCTCAAGGCTTCCAAGTGTTTGAAGAAGGGATGTGTCATTTACATGGCACAGGTGATTATTGATGAGCCTAAACCGAAGTTAGAAGACATCCCTGTCATCTCAGAATACCCAGAAGTGTTTCCTGAAGATCTACCTGGCCTACCACCAGATAGACAAGTCGAATTCAGGATAGATATCATTCCCGGAGCTGCACCAGTTGCTAGAGCACCATACAGATTGGCACCCACCGAAATGAAGGAGTTGCGGACGCAGCTAGATGAATTGCTGGCTAAGGGTTTCATTCGACCTAGTTCATCTCCTTGGGGAGCGCCAATCCTGTTTGTCAAGAAGAAGGATGGGTCGATGCGTCTGTGCATCGACTATCGCGAGCTTAATAAAGTCACGATCAAGAACAGATATCCATTGCCCAGGATCGACGATTTGTTCGATCAGCTGCAAGGGGCAAGTTACTTCTCAAAGATTGATCTGAGGTCAGGCTACCATCAGCTGAAGGTCAAAGATGAAGACGTACACAAGACTGCATTTAGGACTCGTTACGGTCACTACGAGTTTCTAGTGATGCCTTTTGGGCTCACCAATGCACCGGCTGCGTTCATGGATCTCATGAATCGCGTTTGCAAGCCGCACTTAGATAAATTCGTCATCGTTTTCATCGATGACATTCTCATTTATTCTAAGAACAAAGCTGACCACGAGAAACATCTTCGATGTATTCTCAAACTTCTGCATAAGGAGAAACTCTATGCCAAATTCTCCAAGTGTGAATTTTGGCTTAGGGAAGTCCAATTTCTTGGACATGTGGTCAGTGAGCGTGGTATCCAGGTGGATCCCGCTAAGGTTGAAGCAGTGATGAACTGGCAAGAGCCGAAAACGCCTACAGAGATTCGTAGCTTCCTGGGTTTGGCAGGATATTATCGGCGTTTCATTGAAAATTTTTCAAGGATTGCTGCACCTCTAACCTCCTTAACTAAGAAAAAGGTTAAGTTTGTTTGGGGCCCTAAGCAGCAAGAGTCCTTCGATGTTTTAAGACAAAAGTTGAGCAACGCTCCTGTGCTTACCTTACCTGAAGGCGCTGAAGAATTTGTAGTTTATTGTGATGCATCACACACTGGCATGGGGTGTGTGCTTATGCAGAAAGGCAAGGTGATTGCCTATGCATCACGACAGTTAAAGGTGCACGAAAAGAATTACACCACCCATGACTTGGAATTGGGTGCCGTTGTGTTCGCACTAAAACTGTGGAGGCATTATCTTTATGGAATCAAGTTTGTGATCTTTTCTGATCACAAGAGCCTCCAGCATCTGTTTAACCAGAAAGAATTAAACATGAGGCAACGCCGTTGGATGGAAACTTTGAATGATTATGATTGTGAAATCAAATACCATCCCGGCAAAGCGAATGTAGTCGCTGATGCCTTGAGCAGAAAGGAAAGGATTAAACCCATTCGCATTAACGCCAAGCGTATGGAGATAAAGAACAGTTTGATAGAAAGGGTGTTAGCTGCACAGAAGGAAGCTGTGTTGGAAGCTAACTATCCTAATGAAAAGTTAGGAGTGACTGAGGAGCAGTTAACTCTTAGCAAGGACGGAATTTTACGGTTAAATGGACGAGTATGGGTTCCAATTTATGGAGGACTTCGTGATGTTATCCTCCAGGAAGCCCATAGTTCCAAATATTCCGTTCATCCTGGTGCGGATAAGATGTATCAGGATTTAAAGGCAAATTATTGGTGGATAGGCTTGAAAAAGTCTGTAGCCGCCCATGTAGCAAAATGCTTGACATGTGCGCAAGTCAAAGCTGAGCATCAGAAACCGTCAGGTTTGCTACAACAGCCTGAACTTCCTACGTGGAAGTGGGAAATGGTAACTATGGACTTTATTACCAAGTTACCCAAGACAAGGAAAGGCAATGATACAATATGGGTTATAGTTGACAGACTGACTAAGTCAGCTCATTTCTTACCCATCAAGGAGACTTATAGCTCCGACATGTTAGCTCAGTTATACGTTGATAAGATTGTAGCCCTACATGGCATACCTGTAGCTATTATCTCTGACCGGGATACTAGGTACACGTCACACTTTTGGAAGAGTTTCCAGCAATCTTTGGGCACACGTTTGAACTTTAGTACGGCTTACCATCCTCAGACAGACGGTCAGAGTGAGCGTACTATTCAAACGTTGGAAGACATGCTACGCGCATGTGCGATCGAATTGGAAGGTAGCTGGGATAAGAACCTACCATTGATCGAATTCTCCTACAACAATAGCTACCATACCAGCATAAAGGCTGCGCCTTTTGAGGCATTATACGGTAGAAAGTGTAGATCGCCAGTTTGTTGGGCGGAAGTTGGAGAAGTCCAGTTATCAGGACCAGAGATCGTATTCGAAACGACGGACAAGATTGTCCAGATTCGTAAAAATCTCCAAGCTGCCAGGGATAGGCAGAAGAGTTACGCGGATCCAAGTCGTAAGGATTTTCACTTCGAAGTGGGTGAAAAAGTCCTGCTTAAAGTGTCACCCTGGAAAGGAGTGATGCGGTTTGGAAAGAAAGGCAAACTAAGCCCGAGATACATAGGACCTTTCGAGGTTATCGAACGTGTCGGGTCAGTTGCCTATAAGTTGAACTTACCAGAAAAGCTCAGTGGAATTCACAACGTATTCCACATCTGCAATCTAAAGAAATGTTCCGCTGACGAAACACATGTCATGCCGCATACAGATGTGCATATTGACGAGAGCTTGAAATTCGTGGAAAAACCTGTGTCGATCGAAGATCGACATGTAAGAAAGCTTCGGAGAAAGCATATACCTTTTGTTAAGGTCAAATGGGATGCCCGTAGAGGTCCCGATTTCACGTGGGAGGTTGAATCCACGATGAAAGAAAAGTACCCTTACCTGTTTCAGTAAATCTCGGGTCGAGATTTATTTTAAGGGGGTGAGGATGTAACACCTCGAAAATCTCGGGTTTAATAATAAAATGACACGTGTCATGTAAGACAAAACGCGTTGAAAAACCCGGATTTAATAAAGATGTTTCGGTAGGATTAAAGTGGCGTCATGTTAAATTGTTACCTCTGAACGACCTCAAGTATAAATCCCAAGACCCGATTAAATGTTATATCCACCTTTTATACCCTCAATACAGAAACCATTGATTATAATAGGACCCCAAGTGCATGATGTGATCCTACTAAGAAAAAGCAATGGTAACACTTGGTTTTCGGGTCTTGTTTTTGGAATCTAAGCAAGCAAATGCAAATGGTAGGGTAAGGAACTGTACTAGACACACTATGGAGGTCCCTAAGTTGTTGTTTGAGGTCACAAAGTCGGATAATGGGATTGCATAGTCAACACACCAATGAAAAGTCAATTATTGTGGCTGATGTGCAGCTTACGGACCGCAACACTGGCAGCCTTACGGTCCGTCAGGTAGCTGCCAGCGACCAGAAACCTTCTGCAGCAGGTTTATCGCGATTGTGACCTGTTTGTTCGGTTTTTATCAGTTATAAACGACCCCTAAACTATCCTAGAGCACTAGGACAAGTGTTGAATGGTTGTGGATTGTCCTAGAGTTAGTTGTCAAGTAATTGTGGTGGATCCAAGTGTTATATAAAGCCACATTGTTGCAACATTCATTCTCACACTTGCAACTGATCATTGGATTGATTCTGGAGCTAAGGAACTTTCCCCTCTGCTCCTAATTCGTGCATTGGACTATAGTAAGTCTACTAGTCCTTGTTTATTTGAGTTTAGCTTAGTTAAATAGCTAAAAGTCAAACCGTCGTAATTACGGTTTGACTTCGAGATTAGTCACTAATGACTCAGTCTTATCTCGAATTAAAAGTAGTTTTAGAATGGTATTTATGTGGGAAATAAAACCCCAAAAGGGTTTCCCCTGATCACCATCCTACACAGGTCAAATGTCGGGTCAAAGCTTTACTTAAAAAGTCAACATATAGCTTAAATTGTCATTTATGCATAATTAGCTATCTAGAACATTTGTAACCTGTTTGAATATTGTTATAACTTAGAAATAAGTGTAGGAACATGTCCCAACATGTTCAACCCGACTATTTCCTGTTTAGAACCGGTTCGGAACCGAAAGTCACATAGTTTGACTTTTCGGTTGACTTTCAGTTCTGACCCGTTTGGGCATATTTTAGAAATGCCACAGAGCTTAAATTGGATTAGGATACATGTTAGAACAACCCTCTGTGATCATACACCTTGGTTCACTAGTTATCCAATTTATATGCAAGTTTCCGTTAAATGCTCATACTTGGACCGTTATGCCCTTATTACCTTAAATCATGATTTATGAAAATGTAAAAGTGTAGAATCCTTAGTTACTGATATTTAGACTTGTATGCAAAGTTTGACATCAGTTTGACTTGTAGATTAATAGTTATGCTCATTGTCGCTAAATTAAAGCTTTATGTTAATAAAATGGCGTAATTAGCGTATAGCCTAGTTAAACATACTTTTTGATATCAAATCTTTTACCCACTGATGTTATATATTATTTTGGGATTTTTAAAGATTTTTAATTAATTTTAGGTCGAGCATAACTAGTAGTCGTAGGCTTAATCCGGTAATTGTCGGTTTTGCCCTTACGGGCCATAAAATGAGTTTTACTTATCTAAACGACTCCAAACCTTTTGCTACTGATCACATATGTTAAATAAATTATTTTAAGCCTTCTGGAAATATAAAAATATCAGATTTAAGTATAGAACCCGGAAGTGGCCTTTAACCGCCATAATTAGCGTTTTAACGCATAGTATGTCTTAATATCATATTAGACATACCCGGGTTGATACCTACTGATATATGAGGAAAAATATGATATTCTAACAGTAAGCAAAGGTTAATAAACTCAGACTTCGTTTTTGAGCTTTTCGGCTTATGTGAAATTACCAAAATACCCCTACGTGGCATAGTTTGGTTAAATATGATAAATTTCACATATAAGCCTTAGCCTACTGTTATAACCCATCAAAATGAGTATGTTTTCTGTTTACATCAGACCTGTAACTCAGTTTAACATATAAACGCTTTTACAAACTTTAAAATGACCAAACTACCCCTACGGGGCATAGTTTGTGTTTAAATTAGTTCGGGGCATAACGAAAGACATCCTACTGATGTTACAACATATTTGAAGCATATTAACTTAGGAAACCTGTATATGGCTCTTACGGATACCCGTTACGCATATTACGCGTTCGGCTCGGTTTATGTAACAAGTTTACATAAATTAGCCGAAACGGGTCAAACCTTATCGGTTTTATCTCAAAATCCAGAATGTGAATAATAGACCCATATTAAACAAGTCTTCAAACTTGTCGGGTCTGAATCACATTCTATCCGGTCTTCGCTTAATCGTGCGTACGAACCGTATCTTCGAAACTAGCCGGTCTAAGCTTAAGCATAATTAAAGGCCCGCTAGGATTCTAATAGGTTATATTTAACCTTCGTTCCAGATTAGGAGAAACAGTAAAAGCTACTTGCTATTTGACTATTGTGACTATACTTTGCATCAGGTAAATACTTTTAACTTATTTTCCCTATACGGGCTTGGGTTACGGTACATAGCGTACCGCTTGATCGAGCATCAAATCTTCCACGCTTAGTGGTTAATTGAATAATTTGATCGGCTCGTTTTAAACAGATGTGTTGACTTTACAGCCTTTGGGGGGTTAATGACCATGTCCCGGATATCCCTGGCATTATCTTACGAGATAGCCACGACCTGAGCACGGGGTGTAGGCGTACTCCCGTGTATAACTCACTTAAAGTGGTGTGTCTATTGATCTTTAACCCGTATACGTCCGGGCTACTGAACGCATAAGTAACATGTAAATCGTTTCAAGATTATAATATTAAATAATTCTCCCAAGTTAAACAAAATGTTTATGCCATGTGCATCCAAACCAATTTTCAATCATTTTATAAAATGAGTCAGTTGAATGTATTTACCAGTGTAAACTGACGTATTTTCCCAAAAAGATTAAATGCAGGTACTAGGCGAAATAGGCTGGGATTCTCCTAAGCATCATTAGAAGTCTCGCAAACTTAGAGATGCCGAAGTCTGTTGAACCATAAACAATGTTTTTAAATTCGATCCTACTGTGGATAAACACTGGATAAATTGTGACTTTGTTTACAATAAATAAATTCGGTTGTATCTTATTTTAAATTTAGCTTCCGCTGTGCATTATTATATTGTGTTGTTCGACTATTACATTGCCAACCACGTCACGATACTCCCCCACCGGGCCCACCGGTGACACGTGGAAATCGGGGTGTGACACCTATAAAATTTTTTGGAAAGACATTTCAAACGACCAATATCTTCTGCAGGGAGCCTTGTGAAAATTTCGTCAACAATCATTTGAAACCCAATGTTTTCCATTTTGCGGTGAACAAATGCGTGTTTGAAAGCCAAAGAAATTGTAATTATATTGATAAACAAAAAACTTTGAAGATGATTGAGTAGATGGATGAAAGCGGTAATGATGAAAGCAGTTTCCCAATATATTATATATACCCAATGAAGGCGGTTATGACTAAATACATCGTCAGACTAACTTACTGTTAAAGAATATGATGCGATGATGGTTAGGCTTTTAATGCAAAACATTTCAAAAGTGCGTTTCCATGGGAAAAGTATAAAATTAAATATCAAGAAATCCAAAGGACAAATTTTAAACCTTCAAAAAAAAAAAAAAAACAGGTTATCATAATTACAATTAACCTCTTCATTTACCAAAAGACGCATTTACCATAAGACAGAAGTAAGTGGGTGACACGCATTAATTGCAAATTACATATCCCCAGACATTTTGAATTTGAAATTACCGGCAATTTCAAAACATCTACTAAGTTATACGTTTGCCAAAGGAAGGACTTTCAACATCTGCTGGCTTTAAAGGATAGATATGGGCAGAGGTTTTGAAATGAGACAGACTTTTAGATAGATTTTAAAATAATTTTATATATATTAGGCTTTATGATACATAATGACATAAGAAAAGCATTGTTGGACAGTCTCTCTAGCTGCCACATCAGCTTTTCTTATGCCACATCGGGATTATTTACCATTATCCGCATTTCAAAACTTCAACACTTGTCTTTTAAAACATCTGTTGAGCATGATCTAATGTCTATCATATGCTGTTCTTTATCTGTTGACCCATAGCAGACCTTTGCTTCTTTAAACTTTCTTCAGACTATGTCTTCATCAGCAGAGGATCACTTGAAACAGATGTTCTCTTTGGGTAGAGGAGCAGATGTTGTGTATTTGTAATTGAGAGGAAATTCTTCAAAAAACTGTTGACTTACCAAATAATAAAAAAATAATAAAATTTCAAACCTCTGGCATAAAAAAATAATAAAAAAATCTCTTTATTTAAAGACCAGCAATACTCTACATAGTAAACACATGCTTCTACAACTCCAGCAGACAAAGATGTTGCGAACCTCTGTTACATTATTATAATTATATTACTTAATGAAATTTACATGAATCGTCCAACCTACATATATATTTATTTGAAGATTTTAAAGACAATAGATAAACATTTTAACTAAAGATAATAGTCTTTATTTAAACTTTAATAAACATTTGACAATCGATAATATATTCTTATTTAGTATTATCAATTTAATGTTTCTGAAAAGGAATAAAACCTATATATATCTTAGCGGTCAATTTAGTTCAACAGAAGTATAGAAATAATTAATTATTTTGAATACTTAGAATTTATCAACTTTGATGGACTAAAAACTTGGAAGCAGTTAAGTTGTGTCGAGGGTGGATTATGGCGACTCTTGTTTCTTCTAGGGCATCGGTGTTGGTGAATGGGTCACCAACCATGGAGTTCGAGTGTTCCCGTGGGTTACGCCAAGGTGACCCGTTATCACCGTTATTGTTTGTACTAGCCTGAGGATCTCGGGACAATATCCGATTCAGGGATGTTCATTTTCTTGAGGACATCAAGCGGAATGATGTTCACTGAGCTTCCTCCATCGATCAGGATCCTGCGAACAAAATGGTTAGAAATGAATAAAGTAATGACAAGACCATCATGATGAGGATCCTGAACATCAACACGGTCATTCTCATCAAAAGTTATAACTTTCTCCTGTGTGACTGTAGAGGTCCGAATGTGTCTATCCCCATTATCCATCTTGGTCTCCTTGGCATGTCTTTTGGCTGCTGAAAAGGAAGTACCACAAATGTCTGATCCACCAGATATAAAATTTATAACTTGTGCATCTGCTGGAGGAGCAGGAGCTCTTTCTGGGATCCTCTCAGGATCCTGGGCCCTTGACTTCTTTCTTCCCAAAAGCTCCTTCAAGTGCCCCTTGCTTAACAAGTAACCAATTTCTTTTCTAAGTGCAATACATTCTTCAGTGAGATGCCCGAAATCCTCATGATATGCACACCATTTGGATTTGTCTTTTGTTGCAGCTGGTTTATCACTTTTCCTCGGCCATCTTGCTTTCACACCTAAGTTTTGCATTGCAAGAATTAGTTTATCAATAGAAAAACAGTACTCAGAAATGGGAGGATAATCCTCATCATTCTCTTCCTATTCTACTGCATGCACGTTCTGGTTATCAGACTTGTTGTAGGACTTAAACTTGTTATTCTTGAAGTAGGATCCTTGCTTCTCCTGTTTCGAGGATCCTGCCAATCTCTCCTGGATCCTTTTATCATCCTCTAACTTGATGAATCTAAGGGCCCTAGTTCTTACTTCATCAAGATTCCTGCATGGGGTCATAACAAGATCGTCATAGAATAATGAATCCCTAAGCAATCCCATTTTAAAGGCCTCCACAGCCGTAGCTATATCTAGATTAGGGATATCTAAGGATTCTTTACTAAACTTAGTGATAAAATCTCTAAGTGATTCCTTTTGACCTTGTGTTACCCTTTATAGATCACTAGTTAAACGTTCAAATTTTCTACTACATGAGAATTGACTATTAAACAGGTTAACTAGATTAGCAAATGAAGTAATAGAGTAAGGGGGAAGACTTAGCAGCCATTTAAGAGCAGATCCTGTGAGTGTGGATCCAAAACCCTTGCATAGACATGCTTCTTTTAACCTCTCAGGAATTGGATTGATCTCCATCCTTTCTCTGTACTGAGCTACATGCTCCTCTGGATCCGTCGAACCATCATACAACTTCATGGTTGGTATTTGGAACCTTTTGGGTATCTCAGCATCACAAATAGGTGGTGCAAAACGAGATATCCTATGGCTACCATCTGAAATTTTGGGAATGGGCTTAACCACTCCTGGAACGCTGGATATCATATCCTTCAGTTTCTGTAATTCTCTAGCCATAGCTTGATTGATACCTGTATCCTGCATAGAGCCATGGTTAGTGTTATAAGAATTATGAAAAGTGTTACCTCCCAAAGGATTCAAGTTTGGAATTCCAGATGTGAATCCATATTGATGGGATTCTGGTATAATTGAAGGACCAGAAGAAGCTATGGTCTGCATTGGAATGAAGTCTCCTTGATGAACATCTGAGCTTGAGGGTTGAACACTTCTTAAAAATCCTTGATCCTGAAAGATGGATCCTTGGACCTGGAAGGAGGATCCTTGAACCTGAGAGGATCTTGGAACCTGAAAGGAGGATCCTAGAACCTGGAAGGAGGATCCTTGAACCTGGGAGGATCCTTGAACCTGGGAGGATCCTTGAACCTGAGAGGATCCTTGAACTGTGTGCGTCCCCATATATCCTCCTGAGCTGACGAAGGATCCCTGATGCTGGAAAGAGGATCCCGAAGGCTGGAGACAGGATCCTGAAGGCTGGAAGTAAGACCCTAACGCCGGACTCATAGTTGTTGTTCCATAACGCCTTCCCAGTGGCTCACTCTGATACTAGATGTCCGGAGCTGCAGATTGCTGGGTAGTTATGGCTGGAGTGTCGAAATCCAGTGACCTTGGTATCAGAGGAGAGTGATCCTCCCCTGATCTCTTCTGTTTCTTGATGTCACCAATCTCCCGGAGGATCCTTTCATTAGTCTTGTCCTGCTCTTGTATGTGATCCCTCATCTGCAAAATCAAATTAAAAAGATCACTAGTAGTAGGATTAGAAGAAACAACAGAAGTTGGTGGTTTAGTGAAAATAGGGCTTGCTCTCTTTGCAGCATTTTTAGCATTCTTCTGGGATCCAAAAGGTGGTGGAGGCAAAGGTGGAACGCCCTGTGAAGAAGTGATTGCCGGCATAGAGCTTGAAGTATTCTTTGCTGAAGAAGCCATATGGTTGAAGATGATGAACCAAAATGAACACAACGAGCAAATTTTTTCAGAAATGAAGCACCAATTGCCCCATGGTGGGCGCCAAACTGTTTTGGTCAAAAATCAGGCTAGGATAATGTAACCAAATCTTTGTTGTGAGGAATGATGCTTGAAATAATGAATGAAGGGGTAAGGTCCCAAAAACCTCGTTTCGAGCGTTTGGACCATACCACAACCTCGATTTTCTAACCTTCTTTAGACCTTGCGCGGCCGCACACTGGTCCAATAAAGAAGACTTAAGAGAAAAGCCACAACTTCATCTTTAACCCTCTTTAGACATTTCGCGGCCGCAAACTGATCCAACACAGAGGACACAGGAGAAAGGCAACAAACAACACCTGCGCGCTAAAGGGAGATTAATAAATCCTTGCGCCTCTCTCATAACAGACAAAAATCCCAAACAGCACTCCCGCTTAAATAATATCCAGACTTGGATATTATTCATCTAAGTTGACTCCACTCAATAAAGGAGTCACACCAGATTATAGCAATAATCTTCTAGAAAGATCAATCGTGCACCACTATGACGGTTGTAACCGTCTGGTATACGTGTCATCATCTCGGGCCTCCCCAAAATCACGATGATGGCATAGAATTGGAGGAAAACCTCCACTCACCCACTTTCCACGTGGCCAAACCCCAGCTGTCGATCAGGATCACGATCCGTGTGACCTCACAGTTCAATCAAGAAGATTCACGGAGAAAACATAACCGCCTACGGTGTTAGCATCTTCCGTTAACATTTCACCAACGGGTTTTCCCGCCCAAAGACTCCCGGCTATAAATATGAGAAACAACTCAGGTATGAATTCAAGTGACTCACACTTGTTCAATACTTCTTCTTCTTCATAGACACATACTTATTCTCACGCCGGAGTCGGGTCAAGGAGAGAACCCCCTTCTCCCCTTGACGAGGCTAACGGTGCTTTGTTTTGCAGAGTTTATCGGAGAAGAAGAACTGCTACGTCGAATCAAACGAGAAAGAACGAACCCCTTTATGCGGATTCAAACCCCCTAGATATCTCGGTTCCGACCATTTATCTAGTGTTTCTTCATTGGCGCCCACCGATTTCTCTGTTTTTTCAGTTTTATCTCGTTTCGATTCAGTTCACTCATTTCTCTGTTTTCACATGGCAGAGAATTCATCACCTCACCCATCAGGTCCTCGGTCTGAATTCAAGGGTTCTACAACCCTAAATACTCAGATCGACGGAATCATGGGAATCAATACAAGTAACAATCACTCAGACGAAAAGGACTCCTCAGATCAACTCATAGAGAGAGCTCCAGAATACTGGATCGGCAGATTCCAGGTAGCTTTGAACCAAATTTTCACACAGATTATCAGACCTGAGTCCCCAAACGTCAGATTTGATATTCGGCAAAAAAAAAGCAACAACAGTCATTCAGGAGAAACTACTTCCCTAATGCAAACGGGAGTTCATAACCATGGAGAAAACTCCAGAGTACTGGTTCAATAGGTTCCAGATCGCCATGAACCAAATTTTACACAACACTCCAGATTTGGGGGTTTCATATAAATTCTATGCTCAACAAGCTGCAGATCCGAATTCACACAACACATAACTCCCGGAGCTTCGCTTCTTGGGGCTATAAGCCTTGACTAATACGGTTTTCGTCAAAACCTAGGTACTACAAATTCCCGAATTCTTTTACATAACGTGAGCACCTTCTCGCATACACTAAACAGTTGGTGCTATCACTTATAAACATTTAAGTGTTATAAACTGGCCCTTATACTAATTCAAGTGCCATGACTTTTCAACGTGAAAGTGTTACAATCTGACACTTATCTGTGCAATAATGGATATATATGCACAAGTATTTATATTGCTTAGCATAATTAGAACGTCTATATCTGTACAACTGGTACTTAAAATTTGATAAAAAAAAAGAGAGACATACGCAATCCGTTATCTTTTCAAGATGATGGGAACAATATAAATACCATTGTCGCGGTATAATACCGCCGATTGAAAAATCACATAAAAAATTGTGATAAAACTTATACTCCTTATTTAAGGATAAGAGCACGTCAGTCTCCATGCGAGTCGAATGCTCCTTTACATACAAGCACGTAAGTCGCCATACGCGCATGCTTCTTTCCATTTGAGCACGTAAGTCGCCGTCCGCGCTTGCTCCCTTACATACAAGCACGTAAGTCGCCATACGCGCATGCTTCTTTACATTTGAGCACGTAAGTCGTCATCCGCGCTTGCTCCTTTACATACAAGCACGTAAGTCGCCATACGCGCATGCTTCTTTACATTTGAGCACGTAAGTCGCCGTCCGCGCTTGCTCCCTTACATACAAGCACGTAAGTCGCCATACGCGCATGCTTCTTTACATTTGAGCACGTAAGTCGTCATCCGCGCTTGCTCCTTTACATACAAGCACGTAAGTCGCCATACGCGCATGTTTCTTTACATTTGAGCACGTAAGTCGCCGTCCGCGCTTGCTCCCTTACATACAAGCACGTAAGTCGCCATACGCGCATGCTTCTTTACATTTGAGCACGTAAGTCGTCATCCGCGCTTGCTCCTTTACATACAAGCACGAAAGTCGCCATACGTGCATGCTTCTTTACATTTGAGCACGTAAGTCGCCGTCCGCGCTTGCTCCCTTACATACAAGCACGTAAGTCGCCATACGCGCATGCTTCTTTACAATTGAGCACGTAAGTCGTCATCCGCGCTTGCTCCCTTACATACAAGCACGTAAGTCGCCATACGCGCATGCTTCTTTACATTTGAGCACGTAAGTCGTCATCCGCGCTTGCTCCTTTACATACAAGCACGTAAGTCTCCATACGCGCATGCTTCTTTATATTTGAGCACGTAAGTCGCCGTCCGCGCTTGCTCCCTTACATACAAGCACGTAAGTCGCCATACGCGCATGCTTCTTTACAATTGAGCACGTAAGTCGTCATCCGCGCTTTCTCCTTACATACAAGCACGTAAGTCGCCATACGCACATGCTTCTTTACAATTGAGCACGTAAGTCGTCATCCGCGCTTGCTCCTTACATACAAGCACGTAAGTCGCCATACGCGCATGCTTCTTTACATTTGAGCACGTAAGTCGTCATACGCGCATGCTTCTTTACATTTGAGCACGTAAGTCGCCGTCTGCGCTTGCTCCCTTATATACAAGCACGTAAGTCGCCATACGCGCATGCTTCTTTACAATTGAGCACGTAAGTCGTCATCCGCGCTTGATCCTTTACATACAAGCACGTAAGTCGTTATCCGCGCTTGCTCCTTTACTTACAAGCACGTAAGTCGCCATACGCGCATGCTTCTTTACATTTGAGCACGTAAGTCGCCATCCGCGCTTGCTCCTTTACATACAAGCACGTAAGTCGCCATACGCGCATACTCCTTTGCTTACGAGCGAGCACACATACACTTGCTCCTTTACATATGCAACCCTGACAAACCATGGAAAAACAACAAGCACCAAGGTTGCACAACCAATTCCCACGATGAGCAATCACGTACTATTCACTATCTCTACATCCCTACTCACAGTTAAAGACAACAAATATTCCTCACACCAGGAACGCGCAGCAACTGCGTAGGTGTTATATATAGCCAAGCTATTCAACAAGTCCAACTTATACATGCAAGTTATTTTTACCATTACACTTGTATTATTAGCCTCACGCTTTATTAATGCAGACATCATCTTCATACATGTTACTGTTTGTTACAAATTGCATGTAATTCTTTTGGTTCACGCGAAAACAAAATGGTAAACATTGTACACCTCATGAACAGTCTGAAAAAGGCGCAACATAAGCGCATATGAGAGACAAACGTTCACACATGAGCACAATACCAATTCTCATTCGCTCTACCTAAACAAAGTAATTCTACACATGCAACATATTGTAATTCAAACGTAAATCAATAAACACAAAACATGAATGCATAACATTGCATTAACAAGGAAAAGTTACTAGTGCAGCAAGGCACCTTTAGCAGCATTTACAGCAGCAGAACATCAAAACATTCTTTACAAAATAAATACCAAAAAACATAACTGCAGCCTCGTCAGAGGTATACAGTATTTCCCAGAACACCCTAACAAGGGGGAACAACAGCCAGCTCGATCTCCCCATCAACAACTGGTATCCCTCCATTCCCAGAGGAAGGATCAGAATAACACCTGTTTCGACGCCGCCGGTACACAAGCAAAGGCTGATCTTTCCGATTAACCGGAAGATACTCCTTCAAAGCATTAGCAAACAGTCCAATGGCACATCCATCATCAACACCCTTAGAAGAAGGGAAGATGAAAAGGTACTTCACGTATTAATGTTTTATTTTTCAAATAACGTTATAAACGTCAGATCATGAAAAAGAAGAAAACTCACAAGTTTTCTTCTAAGATTTTTTCGAAAAATTGCGCAAGTATACCTTCTCATAAAAAAATTCTCCACTTTCGCGCCAAAATCCCTGCAGCAAAAAACATTTCCCTCTCATAGTCCAGTGCTCCACTTATTTGCATAAGAGCAACACTAGACTGGGGGGACTTGAAGGGGTAAGGTCTCAAAAACCTCGTTTCGAGCGTTTGGACCATACCACAACCTCGATTTTCTAACCTTCTTTAGACCTTGCGCGGCCGCACACTGGTCCAATAAAGAAGACTTAAGAGAAAAGCCACAACTTCATCTTTAACCCTCTTTAGACCTTGCGCGGCCGCACACTGGTCCAACACAGAGGACACAGGAGAAAGGCAACAAACAACACCTGCGCGCTAAAGGGAGATTAATAAATCCTTGCGCCTCTCTCATAACAGACAAAAATCCCAAACAACACTTCCGCTTAAATAATATCCAGACTTGGATATTATTCATCTAAGCTGACTCCACTCGATAAAGGAGTCACACCAGATTATAGCAATAATCTTCTAGAAAGATCAATCGTGCACCACTATGACGGTTGTAACCGTCTGGTATACGTGTCATCATCTCGGGCCTCCCTAAAATCACGATGATGGCATGGAATTGGAGGAAAACCTCCACTCACCCACTTTCCACGTGGCCAAACCCCAGCTGTCGATCAGGATCACGATCCGTGTGACCTCACAGTTCAATCAAGAAGATTCACGGAGAAAACATAACCGCCTACGGTGTTAGCATCTTCCGTTAACATTTCACCAACGGGTTTTCCCGCCCAAAGACTCCCGGCTATAAATATGAGAAACAACTCAGGTATGAATTCAAGTGACTCACACTTGTTCAATACTTCTTCTTCTTCATAGACACATACTTATTCTCACGTCGGAGTCGGGTCAAGGAGAGAACCCCCTTCTCCCCTTGACGAGGCTAACGGTGCTTTGTTTTGCAGAGTTTATCGGAGAAGAAGAGCTGCTACGTCGAATCAAACGAGAAAGAACGAACCCCTTTATGCGGATTCAAACCCCCTAGATATCTCGGTTCCGACCATTTATCTAGTGTTTCTTCAATGAACAAATGAATGAATAACTTGTAAATGAAATAAACAAGTAACACAAGGATTTATACGAGGAAAAAGCCCTTGATCAAGATTTTATCTCTGGCATAAAAAACCTCGGGTGATGGAAACTACCGATCACCAACTAAGATTAAACAGAAAAAATGTTACAACTCGGGATGATAACAAGCTTGTTACAAGGATCACTAGTGTGATAAAGTGTTAAAGTGTATGAAATCGCCAAGTAAACTGTCGAGAGCTGAATGAAAGCTGTTACGAGAGTGTGTGTTTGCTAAATTTGCTAAGTGTTCTAACTCAATCTTGTTATCCCTTTTTTAATTTAGAAATAACTAAACTAACTAACTGTCCGCTAATTGTGTAAGTCTCCCACGACCTCCATAACGTTCACAAGGGCCAAGCACGTGCGGAATATTGAGGGAATATGCTCCACGAATATCGGAAAGACCAAGTCCATGCACATATTCCTGCAAAACGAGTTCAAATACAAGGTAGACAATCGTTAGTGTAAGGATAACAATGAGGATCCTGAATCCTGGTCCTGCAACACATTCGGAGGATCCTAAATTCAAACAAAATTAAGGATCCGTGATCCTGGCAGTGCTTGAGGATCCATGTCACGGCCCCAGCCCCGGTTTGACCCTATCAGGAGCCGCGGGGACAGGAACCCGTGGTATCCGATTGATGAGACAGCGGAAGATTTTAACAGGATCTTTTTAAAACTCAAAATGCCCAATTATTTTATTTCATAATCTGGGATATACCCCGTAATTTACAATAGAGGAATTTCACAAGTAAATTCCCTGATTTATTAAAACATGTTTATTTATTTTAACTGAGCCACCTCTTTAAGCTTGTTAGTGCTCCGTAGCACGTTTCCTTGATTTATAGCAGGTCGCCTGAAACATGTTTTAAAAATATTTTGTCAGCGGGGAAATACTGGTGAGTTATTCAAGTTTGTGAAATGACACATTAGTTATTAATTACAGCATAAGAGCGATTACAATGGCTTCTATCTTATTTTTATCTGGCGCCGTGTCACCTGGTGACGATGGTCATACCATTATTGGGTCTTTCCCCAAGTAGTGACGTTTATCACCGTTAGGATTTATTAGCCTAACCCGTGAGAAATTAGTAATGTGCACAATACCCCACTAGCCAGTGATTCAAGATAACCACGACTTAATCCCTGTAATTATAACTTTTGAAAATGCTTGGAGTATTGTAAAACATGATTGATAAAAAGAGAATGACTCACATTGCATATTTAACGGGCAGAGTTTAAGCCTACTGTTTAGCCTTGTAACCTAAATTAATAACATGCACACGAACTAGGTCAGTAACTAATACAGCATTTACGATAACTCATGAGATTAAACCCTCACAACGAATGACAAAGTGCGATACTTAAACATCCATCGAATTCATGACGAATGACAAAGCATAACCCTAATGTGGGCAGCACTTAAACATCCAATTGGATAGTTTCAATCGATTGGACATTGAATCGTAGCAGTGATCGAGTTAATACCTGGTATCGTGGCAGCGCCTCGCTATACTAATTGTAATTTCTACTTCAGAGCAGCCAAACTTCGTTTTTGAAAGTTGATTTCGACAACAGATGAAAGCTCCTGTGACAAGCTATTTATAGCTGAAATTCAGGCCTGTCGCGGCCCTCGTGAACTTCCGGCCAACTCTTACGCGGCCCGCGTGACCACCTAGTCTATGCGTAGGTTGAATTGGTCACAAGTAGAGTTGCCATGTGGTCGATACGTGGAGCCGGAAGACTTATCCGGTCAACCCATCTTTGACGCGGCCCGCGTAAGGCTAAGCTAACCCTTACGCGGCCCGCCTGAAAGCCAAGAATTTTGATTTCTTGATTTTTCATGCAGAGTATGGTTTCAGGGGTCAGGGTTTTCATTTACGGGTAGTTTTAGGACATTTTTTAGAGTCCTTACATCCTCCCCACCTTATTTAAAATCTCGTCCTCGAGATTTAATGAAATAAGTGAGGATACTTTCGCTTCATCTCCGACTCCAGCTCCCAAGTGTATTCGGGTCCTCTTCTTGAATCCCATTTAACTTTGACAAGCACTAGTCGCTTGTGCTTGAGAAATTTAATCTTTCTGTCTTCTATCTGCAGTGGTTTCTCTACAAATTTTAGCTTCTCATTTACCTCTACATCTTGAAGAGGTACTACCAGTGATTCATCAGATAGACATTTCTTGAAATTGGATACATGAAATACATCATGTACTCCAGCTAGTTCTTCTGGTAATTGTAAGCGATAAGCAACTGGTCCTATACGTTGGATTACTGGGAATGGTCCTACGTATCTTGGACTTAACTTTCCTTTCTTACCGAATCGTACTACTCCTTTCCAAGGAGAAACTTTCAAAAGTACATTGTCTCCAACTTGAAACTCGAGTGGCTTGCGTCGATTGTCGGCATAACTTTTCTGGCGATCTCAAGCCGTCTTTAGTCTTTCCTTGATTTGAGTGATCTTGTCGGTAGTTTCTTGTACAATTTCTGGTCCTGATAATTGACTTTCTCATATTTCTGCCCAACAAACTGGAGTTCTACACTTACATCCGTACAGTGCTTCGAACGGGGCAGCTTCAATGCTTGAATGATAACTATTGTTATAGGATAATTCAATTAAGGGTAGGTGGTTATCCCAGTTTCCACCAAAATCTATTACACATGCTCTAAGCATGTCTTCCAGGGTTTAAATCGTCCTTTCACTTTGTCTGTCTGTTTGAGGATGATATGCAGTGCTTAATTTTAATCGGGATCCCATTGCTTCTTGGAAACTGGTCCAGAAGTGGGAAGTGAAACGACTTTCCCTATCCGATACAATGGAGAGTGGGACTCAATGTAAGGATACTACTTCATCTACATACAACTTTGCTAACCTTTCCATGCTAAAGGTTTCCTTCATGGGTAGAAAATGAGCTGATTTGGTTAATCGATCCACAATTACCCAAATCGCATCATTACCTTTTCTGGTTTTGGGTAACTTGGTAACAAAATCCATTGCTATGAGTTCCGATTTCTATACAGGCATTTCTAATTGTTGTAGTAGACCTGAGGGTTTCTGGTGTTCTGCCTTAACTTGTGAACAAGTAAAACACTTAGAAACATATCTGGATATGTTCTTTTTCATTCCTATCCACCAGAAATTATTCCTTAAATCTTGGTACATTTTATTGTTACCAGGATGCATGGTATACCTAGATTTATGGGCTTCTTCTAAAATCTTATTTCTTAATTCTCCTTGCTTAGGTACCCAAATTCATTTCTTATGGAATCTCCAAATTCCGTCACTTCCTTGCTCTAATTCCTTTATTCTTCCTTTCATCCCTTCAGCATCATCCTTGATTGCTGTTTCTTGAATGTTCTTCAATTGTTCCATTAAGTCTAATTGTAAACTTAATCTAAGAGCACGAACTCGTCGTTGTTTCTCATGATACTTACAACTTAAAGCATCAGCTACTACGTTTGCTTTTCCTTCGTGATATTGAATATCACAGTCGTAGTCACTTAGGATTTCCATCCATCTCCTTTGCCTCATGTTTAATTCTTTTTGCCCAAAGATATATCTTAAACTTTTATGGTCTGTATAGACAGTAAACTTACTTCCATATAAGTAGTGCCTCCAAATCTTAAGGGCAAAAATTATGGCTCCTAACTCTAAATCATGAGTCGTATAATTTTCCTCGTGCCTTTTCAATTGCCTTGATGCATACGCAATTACCTTCTTGCGTTGTATTCGCACACATCCTAATCCTAGCTTTGAAGCATCACAATATACTTCAAAATCTTTTGTTCCTTCTGGTAAGGCTAGAATTGGAGCATTTGTTAGCTTTTGCTTCAAAATCCTAAAGGCTTCTTCTTGTTTAGGTCCCCATTCAAACTTAACTGATTTACAGGTTAGCTTAGTTAATGGTACATCTATCTTGGAAAAATCCTTAATAAACCGTCTATAATATCCGGCTAACCCTATAAAACTTCTAATTTCCATTGCTGATTGCGGAACCTTCCATTTGGTGATTGCTTCTATTTTATCAGGATCTACGTGAATGCCTTCGTGATTCACCATGTGTCCTAAATATTGTACCTCCTGTAGCCAAAATTCACACTTCGAGAATTTGGCGTAAAGCTTTTCATTTCTTAACAAAGTTAAGAGTACATGCAGGTGCTCATAATGTTCCTCCTGACTTTTGGAATAAATAAGTATATCGTCGATGAAGACAATTACAAATTTATCCAAATACGGTTTACAGATTCTATTCATCATGTCCATAAATGCTGCAGGAGCATTTGTTAACCCGAAGGGCATGACTGTAAACTCGTAGTGACCATACCTAGTTCTGAAAGCAGTTTTAGGTATGTCTTCTTCTTGTACCTTCAATTGATGATATCCGGAGCGCAAATCTATCTTAGAAAAATATCTAGCTCCTTGAAGTTGATCAAAAAGATCATCAATCCTAGGTAATGGGTATCGATTCTTAATTGTAACTTTATTTAATTCCCTATAATCGATACACATTCGCATCGACCCATCTTTCTTCTTTACAAACAACACTGGAGCTCCCCACGGGGATGAGCTAGGTTGTTTGAATCCTTTGCTTAGTAATTCATCTAATTGCTTTTTAAATTCTAACATTTCGGTGGGTGCTAACCGATAAGGTGCCTTGGCTATCGGTGTAGTTCCAGGAATTAGATAAATTCTAAATTCGACTTCCCTATCAGGTGGTAATCCAGGTAGTTCTTCTGGGAATACATCTGAGTATTCTGATACTACTGGAATTTATTTAAGTTCCTTACCTTTAGTGTTAATGATTACTGAAATCATATACACTATTCCTTGTTTTCGTTCATAACTAGCAACTTTCATTACTGAAATGAACTTCATTGGCTTCCGTGGCTTATCTCCTGTAATCACTACTAATTCTCCTGTGGGTGTATGAATTTCTATGGAATTCTTATCACAAAGAATTCGAGCATGGTTGGCTACTAACCACTCCATTCCTTACACAACATCAAATCCAGCTAAATTCATAGGTAACAGGTTTGCAGAAAATTTATGGCCTAAGAGTTCTATCTTTTCTTCCCGCAAAACCTTATCTATGTTAATAGAATTCCCATCTGCCGTTTCGACTGTAAAAATCTGCCTACGGTTGGTTAAAGGTAAATTAAGTGCTTGACAGAATGAAGTAATTATAAAACTTTGGTTTGCTCCAGAGTCAAATAATACTTTTGCATAGACGTCGTGAACTAGGAACATACCAGCTGTAACATCAGGAATTAGCTCTGCTTCCTGAGTAGTCAGTTGGAAGGCTCTTATGTTCTTCTTAATGGCTCCTTCTACAGTTTTGGCTTTGTTGTCAGCTGGTTTGACCAATTTCGGGCAGTCTGGCCTAAAATGTCCAGCTTCTCCACAGTTGTAGTAAACTGTTGATTTCTTCTTCCTGCAGTCTTCTTCTTGGTGCCCCGGAATCTTGCAAAAATTGCAATATCCTTTGCATCTTCCAAAATGCTTCCTTTTGCAAGAATTGCAAAATGGACTAGTGGAAGATTGCCCAGTTCCCTTTCTTTTAAAATTACTTCTGTTACCCATACGGAATCCCTGGGTAATCTTTTGGGCTACTTCCTTTTTCCGGGTTTCTTCTCTTGTGCGTACCAGTCCGTCAGTTAGGGTATTAGCTAATTCTACAGCATCGTCAATAGTGCGGGGTCTCGTAGCCTTGACGATATCTCGAATTTCACCAATCAATCCCCAAATATAACGGGAAATAAGTACCGGTTATGGCGAAGCCAGAGTAGGTACCACCCTTGCATATTCGAAGAATGTCGAAGTATACCCTCGACAGTCTACATCCACCATCCGGTGGTTCAGGAACTTATTTGCCATTTGTTCTTTTTCGTATTCGGGGCATAATTTTCTTTCTATAAGATTTTTAAATTCTTCCCAGTTCATGGCATAGGCCATATTTCTTCCCTTGGCTTGAAGAACAGTGTTCCACCATTCTAGCGCCCCTTCTTTAAATAGATGCGATGCATACATGACCTTATCTTCTTCAGCACATTTGCTTATCATAATTACTGCTTTGGTTTTCTCCAACCAACGCAGTGCTGCAGTCGCCCCTTCGTTACCTGCAAACTCAGCTGGTTTACAGGCAAGAAATTCCTTATAAGTGAAACCAGGTGTTGCAGCTTTCATTCTTTTAAGTAGTGGAGCTTGCATTCCATCGTTGTTGTTATTAGTATGGTTACCACCTCCGTTTACACTATTACTAAAATTATCTCCCTGTGTCCGTTTGCTAGGAATAATTTGTTGAGGTTCAACTGGATTTTTAGCAGCAGCAAGTATTGCTGGAATAGCATTGGCTATCCCTTGAGCAACGATATTCTCGATATCTTGCCTATTCAGAAATTGATCTTCATTGATATGCTCAGATTGATTAACTTCATTATCAGGTTCATTACCAGCATGTGCCATCTGGTAATTAATTTATATATAAGTAATTAGTATAAAATAAGAAATAACTAAATATAACAAATAATCGCACATAATCACGTAAACAAATATATATCAAAATTGTCAATTTCTCGACTTCCATTTTTATATGTTATAATATGCTTCCGTACACACTGATTATTTTACACAAGTTTTATTGTTTAATTTACACATTTTTTTATTATTATATTATTATACAACCACATTTTTCCTAGTCTGTTGGTATTTCAAAAGCGATGTTCCCTCTCGTCGTACTTCCAGGAGATTTGTCCTCCTATCTCCCGGATCCTATTCCCTGCATCCATTATTTCTTCGCCAAAATGGCGGAGTTCAGCTAAGTTCTCATTACTCATTGGTGGATTTGGTATAGGTTCTGGGTCGAACTGAGTGAGAAAGGTATAAGGGTTATTTAGAAGGTTTTGAAATTGCCAGTCGTTGGTCCACCACTCGTCCATTTCTCTTAGAGGTTGGGTATGGATTAGAGGTTCTGGGATGGCTGGTTCCAAGTTTACTGGAAGTTGGGTTTCAGCAGGATAAGGGAAAAGATTTTCATTGATAGGTCTAATGATATCACAGTTTGCCCGTATGCAATATAGTTCTTCCTGCAGTGGCAATTCCTCGGCTTGCTTAGAACTTTCGCCCGTTTCCATTCCTGCTTGTCTAGAACTTTCCCCAATTTCAATCCCTTTTCCTTTATCCATGGGATTTTCTATTTTGGGAACTCTCCTAGTTGCTGGTTTCCTTCTACGTACACGCCTCCATCCTATAAATCTTCTTCTTTTCTTTGGTTTTGATTTTTCCGGAGGTGGTGCTTGGAATTCCATAGGTTCCTCCACATCGGCCAAGTAACCGGTAAATTCTTTGGAAACTTCTATTTTCACAGGATAGAGATTGAGATTCTCTAGGGCATCAGATAATTCATTCATGCTGGTTTAGCAGTTATGAAGAAACACACAAAATTCTAAGTTAAAATTTTTGAAATTTTCAAAATCATAAAATGGCAATTTAAATACAAACAATTTTTATTGAAACAAAATATTTATTTTTAGTACAACTAGAATTTGAAATATACTAGTGTTTATTTTTAGAGTTTCTAGCTAGTAGGTACTGATATTGTTTTGGTGATTTAACTAAAGGTTAGCATTTACTGCGATAGTGGCCAACATATAGAGATTTGCCCATTTTCGTCTAATTCATCTTCCCATGGTGGTTTGCTGCCTATTTTCTGGGTTTCTTGTGACTTCCTTATTTTCTCTTGACTTTTTCTAATAATCAAACTTCTTTTACTCGGGGTAAGTGTTTTCTCATACTGTGCCTTACGGACAAATATTCCCTCCTCAGTGTCTGCTGAGTATCTTGAGGAATTTGATGGGGATGAATTTCCATTTTGTTTCGGTGAACTATCTAATTTACGATAGATATCCGAAATTCTTTGCTTACCCATACTGTAAATTAGCAGATAGTCAAGATAAAATCACATAATCACAAAATCAAAGATTTGATAATCAGGAAAAATTAAGTATTTTGAAAATACTTAATTGGCTTAAATCAGTGGCTCTTTAAGTTAGCTCTGATACCACCTTTTCCTGTCACGGCCTCAGCCCCGGTTTGACCCGGTCAGGAGCCGCGGGACAGGAACCCGTGGTATCCGATTGATGCGACAGTGGAAGATTTTAACAGGATCTTTTTAAAACTCAAAGTGCCCAATTATTTTATTTCATAATCTGGGATATACACCGTAATTTACAATAGAGGAATTTCACAAGTAAATTCCCTGATTTATTAAAACATGTTTATTTATTTTAACTGCGCCACCTCTTCAAGCTTGTTAGTGCTCCGTAGCACGTTTCCTTGATTTACAGCAGGTCGCCTGAAACATGTTTTAAAAATATCTTGTCAGCGGGGAAATACTGGTGAGTTATTCAAGTTTGTGAAATGACACATTAGTTATTAATTACAGCATAAGAGCGATTACAATGGCTTCTATCTTATTTTTATTTGGCGCCGTGTCACCTGGTGACGATGGTCATACCACTATTGGGTCTTTCCCCAAGTAATGACGTTTATCACGGTTAGGATTTATTAGCCTAACCCGTGAGAAATTAGTAATGTGCACAATACCCCACTAGCCAGTGATTCAAGATAACCACGACTTAATCCCTGTAATTATAACTTTTGAAAATGCTTGGAGTATTGTAAAACATGATTGATAAAAAGAGAATGACTCACATTGCAGATTTAACGGGCAGAGTTTAAGTCTACTGTTTAGCTTTGTAACCTAAATTAATAAAAAAAACTTGATGTGCACAAAGTGGTTTAGCAAAAACAACTAAAATTAACCCTAATTTAGACACTCTAAGCTTTAAATTTATAAACTAAGACTCGATCTAAACCCTAAACCACACAACCGGCAAGTGTACCGATCAATGTAGTAAAGCTAAAGCAATTCCGAGTATCGAACCCACGAGACTCTAAGGATTACGCTAAGACTCTATAAAGACTAAGACTGACACGACACAAACTATTTGTTTATTGATTGGGGGGGGGGGGGGGTTTCTAAAAATCCTAAGAATGCAAGTAATGAAAAACTAGATTAGCTAAATGACTAACACGAACTCTAACGAAGACTTTGACCAAAGATGAATGAAGACTACCTAGGCTAGACGCAAGCTAAACTCAGAATGGATCTCTATTCGATGATTTTGTGGTGTGGAACCGGGATCTTAAGATGCTAAACTCAAACACTCTCAAGGCGATTCTTGTGGCACTACCTAGGCTGTTATGCTCACCGGTTTTCTAGATTTCTTTTCCGTCCTCTAGTTTCTTGAAAGTGCCTATATAAGACGCTCTACCTCTCAGCGCGAACGTCTAAAGCAACTACGGGTTTTAATCTTGGCTTAATAGACAATGGAATGTTAAGTCCTTATAACTAAACCGAGACCTATTAATAACCTCGAGCTTCTCCGCGACGAGTTTAGCAGCACACTTGATTTTATTAAATTACCGAATATTACTTCTAAGGTTACTTATGCAATTTTCACCCTAAAGGATTAACGATTTATTATGTGATAAAGACCGTCACCTAAATCAAGAAACCCTAATACAACCCTATTATGTGATAAAGACCGTCACCAAGGATTATACGAAGCAATAAACAACAATAAAATAATCGTCAAGCACGCATATGCACCAAGTTAAATTCCCGAAGCTTTTACAATACAAGAAAAATCCACAACCACGCCAAAAATCGAATAAAGATCTAAAATTTATTTAACAATTGTCATAACCTAGGTAGTTGAAGAATTTTAGCCAAGAAACATAGTCTTAAAAACAATCAAACAAAATCGCAAACAAGAATTCATCGAAGTAAAAACAAGAAACTAGAAAATAAAAGAAATCGTAAGGTAGAACCCGTAAATTTCTTGATCTCTAAGCTTCCCGCTCGATGCCGAAGATTCCCGCAGCCTTGATCCTATGTCAATCGCCTTCAAAAATCGTCTACTAAGCTGCTTGTGCGTCCCCTCCAAATTCAGTCGTGATGATCCGATGTTGTATGGCAGCCCCTCCTTAATTTTTCGTCCGCTGTGATGTTGTCCGTCTGATTTGATGTTCGAATTCCCCAAGATGTGTATATTCCTTAATTCGTAGCCGCCTTTTTAGATCCTCTTTTCGTCCAACGTATATGTGTATATATGATTAACAATTCGTGTCCCTTAGTGGGCCTGTCAAGCCCAAAACCTCGAATGGAATTCCCCTCCACAAATTTCTTCTTTTTTTCTTTTCGGGTTGCCTCCAAAGTCCCAAACTAACCGACTTTTTTCTTGATGTTGATAATTCTCCTTTTAGTCAAAGGAATGGCCTCCAATTTCTATTATAGTAGCCCAATCCTAATAATAATAACAATAATATTTATGAATTGGCAGATTCGATTCCTATGTTTCTTTTCAATAGCCTTTTTTTCCTTTTTAATTTGCATCCACCCCACAACATATAATATTAACATATATATATGCCTTGTGTAATAATATAGAGATAGCGGGCTCGACACAGTCACGGAAAATAGCGGCAATTTTACTTCGGTTCCTGACGTGTCGCTCTGCCCAACTGGCTGGTTATTTCCGTATTACTCGTTTTTATTCCATTTGCACCAGGACCTGTCCCAACACAAAATAATATAATAAAATACTAAAACTAAATAAAAACAAATAAAACTATACAATAATTATACATTTTACACGGGACAAATATATGTATTTTACCACTTATCAAATATCCCCACACTTAACCTTTTTTCGTCCCCGAAAAAGAATTATGCAAAACGGAATCATAGACGGAATAGTCGTTCGGGACAAAAGCTTAATTTATTTTTATTAAAACCGAAACTCGTGTTAGCCGCGATTGCAAGTATATCGATCCTCTAAAACCCAACCCGGTTCCAAGCCCTTATCATGCAATTTAAGTTCAAGTGCGGTCAATCTACCTAGGGTCTCACGCTAAGAATTGCAAGTCCACCTAATCCCCCCTCAAGCTTATAGGACAAAAGGAACAACCACTGGGTTATTTCCTAACCGTTTTATACCAAGATCAAGAGAGTTTAAAATCAAATCTATTTTTCCAATTTTTTTCTATTTTTTTTCTTTGTTTTTCTTTGTTTTTTTTTCAACTTTCTTTCGTGAGACTAGACGATGCTTTCCCTAACCAAGCGGTATTCCGGCTGTAGAGTCGCTATCCCCAACCACAGATTACTTAGGTTTCGGTACTTTTATTCGGCAAGTCGATTTCACACACCCTAGCGGTAATCCGACTGTAGAGTCGCTATCCCCAATCACAGACTACATAGGAATGGCTACTTTCATTTAGTTTCTAGCTCACTTTTTATTCTATTTTTTTTCTTTTTCAGCGAGATAATGACCAAAAACTCTAACGATCTTAGCTTATAACGGTGCCCCTTATACTATTTTTGGCGGTTTCAATTTCTCCACTCTCCCTAGATGAGAACCCACTAGTAGACCGACAATTAGGTAATTTTAAGATCAAAGGAACCCAGAACCGAATCAAGCCCACCCGCGCATCCCAAACTAGACACAAGCACGATTATTTTATCTCATATTATTATTATTTGAACCCAACTAAAAACCCGACTTTTCTATCATTTCCCGTTTTTATTTTTTGCAAACTTCTTATTTCAAAAGACATTTTCTAATTTTTCAATTTTTTTTTTTTGGATTTTTCAATTTTTTAATTTTTTTGTATTTTTTAAATTTTATGACTCAAGACTCACTAACTAAGACCTAAACGATAGTTTCCCATCCCCACACTTAAACTCTACATTGCCCTCAATGTAGGATGGAAACCGACTCAAAATACTAAAAATAAATAAGAAATAAAAAACCAAGGGCAAATCAGAAAGGACTTAGCTGGTTTAATTCGCGTATAAACTGCAAACACTCTCGTCCAATCCAGCTCGATCGTATAGCATTTCATTCGCGATCGGCTTTGACACTGACTGACATGCTTGATAAATGCCCGAAATTTGAATAAACAGCTCCAAACTCACCCGAATGGAGATTGAGTACGAGTGGTACATATTCAAACCTGCATAAACAAAAACAAGCAAACACCAAAGCAATACCGACTAAAAAAAACGACTTAAAAACTATTAACTAAGACTCAATATACAAAAACTACAAACTACCGAAAATCCACTGAATACATAGATTTAACAAACTCTACAAAACCTCCCCACACTTAAATTTAATCAGGAGGTTTTTCTTTGATCTGAACCCTATCTAACCCGTTTAATTCCACTCGATCCTCAAAAATATTTAAAAATTTATTGGTGGAATAACAAAATCTTTTAAAAATTTCAAACGGGTCAGACCACCAGAATTTAAACTTACCTGGAAGAAACCGAATGCATGACATGTAGCGAGAGGACTGATCGTGCGTGAATGGTTCCTTCATCTCCATCTTATATAAACCTCCGATCCTCTTCTGATTTCGATCCTTTCTCTTCTCTTTCCTCGCCTTCTCCCGTGACTTTATTGGTTTTTCAGTTTCACTTATCACTAATACCACGGGCCAGCTATGGTGCTCTTCCTCTTCCACCACTCTCGCAGGATGATCCCCACACTTAGTCTCTTCGTCTGGGGTAGGTTCTTCTTCATCAACTTTTAAACCCGCTAACTCTAAATCTAAAAACTCATCCTCTCTAGACAACTTAATTTCAACCTCTTCACCTTCTTCCTCTGCACCAAACATTAACCCAAGTGAGTCTCCTAAATCCACTTCCTCCTCCATCACTTTTTCTTTTTCCACTTCATCAAACATCCAACCAGTGGAATCCCCTAATTCCACTTCTTCTTCCATTACTTCTTTCTTCACTAACGACCTCTGATACGCCGCCCATTCTTCTTCGTCTATTTCATCATCGGAGTCACTCCAATAATTAATAATTGGAACCTGTGGAACCGGAGGTGGGACTTCGTCGTCCATTTTCTTCTCCGTAACTGAAGTGATCTCTTCATCTGACCACTCCTCATATGACAACTTTTTCCCTTCCGCATCATACATATAACCAGTCTTTGGCTGTTCTGATATAACAAACTCTTGATCTAATATATCAGACTGTTGATTTCTCAGAATAGACTGTTGATTTCTCAGAATATTATCGAACTCGGCTAGGGTTTTCTGATTATGAGCCATCATCTAGGCGAACATCTCCTCCATCCTACTCAAACTACCCTCTAAACCTCTATCGCTAGTCTGGCCCTGGTTATGTTGTGGCTGCTGATACGGATCATAACGTGTAGAGTACCTCGGGGAATATGGACAAAATATAGAGATGTGAGGTATACCACAATTTTGACACATAAAAGGGTTAGCGTAACATCGTGCAGAGGACCCCTCATATTGTGGGCAATTAACAGTAAAATGAGGTCCTCCACAAATTTCACACATATTTACAAGACTCAAGAAAAATAAAAGACACGGACAATTAGACTCCTACGACTCCAAAAAATGAACAAATAGCACGTAATATGTCAAACAAGTCCAAACAAAGCAATTAACGCAATCGCCAAAGAATCCCCGGCAACGGCGCCAAAAACTTGATGTGCACAAAGTGGTTTAGCAAAAACAACTAAAATTAACCCTAATTTAGACACTCTAAGCTTTAAATTTATAAACTAAGACTCGATCTAAACCCTAAACCACACAACCGGCAAGTGTACCGATCAATGTAGTAAAGCTAAAGCAAGTACGAGCATCGAACCCACGAGACTCTAAGGATTACGCTAAGACTCTATAAAGACTAAGACTGACACGACACAAACTATTTGTTTATTGATTGGGGGGGGGGGGGGTTTCTAAAAATCCTAAGAATGCAAGTAATGAAAAACTAGATTAGCTAAATGACTAACACGAACTCTAACGAAGACTTTGACCAAAGATGAATGAAGACTACCTAGGCTAGACGCAAGCTAAACTCAGAATGGATCTCTATTCGATGATTTTGTGGTGTGGAACCGGGATCTTAAGATGCTAAACCTATTAAGACACCACTAAGCCCCTCAAACACTCTCAAGGCGATTCTTGTGGCACTACCTAGGCTGTTATGCTCATCGGTTTTCTAGATTTCTTTTCCGTCCTCTAGTTTCTTGAAAGTGCCTATATAAGACGCTCTACCTCTCAGCGCGAACGTCTAAAGCAACTACGGGTTTTAATCTTGGCTTAATAGACAATGGAATGTTAAGTCCTTATAACTAAACCGAGACCTATTAATAACCTCGAGCTTCTCCGCGACGAGTTTAGCAGCACACTTGATTTTATTAAATTACCGAATATTACTTCTAAGGTTACTTATGCAATTTTCACCCTAAAGGATTAACGATTTATTATGTGATAAAGACCGTCACCTAAATCAAGAAACCCTAATACAACCCTATTATGTGATAAAGACCGTAAGGATTATACGAAGCAATAAACAACAATAAAATAATCGTCAAGCATGCATATGCACCAAGTTAAAGTCCCGAAGCTTTTACAATACAAGAAAAATCCACAACCACGCCAAAAATCGAATAAAGATCTAAAATTTATTTAACAACTGTCATAACCTAGGTAGTTGAAGAATTTTAGCCAAGAAACATAGTCTTAAAAACAATCAAACAAAATCGCAAACAAGAATTCATCGAAGTAAAAACAAGAAACTAGAAAATAAAAGAAATCGTAAGGTAGAACCCGTAAATTTCTTGATCTCTAAGCTTCCCGCTCGATGCCGAAGATTCCCGCAGCCTTGATCCTATGTCAATCGCCTTCAAAAATCGTCTACTAAGCTGCTTGTGCGTCCCCTCCAAATTCAGTCGTGATGATCCTCTTAGCGATATATATTTAGAAGATATATTATTTTGTATAGATAGTATTGATCTTATGTAATTGTATGGTGATTATGTTTCCTTATTAGAGGTAGGTTATGATTGTATCTCTCCCTATATAAAGGGCTTATTATTATCAATAAAGTTCATCAAAAATTATTCACCATAAACTCCTTTTATGGTATCAGAGCTACGGTTCTGAATATTTTTTTTCCGTTCCTTCTCCTACCATAGCCTTTATTTTCCGGTTCCTCTCCATCGAGAACCATTCATCCCAGCCACTAATATTATTTTTCTTTTCTTCCAGTGATGATATAATACTCTATTATATATCCAGCCAAAAAGCCACCAACTATTTTTCTTTTCTTCCAACCGATGATATAATACTTTATTATATATACATATCTAGCCAATAACCCTTTAGCCAATAACCCTTCTGTTCGCCTCCAACTACCCTCCATTCTGTCCAATATCTCCTAACCTTGATCGGCAGCCATGACCAAATCCGACCCTAACCCGAGCCTTTCCCTTCATCCTGCTTATTCCGTTAACAATATTCAATCCAAAGTGCGAACACTTGATGGCACTACGATGACCTACTCGGCTTGGGTTAAGCTGCTTAAGTTTCATGCGACCGCCTATCGGGTCCTTGATCACCTCGATGACACCAAACCACCGGTCGCCACCGACCCCAGATACCCTGCCTGGAAGGAATTGGACGCTCTGGTCTCGCAATGGATTTACAGCTGCGTCTCGGATGATTTATTACAGCGCATTCTGGACACCGAAGCTTCGGCTCGACAAACATGGCTGAAACTAGAAAAGATTTTTCTCAGCAACAAGCGCGCAAAGGCTGCTGCTCTCGAAACTCAGTTCGTTAACCTCACTCTTTCCGACTGCAGTTCCATCGACGATTATTGCAAACAACTTAAGGATCTTGCAAATCAGCTCGCTGATGTTGACCAACCAATAACTGAAGACCGTCTGGTCTTACAACTTGTTCGTGGCCTATCCAAGGAGTTCGATACCACTGCTTCATTAATTAATTCCCAGGCCGCAGATTGGGACACGGCCAGGTCGATGCTGAATGATGAAGTCATCAGACAAGCCGCTCGACAACAGCAATCTTCCACGGTTCTCGTAACCCCAGCCACCTCTCAATCTACGCAATCGGCTGTCCCCAGTAATCAGTACCAGCAGCCCCGTGATAGCAACAATCAGTACCAACAATCCAGCACTCAGTACCGTGGTCGTGGTCGAGGACGAAACAGACAGCAGTCTCGTGGCAGAGGAACTCGCGGCCGGGGATACAAAGGTAATAATTCAAATTGGGCCTTTCAAAATTTCATGGGCCAACAATACTACCCACAGTGGGCTTGGTGGAACACACCGCCCTGCCCATACCCGACCCAACCCAACTGGCGGCCCAATGCACCTACACAGCCACCATCAGCCAACTTCACAGGTTATTCAGCCCCTGCCACCTACGGCCCAAACATGGCTGCCCCTCCTATCACAGGCTACAATGCTTTATGTCCATCAGATTTAAGTGCCGCCATGAACAACATCAATCTCACCTACACGGACCCGACCCCACACATGGATACAGGTGCTGAGCGTCATGTCACTGACAATCAAGGTATGATTCACCACCCTGACTTATTTACTGCTAACACTAAACTTTTAGTCGGCAACGGACAGTACTTACCAATTGAGGGCTCTGGCACTGGTTACCTCCCAATAAACAACCGTACCTATATTCTCCCTGACCTCCTTTATAGCCCCCATATTATCAAAAACCTATTGTCCGTCCGCCGTTTTACCCGTGATAATAATGTTTCCATTGAGTTTGATCCTTTTGGTTTTTCCTTGAAGGATCTCAAAACGGGACGGCTCCTTTCCCGCCACAATAGTACGGGTGATCTTTATCCAGTCACTCCTCCAACACTCCCACCGCAAGCCTGCTCTCTTACAGCTGCTACCTTACCCTGGCATGACCGTCTTGGCCACCCTGGAAAACAAGTTTTTGATATTTTGTCTAGAAATTTTGGTTTATCATGTAATTCGAACAAACTTTCTACTTTTTGCAACTCTTGTCATCTAGCTAATAGTAAACGTTTACCATTTTATGAATCTAATTCATTTACGTTTGCTCCCTTTGATATGATACACTGTGATTTGTGGACATCTCCCATTACCAGTAAAACGGGCTATTGGAGAACCATTAAGACATGTATAATCTATCATTCCCATTATGTTGATTTTTTGCATGTTTCTTTCTCAGGTTACTTTTCAAAGTTACGGCACGGTTGGAATTGGAGAACCATGAAGAGTCAAGTACTTAGTGGGCATTCATTTTCTAAAAGTCTTAGCTTATTTGCTTCCGCTGTGCAATGAAGATACCAGTCCAGTCACGCCAATGCTCTGATAATTTCGGGGTGTGACAAAATGGTCCACTAAGGCATGTATGATATACTGTTAGCCATCATGATCCATTAAGCTCAATACGGTCCATTAAGACATGTATAATCTATCATTTTCCATCGTGATTCATTAAGGAAAACAAATATGGTTTATATATATAATATTTAATAATAGTTTGAATTTTTAAATATGTAGTAAGATTTTTTTGATTATTAATATTAAATAATATAATTTTTAAATGATAATTTTTTTTTGAGAGGTAAGTTTTGGATGGAATATTCTGGGGGGGAAGTTTAAGTTTTTGAATGTAATATTTTGGAGGGAAGTTTAAGTTTTTGGATGAAATATTTTAGGGGGGAAGTTTTAAGATGAAATATTTTTTTGGGAGGGGGGATATTAATTTTTAGGATGAAATATTTGGGGAGAATTTTTAAAGATGTAGTAAGTTAAACATTTGGTCACACATTTTTTCCATGACATTTTATAACATTTCGTCACACAAAATGAAAAAGTGACGATGGTGTGACGAATGTTTATGTAACACTACATGAAATTTTGTAATTTTAAGTGTGGCTATTGTCTATACTTTGGTCACAAAAAAATAATATATGTGGCCATATGCATTAGATTTCAGCCACATTTTTAAGCATATAACTTGGTCATAAATCGCATTTGGCCACAATTTTCTAGTGTGGTTGTTTTTACTTAACGTGTGGTCAAAGGTTTCGAATATATCTATTTTTAGTTAAATGAAACAAATATTGTGGTTGTAGATCACATTTGGCCACACTTTTTTAGTGTTGCTAATAAATGTCACATTTTTTTTTCTTAAAAATGTGGCTAAAGGTTTTAAATAAATATGTTATTGGTCACATGAAAACGAACACTGTGATCGTAAATAACATTTGGCCACACGTTGCTACTATGGCTAATATATGTCACATTTTTTTCCTTAAATTGTGGCTAAAGGTGTCAAATACATGAGTTTTTTATCACACGAAACAAAAATATGTGACTATAGAAAACATTCGGTCACACATTTCGAGTTGTGGCTAATAAATGTCACATTATTTTCTAAAAGTGTGGCTAATGATACTGGACTGGTATCAATGGTCACATTAATAATAAAATGTGTGCTTAAAGGTGTTTTAAAATGTTATGAATGACCTTTAGCTACACATTTATTGAAATGTGTGGCATGGCAGTTTTGCCAAAAGTGTGGCCGTAGACCCTTTTTCACGTAGTGATAAAAGCAAATGAATGAGGTCCTTGAACTTTCGTAAGCTCCTAGCTTCTTTATGTAGTCTCTAACACCTTTGGATGTTCTTGAAATGTATAGAAGATGAGTGAATGAAGGTGATGTTGGTGTGGTTGGGGTCGGCTGAGAGCACAAGGGAGAAGGAGAGAAAGAGTAGGTGTTTTAGTGTGTGTAGAAATGAAGTTATGATCAGGGTGCATTCTTATAATCCATTTTATCATTTTAACTCTTGTATAATGTGTCTACAAAGTGCCAACTTAATCCAATTTTTAATTCAAAGAAAATCCATTAGTGGGGGCCATGTTGGCCGATTACATAGGTGGGGGGGGGGGTAGTAGGCTAGGTTTAACTAAGTTAGTTAGTTTATGTTTAAAATGTAAGTATCTAGTTAGATACTTTAGTTACTAGATATTTATGATGTGTTATGATGTTCGGGGATCATAACTAGCTTGGTAATGTTAAAACAGTGCTTCTAGTGTAAATTTGGTGTTTCGAGTAGTGTTCGGTTGTTCGGTTAGATACCGGTTCGTTAAGGTGCTAAACTTTGCAGTTTAGTGTGCTTTATGTTACTTTTTGTGACACTTTCAATTCCCAATACTTAAGAAAGAATTCAGGACCATTTAAGCATATTTCTGCATGATATTAGATTGTTTAAATACTGAAAATTGCTGATTTTTGCTGAATTCAGTACTTTAGGTGAGTTTTAGGCACTTTCCGGCACTTAAACTCTCTCTAGAAAGACAGTTTTATGATCCTTACTTTCCTACACACTATACTAGTGTAGTACTTAGTTTTTGTGTCTCAAAACAATGTCTGTCTATATGTTGAACTCCATCAGCATATTGCTGATTTATCCGTTAATTGTGCTTCGTGCATCATTTGAGTCAATATAGTTTGCATGCAGTAATGATATGACATTATGCAATATGTGATGAACATGTATGTATATGACAATAATCAGAAGGCAGCTCAAATCATTAATTGAAAAGCAGCACAATCATTAAGCACTAATTATGGTTTAATAGTTGTACGGATACCTGGAATTTTGACAGTTGTCACATAAAACTCCTTAACAGCAGGGACTAATAGTGTAAAATAAAACTCCACATATTTTATCAAATATTTCTAAACCGGGATCTGTAAAGTCCACTTGGGATTGCTTAGGGTGTTCGGTGTGGTGTCGGCAAAGGATGCGGCAACCACCATTGCCGCGCGGCAAACACCGCCGCTAACCCTTTGCCGACGCGGTGAGTTGAATGGAGCGGGGATTGCATGCCGATGCGGGGAAGAGTGTATGTGTGAGAGAGAGGGTAGTGTGGGGTGGGGACCGTGGGGTCCATTCCAATCTCAACCAATCATACCTTTTTCCTTTTTTTTTATATAGTTTACCACTTTAGCAAGTGTCTAAACCATTGCCAACACTTTTGAGCATAGTTTACCACTTTGACATGGCACACTCTAATTGGTTGATTTTTTAGTTTGCCACTCTCAAATGTTTAACCACTCCTTACACCCTTAACATTTTTCTTGTTCTTTTTGCCATTCTTTGCTGTGTTTTGGCTCGTCAAAATGACGACGCTCCATCCAGTTCCACTGGCGTCAGCAACGGTTTTGTAACAGAGGGTAGTAGTAGTAGTGGTCAGTCATCGGGTCAATGGACCGGGTTTTCGGATCGGAAAGTGGTCCCGGCGGGTTGCGGAGAAATAGCAGTTCGTATCCGAATTGAGAAATGAATCCGTATGGGAGAGCGAGAATCAGAATCGGTTTTTTGACGATTTTAATTTGTATTCATCTCCGGCGAACCGGTATTATAACAACCTTTCGCAGCGGACGGAGAATTTGTAATGACCAGTTGAACTTTCCGATGACCGGCGATCACGGCGGAATGAAGCAGATCGACTTGAATTTACCAATGAAAAGTGTTAGTGCATATGTCTGTTGACTTCTTCTTGTATCGATTCATATAATAGAATAGATAGACCAGGACACGTTGTATGAGAGAAACGGGAAACGGATCTGAACCATCCACTTCGCACGAAGTGACCAGTTCGTGCGAACTGACCAGGTCGTGTGGACTTGGTTCGTGCGATCTGGATCTCCTATAAATATGTGGTCTTGGGTCTTCATTTGTAACATTCTGATTTCGGAGACGAAGTGCTACCGAAGTGTCGAACGATCTGTAAACACTATCAAATCAATACAATCGACAGTTAAAGTGATTCTAAGTGTGAATCTAGCTGATATAACATCAATACGTCTGATTCCGCCTTTCGTATTGATCGAGAACTCTTCTGAACCTCTCGTTTAATCGATTCACCAATCCTATAAGTTGTCACACCCCGACCACGTGAGACAACAAAACGTGGCGGAAACGTCGGGGAGTGTTGTAACAGAATTAATTGTTTCAAATCCATGGCAATTGAAGTTTCGTTTTATGTAACACCTAGAAAATTTCGGGTTCAATAATAAAACGACACGTGTCATGTCAGACAAAACGCGTCGTAAACCCGGATTTAATAAAGATGATTCGGCAGGATTTAAAGTGGCGTCATGTTAAACTGTTACCTCTGGACGACCTCAATTATAAATCCCAAGACCCGATTAAATATTACACACATCTTTTATACCCTAATTGCAGAGAATTATTGTCAATAATGGACTTGCAAAAGCATGTTATGATCTCACGAAGAAAATGAATGGTAAACCGATGTGTTCGGGTCTTGTAAATGCATTCAAATGGAACAAGTTCAAATGGTAGGGTATTATACAGGATCATACACTTTGTGAGGGTCCTAAGTTGATAATTGATGTCTAAAGGTCGTACAAGTTGGTTACCCTTTCAAGACTTCGACAAACAACAACAAAATTGCCCTAGAACAGGGCTAGCGCACCGCTACATGTGTAGCGTAACGGTGCGCTACCACCAAAGGTCAGCCGGCCCATTATAGCGGGCTAGCGCACCGCTACAAGTGTAGCGTAACGGTGCACTAGCTGGTGCCCAGCATCAGAAAACGGGCAACAGCCTGTGTTTCGCGATTATGACCGATTAAACTGGTTTTTCTCATTTATAAAAGACCCCTAAACTATCCTAGAGCACTAGGACAAGTGTTGAATGGTTGTGGTTGGTCTTAGAGTGAGTTGTCAACCAATTATGGTGAGTGTTTGCACTATATAAGGCATTTCATGTTGCAACATTCTTCACACTTGCACCTGATCATTTGGAGCATTCCTGGAGCTAAGGAACTCTCCCATCTGCTCTTAATTCGTGCATTGGACTATTGTAAGTCTACTAGTTCTTGTTTATTTGAGTTTAGCTTAGTTATATAGCTAAAAGTCAAACCGTCGTAATTACGGTTTGACTTCGAGATTAGTCACTAATGACTCAATCATATCTCGAATTAAAAGTAGTTTTAGAATGGTATTTATGTGGGTAATAAAACCCCAAAAGGGTTTCCCCTGATCACCATCCTAAGCAGGTTAAATGTCGGGTCAAACATTTACTTAAAAAGTCAACATAATGCTTAAAATGTCATTTATGCATAATTAGCTATCTAGAACATATATAACCTGTTTGATTATTGTTATAACTTAATAATTAGTGTAAGAACATGTCTAAACATGTTCAACCCGACTATTTCCTGTTTAGACCCGGTTCGGAACCGAAAGTCCCATAGTTTGACTTTCACTTTGACTTTCAGTTCTGACCCGTTTAGGTATGTTTTAGAAATACCTTAGAGCTTCATTTGGACCAGGTTACATGCTAGTATAACCCTCTGTGATTATACACCTCGGCTCATTAGTTATACGATTAATACGCATGATTCCGTTAATTGCCCATATGTTGACCATTATGCCCTTTACATCTTAAAACGAGAATTATGAAAATGTAAAAGTGTAGAAACCTTAGTTACTGATATATAAACTTGTATGCGAAGTTTGACATCAGTTTGATTTGTAGATTAAGAGTTATGCTCATTGTCGCTAATTTAAAGCTTTATGTTAATGAAATGGCGTAATTAGCATATAGCCTAGTTAAGCCTACTTTTTGGTATCAAACATAATACCCACTGATGTAGTATATTATTTTGGGATTTTTAAAGATTTTTAATTAATTTTAGGCTGAGCATAACTAGTAGTCGTAGGCTTAATCCGGTAATTGTCGGTTTTGCCCTTACGGGCCATAAAATGAGTTTTACTTATCTAAACGACTCCAAACCTTTTGCTACTGATCACATATGATGAATAAATTATTTTAAGCCTTCTGGAAATATAAAAAATATCAGATTTAAGTGTCGAACCCGGAAATGGCCTTTAATCGCCATAATTAGCGTTTTTAACGCATAGTATGTCTTAAAATCATATTGGACGTACCCGGGTTGATACCTACTGATATATGAGGCAAATTATGATATTTTAACAGTAAGCAAAGGTTGATTAACTCAGACTTTGTTTTTGAGCTTTTCGGCTTATGTGAAATTACCAAAATACCCCTACGGGGCATAGTTTGGTTAAAGATGATAAATTTCACATATATGCTTTAGCCTACTGTTATAACTCATCAAATTGAGTATGCTTGCTGTTTACATCAGACCTGTAACTCAGTTAAACATTTAAACTCTTTTACAACCTTTAAAGTGACCAAACTACCCCTACGGGGCATAGTTTGTGTTTAAATTCGTTTCGGGCATAATGAAAGACACCTTACTGATGTCACAACATATTTGTGGCATAATTAACTTAGGAAACCTGTAGATGGCTCTAATGAATACCCGTTACGCTTATTACGCGTTCGGTTCGGTTTATGTAACAAGTTTACATAAATTAGCCGAAACGGGTCAAACCTTATCGGTTTTATCTCAAAATCCAGAATGTGTTTAGTTTACCCATATTATACAAGTCTCCAAACTTGTCGGGTCTAAATCACATTCTATTCCGGTCTTCGTTTAATCGTGCGTAAGAACCGTATATTCCCTTAAGACTAACCGGTCTAAGCTTAGGCTTAATTAAAGACCCGTTAGCATTCTAATTAATTATTTATACCATCATTCCAGACTAGAGCTTTCCGGTAAATTGTACCTACGCTTACTTAAGTGACTACGGCTGAGTTATTAGATTCTTGCTATTTAAGACAGGAGCTAGCTCAGGTAAATACTCTTAACTTATTTTCCCTATTGTGGGCTTGGGATACGGTAAAATAAATACCGCATGGTCAGGTATGGGATTCGAAGACCAATGAGTCGGGAAATCCAAATAACCTGTTTTAATTCGTATTGCTTGACTGAAACATTGGGGATTAATGCGACCGTGTCCTGGATATCCTTGACTCATTAAATTGCAATGGCCACGACTTAAGCACGGGGTGTAGGCATACACCTGACAGATGCTATATGCTAAATAATAATTATACCCAATATGGGATTCCCAATAAGGGAATAATAATAATACCCAATAAGGGATTCCCAATAAGGGAATAGTGGTGTGTCGGTTAATCATGAACCGGCATAGATTCGGGCCCCGTATGTAGAGCAAGTTATGTAAAACTGATAACATGAGATATAGTTTATTCCAAAGCATAAAAAGATTAATTTTGCCTCTGTGCATTTTAATCAAAGTGTCAATATATTTTGTGCCATGTGCATCCAAACAAATTTTCAATCATTTTCCAAAATGAGTCGGTTGAGTGTATTTACCAGTGAAAACTGACGTATTTTCCAAAAGGGTTAAGTGACAGGTACTGAACATAATTGGCTGGAAGCTCAGGGCGCTAATAAGGAAATCTTGCAAGTTCTAGACGTCTAAAGTCTGTTGAACAAATGATATGTTTTAAGATCCGCCTGTGGATCCTTTACTTTCCGTTGTAATATTGAATATTACTTTATATACGGAAAAGTAATAATAATTATCTTTTGCTTCCGCTGTGCATTTATATATATTGTGTTGTTTGACTATCATGTTGCCAACCACGTCACGATACTCCCCACCGGGCCCACCGGTGACACGTGGAAAGTCGGGGTGTGACAGGTTGGTATCAGAGCCAACACTGAGTGAATTAAACACTAGCCTTTTGTGTTTAATCTCAGTTACACAATTGCACATATCTAAACTTCTGAGTCTAGACTTAACATAGGAATAATCTCAATCCTAATCTGGAAATTTCACTTCAAATTTTTATTGGATACGTTGCCAAGCAGAGAAGCTGTAATAAGAATTCTCCACATCTGGAGCCTGGAAATGCTGAGCTTTGTACCGCGACCAGGATGAAACGTACAACCACGGAGAAAGCATTCAGGAATTGAATGAAGAAGAAACTCCTTTTGCTGAAGAACGTTTCCGTATATAGTCCTTATAAGGACATGTTTATCATCCAGTCTCTCCGAGGACGACATTATTCTTTTGAAGTCCCATTTAGGGCAACCCTATATTTGTTTAAATTTCAAAGGAACGATTAAGTTTAAAAAAAAATATCATTCCTATATTATAAGATCTACCATTATAATAAAATGGCAAAATCTAAAAGGACAAGACCTAGCTTCGGGTCATATTAAGACCGGCCAAGATGGCAGTTCCTCAATTTAAATTTTGATCATTAATAACATTCCTTTTGCAAGATCTACCATTATAATAAAGGGGCAAAATCTAAAAAGGACAAGACCTAGCTTCGGGTCATATTAAAGACCGGCCAAGATGGCAGTTCCTCAATGTAGATTCAGATCCCTATTAACAGTTCAATTCAGAAATTTTTCTGCGTTAAATATTAATAAGAATCTTAAAAGTGAAACCTAGCCTTCGGGTCATTTTAAGACCGGGCCAAGATGGTAAGACCTGTTTAAAAGATTCAATTCCCTGTTAACATCTTAAAACATGTTAACACTCCTGGCAGATGTGATTCATTCGAAATCACACACGTCATTTTTATAAAGGATTCTTCAAAAGATTCCTAACCCAGTTTAATGATCTCTGAATCCTGGGTTTACATCATTAATTAAGATGATCATATTTTAACCATACGTGGTAACATAATGCCTACGGGCCCTGCTCATTTCCATATGAGCCAAAATACAGTGGTAGCTATGACTCCCTGTCAGATAAAGGTAATGAACTAGGTTCAAACCTCAAATGCTTTGATTCTCTGAAATCCTAGCATAAAATTTATAATTGTCTACGTGACTAGGCCTATTGTGCCAATATACTTTCATGCTTTGATTCTCTGAAATCATAGCTTAAAAATTTATAATTGTCTACGTGACTAGGCCTATTGTGCCAATATACTTTCATGCTTTGATTCTCTGAAATCATAGCTTATAAGTTATATATGTCCTTGTGACTAAGCCAGTTGTGCTAATATACTTAAAGACCTTGATTCTCTGAAATCATGGCTTATAATTTAAAATTTTGTCCTTGTGACTAGGCCTTTTGTGCTATAAAATAAAACTGTTATTATTGCTTTGATTCTCTGAAATCATAAGCTTATAATTTATAAATGTCCATGTGACCAGGCCATTGGGTGCCACTAATAAAACTGTTAATGTTTTATAATTAGGATAAATTATAATAGAAATCCTAAATAAATATGATTAATAAATTAACCATATATGGTCTCTGTTTACCATGGTTAATGAATTTCCCTAAGGGGTAATCCAGTAATAAACATCTCTTATAAGGGAAGTGCCTACGGGCTATAGTTAATGTCCTCTGAGACTAAAAACAGTGGTAGCCTACAGCTCCCTGTCAAGAAAAGGTAATGAACTTTGATTCAAACCTTAAGGCCACGATTCTCTGAAATCATGGCTTATAAATTTAACTTGTCTACGCGACAAGGCCATTGGTGCTATTATTAACTTATGAATTAGGATTTATGATAAAAATCCTGGATAAAATAAATATCCTTCCTTCTCTGTCAGTATACAATTGACGGGAATCTTAAAGGTGAAACCTAGCCTACGCGGCCAAGATGGTGAAACCTACTCAAGGGATTCAGATCCTTGTTAACACCTAAGAACGTGTTAGCACTCCTGACAAAGGTGATTCGATAAAATCACAACAGTCATCCCTATATTGGAATTTTTATTCCTAATTTGCCTTATGATATAGAAATCATGGCTTATATCATCTTATAAGATGATCATATTATAAACATCCTTTAGTGATGTTTTGCCCACGGGCTATAATATATTGTCCATTTGAGACATTGACATTGTTATCCTTATGATTCCTTGTCTGAGGTGGTGAGCTACGCTCAAGCCAAAATAGTCAATATGATTAACGCAATCTTGACTTATATCATCTAATAGGATGAACCTATTATAAACATCCATTAGTGATGTTTAGCCTATGGGCCATATTATATCGTTCGTGTGCCAAAGACAGTTGTGACATTTTGATCCCTTGTCAAGCAAATATTGGACTCGTTCCAAACTTTGAATGCCATTGATGGTCCTTTCGCGACCTAGGCTAAATAAAATGGAAATACGTTTAAATAACATTCACTATGAATGTTCGGAATAGAATAGCCCATACGGTTTATGAATACCGTGGCTAATCGAAGTCAGGTCATCAGGATGGTGACTAAAAATTATTAAAAATTGGTAATTGGTACCAAGTTTCGAGTATGGAAAACTCGGATGAGGTCGACGACAGTCGCAATACTATTAATGCGACGAAAGTTAATAAAACTACAAACGTAAACCTCAGTATTAATGGAGTTAATCCTCAGGCTGTGGTTGACGCAACAAATGGAAGGACCATAGAAAGGTCATGAGACAATCCAAAGAGCCGAATTCTTCTCGCTCTAAATCTCATTCAAAACCATGTTTAAATTGCTCATAAGGAGATATTGTTCACACTTCGTATATGAAGGATGAACCAAAAGAAGGAGAATAACTCCCAGAAAATCTGAGAAAGAGAGCGAGTACAGGCTTAATAAAAATCAACGAAAGTTCGGTAAGAAGCCTGTATACCTCTGAGACTGTTTCAGCATTATTAGATGGATGTTTTATATCCATAAGGAATTTTTCCGAGGTCCTAGTTCCGTTAAATATAAGGACTCAATAAAGTGATAAAAATCGATTGGTTGTCTTAAAAATCAAGCCCGTATTGTGGGTAATAAGAAGCAATTAATTATCAAGACTCCTTATGAGACAACTCTCATAATTACACGTACCCGTGCGATTAATTAATATTATACATAAAAAAATGGTGGAACTGGCCGTCCCCGGAATCGAACCTGGGTCTAGGCCGGCCGCACCCTTTTGCGCGCCTAACCAACTGAGCTAGGTGCCTAGTTTGTGAAACTTCCATCATTAATTAAATATAAGCACTCGTACAATAAACTTCCTTATCATTTATCAATAATAACCAGTGCTAAGTGTCCTGTTTTTAATACAGGCAATAATAAATCTTCATGAACCATAAACTTAGCAAAATTTTTATTAACATCCACAAGGTATAACTTACCAAGGAAACCATAGTAAACGATTCTTCTAGTATCGGCAAGGAATACTTCCGAAAATCTAAGAGTACTCTTTCTTCGCATAGAGTACGACAACATATGTTATTTTAATTATTTTTCTCATTGTTTTCTATCGCCTACGAATACCAAACTATGTTTGATAAAAGTGTCATATGAGGATTGGCGTATCCTAGTGTGTCCCATAGATTATTTCCATGTCTGATCAGCATGGAGGTTTAATACATGGAACCCTAAGATATCCCAATGATCATATTGTACTAAAGTCGACTAGTAGTATTCAAAGAAGATATCCAAAAATGGAATTTTTTTTTCCAAGTAAATATTCCCGATTAAGGAATTCGGGGATTTATAACATAAAGGTGTCACTCATTTGACACGAATAATGATGGATGAACTGAAGCCTGAGATATGGAAAATCTCGGTAGCCTCCTTGTATCTTGGTTATCTTCTTCTAAGTTTACCCTGTTTACCTCTCTAGAGGCAGGTAGAGTTACGATTAACATCCCGCTTTGGGTTAGAGTGTTGTAAGAACTCCATGTTTATTATGGAACAACCGAAAACCTGATTAAGAAAATTTTAAGATATAGATTCATATATCCTAACTCGATATTCTAAGAGTTTGATATGGTTGGGTAAGAAAGACGGTTCATTTTTGCTTATGCATTGTTACCGCAACCCTACTTAGGCAACGATTAAGAATTTGCCATCAGCTGCCCAGAATAGTCGAATTGTTCGACTGACGGCAAGGATTAGCTATTCCCTAAGATTTGTTAAGCAGTGGTTGAAATCACCATCTCACCTTAAGATAAGCTTTTCTATAAAAGTTGATAAATAAGTATCAAGGCTGCCCCTTTGGAGACCTTGTATAAATGGAATATTGAACAATCTATTGATTAGGACAATAGATTGGTAAGTCCAATTATTTGGATCTGAAAGTTGCATTGGAAACAACGAACGAGATCATACAAATTCCTAACCATCTATAAGTTGCCATTATTAGGCAGAGAATACTTCCTTTGTTTCAGTAAATCTCGGGTCGAGATTTATTTTAAGGGGGTGAGGATGTAACACCTCGAAAATTTCGGGTTCAATAATAAAACGACACGTGTCATGTCAGACAAAACGCGTCGTAAACCCGGATTTAATAAAGATGATTCGGCAGGATTTAAAGTGGCGTCATGTTAAACTGTTACCTCTGGACGACCTCAATTATAAATCCCAAGACCCGATTAAATATTACACACATCTTTTATACCCTAATTGCAGAGAATTATTGTCAATAATGGACTTGCAAAAGCATGTTATGATCTCACGAAGAAAATGAATGGTAAACCGATGTGTTCGGGTCTTGTAAATGCATTCAAATGGAACAAGTTCAAATGGTAGGGTATTATACAGGATCATACACTTTGTGAGGGTCCTAAGTTGATAATTGATGTCTAAAGGTCGTACTAGTTGGTTACCCTTTCAAGACTTCGACAAACAACAACAAAATTGCCCCAGAACAGGGCTAGCGCACCGCTACATGTGTAGCGTAACGGTGCGCTACCACCAAAGGTCAGCCGGACCATTATAGCGGGCTAGCGCACCGCTACAAGTGTAGCATAACGGTGCGCTAGCTGGTGCCCAGCATCAGAAAACGGGCAACAGCCTGTGTTTCACGATTATGACCGATTAAACTGGTTTTTCTCATTTATAAAAGACCCCTAAACTATCCTAGAGCACTAGGACAAGTGTTGAATGGTTGTGGTTGGTCTTAGAGTGAGTTGTCAACCAATTATGGTGAGTGTTTGCACTATATAAGGCATTTCATGTTGCAACATTCTTCACACTTGCACCTGATCATTTGGAGCATTCCTGGAGCTAAGGAACTCTCCCATCTGCTCTTAATTCGTGCATTGGACTATTGTAAGTCTACTAGTTCTTGTTTATTTGAGTTTAGCTTAGTTATATAGCTAAAAGTCAAACCGTCGTAATTACGGTTTGACTTCGAGATTAGTCACTAATGACTCAATCATATCTCGAATTAAAAGTAGTTTTAGAATGGTATTTATGTGGGTAATAAAACCCCAAAAGGGTTTCCCCTGATCACCATCCTAAGCAGGTTAAATGTCGGGTCAAACATTTACTTAAAAAGTCAACATAATGCTTAAAATGTCATTTATGCATAATTAGCTATCTAGAACATATATAACCTGTTTGATTATTGTTATAACTTAATAATTAGTGTAAGAACATGTCTAAACATGTTCAACCCGACTATTTCCTGTTTAGACCCGGTTCGGAACCGAAAGTCCCATAGTTTGACTTTCACTTTGACTTTCAGTTCTGACCCGTTTAGGTATGTTTTAGAAATACCTTAGAGCTTCATTTGGACCAGGTTACATGCTAGTATAACCCTCTGTGATTATACACCTCGGCTCATTAGTTATACGATTAATACGCATGATTCCGTTAATTGCCCATATGTTGACCATTATGCCCTTTACACCTTAAAACGAGAATTATGAAAATGTAAAAGTGTAGAAACCTTAGTTACTGATATATAAACTTGTATGCGAAGTTTGACATCAGTTTGATTTGTAGATTAAGAGTTATGCTCATTGTCGCTAATTTAAAGCTTTATGTTAATGAAATGGCGTAATTAGCATATAGCCTAGTTAAGCCTACTTTTTGGTATCAAACATAATACCCACTGATGTAGTATATTATTTTGGGATTTTTAAAGATTTTTAATTAATTTTAGGCTGAGCATAACTAGTAGTCGTAGGCTTAATCCGGTAATTGTCGGTTTTGCCCTTACGGGCCATAAAATGAGTTTTACTTATCTAAACGACTCCAAACCTTTTGCTACTGATCACATATGATGAATAAATTATTTTAAGCCTTCTGGAAATATAAAAATATCAGATTTAAGTGTCGAACCCGGAAATGGCCTTTAATCGCCATAATTAGCGTTTTTAACGCATAGTATGTCTTAAAATCATATTGGACGTACCCGGGTTGATACCTACTGATATATGAGGCAAATTATGATATTTTAACAGTAAGCAAAGGTTGATTAACTCAGACTTTGTTTTTGAGCTTTTCGGCTTATGTGAAATTACCAAAATACCCCTACGGGGCATAGTTTGGTTAAAGATGATAAATTTCACATATATGCTTAGCCTACTGTTATAACTCATCAAATTGAGTATGTTTGCTGTTTACATCAGACCTGTAACTCAGTTAAACATTTAAACTCTTTTACAACCTTTAAAGTGACCAAACTACCCCTACGGGGCATAGTTTGTGTTTAAATTCGTTTCGGGCATAATGAAAGACACCTTACTGATGTCACAACATATTTGTGGCATAATTAACTTAGGAAACCTGTAGATGGCTCTAATGAATACCCGTTACGCTTATTACGCGTTCGGTTCGGTTTATGTAACAAGTTTACATAAATTAGCCGAAACGGGTCAAACCTTATCGGTTTTATCTCAAAATCCAGAATGTGTTTAGTTTACCCATATTATACAAGTCTCCAAACTTGTCGGGTCTAAATCACATTCTATTCCGGTCTTCGCTTAATCGTGCGTAAGAACCGTATATTCCCTTAAGACTAACCGGTCTAAGCTTAGGCTTAATTAAAGACCCGTTAGCATTCTAATTAATTATTTATACCATCATTCCAGACTAGAGCTTTCCGATAAATTGTACCTACGCTTACTTAAGTGACTACGGCTGAGTTATTAGATTCTTGCTATTTAAGACAGGAGCTAGCTCAGGTAAATACTCTTAACTTATTTTCCCTATTGTGGGCTTGGGATACGGTAAAATAAATACCGCATGGTCAGGTATGGGATTCGAAGACCAATGAGTCACATGGTTCAATAGATACAAATGGTTCACATAACGTAATATAATGTGTCCATATGCTGGATGAGCATATGCAACAAATTGTAATGTAAAACAATGTACTAAGTATGCACACAATGGACATACATAGCATGAAATGTAATGTAAAACGATGTACTAAGTATGCACACAATGGACATACATAACATGAAATGTAATGTAAAACGATGTACTAAGTATGCACACAATGGACATACATAGCATGAAATGTAATGTAAAACAATGTACTAAGTATGCACACAATAGACATACATAGCATGAACACAATGAAATCATGTACTAATAGTGTACTAATGAACATAGCGTGTATACGATATGAAAACATGGAAAGCATGAAAGTAACAAGTAGGCACATGTGTTTCACCCCAAAACAGTTTGAAAACAGTAAAAGAGGGGTCTATGTACTCACATGAGATTGCTCGGTAGTCCTTGAGTAACAACCAAACAATGCTAGAGATCACGGAAATCAAACGGCACCTAATATAGGTAACTATGTTAATAAATCGGACCTAGATCGGAGGATCGGATAGAATGAGGGCTCGTAAACCAAATGAGTTTGGGAACTCATGTAATATGGTTTAACAAAGCCTACATACTACAATGAAACCTAACCTAAGTGCTTACGACCCATTACGACCCGTTTAGGTAGCTTATGCTACTTTAACACGTCGTTCGCGTGAAACGCGTTCAGACCGCCTAACTAGTCCTATGACAAGTAAAATATGCCTTAACATGTCTAATATTGTTGCTAAATCAGTTTAGATACCAAAAGTTATGTTACATATACTTAAAATGAATTTTGGCGTAAAAAGGGCATTTTGGTAATTTACCTAAGGCATATAAATTACCTATCATACCACTACTTAAACGAAGCGATCATAAGGTATAACCTCGGAAGGTTATTCCCTATATACTATGGTCACCTAATGTGTTTGGTCGGATCCTAATGATCGACCAAACGGGTCGGGTTCGAAGGTATAAGCGATTTATTAGATCGCTTACCCTTACGACCCTAGACAACGTGGTAATCAGTAGGCATAGTCACCAGGGACTATAACCATCGTGATTACGCTCACGTTGCGAAGTTCAAACGAACTTCGCATTGACCATAAACTGGTCAATGCAGAAAGTCAAACAAAGTTTGACTTTCGGACTCGAAAAGCAATAAAAGAACGAAGAAACACTTACAAAGGGTCCCCGAAAGCTAATCTTGATCCAAGTAGCTCAGGTATGAAACAATGGTTTCAACTTAGAGCTTCTCAAATCAGATTTTGTGGGTTTTGCAATGAAGTGGGTTGGGTATTTATAGGATTCGTAGAGCCGTTAAGATTGTTTCTTGGAAACCGTGCTTTGATCTTGGCCATACACCTCAAGAACATGGTTTTACAAAACCATTAGAGCCCATAGTATTGCCCCAAAACCATGTGCACAAGTGGAATGGACCAGATGCAATGTTTCTGCATTTTATGCTGTCTGGGGAAGCCTTACGGACCGTAAGGGTGACGGCTTACGGTCCGTAAGCCATCAACTTTGGCAGAATTACAGTTTTAGTCCCTGTCATGCGTTAAAGCCATTTCCGACACGTTTAAGGCTCGTTAACCCCATTTCAAAGCTCTAAAATGAAGTTAAAGTATAGGGAACTTAAAATACGCTCAAAAATATCTCAGATGTTGGTTCGTTTGGCCGTACAATTGTGATGTTCGCTTAATTACGACGAAATGCGCATAAGCGCGAAAAACGATCCAAATTGCGTGACGAATGGATTTTTCTTATGCCAAACACTAAAATAAAATATTTTAGTGCTTACATAAATTTTTGGATGTCCGGATGTATTCAGAACGTAAGATATGCGCGAAAGTGCAAACTTGTGCACTTTTTGACGCTTTTAGTCCCTGAATGACCCAAAAGTTTATTTTATTACACCGAACCCCTAAAAGCTTATTTCTAAGCTATGTAAAGGATATTTATGGTATGTTTAACTTATGGCCATGTTCCGGAATGTCTGTTACAGTTCAAATTGGCATACTTTCGCAGTTTGTCAACTTTAGTCCCTGTAAGCGATTTAACTTGATTTTGCCATACCAAAGCCTTCAAAACTTATTTCTAAGTTATGTAAAGGTTATTTAAGGTATGTTAAGCCTATTTCACTATTCCGGAGTGTTCGTTGCATTATAATGGTTATATTTACGCATCAGTGCGCGTATAACCTTCAATTAAGCGATTTAGAGCTTGAAATCGAACAAATATTGATATGTGCAAAAGATACACATATTTATTCAGATCCCATGTATGAAATACAATATTTCATTGGATTGGTACTTGTTTGAAGGTCGCAGTGACCCAAGTGTCACAGTCTCCCCTACTTTAGGAAATTTCGTCCCGAAATTTATTCGTAGGAGTCTATCTGTGACTTTATGTCAAATAACCATCAAGGATAAGGCATATCCTGATATTGCTCTTTAACAGACATTTTTTAGAAATGGAAATGAAGGAAGAATCAGGGATATTCATTTCCCTTCGATGGAAAATTTTCAGAAACGAAAAATGCACGGAATGAGTCATTTTCCTTAATGGGTATCCTTCAGAAACGAAAATGAATGGAATGAGTCATTTTCCACAATTCCTTCAGAAATGAAAATGAATGGAATTAGTCATTTTCCATAATTTCTTCAGGAACGAAAATGAACGGAATGAGTCATTATCCACAATTTCTTCAGAAACGAAAATAAACGGGATGAGTCATTTTCCACAATTTCTTCAGGAACGAAAATGAACGGGATGAGTCATTTTCCACAATTTCTTCAGAAACGAAAATGAACGGAATGAGTCATTTTCCACAATTTCTTCAGAAACGAAAATGAACGGGATGAGTCATTTTCCACAATTTCTTCAGAAACGAAAATGAACGGGATGAGTCATTTTCCACAATTTCTTCAGGAATGAAAATGAACGGAGTCAACTCTAGACACACGACCAAACTTGCTGTGGTTTCTGTGCACTGAATTCCATAATTATGTATGCATCCATAATTACGCAATTCCTTGCACAGTCCGCACAATTTGTTTTGTAATGTGAAGGGGAAAAAAATTAAACCTGTGATGAGTGTGACTAGACTATCATAGGGCCCTTTTAATTAGATCGACAAATGATCTCTTTTAATTAGACCACCAAGGAGTCTTTTCAGCTATTTCATCACATGATATTCCTAACCAGATTTTTGGATCAATCTGTTTAACTAGACCACTCAAGGGGTCTAATTATGGAATAGTACAATATAATCCAAGGGTCTTTACTATTACGTAAAAGCCCATTGAGGATTTAATATAGTACCTTTGGATATCCTACTATGAATCCCTTATACGAAGATATGGAAGATTCTACGAGGATTTGGATAACAAAACTTGGATTACACAAAAACATAAAAGGGAACACGTAAGCACATAATCACATATTATTAATTTGTTATTAACTTGTTATCGATTGAAAATGGATGTGGAAACCAGTCAATGGACTTCAATGTCCTCTGGGATCTATCTGAAAAGATAGGAAGATCTCCTAAAAATTCGATTTTGTTTTCAAAGAAACGTAATATTCGAATTAAGGAACACAACAATTTTAGGATTTACGAAAATACCCTTCGGTACCCTATTAAGGATTTATAGTGGTACTTTAGGTATTCGTCCAGTGTTGTAACTTGCGCCTTGTACTTCGTTTCCTTGGAAGAAACGGGTACTTAGGAATTTCGTGGAAAACGCAAGAGATCATAAAATAGAAAAATTTTGGGGGGTAGTTTGCTTTTCAAGGAATACGATTCCTTGATTGTCGGTATTGTAGGGGATATGTTGTTTATGCATACAACCTCATAAATACATTGCAATGTAATTAAAAGATTTATTTATAAACAATGATAACAACTGTTTCATGGACCTTGACAACAAAAGAAAATAATACATAAGACGTGATTATTTCTAAAGGGTGTTGTCTTCTAGTCGGTCAGATGCTCATCCCTGTGCTGGATTTGCATTAGCAAGCTTTGGGCAATTTCTTCGGAAATGACCCATCTCGCCACAATTGTAGCAAGAACCTGGTGGAAAGCGAGCTTGAGCAGGATTGTTGTCAGCATGGTTTGGTGCAACTGCAGCTCGGCAAACTTTTGTTGTATGACCTTTAAGTCAACAAATTTGGCATTCGCGGCACTTCACCCTAGCATGATGATGAAGGTTACATTGGTTGCACAAGGGTGAAGTTCCATTGTATGGCTTCCTAGCAGGGGGTTGAGCTGGTTGGTTGGGGACGGCTTGACTATTGTGAGCGACCACGGCGAAGTTCTGAGAAGCCTTTCGCTTCTTTGACCTCTTAGGGGATCCAGATTGTTCATCCATGGTCTTTGATTCCTCGATTGGTTTCGATTCCTCGAACGGTTTCTTGTCACCTTTCCGGAAAAGTTTACCTTTCCTGATCTTTGATTCGGTCAAGGTTGCAGATAGCTCAATGGCCTGTCTAACTGTAGTAGGGTTGCTACCAGTCACAATGTCTTGTATTGAGTCGGGGAGACCATCAATGTATTTTTCAATCGCCTTATCCAAAGGCGTAACCATGGTTGGAAACAACAGGCTCAGCTCCTCATATCGATCAGTGTATGCTCGATGTTCACCGCTGTCTTGCTTAAGATCGTCGAATTCCCTTTCCAAGGCCCTGATCTCGTGACGAGGACAGAATTCCTTCATCATCAGTGCTCGAAGTTCTTCCCACGTTTGAGCCAGTGCCACTTCGGCACCCCTATCTCTCATCACACCGTTCCACCATGTCAAAGCTCGTTTCTCAAAGACACTAGATGCGAAATCTACCTTTCGCTCGATTGGACATTGAACATGTCTGAAGGTGCTCTCTAAACTCTCGAACCATTGCAGAAGTGCAGTCGCTCCTTGAGACCCAGAAAACTTTGATGGCTTAGCCGAGTTGAACGTCTTGAAGTTGCAGGGGGCATTATTGTTGTTGAGGGCATGGTTACATTGAGCAACGATGTTCGGGATTGCAGCAGTCATTTGCTGTGTAATGACAGTTGCCAGCTCTTCAATAGATACCTGATTTTCGCATCGTGGATGCATTCTAAAAGGGGAAATAAGAGAGAAAACAAGTGAAATGGCATTGGGTAAGAATAGGATGTTTACAATTACCAACCAAAATCAAGGGTGATGGTCATTTGTTTGAACCACGAAGCAAACAAACGACACACAAAGGCTGAATCAAAGCAATTAGATCCTCATAATGTATCGCGAAAACATGCTTGCCTATAAGTGGACACTCACCCCAAGAGTTCCCAGGTAAGAGTGACTGGTCCGATTATGTGGATTTGTACGAACACTCTAGCCTTAAACAGAAAACTCAGGGTAGAGGCATTCACTCTTCCAGTTTGCACGTGTTCACACTATTTAGGACCCAAAAATTTGACGAGATTTTGAAAACTCAAAGGGGTTCAAAACCTTATAACAGAGGGTTAAAAACCTTACAATGGAGGGTTCAAAACCTAGTAATCAATCATCCAAAAACAGATGATTAATTTTCAAAGCGGATTCGGAATTGATGTTCTCGTCGTAGTTATCACCTAAGGATAGGTGAAGGTATCGTTTTATGACTAAACGCAAGTAAACTCGCATTAGGGTCCTAAGAAGGTTATGGACTAGGTCAAAGCATTACTAATAACCTAATTCCCTATAACCATTGGCTCTGATACCATCTTTTCTGTCACACCCCGACCACGTGAGACAACAAAACGTGGCGGAAACGTCGGGGAGTGTTGTAACAGAATTAATTGTTTCAAATCCATGGCAATTGAAGTTTCGTTTTATTAATCAAACACGAGAGTTTACATTGTTTTAAACAAGAAACAAAGAGTACATAACATAAATTAACTAGTTCTTGTCTCGTTTTAAGTCACTAAGGCACAGGTCCGCCTAAGTATGTCTTGATAAGTCCTATGCATCATCTCCTGAAAACACATGTGAAAATAGGTACGTCAACATAAAAATGCCTGTGAGATACATAGGTTTGGTAAAAATAGGATTCATGACTTGCGTTTAAGAAAATGTTTAATAAAATTTAGTCATGGACCTTGTAAATTGATTTGTTTTGTAAATCATTTGAAAAACAATAAGATCAGATGATATGTATAAATAAATGTAAGGTTAAATGAATAACCATGTAAGATGAGTTTGTATAAGATAAGTTGTTTGTAAAACAATGTCTTGTGAAAAGTAAGTTATTTGTATAAAATGTTATATGTCTTAAATTGAAATGATTCAAATAACGCTACGATATGTAATACCATACAAACACTTATATATAGGAAGTACCAGCGGCGTATCCACCATGCTTGTATCATATTACACACGCCTCGTTACTTAAATCACTTACTCAAACCAAACCATCAAGATGTAATGTTTAACAATAGTAGAAATGTTTAGGTATAGTCAAATGTCTATTGTCAAATGGTTCACATGGTTCAATAGATACAAATGGTTCACATAACGTAATATAATGTGTCCATATGCTGGATGAGCATATGCAACAAATTGTAATGTAAAGCAATGTACTAAGTATGCACACAATGGACATACATAGCATTAAATGTAATGTAAAACGATGTACTAAGTATGCACACAATGGACATACATAGCATGAAATGTAATGTAAAACAATGTACTAAGTATGCACACAATGGACATACATAGCATGAAATGTAATGTAAAACAATGTACTAAGTATGCACACAATGGACATACATAGCATGAACACAATGAAATCATGTACTAATAGTGTACTAATGAACATAGCGTGTATACGATATGAAAACATGGAAAGCATGAAAGTAACAAGTAGGCACATGTGTTTCACCCCAAAACAGTTTGAAAACAGTAAAAGAGGGGTCTATGTACTCACATGAGATTGCTCGGTAGTCCTTGAGTAACAACCAAACAACGCTAGAGATCACGAAAATCAAACGGCACCTAATATAGGTAACTATGTTAATAAACCGGACCTAGATCGGAGGATCGGATAGAATGAGGGCTCGTAAACCAAATGAGTATGGGAACTCATGTATTATAGTTTAACAAAGCCTACATACTACAATGAAACCTAACCTAAGTGCTTACGACACATTACGACCCGTTTAAGTAGCTTATGCTACTTTAACGCGTCGTTCGCGTGAAACGCGTTCGGACCGCCTAACTAGTCCTATGACAAGTAAAATATGCCTTAACATGTCTAATATTGTTGCTAAATCAGTTTAGATACCAAAAGTTATGTTACATATGCTTAAAATGAATTTTGGCGTAAAAATGGCATTTTGGTAATTTACCTAAGGCATATAAACTACCTATCATACCACTACTTAAACGAAGCGACCATAAGGTATAACCTCGGAAGGTTATTCCCTATATACTATGGTCACCTAATGTGTTTGGTTGGATCCTAATGATCGACCAAACGGGTCGGGTTCGAAGGTATAAGCGATTTATTAGATCGCTTACCCTTACGACCCTAGACAACGTGGTAATCAGTAGGCATAGTCACCAGGGACTATAACCATCGTGATTACGCTCACGTTGCAGAAAGTCAAACGAACTTCGCATTGACCATAAACTAGTCAATGCAGAAAGTCAAACAAAGTTTGACTTTCGGACTCGAAAAGCAATAAAAGAACGAAGGAACACTTATAAAGGGTCCCCGAAAGCTAATCTTGATCCAAGTAGCTCAGGTTTGAAACAATGGTTTCAACTTAGAGCTTCTCAAGTCAGATTTTGTGGGTTTTGCAATGAAGTGGGTTAGGTATTTATAGGATTCGTAGAGCCGTTAAGATCGTTTCTTGGAAACCGTGCTTTGATCTTGGCCATACACCTCAAGAACATGGTTTTACAAAACCATTAGAGCCCATAGTATTGCCCCAAAACCATGTGCACAAGTGAAATGGACCAGATGCAATGTTTCTGCATTTTCTGCTGTCTGGGGAAGCCTTACGGACCGTAAGGGTGATGGCTTACGGTCCGTAAGCCATCAACTTTGGCAGAATTACAGTTTTAGTCCCTGTCATGCGTTAAAGCCATTTCTGACACGTTTAAGGCCTGTTAACCCCATTTCAAAGCACTAAAATGAAGTTAAAGTATAGGGAACTTAAAATGTGCTCAAAAATATCTCAGATGTTGGTTCGTTTGGCCGTACAATCGCGATGTTCGCTTAATTACGACGAAATGCGCATAAGCGCGAAAAATGATCCAAATTGCGTGACGAATGGATTTTTCTTATGCCAAACACTAAAATAAAATATTTTAGTACTTACATAAATTTTTGGATGTCCGGATGTATTCAGAACGTAAGATATGCGCGAAAGTGCAAACTTGTGCACTTTTTGACGCTTTTAGTCCCTGAATGACCCAAAAGTTTATTTTAGCACACCGAACCCCTCAAAGCTTATTTATAAGCTATGTAAAGGATATTTATGGTATGTTTAACTTATGGCCATGTTCCGGAATGTCTGTTACAGTTCAAATTGGCATACTTTTGCAGTTTGTCAACTTTAGTCCCTGTAGGCGATTTAACTTGATTTTGCCATACCAAAGCCTTCAAAACTTATTTCTAAGTTATGTAAAGGTTATTTAAGGTATGTTAAGCCTATTTCACTATTTCGGAGTGTTCGTTGCATTAAATTGGTTATATTTACGCATCAGTGCGCGTATAACCTTCCAGAAAGCGATTTAGAGCTTGAAATCGAACAAGAATTGATATGTGCAAAAGATACACATATTTATTCAGATCCCAAGTATAAAATAAAATATTTCATTGGCTTGGTACTTGTTTGAAGGTCGCAGTGACCCAGGTGTCACACAAGTGGTATCAGAGCTCAGGAGGAAGAGTTCTTACCATTTCAGCTTGTTTTCACGGATAAATCTTCTTTCTACTCACTTTCTACACGTTTTTCTCAAAATTAACCATGGAATCACGGTTAAAAGGATTTGATTTTCTCATATAAAACGTAAAACACTGTTTTAATCAATATGTGAACAATTTAAACCGTGAATTCAATCTAAAAACTGATTAAATTGACGAAATGTAACATATCGTTTAGATTTTGGACCAGATCGCGTGAAAACCATCCAGATCGCTTGGAAATGTCATCAGGTCGCACGAGTTGAACCACTTCAGGTCGCACAAGGTGTCCATGTCGCTTGAAATTTGTTTAGGTCGTGTGAGATTAGTCCAGGTTGTGTGAAAAAGTTCCAGGTCACACTAGGTGATACCCAATTCGCACGAGTTGAAAACCCAGTTCACACGAAGTCAATCCAGGCCGTACAGATAGAACCAGGTCGCACCAAACTCAGCTCGTTTGAAACTCAGATCATTTGAAACTCCAGCTCCTTTGAACTTTGTGTTTTGGTATATCTTTTACACCGAAACATGGAAAACGAATTTTACAACGCATTTGCTACCCCGATTACTATGGCTCAGAACATGAACTTAGAGAATGAAATGGGCACCATGCAAAAACCGCCTAAGCTCATGAATATCGAGGAGTATAGTGGATGGGAGGAAAGTTTCAAAAATTGGGTTCAAGCGAATCATTTAGAGGCGTGGGAATGTATTGAAGAACGATATGTTAGACCGATTGATGAATACGGAGATATTGTTGCTATTAAAGATTTAGATGAAAAAGAGAAACAGAAATACAAAAGTGAAAAGATGATGATCAGTATATTGCAACAAGCCATTAAGGAAGACATCTTGATCTTGTTGCAACACAACGGAAGTGCACACTCAATGTGGAAAGCACTAAAAACGAAGTTTGTTGGAAGTTTGGACATGATCAAGAACAAAAAATCGCTTTTGAAGAAAGAATTTGATCTATTTCATGGATTGAAAACTGAAAACACCAAAATGATTATAGAAAGATATTGCAATTTGGTGGTTAACATGAAGCGATTGGATATCAAGAAAGATAGAGAAGAATGGGTGGAAAAGTTGGCCGATGTGTTGCCACAAGAAGTTTGGGGCACGTATCTTATGATTTTGAAGAATAATGGTGAATTTGCGAATCTATCACTGAGCAAGTTTATTGAAAAACTCCAAGTTCAAGAGATGGAACAACGGAAGATGGAGAAAGTCAAGAATTCTAATGGTGAACAGGACATTGGTTTGTACTACAAAGGATGCACGATTGATAAAACCAACATTGTACCAAAGATCGAAACTGCATTTAACGCAAACAGTTCTTCTGGAGGGTCATATCAAGGATCAAACAACAATAATGGATTCTCTTCATATCCATCATTCGATCCAAATTTTTCAGCAACCAATTCTAAACCGCAAAGCTCATACAACAATAATGGCCAAGTACTACAATGCAACATTGCATTACATCTTCAGAATGGTCAAAATTTCTCGGAAGAGGTTGCCAAAGGTCATATGTCTTTATTGGTGACCGTATTAGAGTCTTATGAAAGTTTGGTAGCCGGAAGGATTGGTAATCCAATGTTGACCAAAGAGGATTATGATCAGATTGATGCTGAAAAGATGGAACTAATGGATATAAAGTGGTGTATGGCTAGTGTATTGAGAAGAGCTGAGAAGTTTAAACAGATCACTGGAAGAGATGATTTCCGTGATGCTGGAACTTCACCTTTAGGTTTTGACAAATCTAAAGTTACTTGTTTTCGTTGCAGGGAGAAGGGGCACTTTAAGCGAGAATGCACAAATCGCGAAGTAAGTGGAGCTCAAAATCCATTCGGCAACAATGATTATCATCGAAAAGTGATTTATCATCAAATTTCTCTACAACTGCATCAACAACAATCGCCAAAAGAAAGGATCTGATCGAAGAGCCATCAAAGAAAGCTTATCTAGTTCATCAAGAAGATGAAAGAATTCCAGAAGGTTTTAATTGGGATCATTATGATCCTAACAGAACTTCAGATTCTAAATCATTTGTTGCTCAAATTTTTGAAGATTCAACTGCTGAAGATGAAATGGTATATGCTTATTACGAATCTCAGCAATTCAGTCCTAAAAAGAAAGAAGAAGAACCAGTTTCAACAGAAGAGGCTTCAGGAAAAGCACCAATCTTTGATCACTCATCAGATGAAGAGAGTGATGATGATAGTGAAGAAATTTCGAAAACTTGAATATTATAAAAGAGAATTTTCACCTGATAGATATAATTTGTATTTTGTAGGAAAAATGGAAGAGATAAAAGAAAGACAAGCTGCGAAAAAGAAGAATCATAAAGCAGCAACTGTTGAATAAAAGGTCAAACCTGAGGAAAATGTTCGAGTAGTAAAGAAGTAGGTTAAAGAAATTCCAGCTATCAAGGTTGAGAAGGAAGCAAATATTGAAAAGATACCTGAGAAGTGTGAAAATTGTGATACTGTGAAAAGGCACAACAACAAATTGATTCATAACATGAACAGACTGAAAGAATCTTATGATGTTTTAAACAAAGCTATGAATCAATATAGCAAGTCAAGCAATGAACAAGAGATAGCTATGAAGACACTCAATGGAGTGTTCATGACGAAGCAGAAAATCATCAATCAGTACATTGAGAAATGTGCTGAACTTAAACAAAAATTGGAAACTCAGAGGATAGAAACTGAGAGGGTAAACAAGTTATTGAAAAGTTATTCATGTGCTTCTTATGTGATTGACAGGATTTACCCTACAGTAGAAGGTATGGAAGCGTTTGAAGAAAAGAAATCTGAAGTAAAGAATACTGGTAAGAAACATAGTACCAATTATACACGATGTCCACCTCCGATTGAAGAAGGATATTCTCCACGAAATCCTAATTCAGAAAGAGTAAAAAAGGCAACCAGTTTTAAGTGGGAATCTGAACCTTCAAATGGATTGCCAGATAATATTGACATCACATTCACTGCATCTGACACAGATCATGTGTCCGAGTTAATTAAGAAAGTGGTCGATCAGGTGTTGGATAAAGATGAGGAGTCAAAGTCAGAGTCTAAATCTGAAAATTCGAGTTCGTCAGACAAAAGCTCGAGTCCACCGGTCAAAAGGGTTTACAATAAAGATTTTCTGATATCAAAAAATAATTTGAATGACGAAACATTCAAAGAAGCATATACTTTGAATGACTCCGACAAATTATATTCTAATGAAGAGTTTCCAATAAGAGGTGTTAAAACTGAAATGATTAACAAGGTTTTCAAATTAACAGAAATTAATCTTTCTGAAATAAAAGATGTAAATCTTACTGAAAAACCTAAAAAGTACACTTCAAGAGTTCAACAAAGATTGAACAAGAAAAAGGGTTACAGTTTTGGTTCAGCTTATCGAAAGAAACCAAACCATAACAGTAATTTCAAAAAGAAAGGATTAGGTTTTATTTCACCAGAAAATCAGAAAAATTATAAAGAAGTTAAACCAAAAACTAAATTTGTTTTAGGGGAAAGTTCTGAAGAAGAGAAAGAGAATTTGTTCAGAAAACAGACGAACAAAGAACTCCTTGCTAAGAAGCAAGAGGGAATGAAGAATGATGTTGCTCAGAAGAAGGAAATGAGAACCTGTTATCAATGTAAAAAAGTTGGGCACATTGCATGGAACTGTCCAAAGACAAACCAAACAAAACAGGGAGTCTCTGAAAACTTGAAAGAAAAGTTGGTTGATAATGAACCACCAACCGAACAATTTAAAGTGTTCAAAAATTCAAAATTTGAGGTTGGTGAGAGTTCAACACGTTTCTACAAAAGAAGAGTGAATCTGAACAACCACAAGTGGGTTGTTAAGAAATTAGAGGCACTTTCTGGTGATGAGTTTGTTTCTTCGGAAGCAAAGGAGCCACTTTCTGGTGATGAATCTGACTCGTCAAAGTCAGAGGAGCCACAAGTTGTGCTAAAAAGAGGAAATTCAGTTCCGCCAATGGATGACGCAAACTTTCCACCATTGCGGGCTGCAAATTTAAAACAAAAAGTTGGAAAAGTGGAAATTTCGAATCAATTCTATTCTAAAAAGAAAGAATTTGATGTTGAAAAGGATTTCAATGGGAAAGTAAAACATATTTTTGTAAAAATGGTCGATGGTAGGACAAAAAGGGTAAAAGAATTTTATGAATCAAAGAGGAGAACTTACACACCGAGTGAAAATAACTCGGATGCACCCAAGGCTGGTCAGGCTTGGGTGTCCGTATTCTTTGATTGAAATCCTGACTTGCCGGAGCTCCCAAGTTGGTAATCGTGGAGCATGAATCGGCATCATTCTTGAAAAATGTTTATGTGAAAAACCTACAAGTGATAGTTTTTACAAGTGGTTGAAAGAACAAAATGATGAATGAATCCCCATTATGTGTGAAATCAACAAAACTAATTTTCCGGAAAAACCATGTTGATTAAAACAAACTTAAGTGTTTTGAAATCATAATGGGAAAATAGTTTGTTGTCAGGGAGAGTTCTGATTGTTTGAGCCAAGAGAATGGAGAATTGAAGCAATTCACATCAGTTTGCCATTTTATTTGTACAGTTTATTGCTTCTATTTTTCAAATTTTTCTGGAAAATCAAAAATTGAAACATATTTTTGATTTTAGGGGGAGTAAAAAATTTTAGAAAATTTGAAAAATCCAAAAACATGATAAAATCTAAAAACCAAAAACATTGAAAAATAAAAAATGAGTTTTGTTGTGAAAAAGAGGAAATGATAGTACATCAGTAGACAATCACAGCATGCTAAAGAATTGGAAAGTTAAATATGTGATAAACGATCTCACTGATGATATGCCAGTAGGTTTTTACACATTTAGTAGATTGTTTTCGAGATATAAACCTAAAGATCAATACTTTCTTATCTCGTGGGGAACATCTCTCGGATATATGGGTAACCCCCAAAATCTTGATTGAAAGATTACCTGTTTCTGACATACTAGGTCTTTTGCTTAGTGATATCTGGGGTATTATACCAGGACTTCTGATTTTACGGGAGCAATAGCCTAGTCCTCGTATAATACTTTACGTTTGCTTGAAATAAAAGCACCCCTCAGCATAAAAATTGATAAAATATCGAAAGATAAAAGATCAAGTGCTGTTGTAAAGAAGATCCCCAAGGGGGACACACCTAAAGTCGAGCCTTCATCTCTAACAAAAATATGAGCTCTCAAGGTTTCGCATTTACCCATTTACAGATATCATCTAGGTATATTCACCTGTAAGACTGAATATGGGGAATCTGGATTCCAGAGTATATTCTGAGGTGGGACACGCGAATAAGTTTCAGTCCTTAAAACACTAATCTCGTATCTCGAAATAGTTGAAATTTGTGTGAAAATTTAAGTGGATCTGTATACTGACAATCTAAGTGAATCGTTTAGAACTTAAAGTGTTTAAAGCTCAACGGTGCTAGTGATTTGTCATAAACTGATATGATCCTCTTACACAAACTCACAAAAAGTTGTCTGTATATAGTTTATTTCCCAAAATCCAAAAAGATTGTTTTAGCATAAAATTTTGAAAAATCAAAAAGATTTGATTTCATATTATTTTCGACAACTGATGTTGAAAAGCTGATTTTCAAAATTCCGAGTGCTAAACATGATGAACATTGGGTTGGGAGAGTTTGTTTGAAATAAGAAATGATTTTGAAATGACTAAATGATTCATTAATTTGAAACCAAATTTGAGTGTTACAAATACAAGTGGTTTAGCAGAGATCATAACTATTATTGATGTTGAATGATATCTACAAGTGGTTTCTAAATTTGTTAAATTTTAAACAATTGTGAAATTTACTTTTGGGTAGAGTATGTGCAGGTAAAAAGCTTTGAAAAGAGCTAGGTTTCGACTCCTGAGGAATTTCCGCATAAGCGTATGCAGATTAGAGCCAGGTTCCTGATCCTGTTGCTACGGAGAGCCAGGAGACGTTCCTGAACCTGTGAAAGCTATGTCAGATTACGATCCCGGAACAACTTAAGGGGGAGTCTGTTAGCAAAAGGGAGTTTGAAGACTGAAAGAGCCAGATTCAGATTCTGGAACATTGCTCAAGATAGAAGCTGCTGATGCTGATGAGCTTAAGGAATCAAGAGACCTGATAAAGAGAATTAGAGAGAGGATAGAGCCAGGTTGAGATTCTGATAGAAGAAGATAGAGATTGATGAGGATGCATACAGAGAAACATACTTTGGAGAGTGCGAGAAGACCGATCAAGACTGAAGACTCAATACACTGAAGACTCGTCAACATCCAAGGGGGAGTTTGTTAGTGCATATGTCTGTTGACTTCGTCTTGTATCGAGTCATGTAATAGAATAGATAGACCAGGACACGTTGTACGAGAGGAACGGGAAACGGATCTAAACCAGCACTTCGCACGAAGTGACCAGTTCGTGTGAACTGACCAGGTCGTGCGACCTGGACCAGGTCGTGTGGACTTGGTTCGTGCGATCTGGATCTCCTATAAATATGTGGTCTTGGGTCTTCATTTGTAACATTCTGATTCCGGAGACGAAGTGCTGCCGAAGTGTCGAACGATCTGTAAACACTATCAAATCAATACAATCGACAGTTAAAGTGATTCTAAGTGTGAATCTAGCTGATATAACATCAATACGTCTGATTCCGCCTTTCGTATTGATCGAGAACTCTTCTGAACGTCTCGTTTGATCGATTCACCGATCCTACAAAAAGGAGTTTTGTGGATACTTTTAAGGTTAGTTCAAATACACCGAAATTTCAACAACCTACGGCGACTCCACCACCGCCGCCTCCGCGTTCAGCTCCGGCAGCGAATTTAATGACATTCTTTTCGAAGTGTTGCGAAGAATGTAACGGTTAAAGTGCCACAGGAAACTGAATCTGATGTCCCTGCAAAGTTGAATATTTATGTTTGGGGTATTTATGTTATTTACACTATTAGTCCCTGCTGTTAAGGAGTTTTACAAAGTTACACGTGAGGGGTTTTAACATAAAAAAGTTAACTGGGTTTAGCTGAAAGGACACCGTCCGTTAATGATTGCAAATATAAAGGACATACAGTGTAATTTTTAAAGTTAAAGGACAACGCCTGTCGAAACATTGAAACATAAAGGACGAAAAGTGCAATTTAGCCTAAAAAAATGGTGAAGTCCACGGAACCAGACTAGTTTAACTTAATAATATATTTATTTGAAGTGTTAAACTAAATTGTTTTTTTTTAAATTGAAGAAAGACATAATTTTATTTTATAGTTACGTGGTCAGTTTGAAATTAAAGAAAAAGCAACAACAAATATTCATGCTTTCAAACATATCTAAAAATAATTGAATATGAGAGGTTCACAGCCCAAGACTTTCTATCTCTAGTCTATACAACTCTTTTCAAACGTAACACACAAGGAAGAGGATGGTGATGATGATGCTCTAAGGAGAAGCAACAAGTGGAGGGGAAAGGGAGTTGGTCAAAGGTAAAGAAAGAACGAAATAAAAAATTAAGGACAATCCCTAAATTCAAACTTGGGTTCCTGATAAAAAGAGGTTTCAGGAAGGGAATTGGCAACCAACTGAACTGTTAATTTTTTGTAGTGCCAAATATATAATATATACAAAAAAAATTTAGTGCCCTCGGGAAAAACGGGCCTCGGCCGGTGTGCGACTCGCCCACCCCTAGGGTCGGCCCTGCGTTCATCCGTATCAGTTTGCTGCCATAAGTGATAGCATCAGGTCAAAAGCATAATCCTACCGAGATGGCCTTCTGGAGCAGAGATCACAAACTAGGCATCTCAACCAATGTCATCCACCCATTATACAATGCTGCTAAACATGCATTTATATCTTCACTAAAGCAGTACAAAATAGTCATTCAATAACAGTAATTTTAAGGAATAATGGATTTTAATAATTCCAACTATTGTCCGTTGGTTGTCAACGGTCTCAACTTTAAAAATTCTCACTGGTGGTCCCATTTTTTCACATATTTGCCTTCAATGGACCCTGACTAACAGAACCCTAACGTCGTTAGTCTCCGGTCGCCGGAAAAAAACGTTTTTTGGTTGGAAGAAGGTTCCTAAAGGTCCGATCTATGGTTACAAATAGGTTTGGGATGACGGCTAAAAGGTTGAGTTTTTCGGTCAAAAAGAAGTTTTCCGGCGAAAAAAGAAGTTTTTCCGGCGACCTTAATAATTGGGGCTTTTTACTAGAAAATGTTCCTAAAGGTTGAGTACTCCGGTCAAAATTGAGTTTTCCGGCCAAAAACGTTTTTCCGGCGACCGAAGACTAACGACGTTAGCGTCCTATTAGTCAGGGTCCATTGAAGACTAATATTTGAAAAGATGAGACTGCCAGTGAGAATTTTTAAAGTTGGGACCGTTGCCGGCCAATTGGCAATAGTTGAGATTATTAAAATCCATTATTCCTAATTTTAATGAAAATAAATGAGAAATATGTAATATATATGGGTTAAGAAACTAAAATATATAATTGAATTTTATCTTTGAGTAAATATGTAATAAGCCATTTTATGAGGGGGAAATATATAAAAATCCCTATTACATTTTGCAGGGCTATTTTCTTTTATTGTTTTCATGCATCTAAGGGTGAACGGAGTGGGCGGTAAACACCAGCGGTAAAGGTGTTTACCCAGCGGTAACACCGCCGCCAATGGTGTTTACCGCTCGGTGAGGTTGTTTGATCGGTGAAGGTTTACCGCTCGGGAAGGAATGATTTTTTCAACCGTTGTGCACTTCTAATGGCTATATAGCCGTTTACATTATTAAAAAAAAATCGAATTTTGATGTTTAAACAAACCAATACACCTTCATCATCCTCATTTCAACTTCACTGCCATTTTTTTACACACTTCTTCATCATCCTCATTTCAACTCTTGTCAAACAAATGAAAGGCTCAAACAAAGGTGAAGGAAAGAAAAAATATGTAGGGTCCGGTTCGAAGGCGAGGGCGCAAAATAAACGTGGTGGTTCGGGTGGTTCAAGTGCGCCGTTTCATCCCCAACTTGGCTTTGCTACACAAACCCAACCTCCCTTTTTTTAACCAAACCATGCAACCGAATTTCAGTTACGATACCCAACCCCACCAAAATTGGTTGCTACATGGTCCGACGTTGGTTAGACCCTGTGTTTATGATTATCCCCTCGACGCCCAAAACTCTTTTGACCCATTTGCTTTTCAAAGCCCACCCTCACATTCACCGAGAGATATAGAAGATGACTCTGAAGAAGAATTCATGCCCGATACTCAAGAGCAACATAATGATGAGGACGAAGATGTTGTCGTACAAGACGATCTTGTGAACCAAAATGAAGCCGCAAACGATCCGAAAGGAAAGAAGACTAAAGCGAAACGTAAAAATTGGACGCCTAAACAAGAAGAGGGTTTGGCAAAGGCTTATGTTCATTGCACTTTAAACAACAAAAAAAAGGAAATCAACAAAGGTCGGATGGTTTTTGGAACCAAGTTCTTAAGCACTTCAATCAAACGGTTGGAGGAAGCAACCGAAACCACCATCAAGTTCGATCGAAATGGACGCCCATGCAAACAAAGTTGAACACATTGAACGGTTTTTATCATCAAGCGGTAAACTATATTATTTTTATACGGTTTATTTTTTACTTAAGTATGTGGATAATTTTTGTCATAATTTATTATTTTAGGATCGTTTACGTCCTAGCGGGAGTGACGATGCTTTTGTAATGAAGCAAACGCTTAAAGATTACAAAAAGAAAGAAAAACGTAACTTTCCTCATGTTGAGGCGTGGGAGGTCGTTAGAACAAATCAAAAATGGTCGCCGGTACCGTTGTTGGGTGAAGATAGCTCCGACTCGAGTCAAAAAAGAAAGTCGTCGTATCCGGGAAATTAAAAAAACAGATACACCTAGTGCCGAAGTCTCGAGCGGTCTTCCCGACATGAACGAGGATCCCTCGCCAAGAAGACAAAAGAGAAAGGAGAAAAAGGACAAAGGACCGTCTTCAACAAACGAAGATCCAAGAGATATAACCGGTAAATTCGAAGAATACAAGGCTATAAAGAAAAAAATTGATGGATATTAAAAGGTTACGAGAGGAAAAATACATGTCATTGGCGGAAGAGCAACGCGAGGCGATGTGAGCAATTATGTTCGACAAGGACTTGGAGACGTTTAACCGGCCTCACGACAATGTTCACCCTTCGATGTTGGAAATCACACTCGCAAGAAAACGCGAGATCGCAAAAAAATATGGTTGGCCTTGTAATTTTTAGTTTTTTAGTTGTTGCGTTGTTTTATTATTATTTTCTTTTTTTAGTTAGATTTTAATGTAATGGTTTTTTTTATTTATAAGTTTGATGTTTTATTTGTTTTATCTTAACACATAATTTAAAAAAATAAAAAATAAAAAAATAGTTTACCTAATCCAAGATAGGTAAACCACCGCCAACGATTTTTAGCAATATGTAAACTAATTAGGTGAATTGACGTGACACTGTTTAATTGGTTGAAAGGAGAGTTTACCTATTTGGAATAGGTAACCACTCTCTTCACCCTAACATTTATATTTCTTTCATACTAAAAAATCTGTAGAAAGTAGACTTTAGGGTATGTTTTGCATGGAGTTTTTTTTGGAGCTTTTAGAAGCTTCTAGCTTTAAGCTTTTAAGAAAAAACTCATATTCAATAAAAAGCATTGTTTGGTTGAAGGGGCTTGAAGCTTTTAGATTAGGAGCTTGAAGCTTTTGGTTGAAAACTCATACTAGTAGCGTTTAGAAGGAGCTACAAGCTTTTAGGGAAAAACTATATTTTTAATCTCGAAACATAATGAACTTTTTAATCAAAAAACTTTTTAAATTTTTAGTTATGTCCATTTTGGTCATTTTATACATTTTATTAAAAACTTCAGCTACTCTGCCAAACACCAAATATATCTAAAACGTTACAGCTACTAGCTACCAGCCACCAGCTTTCAGCCACAACCCAACAGCTACTTTTGCGAAACATACCTTTAAGGGGCTTTCAAACCATATAAAATACACCCCAAACAGACATGTGATTTTACACGATTTTAGAAAACATGTCAACAACTAGATATCCTTTCCATCAGCTTTACTATTTTAGATCATTAACTTTACAACAAATTTTCACATCAAACGATCATACCATAACTGAAACCAAGTTCTTTTAATCATATTGGGCACCTTATAAAGACAAACTTGAGCTTTCTACTAAGTTATGCACGAATCACATTAAATTATAAAGTTACAACATACATCTTAGTAGTTACTACTGAACTTTACTACTTGTTTGATTGAGGTATTATAACAAACACCTTATGGCCATACAATTAAACCTTTTAAATTACAACCATAAAGGTTCTAAGGAACCCCTTTTCTTTCAACATATCACGTTCCAAACAATAATCATCAATAATCATTCAACTTGCGAATACTTACATATCTTTGCAATACGACTACCTCAGATTTATACTACCATATATACTTCAACGTAAAATCATACAATCCAATATAGATTTCACATATAATCTATTAAGATTATAAAACAACTAGTAATTCCATAGTTTCATCGGAATTTGGACTTTCCTATTTATCCATACGACTCATCAACGGTTAAGGTTTTAGAAAGAGATTCTATCCATAAGTATTAAAGCGTAGGAACCAACTTCATAATTTAACCAATTGCACCCTTTTGTAAATTATATAAGCTATTCATCTATTAAAAAAGTAATTATGCAACCAATTCACATGACAACCGTTGCAATTACATATAATATAAGTGAAATGACTTAGAAATATTCAAAACATGAATATTTGCAAAAATAGACGAACATAAAAGAAAATTTTTGACTTTAGAAGGTTAAAATAACCACAATGTTCTCCTTTTCAAAAATGTTTATTTACTTTTCTTTTCCATCTTCAACTCAAACCCTAGCTCTTCTCCGACGTCGTTTACAGATCTCCGACGACTAATTTCTCACATTCTTTCATCATTCAGTGTTTTAATATCAGATCTGTATCGAAATCTATCTTATAATATTATTCAACAAAGGAAGATCCAAGAGATATAACCGGTAAATTCGAAGAATACAAGGCCATGAATAAAGAATTGATGGATATTAAAAGGTTACGAGAGGAAAAATACATGTCGTTGGCGGAAGAGCAACACGAGGCGATGCGAGCAATTGTGTTCGACAAGGACTTGGAGACGTTTAACCGACCTCACGACAATGTTCACCCTTCGATGTTGGAAATCACACTCGCAAGAAAACGCGAGATCGCAAAAAAATATGGTTGGCCTTGTAATTTATTTTTTTAGTTGTTGCGTTGTTTTATTATTATTTTCTTTTTTTAGTTAGATTTTAATGTAATGATTTTTTTATTTATAAGTTTGATGTTTTATTTGTTTTATCTTAACGTATAATTTAAAAAGATAAAAAATAAAAAAATAGTTTACCTAATCCATACGACTGATCAACGGTTAAGGTTTTAGAAAGAGATTCTATCCATAAGTATTAAAGCGTAGGAACCAACTTCATAATTTAACCAATTGCACCCTTTTCTAAATTATATAAGCAATTCATCTATTAAAAAAGTAATTATGCAACCAATTCACATGACAACCGTTGCAATTACATCTATACATATAATAAAAGAAACCACTTTCAGGACACTTGTTATCATATTAAGTCATGTCTTATGGATAATTATAATGTTAATTTAATTTTTTTTAATTAATTATAGATAATCCTCCTACTAAATATTATTTAGTTTAATTATTACTTCTATATTTATCTATTTACTTCAAATTCAAACTTAGTTATCTAATTTGATATTAGAGTAAATTACGATCTTGGCCCATGTGGTTATATCATTTTTACCCTTTTAGCCAAAAAAAAAAATTAACATCTAAGCCCTCAACTTCTTTTTTTCTAACCCTTTTAGCCGAAAAAATGAATTTTTGAACATCTGAGCCGCCAACGTCTTTTTTTCTAACCCTTTTGGACCCCAACGTCCTTTTTTCTAACCCTTTTGGTAGGGGCCAAAAGGGTTAGAAAAAAAGACGTTGTGGGCTCAGATATTAAAAGAATCATTTTTGGACTAAAAGGGTAAAAGTGATCAATTTTATTACATAATTTATAAATCAATTTATTGGAGTTGGTACCAACATTTTATCACTCAAATAGATGTTGATTTGCTTCTTGAATAACATATCTTTTTTTCAAGAACCATCTTCACAATCACCATATCCATCGCGTATCGAGTATTATCCATTAGTATATTGAAAGATATGACTTTTTTATTATTGGTATATAAAATTAGATTTATACCTCCTCCCAGCCCAGCTGGGTAATCCTATGGGGTTTGGTTGGGCCGATCTCCGGTTCGATCCCCTGTTGTTGCATTATGGGGGGGGGGGGGGGGGGTGGTCCCAATGATAGATTGTATCCTACCGAGGCATGGAGCGGTCTTGAGGGCAACCCGGTTTTACCCAGCTGTTACCCCAGCGAGTCTCTCGTGTGGGGGCAGTATGGTTTCCGGGCGGAAGTCAGCTTGCGCGGCGGCCGGGGCCCGATCGAACATCGCGTCCGAGAGTGCGGGGCTGACGGGGGAATGTCTTTGACGTGAACCCGGTGACCAATAGGTGCAGTACATAGAAAGTCACCTTCCAAAAAAAATATAAAATTAGATTTATTAAACCCGTGTAATACACGTGGTTTTTTATAGATATACCTTTTTTTATTATTTACTATACAAAATTACATTTATTCGACCCGTGTAATAGATGAGATTTTTTAAGATATATTTTTTTATTATTTGATATATAAAATTAGATTTATTCCATTCGTAAAATACACGGGGTTTTTTATGGATATCATCATCATCATCGTACTCAGTATATCCCACCTATAGCAAAGCTAAGGTAGGGTCTGAGGAGGGTGGGATGTAGACAGCCTTACCTCTACCCCGTAGGAATAGAGAGGCTGCTTCCAATGAGACCCCCGGCTCGATTGTGGTTTTGCATCAAGCCTTGGACATAAGGCACATAACACTCAGCAATTGAGACAAACGCCAATTGGTGCATGTACCCCCTTGTCTTTCGGCTATCAACGCCACCACATGATGCCTGATTAACGATCCCCTCTTTTTAACGTTATTTTCACGAAATTAGTAAAATAACGTTAAAAATTAGTGCACTTTTGCTTTTGCCCCCCCGAGCGCCCACACATATATTACATTATATGAGCAGACCGCAAGCGGGGCTCTTTTTTATGGATATATATTTTTTATTATTTAGTAACGGAAATTACATTTATTCAACCCGTGTAATACACATATTTTTAAAGATGTAACTTTTTTATTTGGTATATAAAATTATATTTATTCAACCCGTACAATATAGTTCTTATAGATATAACTTTTTATTATTTAATATATAAAATTATATTTATTCAACCCGTGCAATAAATGAGGTTTATAAAGATATATTGTTTTATTATTTAGTATATAAAATTCATTTATTCGACTCGTGTAATACACGGGGTTATAACCTAGTATAATATAAGTGAAATGACTTAGAAATATTCAAAACATGAATATTTGCAAAAATAGACGAACATAAAAGAAAACTTTTGACTTTAGAAGGTTAAAATAACCACAATGTTCTCCTTCTCATAAATGCTCAGGTTCGAATCCCTTTCAGTAACTTTATTTACTTTTCTTTTCTTTTTCATCTTCAACTCAAACCCTAGCTCTTCTCCGACGCCGTTTACAGATCTCCATCGACTAATTTCTCACATTCTTTCATCATTCAGTACCGAAATCTATCTTGTAATAATATTCAATTTTACAGCCGAAATTCACCCCAAACCACCGGTTCAGAGGAGATGAACTCTTGTCTTGCCTAAAAGGTACGTTTTCTACTTCCAATTTTGTAATTTGAGTGTTTGTAGTAGATCTGTATTTGTGATTTTCGTTTTGTGCAGTGACAGTAGTGATGATTTTCTTGTTTCTGACTATAATTTGAGATGAATTATCACCATGTCTCAAAACTTTATTACCGCCATCAATTCCGGCCACCTGAAACCTATCTAAACCCATCTCCCGACTAAAAGAAACGCACATGTAACCCAAAAAATTTAGCCTGAACCTAGCCATGAAACGACATGAACTGATATGAAACGGCATGAACTGATTTGACGATTTGCGGATAAACGGAACAACAGAGGCTGCAGATATGATTATACAAAAAAATGATGTAATGTCGTTTTCGTCTAATTAGAACAACAGAGGCTGCAGATATGAAACGACATGAACTGATTTGACGATTTGCGGATAAACGGAGCCCTAGATCCGTGAGAGAAACGAATTGAAATGATTTTACTCTCGTTGAAAGAGGTGGTGAGGTGCGTTGTTGCAGATCTTCGATTTTGCAGATCTTCGATTGTTGCAGATCTTCGATTGTTGCAGATCTTCGTTGTCGCAGATCTTCATCTGACGCATCTCGTTGTGTAGGTGAGAGAGGGGAGGGTGTGGTGCGTTTTTGTAGCTGGTTGCGATGGTGGTGGTGGTAGTGGCGTTGGTTGGCAGCAGACATGGTGGTGGTGAGAGCTAGGTTACAGAGAGTTGTAAAGAGGGAGAGAGTTCAGGGAATGTAAGTTCAGGGAGAGAGTTCATAAATATAAATAAAATTTCTTGTTTTTTTTTCCTTTTTTTAAATATATTTTTAAGTAAATAGATAAAATTACAAAACTACCCTCATGTGAATAGATTTAACTGATAATTTTAATCTGGTTGGTGCTAAAGGACGTAGGGTGTAATGAGTTTTCCAAATAAAGGACTGCGACTGTAATTATTAAAGTTAAAGGTCATCCATTGTAATCCGATACAAACATAAAGGACGAAAAGTGTAATTTACCCTTTCTTCTTTGAGATTCCATTTGAACTCTTCAACTGATTCCAAAAGATTTGTGGCCCATTAAAGACCGGCACAAGTATCACGAACAGAAAAGTTATGGTGTTCAATATGAACCAAACTCCATATCAATTTTAGTTTCAAAGATTTATAGGTTTGACGTCAAAAGTCAAAATTGAAATTTGTTTTGATAATTTGATAGTGCTATTGGTATGTATGAGAGAGTGGACAGACCAAGGCTCTGCTACTTCTTTGCAGGATAATAGTATTAACTTTGAGCTGGAGAAACTGAGAGTTAAACGCAGGCACATTCGCGGGTTGATGCAATTGCATAAAGCAAGACACTTGATGCATCTAGAAAGGTAACTGCAATTTTCTTTTTTCCTCTTGACTTTTGAAGTCAAACTATATACTTTATAAGTGGTTATCTGCCGAAATCATCACAGATTCAAGTCTTTTTATATTTCTTAGTTTTTGAATGTTCATTTGGTGATCACAAGATTTTTAGTTTTGAAAATGAAATCTAGCCCATTTGACTAACAGTCAAGTCAATCTTGAACTAAAGCATACTGCTTTTGTGTCAGCTGACTGACTGATGTTCAAAAACTGCAACTTAAGGAATCCATCAAATGGTTGCTGCTGATATATTCAAAATGATTAAAACTTACGGCCCTTTTATAGAGAAATGCATTGTTAAAATTTTGAAATTACAAGTCGTCAAAAATATACGGAAGTTAAAGACATAAATAGACGCTCAAATCAAGTCAAAGACATAAATATACGCGTAAGTCAAATCAATTAGTGATTTACAAGTTCCACTAAAAATTATAGAATTCAAAAGGCTAAAAAATAGGGAAAGTCTTCAGTGACAAAATCGGAATCCTAATCTATGGAATTCGGGTATGAGAGTCTTCTAGATTTCCAATCAGCTCCTTATCATTTCCGAATAATAAAATTTGATTTTGCAGCTTGAAGTATTGATCCGAATCCGGCATGCTCATCTGCTGAATTCTAATCGGTGTGTGCGTGTCGATCATGGTTATTTGGTTTACAAATAGATGGAAAACGGGAGTTTGGACAAGAGATTATTTCGCAAAAACGACACACCATTGATCCTATGGTTCAACCGGTTCCGTATCACGTGGGAAGTAGCATCAGCTCTAAACTTCCTTCTTAACACGAAACCAAGATCAATCGTTCATCGTGACCAAAAACCAGCAAATCGGGGATGTTGGTCTCTCAACAATGCTGCAATCGGACTTCTCCTCCACATCCACCATTTACAAAGACACGACGAGTCCAGTGAGTATCAACAAACAGGATGAGTATCTCCAAAATCCTGAGTATTTCCCAAGCTTCATGTGAGAATTTTTTGATAGGATTGTTTTATGTACATTTGTTTGATTTATCTATATGTTATTTGGACCTGTCATGAACTTTGAGTACGCAAATTTATAAAGTGTACATAGTTTTTTTTCTTTTTTTTTTTGGGAACGACAATATGTTAATAGAGAAAAGGCCAGTGAGAGGCTGGTTTAACAATCACAAAGAAATACATAACAAAACAACCCTACAAGAACCGAACAAAAACACAACGGCAATGAACATAAGTATTATTGAAAAACAGATTCCCAGGGGAACTACAGGAGCTGCTTTTTAATGGTCACTAAGAAAACAGGTCACAATAATACTATGCATAACATCATAAACGTTATACCTTGATCAATTTCCTCAAGAGACGGAAATATGTTATCCTCCATGATTGATTGAGCATTAATGAAACCACAATGACCCAAAACCCAGTAATAAATCCAAGCACTATGCTAATAATCAACCCCCAATCTACTTTGTGTGATCCACCGTCTTCTTTTTGGTCGCTTGTTGTATCAGGTTTGTCAGCACATACACAATCATTAGTTAGTGGAGCTCCACAAAGTTTGTTTCCAAAGAAGCTGGACTCATTGAAGCTCTGAATTTGTGTACCTGTTGGAACTCTTCCTATCAAATTGTTGTAGGACACGTCAAAAGTACACAAGAAATTCAACTCTGACAAACTCATAGGAAGTTCCCCAGAAAGATTGTTTACTGATAAATCCAAAGACTCAAGTGATTTCATGTCTCCTATCTTCTTCGGGATCTCTCCTGTCAATTGATTTCTTGATAAATTCAATGATTTTAACTTGTGGAGGGTTGTAAGCTCACTAGGGATCTGCCCTGAAAACTTGTTGCTCGAAAGGTCCAAAAGCATGACTAGCCCTAGAAAAGAATCATAAGCGGCTTCTTGTCCCTTCATCACCAATGAATCACCAACAATAACAGAGCCACCGTCAAGATAGAATGATAATTGAACCTCTAAATTAGTTTCTATGCCGGAAAGCACACTAAAGTTGTTGAAGCATCTAGGAATATTTCCTGAGAGGTTATTATCAGCGAGATCCAAGACTTGAACTTGTGAAAGATAACATAGCTGGTCAGGAGTATTTCCGTAAAAATTGTTGGATCTAAGATTGAGAATTTTCAACATAGTGAGTTTTATTCCAATCCATGGTGGAATGATTCCCGCAAGATTATTTCTTCCAAGGTCAAGGACCTTTAAGTATGACAAATTCAATAGGGAAGAAGGTAATCCTCCTGAAATCTTGTTCCCACTTATGGCTAAAAATTGCAACAAAGGTATAGACCCCAATGTTCTTGGAATCTCACCTGACAAATAATTATCACTTAACCATAAGAGTACCAAGCTCGACCACTTCTCCCAACACTCTGGAATAACACCCGATAACTGATTAATTCCCAAATCAAAAACTTCGGTCTTCTTCACACCATTGGAACAAACCAAATTATGTAATGATCCCACAAAATTGTTATCTGATAGGTCCAAATATATTAAAGACGAGCTGTGTGTGAGAGAAGGTAATTTCCCCCCAAAATTATTATCACTTAAGTCGAGCCAATGAACTGTAGGAGGGATGGACAATATATTTCCAACCAGATTATTAAAACCCAAATCAAGGAATTGGAGGTTGGATAAATTCGTTATGGTGGCCGGAATGTTTCCCGTGAAAGAGTTGTTATAAAGATATAGTTCTTGTAATCTAAAGAGACGCCCGATTTCATTTGGAATTCCGCCTTGTAGAATGTTATCGTTAAGGTAGAGGTGGCTTAGCATGGACAATGAACCAATCCCATCTGGGATCTTGCCGACCAGATTATTGAGACCCAAATTAAGGACTTGGAGGTTGGAGCAATTCGTTATGGTGGCTGGAATGTTTCCCGTGAAAGAGTTGTAAGCGAGACGTAGTTGTCGTAATCTAAAGAGACGCCCAATTTCAGGTGGAATTTCACTTGAAAATGAGTTGTTAAAAAGCTGAATGACCCTGAGAAAGCTTAGATTTCCGATGGAAGGAGACAACGTACCACTTAAGCCTCCATCTGAGAGGTCCAAGTGGGTGACTCTTTGGTGGCGAGGGCTGCATGTAACGCCTTGCCATTGGCAGAAATCAGTGCTGGAATGGTTCCATGAGGTCAAGAGGCCTTGTGGGTCACCTTTAATCATGGATTTAATGGCAAGCAATGCTAGACGATCAACGTTGGTGTCGTTCAGTGCTGGTGCCTTGTGAATGGGTGTGGAAAATGCTGCAAGGTGTGTCAGGAAGAGAAATGATCGCAAGAAAAGCAACCATTTGGTACTCATTTTTGGTAATGAATTTAGTGGTATCTTTCTATGTTTACGTGACCATATACTTATACAGAGGAGTGTCAATAGTAAACTTGACCAAGAAAAAGCTTGGAACTTTCTTTTCAATGGGCATGGTGATTGTTACGTTCCAACCACTAAAGTTTAGTGCGTGATAAAGGAACTTTGTCATCCATGCGTCTCACGCGATAAAGGTACTAACCAAAGACTTTTTGACTTGGCTTTTCCTGGGGAATAGTGCTCTCAAATTATGGTCTACACCTGTTGACTTAGACTTTCGTTGCAAATTTTATTAAAGGTAAATATTATTCACAACTCCAAACACGAGGGAGGCTGAAACAGAAAACTACATCAAATCAAATTTACACCAACTTTCCCAACTTAACGACCTATTTATAGACCGGTTCCTATACCATAAAACTCGAGAGCAGGGGCGGACCCACATTGGTGCCACCGGGGTCCCCGGACCCCAATCTTTTTAAAAAAAATAGTAGATTCGGTATATTAAATTGTATATGGACCCCATAAATACAATTAGGTGGACACCATAGAAATAAAAAGAAAGTTGGTGTAGTGGTAAATCTCCCTCTTTTCCACCAAGAGGTCATGGGTTCAATCCTTGATAAGCCCATTTTTCTTATTTTTTTTTTAAATCTAGTTCAAACCTCACTTTAACTCGACCTGAACGAGGACCGACCCGAAAATGGACCCCATTGAAATAAAATCCTGGGTCCGCCACTGCTCGAGAGACTTAATATGTTGAATAATCACCTCCGGGCAAACATTGAGATTCGAGAAGTGCTTGTTATTCCTAGCAAGCCATATGCACCAACTAGTGACAACCATAACACCTTGAATAACCTCCTTGCACATAGTTTAAAGATGACTAATACCATTCACAATCAATTCTTTTTCCTCGTCCATCCATGTAATTACAATAAAAATCACTATTTTTTCTGTCATTTTCAATTAAATAATATTTTTATACATTTATCATTACATTTTCTCTCTCATTCACTCACAATCACTTTAAAAAAATATTAAAAAACTATAGGGGGGGGGGGGGGGCGGTGTTGTAACACCCTAAATTTTTACCCTTAAATTTATACAAAATATAGTTTAAGTACATGACTTTCATTAACGAAGATCATAAGTAACCAAGACCTTAGTCAACTAATGACTAAGTTAAAACGTTTCAAAAATTGTTTAACATGTGTTTACAACCCATACACAAAAACTACATAGATTCTAAAACATTGCGGAAGCTTCAAAACAGAGTGTTCGGTTCTTCGTCTAATTGCTTGATCGTCACCTGTAAGATCTACCAAATTTACCTATGATCAAAACCATTAAAACATTAGTTTTGACGATTGTATATAATATAACTTCAAAGTTTAACAACACATTTGAATTAACAAACATATAATAGCTTTTCTGGGTTCACCGTAAATTACGGTATCACCGTAATTTACGGTGAGACCTGGGATTGTCTGGTCACCGTAAACCAGTAGAGAACTACCGTAAAACTCATGACTCCTACCGTAAAACTCATGACTCCTACCGTAAATTACGGTATTACCGTAATTTACGGTGGATGCTGGAAATTCATGTTCTTGTTTGGTTTGTTCATTTTACTCAAACCAAATTCACGGATTTCGCTTTTCTAAAGAAAAACAATACATCAAATTTTCTTATTTCTAATATATGCACGTTAATCAATATCAAAGAATAATCCGACATATTTCAAGGTATTAACCATGCTTCACTTGATTATTCGACCCGTTCGGCTTGTCTATGAAATTTCTTCCTTTTTGACAACTACCAACGAGTTAAATCCATCTTTCGACCAAATATTCAATATAGCAATATCATAGCTTTAATTCATAACAACTTGTATTTTATAATTCGACCTAACCAAATACAATGATCAAATTTTTACTTAATGTAACGGGTCAAGTTACATACCTTCAAAGTTTGCCCTTTAAACGTGGTTCGCCACCCGTTTGTCCGCTTGACGTTCCTGCGTCCGTTCCTATAGAGTCCATTTATGATGCGTTTTAGAACTCTCTTTAAATCATAATTCGCATAATACACCAAAACATTATGATTATGCGTTTAAGCTCAGAATTTCAGTTTTAAAGCCTTCATAGAGGCATTTCAACAAACACTTCATAAGCAGATTTTTACATGATTAACATCACATCTTTAGTTTATTCATTTAACCCTATTTTCATATAAATCAACCAATTTACATGAATGTTAGCTTCTATTTTGCTGAAATCACTTCCAGATTGCTAATTTACACAAAATCAACAATCTATTTCCTAGTGTTCATTCAAGTACACATAATTCACAAATCACCTACAATGGTGTTCTTAGGTTTCACAAAATTTCTTATGATTTCAACCTATTTTGATCTAGGGTTTGTCCCTAAACACTATAGTTGTTCCATGATCAACATAACACATACATGCAAGCTCAATTTCAGATTTTTCCCAATTCATGAGAATTTCTAGTTGCGAGAAATCCTTAAATTTTACATACCTTGTAATCCTCTTGTGATGAGGATCACGATTCTATGCTCGGATTTTCGTTTGGACCAGATTTGCTCCTTCAATTGTGGATTTTAGTAGAATTCTAGGGTTGATTTAAGGTGGGTGTCGCCCCTGATGTCTCTGGTCGACCAGGGATTTGAAGTGGAGGTTAATTTTTGTGTTTTATTTGTTTATTAAAACTAAAGTTTCAATTTTAACAACTTAAACCCCTCCACTTTGATCAACATTGATTTCTATAATTTTAACTCTACTTTATGGTTATTTCTAGACTTTTAACTAATTAGGTTAAAATTCCTAGTTAGTAAATTCTCATTTATTTAAACCTTACTCATTCCAGTTTAAGGTTTTACATTTTTCGGGGTGTTACAGGTGTTCCCATATATTTACAGATAAAGAGTAACATTTTCTCTCTTTCACTCACAAGCACTCAAAACTACTCGCAACCATTCCTTATAACATAACTAATTCACTCACATAAATTTAACAACTTTTGTTAAAATAAGTAGGGGTGTTCAAGGTCTAGTTTTAACGGTTTTTAAGTGATATCGTGAATCAAACCGTTAGTAACGATTTTTTGTTATCAAAAATAGAAACTGGACCGTTGAGACTTAAAACCGAACCAAGCCAAAAAGTTACTAACATTGAAAATGAAAAATAAATGGGAACAATGTATAAAAAATTATATACAAGATAAAATGAAAAATAAAATTACTAAACAATGTATAATTTGATTTTCCTTACCCTCTCAATTTCAAAAATTAGAAAACTATTCTAATAGTTAGCAATGCAAAAAAGGTAAAATAGGTGTGTAATCGGGATTTAGTTATTAAACCAAGATATATTAATAACTAGAAGTACTAATTTATTCTAAAGTTTTCAATCAACATAAAGGGAGAGGATCAAATAAGACGATTAGTTTGGGTAAGAAATGTAGGAAACAATAATAGGACATGTGACAAATAATAAAAAATACAGGGAGGGACATTTTAGTCAATCTCAGCTCATCTTCTGTCTTACTTTTTCTCTACATATTCAAAACCCACAATCTTCAAAAATCCATCATCTTCAACCTTTTCTTTACTTTCTCTCTCTATAATCACTACATTATAATGCGATTTTCTTCATCAATCAATGATTTAAACACTAAATCAACGTGTTCTTCAACTTTTTTGAAGAAACCTAATTCAGTTTCACACAATTTTCTCATTTTTTCCTCGTGTTTTTTTAAACGAATTAATCAACTCATTCGATCGTTAGTGTTTCTAGCATTCAAATTTCGTCAATCATTGAAGAAACCATAAGAAATCGGCTTCAATATGTGTAAGAAATCTGAAGAATTTCGTCAATCATTGCTTTTTACGATCTGGGTTTTTGAAAATTGCGCTTCACGTTCTGGGTTTTCAAATTACGTTTTACGATCGGGGGTTTACCTTTGTGAATTGCATTTACAACATGGGTTTTTGAATTGCGTTTTATGATTTGGGTTTTACCACTGTAATTGCGATTTCCGACCTGGGTTCAATAATTGCGTTTTACGATCTGAGGTTTTATCATTGTTAATTGCGTTTTACGACCTGAGTTTTAACATTGAGTTTTACGATCTGGGTTTTATTATTGTGAATTGAGTTTTATGATCTGAGTTTTACCATTGTGAATTGCGTTTTATGACCTGGGGTTTTGAATTGCGTTTTACGATCTGGGTTTTACCACTGTGAATTGCGACCGAAGTTTTTGAATTCGCACTTTACGATCTGGGTGATCCAATTAGCAATAGTATAGTCGTTTTAAAGATAAAAACGCTCGTTTTTATGGTGTGATTTTTATAAAAACGTTATATGAAAGAGTTATTAACATTTTAAAAACGGGGGGCGGGGGATTGGAGGAGAGAGAAACTATTGACCTAGATAGACTAGAATACCCTTAAAATAACCCACACCTCTCTTTTTTTGTTCAATCTCACCTATTTAATCTTAGTCCTTATTACTTAATAGATGGTCAAGATTCCTTCCTAACCTTTCTACCGAAATAAACTTCCTAGTATATTTTGACCCTTAATATAAATACAAGATAACAATTTTGTAAGTGCAAACTATATTTAGTTATTAAACCGGCCTTCATATAGATATCATATTCAAAGTAAAAAAAAATAACTGTAAAACTTTCTTCATTTGTATGATAGCCATTCAAAATTTAAGAAAAAAGATCAACAATAGAAAAGGGTTAACAAAGAAACATTAAGGTTTGAAGTTGGATGAAAGTAGCGAGAATTTAAAGAAACTAGTAGTTAAGACCCGCCCGTTGCGGCAAGACTGTTATACCGAATAAAAAAATTGACTTAAAAGCGTTGAACCGCAAAATTTATATCAAAATGTAAAACGAAAAAAGAATTCCATGCATTGAAACAAAGACGGTGACAAGACTTGAATCTTTTCTAAAAAAGTGAAGCGCGTTGCGGCAGTATCGTTAAACCGAACAAAAATTAGACGTAAAACATAAACATCACATTTGCGTTGCGGTGCGTGAACTAGCAAGTCAATCAGATTTGAATTTATAAAATAATAATATTAATAATAGTAGTTAAACAAATTTATAAAGTATAGGGTTTATTAAAACTAAAAGTAAACCATAAGGGTTATATGGTACTTCTATTATAAGGGAATATTTTTAGAAATAATCATGGAGGATAACATAAATATATGCAATAGAGGCTTGTACACGTTGCTTTAAAACTTGTAAATATGAATATAAAAAATAAAAATAAAATAGTGGATGCCAAATGGCATCTACCCATTGGCCTACAAACTCTAACACCCATTCAAAACATTCAAAATTGAATAGTGAAACCTACTCACATAAAAAATTTTGATAAATTATAAAATAATACTACTAGGGTTTATTAAAACTAAAAGTAAACCATAAGGGTTATATGGTACTTATACTCATACTTTAAGAGAATATTTTATATTTTACAAATAGTCAAACGGAAGATAACATAAATGTTTATATGGAATAGATGCTTGTACACATAGCTTTAAGACTTGTAAGTATAAATATAAAAAAATAACAAATAAAATAGTGGATGTCAAATGATATCTAAAAATAATTGAATATGAGAGGTTCACAACCCAAGACTTTCTATCTCTAGTCTATACAAGTCTTTTCAAACATAACACACAAGGAAGAGGATGGTGATGATGATGCTCTGAGGAAAAGCAACAAGTGGAGGGGAAAGAGAGTTGGTCAAAGGTAAAGAAAGAAAGAACCAAATAAAAAAAACAAGGACAATCCCTAAATTCGAACTTGGGTCCTTACGAAAAGAGGTTTCGGGAAGGGAATTGGCAACTGAACTGTTAATTTTTTTGTAGTTCCTAATATATATAATGTACAAAATTTATTTAGTGCCCTCGGAAAAAACGGGCCTCGGCCGGAGTGCGACTCGCCCACCCCTAGGGTCGGCCCTGCGTTCATCCGTATCACTTTGCTGCCATAAGTGATAGCATCAGGTCAACAACATAATCCTACCGAGATGGCCTTCTATAGCAGAGATCACAAACTAGGCATCTCAACCAATGTTATCCACCCATTACACAATGCTGCTAAACATGCATCTACGTCTTCACTAAAGCAGTACAAAATAGTCATTCAATAACAGTAATTTTAAGAAATAATGGATTTTAATAATTCCAACTATTATCCGTTGGCCGTCAACAGTACCAATTTAAAAATTCTCACTGGCGGTCTCATTTTTTCACATATTGGCCTTCAATGGACCCTGACTAACAGAACCCTAACGTTGTTAGTCTCTGATCACCAGAAAAACGTTTTTGGTCGGAAAAAGGTTGCTAAAGATCCGATCTATGGTTACAAACAGGTTTGGGATGAAAATTTCGAGTTTTCCAGTGAAAAAAGAGTTTTTTTCCGATAACCTTAATAATTGGGGCTTTTTACTTGAAAAGGTTCTTAAAGGTGCGTAATAAGGTTACAAAGAGGTTTGAGACGAAAATGTTGAGTTTTCCGGTCAAAATGAAGTTTTCCGGTGACCAGAGACTAACGACGTTAGCGTTCTATTAGTCAGGATCCATTGAAGACCAATATGTGAAAAGATGGGACCACCAGTGAGAATTTTTGAAGTTGAGACCGTTGCTGGCCAATAAGCAATAGTTAAGATTATTAAAATACATTATTCATAATTTTAATGAAAAGGAGAAATATGTAATATACATAAGTTACCAAGCGGAAATATATAATTGAATTTTATGTTTAGGTAAATATGTAATAAGCCAACTTATGAGGGGGAAATATGTAAAAATGCCTATTACATTTTGCAAGGCTATTTTCTTTTGTTGTTTCATGCATCTAACGTTTGTATTTTCTTTCATACTAAAAAACGTCTAGAAAGTAGACTCAAGGGGCTTTCAAACCATACAAAATACACCGGTGAGAGAACATGTCAACACTACTAGATTTCCTTTCCATGAGCTTTACTATTTTAGATCATCAACTTTACAACTAATTTTCATATCCAGCGATCATACCATAACTGAAACCAAGTTCTTTTAATCATATTGGGCACCTTATAAAGACAAACTTGAGCTTTCTACTAAGTTAAGCACGAATCACATTAAAATATAAAGTTTCAACATACATCTTAGTAGTTACTACTGAACTTTACTACTTGTTTGATTGAGGTATTATAACAAACACCTTATGGGCATACAATTAAACCTTTTAAATTAGAGTAAATTGCCATTTTAGTCCCTGAGTTTTATCCAAATTTGCCATTTTGATCCAAATAGTTTTTTTTTCGCCTGTGGGTCCCTGACTTTTCCATTTTGTTGCCATTTTGATCATTTTGTCTAACTCCATCCAACTCCATCCAATTTTGTCTAACTCCATCCAAAAACCCAGTTTGTACATAGTCACTAATGTTTTCAGTTGCCATTTTGATCCAATTTCAAAAAATCAAAAAAATTCCAAAAAATCTAAAAATCAAAAAATCATAAAAATTCTAAAAAATCTAAAAATCAAAAAAATTCTAAAAAATCATAAAAATTTTAAAATATCCAAAAAATCATTAAATGTTTCGGCACGAACCGTTTCGAACCGTACCGTTTCGAACCGAACCGTTTCGACCCGTACCGTATCGAACGGTACCGTTTCGACCCGTACCGTATCGAACCGTACCGTTTCGAACCGTACCGTATCGAACCGAACCGTTTCGACCCGTACCGTATCGAACCGAACCGTTTCGACCCGTACCGTTTCGACCCGTACCGTATCGAACCAAACCGTTTCGACCCGTACCGTTTCGACCCGTACCGTATCGACCCGAACCGTATCGACCCGAACCGTTTCGACCCGTACCGTATCGAACCGAACCGTTTCGACCCGTACCGTTTCGACCCGTACCGTTTCGACCCGTACCGTATCGAACCGTTTCGACCCGTACCGTATCGAACCGAACCGTTTCGACCCGTACCGTTTCGACCCGTACCGTTTCGAACCGTACCGTTTCGACCCGTACCGTTTCGACCCGTACCGTTTCGAACCGAACCGTTTCGAACGGTACCGTTTCGACCCGTACCGTATCGAACCGAACCGTTTCGATACGGTACGGGTCGAAACGGTTCGGTTCGATACGGTACGGTTCGATACGGTACGGGTCGAAACGGTTCGGTTCGATACGGTACGGTTCGAAACGGTACGGTTCGATACGGTACGGGTCGAAACGGTACCGTTCGATACGGTACGGGTCGAAACGGTTCGGTTCGAAACGGTACGGTTCGAAACGGTTCGTGCCGAAACATTTAATGATTTTTTGGATTTTTTAGAATTTTTATGATTTTTTTAGAATTTTTTTTATTTTTAGATTTTTTTTGAATTTTTTATAATTTTTATGATTTTTTTGAATTTTTTTGATTTTTTGATTTTTTGGAATTTTTTTGATTTTTTGGAATTGGATCAAAATGGCAACTGAAAACATTAGTGACTATGTACAAACTGGGTTTTTGGATGGAGTTAGACAAAATTGGATGGAGTTAGACAAAATGATCAAAATGGCAACAAAATGGAAATGTCAGGGACCCACAGGCGAAAAAAAAACTATTTGGATCAAAATGGCAAATTTGGACAAAACTCAGGGACTAAAATGGCAATTTACTCTTTAAATTACAACCATAAAGATTCTAAGGAACCCCTTTTCTTCCAACATATCTTTGCAATATATATAGAAATATTTCTACCTCAAATTTATACTACCATATATGGTTCAACATAAAGTCATACAATCCTAAAGAGATTTCACACATAATCTGTTAAGATTATAAAACAACTAGTAATTCCATAGTTTCATCGTAATTTGGACTTTCTGATTTATCCATACGACTGATCAACGGTTAGGGTTATATAAATCATAACTCACATACATGTACATCTAATTGGGGCTGATAATCAACATGCAACTAACAAAATCACTGGAATTTTCCTCTTGTTTTTCCATACCAATCTTTTACGCCTACCTTTTGTTACCATAAAACTATTTTATCACAAAACTGAACAACTACACTAACAAATTACAAGAAACAAAGAAGACTCAAAACCAGTTTCAAACCTTCTGTCCCAAATCAAACATATAAATTGATAAACGAATAGTCGCAAACTTGCAATGTCATAAACAAGCTGCAAATGCGGCTCTTCTTCATCCGCTTCAACGTTTTCCGACCCTGTATGTTCATGAGAGCTAGTTAAGAAAACACCTAAACACATTGACCGGAATCATCCAAACCATTACCTCCTGATTACTCTCCGCAATATTCCCTGATCTCGACTGCACATAATCCACAAGCTCAACAGATTCAACCTCTTAATCTCCTTCTCCCTAACCATTCTCAACGTATCCGAAAAATCAGACTGGACACAGCAAACCTGACACTTTCTAACAAACAAATGCTGTCTTTCTGACACCGAAACATCTCGAAATATCAGCAGCGGCTCAATAGCCCCTGCCGCTCCTCCCAGTCCCAAAGTACCAAATGATCTAAAAAAATTAACATAGAACCTAAAAGCAAACATCTAAGCTAATATATTGCAATAAACAACAAAAACATCTTAAGAGCAGCTTTATGCAACAAAACATAATGAATTGTACATCACAGGTATTAAGCTGAATACAAAGCATTTCATCAAACAGCAAACTGGCTAAAGCATTTCATCTAACAGTTGGTGTGCCCCCTAAAACCTATCAGTACAGAATAGACAAAGAAATGAGATGCATAGAGAGCAGAAGAAAAAATAACCCATATAGATATTGAACATTTGAATGTGGTGACATGACAGCAAAAAAATTGGAATCAGTGATTGTTCTGTAATGGTAAAGAGGAAAGGGCGAAAGGCATGAATGATGAATCAGTGATTGTTATTTGGCAAAAAAAATTGTAAAATAGGGACATAACTGACTCGAACTTGGGATCTCAAGTTTAAGAAACACGCGCTGATTCAGTTTACCAATCAATACGTTTGATCATAAGGTTCAACTACAAAATATTAAAGTGTTCCTTCAGAATTTTCTATTTAACTAAACACTATAAACACGCGCCCCTCACCACATAGCGCCCTATGGCGCCTTCGTACACTGCCCCTGCGATGTACAAGGCAATATCATCATTCTTCCTCTTCATCGATGTCGTCTTCATTGCCTTTTGTAATCATATAAAAAACATACTAATTATTTACAAAAGTTGAGAATCTAAACAAAAAGTGTTTTGATTCAAAGCAGCCAGACCCATTTCAACCCAAATAAAAAATTTACTCCAAATAAAGCATCAAACATCAAGTGGGATGCTCAAGAAATATAATGACAATCCGAACCAAGTAAAGTGACAATGAAAAGATTTATTCCAAATAAAAGCATATAAACTGAAACCCGACGACACCAACAATATCTCCACGCTTCACAGGAGAATGGCACTTGAAGAACTTAGCTTCATCCAAATAAATAAATAAAAAATATGCTTAGAGAAGTGAATAATTTCAGTAGTGTGTTGAAACTGCAGACAGTAATTGTATGCAGATAAGGGGGCACTTAAGCACTTTAAAGTGATTCGTATGAAAAAAAAAAACAGGGCACTTTAAAGGTGATTCGTATGGAACAAATGACACCTAAATCAACCACACATTCAACTATAAAATAACAGAAATCAACCAAATACACGTATGGAGATTCAGTGCATTTAAATTCAAAATCTAACCTAACTCAATAATTTCACAATCCAACACTTTCAAATTAAACCTAAAACTCAACTACACATTCACCTATGAAATAACTAGGGGGTGTACTCACCGAAGCTAGGTTCTGGTCGTGGAATCGACGGTGAAGGGTCGGCGTCGGAGTTGCAGGTGGCGTGAATGCGGTTGCTGGTGGCGTCAATCGGTGGGTGGTTGTAGGGATGCCGTGGTTGGGTTTGGGGGACAGTGGAAAGTGATGTTGGGTAGAGGGTAACCTGTATAACAAACTACTAGTAGGGTGCCCGCGCGATGCGGCGGGGGCGACACTTTGGATTGTGGCACTCGTTGCTGGTAGTTTTCTTATTTGTATATGATAACATTATTGAGGTGGATATATGTCATAAGTGTTACACGTGAAAGCCTAACACCTATAATGTCTTGCAATGTTCGATCAACTGCCTCTATCGTCTGACGTTTCGCCATCGATGCCTAATCCCATATAATTAACTTGGAGGACCTAATTAGTTGACTTATAATTCCTAAAATTTTGGGACATAGTTTACTATTTATCTACTAAATATCGTAAATTAGTATTAAATAATTCCTAAAATTTTGGGATATAGTTTACTATCTATCTACTAATATCGTAAATTAGTATTAAATAAATATCGTAAATTAGTATTAAATAATTCCTAAAATTTTGGGATATAGTTTACTATCTATCTACTAATATCGTAAATTAGTATTAAATAATTCCTAAAATTTTGGAACATAGTTTATCTTCTATCTACTAAATATCAAAGTTTTGTTTTGTTATAAAAATTAATAATAAATAAAGTATAGAAAAACTGTTTTAAACATGTAAAGATTCGTTTGTTAATAAAAAATACTAAACAACTGACAAAAGTATATTAGTTCAATCGAGATGTAAATTATAAGTGAAATAAAATAACACAAAACATAAACTTCAAATATAAAATAGACTTTATTATTCATGGGATAGTCTAGATCAAACAAAAACAACTGACAATGAAAAAAACATAAAAACACTTGATATGTTTCATCTAATTTCTCTTCTTTTTTGATCCGTTTTTCTTGTTTGTGCTCGAATCAGCAGTATCATCTAATTCATCTTCTTTTTCATCGTCCTCAGAATCATCTAAATTTATAACCTCGACCCATTTCCATTCAGAGAGTCTCTTAGATCTTTTCTTTTGATTCTCATACTTCCGATCCTTAAAAAACAAAAAAATAATAAAAAGGTTAAAAAATGATTAAATAAGTTTTATAAAAAAACAAATATTGAATAAAAAATTTAAAAAAGATTAAATAAATTTTAAAATTACCTCTTTAATAAATTGACATTGAAGATTAGACTTGTATGGACTGAACATTGCACCATAAGAAATAATTTCAACACTATTATCACCATCATCCTACAATAAAACACCAAATAATAACATAACGAACTTGTTAATATGAAAGATTATAAGCGAAAATATTACTTAAAAACTAACAAAAACTTGTTCGACAACTGGGGTGTTTAAATTGGTGTGTTGAATCTGAAAAATCAAATAAGTTAGTATTCACATAAAACTAAATAAAAGAAAACAATTATTCATTATTGCGATATAACAAAACTTATCATAGAACCGACCTTAGATTTTTCAATATTGCATGCTTGTTTTTTCGTATCAAGTGAATTCAGAACTGGCTCCATATTTTAAATCTGTTTAGCAATAGAAATGTAGAATTGTGAGTGTTTGCTATGTATTTATAGTAGTCCATTAGGGTTTAGTTTTAGATTGGTCATCCATTTATTTAGGAAGTTTGTTGTGAGTTTTAAGTTTTTAAAATAAGATGCACATATCCTGTTTAGTTTGTTGTGGCATGTTTAATAGGAAGTTTGTTGTGAGTTTTATCTATACTATATTAAACATGCCACAACAAACTGACTCTGTACAAGTAAAATTAGGGAATATTTTAGTTTATTAATGTCGTTCAAAACAAAAAACTTGGGTAAAAAACAAATGTTAATGCACGGTAGCTAGGTAATATTGGTCAAAGCTGGCTTGGGTAAAAAACAAATGTTGGCTTTAATCAATTGTACATTTACGCATCGGCTATTTGTACTTTATGAACGCACGGCGAAACTAAAAAAGACAACTATCGAAACGTTTAAAAAAATGTGCTGATCGTCATGGTACCTTCGGATTTTTTTAAAACATTACGGGTTATAAGATATCGCAGGAATACATTAAATAATTAAAGAGGGGGGGAGTGTAACTAATTACCCATAATTATGTTAAATGTCAAGGATTTAAATGTAATAGATTGAAGGACTAAAAAATAATTATGGTTTAAAAGACCACTTTACCCTCATTCTAGGGGTTTATTTATAAATAATGGGGGAAGAAGTTCTTAACTTTTGGGAATCCTTCCCTCATGTATTATAATATAGTATAGATTAGAATTGTAAAGTAAATCAAGTGATTTTTCACTTTTTTTAATAATAGTTAAAATTAGAAGGCTAGAATCTATCATTTCTATTTTTTATACATAAATCATATAACTTTGTTACATGCATTGATATAAAGTAGTTAAACGAGTCGTGTGGATGTTTAGAACTTGTGTTGTTCGCGTCGTCAAAGACCTGATATGACATGATTTGTCAGCCCTAATCAACGTTAAGGACTATCTGAGAAACAATTATGCAAAAGGTAGGGGCTATAACTGTAATTTTAGGAAGTTGGGGACCATAAGTGAAATTTCACCAAACCACAAGGACTATCCGAGCATTTATCTCAGTTTATGTAAAAGTTCCCACTAGAGCAGGTATCAAACCTCAACATTCAATAGCTTTCCTTGTAAAGAAATCAAACATTTGTATTCAATTGCCAATATTCTATCTTTCTAAACGGATATTAATCATTTTATATAAGAAATATATGAAAGTAAATACTTACATATAAACCTATAGGTTACTCTACATTTATTGCCTCTGGTGGTTTAGAGCAATACCCTAGTGGGCTTAGATGCTCTGCAAGTGGGCTAAGTAATCAGTCCATGACCAAGGAAGGATATGAGACCGTATATAATACGTTTAAAAACCATAAATCACAAGTAACTGGAATATATTGAGCACAAATTGTATTATGGTTTTTTTTATGTTATACAGATGATATCCAGTTTATAAAACAAACAGTATTATATTTTCAGCTTGCAGACCTTTAGACAACATCTTCAGTTGCAGACATAAAATCAGCTGAAATCAGACTGCAGACAATTTTTGTCTGCAAAAACAAACAGCACCTAAGTAATTTATAAAAAGTAAAATGTTTCGTTTGTCGAAAATTTGTAGCAAATTGATCATGTTTGCTATAGTTTTCCGGCATAAAAGTTATTTTATTTGTTGTGTCTTAATTTTTGTAAAGTAAATAATTTAAAAAAGAAAAATGCTTCACTTGTAGAAAAATTGTAGCAAATTAACCCTATTTGCTACAATTATCCGACAAAAAAATTATTTTATTTGTTATTTCTTAATTTTAGTAAAGTAAATAATTTGAAAAAAAATAAAATGTTTCATTTGCCAGAAATTTGTAGCAAATTGACCTTGTTTGCAATAGCTTTCTAACAAAAAAATTCTACTTTAATTTTAGTAAAATAAAAAATTTAAAAAGTAAAATGTTTCGTATAATTCCAAAATTTTCCACTCCGCTTCCAAAATTCCCACCACTCTTTCAACCTATAGGGAGGACAAGTAATCCCGGCAGGGCAAATTTATATAATTTTTTTATTTTTATTTTATCTTTTTTAAGAACTATTATTATTATTATTGTTATCAGAGAGAAAAATAATAGTTATTACTATCAATATAATTAGCATTATTAATAAAATTGATTTTGCAGTTATAATAGATTTATCGTTTGGTCTTTAATTTATAATAATTAAGTTGTATAATAAATACTAATTTAAATTAGTCTTTTTCTATTATCGTTGATAAATAAAAAAACGTTTTCATTTGTATATGTGTGTGTAGGTATGTTTGGGTATATGTGTATGTGTATGTGTATCATTATGTATTAAAAAAACGCTTCTTTCGTCACATAAACTATGGATCCCCTCGGACGATGATAAACTCAACATTCGCCAGATTGCTTTGTTTGGCCATCAAAGACTGCCTTTGATTCGTTGATTGCCTGTTGACCCATTTAACCACCGCTTTGTTTGTCGGAACAAACAAATCTACCACCAAAGACCATCACAACCTCGATTCTTTTACCACAGCCGTGAAACCACAACTAGTGACCGGCCAAACGCTTCTACCGGTGTCGGATCCGTAACATTCTCAACATTGTATGCATTTAATTAAAAATGAGTGTCACACCCCGATATTTCCACGTATTACCGGTGGGCCCGGTGGGGAGTATCGTGACGTATTTGATATCATCATGGTCAAACAACACAATTTAAATGCACAGCGGAAGCAAAAGATAAATGAATCAAATTACAACCGAATAAATAGTAATATCAAAGTATTACAACGGGCTGTAAAGGATCCACAGGCGGATCAAAATATAAATAAGATCGTTGTTCAACAGACTTTAACGTCTAGAGCATGCAAGACTTGATTATTGATGCCTGGAGTAGCCAGCCTATTTCGTATAGTACCTGCACTTAGTCTTTTTGGAAAATACGTCAGTTTACACCGGTAAATACAATTAACCGACTCATTTTGAAAAGAGTTTAAGGAAAATGAATTGAATGCACAAGGCACAAATAATCTTTTATAACTTGGGATAATTATTTAAAAATAAACTTGTATACAGTTTTACATGTTTGTCGTCCATTTAGGATCCGGTTAGAAGAGCCGGTTTAACAAGATTAATAGACACACCACTGGGTATAATACCCACAAGAAGATACCCTTCTTGTGGACTACCCTTTTTACATACGCAACTGTTAGGTGTATGCCTACACCCCATGCTTAAGTCGTGGCCATTTCTAACGAATGAGACGAGGATATCCAGGACACGGTCATTAACCCCCAAAGGCATTGCATCAAACAAGACAGAATAAAACGGGTTATGCATCTTTTTAATCACTATTTGATTGTACGACTTCATACCCGACCAAGCGGTATTATTATAATCCCGTACCCCAAGCCCGTATAGGGAAAATAAGTTAAAAGTATTTACCTGAGCAAAGTATAAATCACAAACAGCAAGTGCGCGTAGCTTTTACTGGGCTCCTAATCTGGAACGAAGGTTTTAATTAAGCTATTAGATTCCTAACGGGTCTTTCTTAAGTTTAAACTTAGACCGGTTAGTTTTAAAGAAAAGGTATACGGTTCAAAACGCAAGATTAAGCGAAGACCGGATTAGAATGTGATTTAGTTCCGACAAGTTTGAAGACTTGTATAATATGGTTAAACTAAACACATTCTGGATTTTGAGGTGAAAATGATAAGGTTTGACCCGTTTCGGTCAATTTATGCAAACTAGTTACATAAACCGAACCGGACGCGAATAACGCATAACGGGTAACCAAATGAGTCATGAACAGGTTTCCTAAGTTAATATGCTTTAAATATGTTGTGATATCAGTAGGATACCTTCCATTATGCCCAAAACGAGTTTAATCTTTAATTAAGCCCCCTAGGGGTATTTTGGTCATTTTAAAGATTATAAAAGAGATTAAATATAATTCTGAGGTTCGGGTCTGAAATAATCAGTAAAAATACTTAATTTAATAAGTTATATCAGTAGGTATTTAGTCTTATGTGTTTAAAATAGTTTTAACCCATACTATGCGCTTAAAACACGTAAACATCGGTTTTAAGCGATTTTCGGGTTTAAATAGGAAATCTGAGTTTTCAATCAGTTTATAAAGTTCAAAATATTTTATTTAACTTATAAAATCAGTAGCAAAAAGCCTTGTATCAATTGGGTATGTAAAACTCGTTTTATAAGCTAAAAGGGTAAAATCGGCAATTACCGAATCAAGGCAATAACCCTATGTTATGATCAGTTTAAAAATAATTAAAAATATTCAAAAATCCCAAAATATTATATTACATCAGTGGGTAAAAGGTTTGGTGTCAAAAATTGGGCCTAGATAGGCTTTATGCTAATTACGCAGTTTAATTAATAAAAAGTCTTCTAATTACGCTATTGTGCATAACTCCTAATCTAGACCTCAAATTGATGTGAAAATTTAGAGACATGTTTATTAATCAGTAACAAAGATTATTGTCCTCTCACATTTCAAAAATTCTCGTTTTAAGGTCAAATGGGCATTATGGTCAACATTAAGCGATTAACGGAAACGTGTAAATGAATCGGACAATCAACGAGTCAATCACAGAGGGTTATACTATCAAATAACCTGGTCCTAATGAAGCTTTAAGGCATGTCTAAACTAGTCTAAATCGGGTCAGAACTGAAAGTCAAAGCGAAAGTCAAACTATGCGACTTTAGGTTCCGAACCGAGCCTATACTGAAAATTGTCGGGTCGGACATGCTTAGACATGTTCTTACATTAATTACTAAAACAGGTTGTACGGCATCTACATTGTTAATTATGCGTTTATGCGAAAAGTAAGTTTATGTTGACTTTTTATAATTAACTTTGACCCGACAAAAGACCTAGTTAGAGTGGGAATCAGAGGGTGCCCTTTTAAGGGTTTAATGCCCACATAATTACCAACTTATAACTACCTTTACTTTGACAAATCGCTGGACCATTAGCGATTAATCGTTAAGTCAAACCTTAATTACGACGGTTTGACTTTAAGCTTACAAACTAAGTAAAACACGATTAAGGAAGGTTAAGGAAGCTTACCATGTCACACCCTGGCGCAGCGGAAGCGTGGGTTTATTTGGTGTGACTTATTAATACCATAGCTTAATCACATCAAAGCTATATGAATTTTAAAACCACGATGATCATCCATTACTTCATGTTTTAAAAGCAAAATACCACAACATTGTTTTCAAATGTCGACACATGCAACGAAAATGCAACATAACAAACTAAAAACATTGTTCAAAAGACACAACCACAGACATGAAACAAACACAGCTCAAGACTTGTGACTCGTCCAGGTAAAAGCCACAACTCCCAAACTTGGATGACATCGTACTTCTTACGCAGCTTGAAAACATAACATACCTCGCCAGATCCCTAATTCCCTAAAATATATGTAAGTTGAAAAATCAACAAAAATGTTGAGCGAGTTCATGTGAAAGTGAGTATGTAAAACCTTTGTAAGTATAAAATCCCTGGTATGTAGCAAATAAGGAAATAAAGAGATCACCAATGGTTTGCAAGGCCATTGATATGTGTGAAGTGCAGTAGGAAGACTCAAACCTAGCAGATTTTTGCGTCGGGTACCAAGTCACCCCGAGGTCCGTTCTGTTGGTCCTGGGGCTGGGGCTGGGCTCGCTACACCCAGATAGATCTACCGCTAAAGACCCTCGGTCCTACAATGAGGATTAATGGCCTCCAGTTCCCGCCTACCCACTCACATGATCTAAGTAGTAACCCTCCTTACGCTAACCATACCATGTAAAAAGTATTCGTAATCATAGCAACATGTATTTCACCCCCGAAGTATAAAAACTGAAAACAGTTAAGAGAAAAGGGGGACATGAACTCACTGAAGTGCGTCTCGAAATAGTATCTCCCAATCAACCTGCTGCGTGACGACCTACACGTACTAACTTCTATTAGATGGACGGCCGTGCCTTGGCTTAAGGTTTAAGTTTTTGGGAAATAGTTAGGCAACTATTTCGTATTTACACTTCGTAAATAATTTATTAATTATATTCCTTCCCAAGGATGGGGGTTTTAATACATGTGCGTTTTTGTAACTCCAAAAATATATTATTAAGTCTCACTTAATAAAATATATTTTAATTCATTTGTCTAAAATATTCTATCTCCAAAATATACACATTTTTCTCAAAAAATATTATATTTTATACCTTACCATTTCCAAAATAACACTTTTATCAAAATACACATTTAAGAGTATTTTTCCAAAGATACATAAGTTACATTGAAAGTTCGGATGGTAATAATAATACCGGTGTAACTTAGACATTTATTTGTGAAATCGTTGGTATTATTTTGGAGTCGTTACTTCATGATGTTTTCCAGGTTATATTATTTTTACTCTAAAAATAATATATAGTTCACAAAATAATCATAAAATCACACAAGCGTTTTACTATGAAATATATATTCTTAATATATATCTAACAAGTTTCATTTACGAAAATCCACCTCTGACACTTGGTAATTTTGTAATAAAAATCCTGGCGAAGTTTGTTTGGAAAACAAGTCAAAAATATATTTATAAACACTTGTCACCAAAAATATTTTAAGTGTTATTTTCTGGAAAATTTTCGCCAGAGTTTCCTCTGTAACTTGAGGTGGCCACACTTACTAGCGTATCATTTTCTTTTTGTAAAATCATTCAAATCAACCAACAAATTACTAAACAATGTTACACTAGTCAAGTGCCAAAAACAATGCATTTTTCATGACAACATAAACTTGGCGTTTCATAAAAATGCGTAGTAATTTAGTGGTGTGTTTAGTGGGTTTAGTCACCCTCCAAAATGCGTTTATTTTCGTAAGAATTTCGTTCTTGGGATTTTTAGAGGTTCACAACTTGTGAACTTATTTTACAAAAATATCCATTTACAACTTTTTCATGTCTTACAAGTTTACATATACTTATTTCTTGTAAAAATCATGACTTTTCAAAAACCCGTCTTTTAACTTGGCTTGTCTAGAAAAATCATTTGTAAATGTCGGGTCCATAAGACCATCTACTCACATAGTTTATTTATTTTTTTCAAGAACTCATTTTGTTACCAAGTTTATGTGAAACATGGAGGTGATTCTTTTTATGTAAAACATCAATCACCTCCTAACTTGTTACCATAAGTTTTTAATCTTATTTTAACAAGTTTAACTATGATGTTCAACATCATCTTACTAACAATCTACAAATAAACAACAACATCATCAAAACAACTTTATTTTATCAAGAGTTCTTCTTATTTCATCTTCATATTAGTTTATGTGTAAGACTTTGTTTATGATCCTTTTAGTGTTCCTGTGGTTACATCACAACATAACTATTAACCACTAAAAATATAAAATAAAAGATGATCAAAGAGGCTTACTACTAGCTTTGAAGCTAGGGAAGAAACTAGATGAAAAATGAGTGGTTAAAGACAAACGAGAGAGGTCCTTGGCGATCCGTGTGCTCCACACCTCCTAAAATGGCTCCTTGCACCTTGTAATATAGTTGGATGGAATGAATGGAAAATAAAAAAGGTGGTGGCGTGTGGGAGGTTGTTCGGCCGAGCTTTACTTAGAGGGGAAAAGAATTGTTTTTGTTAAGTTGAAGATGGTGGTTAAGTGGTCTTTTTATAATCAAATCCCTTTTATCCTTTGGTAATTATGTCAACAACAGTACATACATATTCACATCAAAATCTCACTAGAGATTGCATGGGGAAGGAAAACTTATTCCATTCTTGTGGTTGACATTAAGAATTCGTATGGTGGGGGGGGGGGGCACAAGAACCGATTACATGCAAAAAAAAAGGGGTTAAGTGAAAGTATTTTGGTAAATGGTGAGTAGTTAAGGGGTGCTAGATGTAAGAATTAGGGTGAGTGCTAGTACAATCCAAATCTTCACACAATCCCAAGGTTAATTTACATGGGAACTTGATGGATTATGTGAAGGAATCTTGAAGTGTGGGGGGGCCATATAACCGTCCATCACATGGGGGAAAATGGGTTAATTTGTAACTTGAGTGGTAAAAATATAATAAGTGGGGTATTAAGTGCAAAAGCTAGTGTTTAGTGTGTACCGATTATTATGTAAGGTGTTATAGTGCTCAGGGACCATAACTGGCTCAGAAAAAGTGTAACAATATTTTTGGCAATATTTTTATGTTCCGGGTAAAGTCCGGTCGTTCGGTTGGATATTGATCCGTTAAAGTGCTAAATAAGCATTTAAAGTGTCTTTAATATTATTTTTAGTGACACAGTGTATTCCCGACACTTTGGAAAGTGTCTAGTATTATTTGTCCATGTTTTTGCACTTCACTAGTTAAGTTAAATGCTGAATTTTGTAATAAAGTGCAGAATTTTGTAGTTAAAGCATGTTTTAGGCACATCCGGTCACTATAACTATCACCTAGTGACGCAGTTTTACAATCCTCACCTCCCTACACTCCCTACTGGTGTAGTAAACTATTCCCGGCTCATACTGGCCTCAGAGACAGTGTCTGTCTAGTGCTGGCTATGTCAGCATGTTTACTGGGTTATCCGTTTATTGTGCTAACTGTGCTTTTGTGCATCAAGTTTGTCACTATAGTTCTGTGTAAATAATGGAGTGACAGAAATAAAGTATGATGCATGTATGTGTATGTATCAGAATTCAAGTAGCAGTTTAATCACAACTGTAAGCAAGCACAGCAATCAAGCATTAATTAAATATTAATTAATTCGTACGGATACCTGGTTTGGTGAGGGTTGTCACATTCTCCCCCCGTTAAAGAAATTTCGTCCCGAAATTTTAGGCTCTGCTTCTAGTTGCAGGGGTCTTAGGAAATAAATGGGGGTACTTCTCTTTCATACGATCCTCACGTTCCCACGTGAATTCAGGTCCATGTCTTGCATTCCATCGAACTTTGACGAGTTTGACACTGCTCCTGCGAGTTTTGTTAACTTTCCAATCCGTAACCTCGACGGGTTCTTCGGTAAAGTGGAGCGTGTCGTCGATATGAACTTCGTCAGCAGGAATGATCACTGTTTCTTGTGTTGGACTCTTTCTCAAATTTGATACATGGAATGTATCGTGAACACCATTGAGTTCAGCAGGTAGGTCCAACTTGTAGGCTACAAGCCCAATCCTTTGCAAGATTCTGAAAGGGCCAATGTAACGCGGATTCAACTTTCCACGCTTTCCAAAGCGTGCCACACCCTTCCAGGGTGAAACTTTCAATAAAACCATATCTCAAACTTGAAATTCCAAAGGTTTCCTCTTTGGATCTGCATAGGCTTTCTGTCTGTCGCGAGCCGCCTCGATGCGCTTTCGAATCTGCGCAATCTTGTCTGTCGTCTCTTGGACTATTTCGGGACCAACAAGCTGCCTATCACCTGCATCAGCCCAGCATAGTGGTGATCGACACTTGCGTCCGTAAAGAGCTTCAAATGGCGCGGCTCCAATGCTTGTGTGGTAGCTGTTGTTGTACGAAAATTCGACCAACGGTAAATGATTATCCCAGCTACCACCAAGATCCATTACACATGCTCTCAGCATATCCTCCAATGTCTGAATAGTTCGTTCACTTTGGCCATCAGTTTGCAGATGAAATGCAGTGCTCAGATTCAGCTGTGAGCCAAAAGCTTCTTGGAAGGATTGCCAAATCCTTGATACAAATCTCCCATCTCTATCAGAGATAATCGAGAGAGGCACTCCATGACGTGCAAGAATCTCCCGCATGTATATTTCCGCAAGTTTACTAGTGTTGTCTTTCTCTTTGATTGGCAGGAAGTGTGCGGACTTGGTCAGGCGGTTAACTATTACCCAAATAGTATCATGACCCCTAGGCGTCCTTGGCAGCTTTGTTATGAAATCCATTGAAATCTGTTCCCATTTCCAATTGGGAATCTCAGGTTGTTGCAGAAGTCCTGAAGGCTTCTGGTATTCAGCTTTTACCTTGGCACACATTAAACACTTGCTAACATAAACAGCAACATCGCCTTTCATCCTAGGTCACTGTTAGGGGAGGATTTTCTAACAATTAGTGATCCTTATTCGTTATCCTAATTAGTGATCCTTACTTCTGTGACAGGTGGTGATCCTCAGAAGAGCTTCAGGATTAGGATCATGGATCACTTTAAGGATCCTCGTACTGACGATTGTTTGTTTATATTTTGTACTACCTCGCAGGTATAACAAGCTTGACCAAGTCTTGGCGACATTCCTGGAGAATATTCCCGAACTATTCTGCACGTGCTTAGCTAGAAATGGACGTTGTGGAGAACGTGGAAGCTTGGCGCGAAAGTCGGATAGTTAGTTAGAGTAGATTATTTCTAATTTAAAAGGGGTAACGAGCTAGTAGAGAAACACTTAGTCATTTCTGAGCTACACACACTCACATACTCGCACACTCGAAGCTCTCGACGAACATTCATTCGTTTTCACTCACACTTATACGTTATATTCTAGTGATCCTTGTACCTAGCTCGTTACTATCCGAAGTTGTAAACATTAATTGATTTATTTGAGCTTGGTGATCGGTAGTTTCCATCACCCGGGGTTTTTTATGCCGGAGATCAACTCTTGATCAAGGGCTTTTTCCCCGTATAAATCCTTGTGTTGTTTGTGCAATTTACATTGAAGTGATCCTCATCGCTGTTACACATTTTAAGCATCATTCCCCGAAACAAAGAGTTTGGTTGCAATATCCTCATCAGATTTTTTGACCAAAACAGTTTGGCGCCCACCGTGGGGCAATTGGTGCTTTGTCCTTAGAAGAATACGCATTTCTGTGCTCATTCCGGTTCACTAGAACCAAGCAAATGGCTTCCTCGGCGAAGAACGCTTCAAATTTGATGCCCTCATCCACTTCTTCACAAGGAGTCCCTCCTTTGCCTCCACCACCTTCTGGATCCCAGAAGAATGCTGAGAATGCTGCGAAGAAACCAACTCCCATTTTCTCACAACCTCCAACTTCTTCTGCTTCTTACACTCCCACTACTAGTGACATGTTTACTTTGATTTTGCAGATGAAGGACCAGATACGGCAACAAGATAAGACCAATGAGAGGATTCTCAAGGAAATCGGAGATCTCAGGAAACAAAAGACAACGGCAGAGGATCATTCCCCACTGGTGCCAAAATCCTTGAATTTTGATACTCCAGTGATTACTTCTCAGCCATCAGTGGTTCCAGACATTCAATATGTGGGTGGACCAAAAGGAGTGCACTATGGAACAACAACAATGACCCAGGCATCAGGTTCATATTTCCAGCCAGCGGGATCCTATCCTCAGCATATGGGATCCCTCACGAATTCAGGAGGATATTCAGGATTGCAGCAGGTTCAAGGATCCTCCTTTGTTCCAGGATCATCCTAGGTTCAAGGATCCTCCTTTGTTCCAGGATCATTCCAGGTTCAAGGATCCTCCTTTGTTCCAGGATCATCCCAGGTTCAAGGATCCTCTTTTGTTCCAGGATCATCCCAGGTTCAAGGATCCTCCTTTGTTCCAGGATCATCCCAGGTTCAAGGATCCTCCTTTGTTCCAGGATCATCCTAAGTTCAAGGATCCTCCTTCGTTCCAGGATCGTCTCAATTTCAGGGATCCTTCCAGATGCCAGGATCCTTGAGGAGTTTGCAAACAGGAAGTTCAGATGTCCATCAGGGAGATTTTATTCCAATGCAGACCAATGCTTCTACTGGTCCCTCGATCATTCCAGAGCCTCAACAATATGGATTAACATCCAATCTTCCTAATCTGAATCCAATGGGAGGTAACACTTTTAATAATTCTTATACTACTAACTGTTAGGGGAGGATTTTCTAACAATTAGTGATCCTTATTTGTTATCCTAATTAGTGATCCTTACTTCTGTGACAGGTGGTGATCCTCAGAAGGGCTTTAGGATCAGGATCATGGATCACTTCAAGGATCCTCATACTGACGATTGTTTACTTATGTTTTATAACATCTCGCAGGTATAACAAGCTTGACCAAGTCTTAGCGACATTCTTGGAGAATATTCCCGAAGTATTCTGCACGTGCTAGATCAAAACTAGACGTTATGGAGAACGTGGAGGCTTGGCCCGAAAGTCGGAGAGTTTGTTAGCTAGATATTTTTCTTATTTTAAAGGGAGTAACGAGCTAAGTTAGAGAGTTAGTGACACTTAGCCATTTCTCAGTTACACACACTCGTACAAACGCTCATACAAGCTCTCGTTCAAACACTTAGCAATTTCATACACTTTTTACACATTTCACCGTAGTGATCCTTGTACCTAGCTCGTTACTATCCGAAGTTGTAAACATTTAATCATTTAATAGAGCTTGGTGATCGGTAGTTTCCATCACCCGGGGTTTTTTGTGCCGGAGATCAACTCTTGATCAAGGGCTTTTTCCCCGTATAAATCCTTGTGTTGATTGTGCATTTTACATTGAAGTGATCCTCATCGCTGTTACATATATAAAGCATCATTCCCCTAAACAAAGAGTTTGGTTGCAATATCCTCATCAGATTTTCTGACCAAAACAGTTTGGCGCCCACCGTGGGGCAATTGGTGCTTCGTCCTTAAGAACATACGCATTTCTGTGCTTAATTCGGTTCACTACAACCAAGCAGATGGCTTCCTCATCGAAGAATGCTTCAAACTTGATGCCCTCGTTCACTTCTTCACAAGGCGTTCCTCCTTTGCCTCCACCACCTTCTGGATCCCAGAAGAACACTGAGAATGCTGCGAAGAAACCGACCCCCATTTTTTCAAAACCACCTACTTCTTCTGTTTCAACTAATCCTACTACTAATGATCTCTATGCCTTGATTTTGCAGATGAGGGATCGTGCACAAGAGCAGGATAAGACTAACGAAAGGATCCTCCGGGAGATTGACGAAATTAAGAAACAGAAGAAAACGGCAGAGGATTGTTCCCCACTGATGCCCAGATCTTTGAATTTTGATACTCCGGTGGTTACTTCTCAGCCGTCAGTGGTTCCGGACATTCAATATGCGGGTGGACCAAAAGGAGTGCACTACGGAACAACAGCAATCACCCAGGCAGCAGGCCCATACTTCCAGCCAGCGGGATCCTATCCTCAGTATTTTGGATCCCTCATGAGTACAGGAGGACATTCAGGAATGCAGCAGTTTCAAGGATCCTCCTTCGTTCCAGGATCATCCCAGGTTCAAGGATCCTCCTTCGTCCCAGGATCATCCCAGGTTCAAGGATCCTCCTTCGTTCCAGGATCATCCCAGGTTCAAGGATCCTCCTTCGTCCCAGGATCATCCCAGGTTCAAGGATCCTCCTTCGTTCCAGGATCATCCCAGGTTCAAGGATCCTTCTTTGTTCCAGGATTATCCCAGTTTCAAGGATCCTTCTAGATGCCAGGATCCTTGAGGAGTCTGCAAACAGGAGGTTCAGATGTCCATCAAGGAGATTTTATTCCAATGCAGACCAATGCCTCTACCGGTCCCTCGATCATTCCAGAGTCTCAACAATATGGATTAACCTCCATTATTCCTAACTTGAATCCAATGGGAGGTAACACTTTTAATAATTCTCATACAACTAACCACGGTCTTATGCAGGATCCAGTTATCAATCATGCCATGGCCAGAGAATTGCAAAAGCTAAAGGATATGATATCAAGTGTTCCGGGAGTGGTCAAACCTATTCCCGAGATTGCAGATGGAAGCCACAAGATATCTCGTTTCGCACCACCAATCTGTGATGCTGAGATACCCAAGAGATTCCATGTGCCTACAATGAAACTGTATGATGGTTCGACGGATCCTGAAGAACACATAGCACAATATAGGGAGAGGATGGAGATTAATCCAATCCCAGAAAGGTTAAAGGAAGCATGCTTGTGCAAAGGATTCGGATCCACTCTTACTGGATCAGCTCTCAAATGGCTGCTAAGTCTTCCTCCCTATTCTATTACCTCATTTGCAAACCTAGTTAACTTGTTTAATACTCAGTTTTCTTGTAGTAGAAAATTTGAACGATTAACTAGTGATTTATATAGGATAACCCAGGGTCATAATGAATCATTAAGGGATTACATTACCAAATTTAGTAAAGAATCCTTAGACATTCCCAACTTAGATATAGCCACGGCTGTTGAGGCCTTTAAAATGGGACTGCTTAGGGATTCGTTATTTTATGATGATCTTGTTATGACACCATGCAGGAACCTAGATGAGGTAAGAACCCGGGCCCTCAGGTTCATTCGGCTAGAGGATGACAAGAGGATTCAGGAGAGGATAACAGGATCCTCAAAGCAGGATAAGCAAGGATCCTCATTCAGAAACAACAAGTTCAGATCCTACAACAAATCTGATAATCAGAACGTGCATTCTATTGATCAAGAAGAGGATGATGAGGATTATCCTCCAATTTCTGAATATTGCTTTAGTGTTGATAACAATGAACTAATCCTTGCCATGCAGAACCTAGGTGATAAAGCTAAATGGCCAAGAAAGAATGACAGGCCGGCTGCAACTAAGGATAAATCAAAGTGGTGTGCATATCATGAAGATTTTGGGCACCTCACAGAAGAATGCATTGCATTAAGAAAGGAAATTGGATACTTGTTGAGCAAAGGGCATCTAAAAGAGTTATTGGGTAGAAAAAAGTCAAGGACTCAGGATCCTGAAAGGATCCCTGAGAAGGCTCCAGCCCCTCCAGCAGATGCACAAGTGATAAACTTTATTTCTGGGGGATCCGACATTTGTGGCACATCCTTCTCAGCAGCTAAGAGGCATGCAAAGGAAACTAAAATGGATAATGGAGAAAGACCAGTTCGAACATCGAGTGTCTCCGAAGGAAAAGTCATAACCTTTGATGAAGAGGATCGTACTGATATCCAGGATCCTCATCACGATGGTTTAGTTATTACTCTTTTTATATCTAACCATTTTGTCCGCAGGATCCTAATAGACGGAGGAAGTTCAGTGAACATTATCCAGCTTGATGTTCTAAAGAAGATGGGTATCCCTGAATCAGAGATCATACCAAGATCCTCCGTGCTCGTGGGATTTAGTGGCGAAACTAAGAACACCCTGGGGGACATTAAACTCCCAATATATATTGAAGGCTTACACTCTTATCAAAAATTTTGTGTTATTGACTGTTTATCTTGTTGTAATGTTATCCTTGGCAGGCCCTGGATACACGATATGAAAGCAGTCCCGTCTACTTACCATCAATGTGTGAAGCTCCCTAGTCCTTGGGGAATAGTAAAGATCGATAGTGATCAGCAGGAGGCTAAGAATTGCTATACTTCATCGATGAAACCAGCCTCGAAGTCAAGGGAGCAATAGCAATCAAGGTATCCTCCAAGGAATGTCTTGGAGGCCAGAGAGCAGGATGTGGTAGAAATCCTCATGGATCCTGATGATCCTGAATCCAAAATCTATATCGGGTCAGGGATCCTTGGCGAAATGAAAGAAGACCTCATATCCTTCCTCAAAAGGAGAAAGACTACCTTTGCATGGAAACACGAAGACATGACTGGTATATCCAAAGATGTTATCACTCACAAGCTCGGCATCGACAGATCCTTCAAACCAATCCATCAAAGGAGAAGGAAGTTTGCACCAGAAAGGAATGCCATTATCCAGGAAGAGGTAGAGAAATTGCTCCGGGCAGGTATGATTAGAGAGGTCAAGTATCCAAGATGGCTGGCCAATGTGGTAGTTGTTCAAAAGAAAAACGGAAAGTGGAGGGTATGTGTCGATTTCACCGATTTAAATAAGGCATGTCCCAAGGATCCTTTCCCTTTACCCCACATTGACTCCATGGTGGATGCAACTGCGGGTCATGAACTGTTAACTTTTATGGATGCCTCATCTGGATTTCAACAAATCCAAATGGAACCATCCGACCAAGAGGATACAGCCTTCATGACTCCAACTGGTATATATTGCTATATTGCTATGCCGTTTGGATTAAGAAATGCAGGTGCAACATACCAAAGGCTGGTGAATATGATGTTCAAGGATCAGATCGGACAAACTATGGAGGTGTACATAGATGATATGGTGGTAAAATCCATAAGAGCTGAGGATCACCTAAAGGATTTGGAGGAAGCATTTGATATCCTTGACAAATATAATATGAAGCTTAATCCTTCAAAATGTCATTTTGGTGTTAAGGCAGGTAAATTCCTAGGATACATGGTGACTAAGAGAGGCATCGAAGCTAGCCCGGAACAAATCAAAGCAATAGTAAACATCAAATCTCCGGCCAATGCTAAGGATGTTCAAAGGCTAACAGGCAGGATAGCAGCTTTGAACAGATTCATATCCAAATCCTCGGAGAAGTGCAAAGAATTCTATGATATCCTAAGGAAGAACAAGAAATTTGAGTGGACCGAGAAGCATGAAAATGCTTTGAGAGCCCTCAAAGATTACTTATCCTCAGCCCCATCCTTGATGAAACCAGAGAAAGGCGATGTGTTATCCTTGTATCTTGCAGTATCCTCAAAAGCAGTAAGTGCGGTCCTTGTTAAGGATCATGAAGGTACACAACATCCTGTCTATTATGTAAGTAAAAGTTTACTTGATGCCGAATCCAGGTATTCACACCTTGAAAAGCTTATCCTTGCATTAATTATGGCATCTACCAAGTTAAGACATTATTTTGAAACTCATGTTATCATTGTTAAAACTAATTTTCCAATTAAGAATGTCCTCAGGAAACCAGAGATGTCAGGAAGGATGGCTAAGTGGGCAGTGAAGCTGAGTGCATATGATATAAGATACGAGCCTAGGACAGCCATCAAATCCCAAGCATTAGCTGACTTTGTGGCTGATTTCAGTAGTGATTTACAAGAAGAAGCTGAGTTAGAAGTCCAGCAGCTAGAGGAGACCAAGGACCCTTGGATACTCCACACTGATGGATCCTCAAATGTCAAAGGCACAGGGCTTGGAATACTACTAAAATCGCCACAGGGGGACATAATACCCCATTCTATAGCTTGTGAGTTCCAAACCACTAATAATGAGGCTGAATATGAAGCCTTAATTGCTGGTTTGCAAATTGCAAAGCATATGGGGATCAGGTATCTTGAGGTACACGTAGATTCTTTGTTAATTACAAATCACTTTAATGGATCATATGCTGTTAAAGGTGAAAAGCTAACCAAATATTTGGAGATAGTCAAAAGTTTGGCACTCTCTTTTGTTTCCTTTAGTTTGTCACAGGTACCAAGGGAAGAAAATACAGAAGCTGATGCATTGGCTAACTTAGGATCATCTTTGAAGATCCCAGAGGATATCAAGATTCCTATTATCCATATCCTGACCCCGGCTATCGAGGATCACCAGACTATGGAGATAGGAAATGATTCTGCAATGATCCCTAGTGAGGATACTCGATCCCATCCAGGATCAGGATCATGGATCTCACCAATTATGAGATACTTTCAACATGGAGAGATTCCTACAGGAGAAAACCCTAGGGCTTTCAAATCTAAGGTATCTCAATTCACAATTATGAATAATATGTTGTATAAACGATCTCTCGCAGGACCATACTTGAGATGCATTGAGGATCCTGAAATTCAAGAAGTTTTAAAAGATTTCCACGAAGGAGATTGTGGAAACCACACCGGGGGCAGGGCTTTATTTTCAAGGATCCTGAGGACAGGATACTACTGGCCAACCATGAAGAAAGATGCTGTGGAGTATGCCAGAAAATGTGATCCTTGCCAGAGACACAGCAATATCCTTCATCAACCAGCTGAATTATTGCATCCTATATCCTCCTCTTGGCCATTTATGAGATGGGGTATGGATATAGTTGGCAAGCTCCCTAAGGCACCTGGTGGAAAAGTATTCATGCTAGCTATGACTGATTACTTCTCCAAGTGGATAGAGGCTGAAGCTTTTGCCCAAGTTAGAGAAAAGGAAGTTATATCCTTCATTAAAAGAAATATTATAACTAGATTTGGAATTCCCTCTGAGATTATATGTGATAATGGTTCCCAATTTATTGGGGGCAGAACCACTAACTTTTGTGACAGCTGGGGGATTAAGATGATAACATCAACACCAGTCCACCCACAAGCTAATGGTCAAGCAGAATCATCTAACAAGATCATCATCAATAACTTGAAGAAGAAGCTTGGATCCAAGAAAGGAAAATGGGCAGAAGAACTACCCTATGTGCTCTGGACTGACAGGACAACCCCTAAGAATGCTACTGGTCAAACACCATTCTCTTTGGTGTTTGGGGCAGAATCAGTGATCCCAACAGAAATGGTGGTTCCTACTGCTAGAACAAGTACCCGTGATCCTGAGGAAAATGATGAAAACTTGGCTCAAGACCTGGATACTATTGAAGAAATCAGGGATATGGCTAGGATCAGGATGGCCAGTTATCAACAAAGAATGGCTGGTGCTTACAATAAAAATGTCAGGATCAGGAGGTTTCAAGTTGGAGATATGGTGTTAAGGAAAGCATTTCAGAATACCACCAATCCTGCTGATGGAAAATTGGCTCCAAAATGGGAAGGCCCTTATTTGATTGAAGCTGAAGCAGGAAAGGGGGCATATAGATTGCTAACCATGGAAGGTGATTTGCTACCAAGAGCTTGGAATGCTGTCCACTTGAAGAAATATTTCATGTGACAAGGATCCTCGTGGCAGAGGTGATCCTAGCGAAAGGGATATCCTTAAAGGATCCTCAAAGTATCGATGATCCTTACTTAGGTAATATCCTAAACTTAAGCTATTTCATTTTATTATTTTCTCTTATAAGGATAAGGATCATGTATCCTTTATCCATCTCTCACGTGAGTTTAAGTTTTGAAAGTTCAGGTATCCTTAGCATAACGTTGGTTATCCACAGAAGCAATCCGTCTTATGGGTCTAACCCCAGTTATTCGGGCTTGTCCCCAGATTCCGCCTGTAGCGCACGATGATCCTGGTATAGTTCAAGGCTTTGGGACCAGTACTCGTTCTAGGGGCTGATAATTCCATTGTTCTGGCTATGCTTAGGATCCTACGTATAATGGTAGACGTACCATACATCCGGTCATAAGGTTTCTAACGTTTTCACGTTAGCTAAGGTTTCTAACGTTTTCACGTTAGCTAAGGTTTTGGCATCTTCATGTCACTAAGTTTGGATAGTCGCCAGTTAGGGCCATACTCCAGTTTACATACGATCCTTGGGCTTGTCCCCAGTTATCCTTGGGCTTGTCCCCAGCTATCCTTGGGCTTGTCCCCAGCTATCCTTGGGCTTGTCCCCAGTTATCCTTGGGCTTGTCCCCAGTTGCTAACTCTTTTCTTATACTGGCTTAGTCCCAAGTTATGCTCTATTTCAGGTCCTTGAAGATAGGCAGTTAGGGATCCTTGATCCTTATTTCACTCTAAGGTTTATCTTATAGTTATCCTTATTAAGGTTAGGATTCTAACTTGGATCCTCAGGTATGATCCTTAACTCTTCTGTTTTTTTTTTTTTTTTTTTAAATAACCCTTATACTTGACAACTGAACTTGTATTTCTTAAATCATGTCACTTTTTAAAACTTATCGGTTATGGGATATGTTATCCTTGTTCATATCCTAAACTTTTTGGATATCTTTTCTAATTTTTCAAGGCTTGATAAGTATAAACAGAATGAACATTACAACAGTTGGAAAGTAACATACTAAAAAGGATAGCAACACAAGATAAGCGACAAAAGGTTAAGTTTTTATTTATTAACATGAGGCTAACCCTTTAAAGGTTGTCAAAATTACCTACCCGAGCTTCTACCAGCAAAACGTGGCCCGTCCACTGGGGTAGGTAAAGGGTGTCCATGATAATGAGTTCAAAAGTAGTGCAGGAATATAAAGGCGGCAGGATCACAATGGCTTCATCCCCCAAACAGAGGATCCCTCCACCAATTGCAATCCTGCCTATTGTCCAAAGGATCATACATGATCCTCAACCCTAAAACCTATTGTTCAAAGTACAGACCATGAAATTGTTTCAAACATCACAACCACAAAAAACTATTACCAAAATAAAAAATTGGGCTCCGGCCTCAGCACATATATCCATCATCGCCCAATTGTGCAGCCTACACCTTTGCTGCATCCTCTTCTCCTCCAGCTGCGGTATCCTTCACCTGATCCTTCCCACTGCCACTTGCTTCAATCGCCAAGACTTCAGTAGCCTCCTCTTCCTCATCCTCAAGATCAGCCAACCTTTCCTTCCAACCCTCAACATCCCAGCTGTTTTTATCAAAGCTAGGATCTTGAGCTTCTTGGGCCATCTTCAATTTTGTCTGGTACATCGTAATGGCGGCAGAGACCTTAGCATTTTCCATAAGTTCATGCTTTTCATAGTCAAGGTGGATCAGAAGTTTGGCTGTCTTGGTCTTCTCATCTAGGAGTTCCTTCCGAGCATCAGCAAGTGCAAGATCCTTGAGCACAGCAACCTGTTGGAGATCGGCAATCTTTTTATCTTGATCCTCAACATGGCCCACATAATCCTCAATCTCAGCAAATTTCTGCAAAGGAAAAGGATAAAAGCGGTTCAAGATCAAGTGATTCTCATACGAGTAGGATACATAGGCAGAATAAAGGATCCTTACATCATTGAAGTATTCAAGGAACTGGTGGCGGATCAGTGGTAGACCCTGAAGATCCTCAGCATCAGAAGTTTTCCTTTTCTTGACACCCTTTCCTTTAGTGGGTGCCTTCGGAATGGAAATGCTAGGACTGGTGGTGGATCTCTTCCTTCTGGGTCGTACGACATCAAGGTCAGCAGTGTTGAATTGGGATACAGGCTTGACAGATTTTCCAGCACCTACACAATCAAAACAAGATAAGTATCTTTTCCTAGTTCATATTTCACTATATATATAAATTTTAAACAAGGATACTTACTTGACATTGTGACAGAGCCTGAGGATACCTCCTGTGAATCTTGGGTTGTTGTCTTGAAAGTTCTTGTTTCAGGATCAAGTTTCTTGAAAGCGAGGAGCCTTTCCTTAGCAGCAGGGGACAATTTGAGGTGTGAAACGGTGATAGCTGCATAACAAGAAAGCAAAAATATCAGTTATCCTTACATCAGAAGAAAGTTCCTAGTGATCCTTCTCAGGATCCTCCATCCTACCATGGGTAGCCCATTTTCTAGGAAGATCTTTTCCATCCTGGATGGAATCTCTCTTGACAAAAAAGAAGCGCCGTTTCCAATTAGCATCATTTTTGGTGGCTTTGAAGATCGGATGTTCCTCGCCAGGTTTACGTTTGAACAAATAACGGTGAGAGCCAAAGGTGGTAAGATCATACAGCTCCGCCAATTCTGACATGCCCAAAGCAATGCCTTCCTGTTCGATGATCCTCTCCAGGGTATACAAGACCCTCCAAATCATCGGCATGGCTTGGATATAAGAGATGCCGGTAAGGGAAAAGAAGGATTGTGTAAACTCTGGGAAAGGATAGGTGTATCCTATGGTGAATGGAGTGGCTGGAAATGCAACCCATGTTTCTGAAACATAGTCGCTAAGGGTAGTAGGATCAAAGGGTCTGAAAAAGGCATTCGCCGGAAAACAGCAACGGATTTTGTCTATATGTGCGTCGTTAAAACAACACTTTTCATTCGCTGAGTCCTTGATGATTTTCTGACTTTCCAAAGGGCTATCCTTCTTGTGATCTTTGCCCGGAGAACTTCGGAGCAACATCTTTGATGGAAAGATAAAAACAGAGCAAGAGAGGGAAAAGGATAGAGAGAGAGAATACCTGAACGTCTTCGGAACGTGGATTATAAAGGGAGTTTCTCTGAAAATTTAAATGCATTTGATCCTATCTATATCTCTATTTATAATCATGATCTTGCAGGTTGTCACTTCCGTGACATCATCATCGCAACGGCTAGTTCAAAATTAACGGCTATATATCCGTTAGTTTGTTACGGATAAGATTAAGAAAATATAAGTCGCTAATTTTACAATTTCACTCCTTATATTTTGGGGGCAATTGTTAGGGGAGGATTTTCTAACAATTAGTGATCCTTATTTGTTATCCTAATTAGTGATCCTTACTTCTGTGACAGGTGGTGATCCTCAGAAGGGCTTTAGGATCAGGATCATGGATCACTTCAAGGATCCTCATACTGACGATTGTTTACTTATGTTTTATAACATCTCGCAGGTATAACAAGCTTGACCAAGTCTTAGCGACATTCTTGGAGAATATTCCCGAAGTATTCTGCACGTGCTAGATCAAAACTAGACGTTATGGAGAACGTGGAGGCTTGGCCCGAAAGTCGGAGAGTTTGTTAGCTAGATATTTTTCTTATTTTAAAGGGAGTAACGAGCTAAGTTAGAGAGTTAGTGACACTTAGCCATTTCTCAGTTACACACACTCGTACAAACGCTCATACAAGCTCTCGTTCAAACACTTAGCAATTTCATACACTTTTTACACATTTCACCGTAGTGATCCTTGTACCTAGCTCGTTACTATCCGAAGTTGTAAACATTTAATCATTTATTAGAGCTTGGTGATCGGTAGTTTCCATCACCCGGGGTTTTTTGTGCCGGAGATCAACTCTTGATCAAGGGCTTTTTCCCCGTATAAATCCTTGTGTTGATTGTGCATTTTACATTGAAGTGATCCTCATCGCTGTTACATATATAAAGCATCATTCCCCTAAACAAAGAGTTTGGTTGCAATATCCTCATCAGATTTTCTGACCAAAACACTAACCATGGTCTTATGCAGGATCCAGGTATCAATCATGCCATGGCCAGAGAATTGCAAAAGTTAAAGGATATGATATCAAGTGTTCCAGGAGTGGTCAAACCTATCCCAGAGATTGCAGATGGGAGCCACAAGATATCTCGTTTTGCACCACCAATCTGTGATGCTGAGATACCCAAGAGATTCCATGTGCCAACAATGAAGCTGTATGATGGTTCCACAGATCCTGAGGAACACATAGCACAATACAGGGAGAGGATGGAGATCAATCCAATTCCAGAAAGGTTAAAGGAAGCATGCCTGTGCAAGGGATTCGGATCCACTCTTACTGGATCAGCTCTCAAATGGCTGCTAAGTCTTCCTCCCTATTCTATTACCTCATTTGCTAACCTAGTTAACTTGTTTAATAATCAATTTTCTTGTAGTAGAAAATTTGAAAGATTAACTAGTGATCTATATAGGATAACACAGGGTCATAATGAATCATTAAGGGATTACATTACCAAATTCAGTAAAGAATCCTTAGACATTCCCAACTTAGATATAGCCACGGCTGTTGAGGCCTTCAAAATGGGATTGCTTAGGGATTCATTGTTCTATGATGATCTTGTTATGACACCATGCAGGAACTTAGATGAGGTAAGAACACGAGCACTTAGGTTCATCCGGCTAGAGGACGATAAGAGGATCCAGGAGAGGTTAGCAGGATCCTCAAAGCAGGATAAGCAAGGATCCTCATTCAGGAACAACAAGTTCAAATCCTATAACAGATCTGATAACCAGAACGTGCATTCTATTGATCAAGAAGAGGATGATGAAGATTATCCTCCAATTTCTGAATATTGCTTTTGTGTTGATAACAATGAATTAATCCTTTCTATGCAGAACCTAGGTGATAAAGCTAGATGGCCGAGAAAAAATGATAGGCCAGCTGCAACTAAGGACAAATCTAAGTGGTGTGCATATCATGAAGATTTTGGGCATCTCACAGAAGAATGCATTGCACTAAGAAAGGAAATTGGATACTTGTTGAGCAAAGGGCATTTAAAGGAATTGTTGGGAAGGAAAAAGTCAAGAACTCAGGATCCTGAAAGGATCCCTGAGAAGGCTCCAGCCCCTCCAGCAGATGCACAAGTGATAAACTTTATTTCTGGAGGATCAGACATCTGTGGCACATCCTTCTCAGCAGCTAAAAGGCATGCAAAGGAAACTAAAATGGATAATGGAGAAAGACCAGTTCGAACATCAAGTGTCTCCGAAGGAAAAATCATAACCTTTGATGAGGATGATCGTGTTGATATCCAGGATCCTCATCACGATGGTTTAGTTATTACTCTTTTCATTTCTAACCATTTTGTTCGCAGGATCCTTATAGACGGAGGGAGTTCAGTGAACATTATCCAGCTTGATGTTCTAAAGAAGATGGGTATTCCTGAATCAGACATCATACCAAGATCCTCCGTGCTCGTGGGATTTAGTGGCGAAACCAAGAATACCCTGGGGGACATTAAACTCCCAATATACATTGAAGGCCTACACTCTTATCAAAAATTTTGTGTTATTGACTGTTTATCTTGTTGTAATGTTATCCTTGGCAGGCCTTGGATACACGATATGAAAGCAGTCCCATCTACCTACCATCAATGTGTGAAGCTCCCTAGTCCTTGGGGAATAGTGAAGATTGATAGCGATCAGCAGGAGGCTAAGAATTGCTACACTTCATCGATGAAACCAGCCTCGAAGTCAAGGGAGCAATAGCAATCAAAGTATCCTCCAAGGGATGTCTTGGAGGCAAGAGAGCAGGATGTGGTAGAAATCCTCATGGATCCTGATGATCCTGAATCCAAAATCTATATCGGATCAGGGATCCTTGGCGAAATGAAAGAAGACCTCGTATCCTTCCTCAAAAGGAGAAAGACTACCTTTGCATGGAAACACGAAGATATGACTGGTATATCCAAAGATGTTATCACTCCAAACTCGGCATCAACAGATCCTTCAAACCAATCCATCAAAGGAGAAGGAAGTTTGCACCGGAAAGGAATGCCATTATCCAGGAAGAGGTAGAGAAATTGCTCCAGGCAGGTATGATTAGAGAGGTCAAGTATCCAAGATGGTTGGCCAATGTGGTTGTTGTTCAAAAGAAAAACGGAAAGTGGAGGGTATGTGTCGATTTTACCGATTTAAATAAGGCATGTCCCAAGGATCCTTTCCCATTACCCCACATTGACTCCATGGTGGATGCAACTGCGGGTCATGAACTGTTAACTTTTATGGATGCTTCATCTGGATTCCAGCAAATCCAAATGGAACCATCCGACCAAGAGGATACAGCCTTCATGACTCCAACTGGTATATACTGCTATATTGCTATGCCGTTCGGATTAAGAAATGCAGGTGCAACATACCAAAGGCTGGTGAATATGATGTTCAAGGATCAGATTAGACAAACTATGGAGGTTTACATAGATGATATGGTGGTAAAATCCTTAAAAGCTGAGGATCACCTAAGAGACTTGGAGGAAGCATTCGATATCCTTGACAAATATAACATGAAACTTAATCCTTCAAAATGTCACTTTGGTGTTAAAGCAGGTAAATTCTTAGGATATATGGTGACAAAGAGAGGCATTGAAGCTAGTCCGGAACAAATTAAAGCAATAGTGAACATCAAATCTCCGGCAAATGCTAAGGATGTTCAAAGGCTAACAGGCAGGATAGCAGCTTTGAACAGATTCATATCCAAATCCTCAGAGAAGTGCAAAGAATTCTATGATATCCTAAGGAAGAACAAGAAATTTGAGTGGACTGAGAAGCATGAAAATGCTTTAAGATCCCTCAAGGATTACCTATCCTCAGCCCCGGCTTTGATGAAACCAGAAAAAGGCGATGTGCTATCCTTGTATCTTGCAGTATCCTCAAAAGCAGTAAGTGCGGTCCTTGTTAAGGATCATGAAGGTACACAACATCCTGTCTATTATGTAAGTAAAAGTTTACTTGATGCCGAATCCAGGTATTCACACCTTGAAAAGCTTATTCTTGCATTAATTATGGCATCTACTAAGTTAAGACATTATTTTGAAACTCATGTTATCATAGTTAAAACTAATTTTCCAATTAAGAATGTCCTCAGGAAACCAGAGATGTCAGGAAGGATGGCTAAGTGGGCAGTGAAGCTAAGTGCATATGATATAAGATATGAGCCTAGGACAGCCATCAAATCCCAAGCACTAGCTGACTTTGTGGCAGATTTCAGTAGTGATTTACAAGAAGAAGCTGAGTTAGAAGTCCAGCAGCTAGAAGAGACCAAGGATCCTTGGATACTCTACACTGATGGATCCTCAAATGTCAAAGGCACAGGGCTTGGAATACTACTAAAATCGCCACAGGGGGACATAATACCCCACTCTATAGCTTGTGAGTTCCAAACCACTAACAATGAGGCTGAATATGAAGCCTTAATTGCTGGTTTGCAAATTGCAAAGCATATGGGGATCAGGTATCTTGAGGTACATGTAGATTCATTGTTAATTACAAACCACTTTAATGGATCCTATGCTGTTAAAGGTGAAAAGCTAACCAAATATTTAGAGATAGTCAAAAGTTTGGCACTCTCTTTTGTTTCCTTTAGTTTGACGCAGGTACCAAGGGAAGAAAATACAGAAGCTGATGCATTGGCTAATTTAGGATCATCCTTGAAGATCCCGGAGGATATCAAGATCCCTATTATCCATATCCTGAACCCGGCTATTGAGGATCATGTGGCTATGGAGATAGGAAGTGATTCTGCAATGATCCCTAGTGAGGATACTCAATCCCATTCAGGATCAGGATCATGGATCTCACCAATTATGAGATACTTACAACATGGAGAGATTCCTACAGGAGAAAACCCTAGGGCTTTTAAATCTAAGGTATCTCAATTCACAATTTTAAATAATGTGTTGTATAGACGATCTCTTGCAGGACCATACTTGAGATGCATTGAGGATCCTGAAATCCAAGAAGTTTTAAAAGACTTCCATGAAGGAGATTGTGGAAACCACACTGGGGGTAGGGCATTATTCTCAAGGATCCTGAGGACAGGATACTACTGGCCAACCATGAAGAGAGATGCTGTGGAGTATGCTAAAAGGTGTGATCCTTGTCAGAGACACAGCAATATCCTTCATCAACCAGCTGAATTATTGCATCCTATATCCTCCTCTTGGCCATTTATGAGATGGGGGATGGATATAGTTGGAAAGCTCCCTAAGGCACCTGGTGGAAAAGTATTCATGCTAGCTATGACTGATTACTTCTCCAAGTGGATAGAAGCTGAAGCTTTTGCCCAAGTCAGAGAAAAGGAAGTTATATCCTTCATTAAAAGAAATATTATCACTAGATTTGGAATTCCTTCTGAAATTATATGTGATAATGGTTCCCAATTTATTGGGGGCAGAACCACTAACTTTTGTGACCGCTGGGGGATTAAGATGATAACATCAACACCAGTCCACCCACAAGCTAATGGTCAGGCAGAATCATCCAACAAGATCATCATCAACAATTTGAAGAAGAAGCTTGGATCCAAGAAAGGGAAATGGGCAGAAGAACTACCCTATGTGCTTTGGGCTGATAGGACAACCCCCAAGAATGCTACTGGTCAAACACCATTCTCTTTGGTGTTTGGGGCAGAATCAGTGATCCCAACAGAAATGGTGGTTCCAACTGCAAGAACAAGTACCCGTGATCCTGAGAAGAATGATGAGAACTTGGCTCAAGACCTGGATACTATTGAAGAAATCAGGGATATGGCTAGGATAAGGATGGCCAGTTATCAACAAAGAATGGCCGGTGCTTACAACAAAAATGTCAGGATCAGGAGGTTTCAAGTTGGAGATATGGTATTAAGAAAAGCATTCCAAAATACCACCAATCCTGCTGATGGAAAATTGGCTCCAAAATGGGAAGGCCCTTATTTGATTGAAGCTGAAGCAGGAAAGGGGGCATATAGATTGCTAACCATGGAAGGTGATTTGCTACCAAGGAGCTTGGAATGTTGTCCACTTGAAGAAATATTTTATGTGAGCAGGATCCTCATGGCACAGATGATCCTCAGGATAGGTGTATCCTTAAAGGATCCTCAAAGTATCGATGATCCTAACTTAGGTAATATCCTAACTTGAATTATTTCATTTCTTTATTTTCTCATATAAGGATAAGGATCATGCATCCTTTATCCATCTCTTACGTGAGTTCAAGTTTTGAAAGTTCAGGTATCCTTAGCATAACGTTGGTTATCCGCAGAAGCAATCCGTCCTTTGGGTTTAACCCCAGTTATTCGGGCTTGACCCCAGTTCCGCCTGTAGCGCACGATGATCCTGGCATAGTTCAAGGCATTGGGACCAGTACTCGTTTTAGGGGCTGATAATTCCATTGTACTGGCTATGCTTAGGATCCTACGTATAATGGTAGACGTACCATACATCCATTCATAAGGTTCTAACGTTTTCACGTTAGCTTAGGTTTTGGCATATTCATGTCACCAAGTTTGGATAGTCGCCAGTCAGGGCCATACTCCAGTTTACATACGATCCTTGGGCTTGTCCCCAGTTATCCTTGGGCTTGTCCCCAGTTATCCTTGGGCTTGTCCCCAGTTATCCTTGGGCTTGTCCCCAGTTGCTAACTCTTTTCTTATGATTGGCTTAGTCCCAAGTTATGATCTATTTCAGGTCCTTGAAGATAAGCAACTAGGGATCCTTGATCCTTACTTCTTTCTAAGGTTTATTTTACAGTTATCCTTATTATGGTTAGGATCCTAACTTGGACCCTCAGGTATGATCCTTAACTATTTTTAATCCTATTTATTATTTATTTGAATAACCCTTATACTTGACAACTGAACTTATGTTTCTTAAACCATATAACTTTTTAGAACTTATCGTTTATGGGATATGTGATCCTTGATCATATCCTAAATTTTCTGGATATCTTTTCTAATTTTTCAAGGCTTGATAAGTATAAACAAAATGAACATTACAACAGTTGGAAAGTAAGATATTAACAAGGATAACAACACATGATAAGCGGCAGAAGGTTAAGTTTTTATTTATTAACAAAAGACTAACCCTTAAAAGGTTGTCAAAATTACCTACCCGAGCATCTACCAGCAAAACGTGGCCCGTCCGCTGGGGTAGGTAAAGGGTGTCCATGATAATAAGTTCAAGAGTAGTGCAGGAATATAAAGGCGGCAGGATCACAATGGCTTCATCCCCCAAACAGAGGATCCCTCCACCATATGCAATCCTGCCTATTGTCCTAAGGATCATACAAGATCCTTAATCCTAAAACCTATTGTTCAAAGTACAAACCATTAAATTGTTCAACACCACAACCACAAAAAGCTAATACCAAATTTAAAAAATTGGGCTCCGGCTATGTCTAGAAATGTCCATCATTGCCCAATCAAGCAGCCTAAACCTTTGCTGCATCACCACCTCCGGCTCCACTTGCTTCACCAGCTTCATCCTTGCTTCCAGCCTCAATTGTCAGGATCTCTTCAGCCTCCTCTTCATCACCCAATTCAGCCAGCCTTGCTTTCCATTCTTCAATTTCCCAGCCGCTTTTGTCGAAGGCAGGATCCTGAGCTTCCAAGGCCATTTGCAGCTTGGTTTTGTACATTGCTATGGCGGCAGAAACTTTAGCATCATCTGTGATCTCCTGCCTTTCATAGTCAAAATTAACCAGCACCTTAGCCATCTTCTGTTTGGTATCCTGGAGTTCCTTCTGAAGATCAGCAAGTGCAAGATCCTTGAGCACAGCAACCTGCTGGAGGTCGGCAATTTTCTTATCCTGATCCTCAACGTGGCCGACATAATCCTCGATCTCAGAGAATTTCTGTAAAGAGGATAAAGGATAAGGTCAGGATTAAGTGATCCTCAAATCAGCAGGATATATTAGCAGGATATGTCGACATGATATATGAGCAAAGACAGTGATCCTCACCTCATTAAAGTACTCAAGGAATTGATGACGGATTAGAGGCAGGCCCTGCAAATCCTCAGCATCGGAGGCCTTCCTCCTTTTGATTCCCTTTCCTTTGAGGGGTGCCTTGGGGATTGAGGTTGTCGGGCTGGCAGGAACCTTTCTTTTGGAAGATTTGACAGTGGTGAGATCGGTGACACTGAACCTTGAAGCAGCTTTGGCAGATTTTCCAGCACCTACACAACCAAAACAAGATAAGTATCTTTTCTTAATTCATATTTCACTATTTATTTAAATTTTAAACAAGGATACTTACTTGACATTGTGACAGAGCCTGAGGATACCTCCTGAGAGTCTTGGGTTATTGTCTTAAAAGTTCTAGTTTCAGGATCAAGGTTCCAGAAAGCAGCAAGCCTGTCCCTGGTTGCGGATGTTGTGATGAGATGAGAAACAGAGACAGCTGCATGACACAAGACAAAAGGGGTTAGTGATCCTATCACATGAACAAGACTACCTGGTGATCCTTCTCATGATCCTCCAGCCTACCATTGGTGGACCATGTCTTAGGGAGATCTTTTTCGTTTAGAATGGAATCCCTCCTGACAAAGAAGAAGCGACGTTTCCAATCTTTGTCGTTCTTGGTGACTTTGAGAAGAGGATGATCTGCACCGGGTTTTCGCTTGAACAAATAACGGTGGGAACCGAAGGTAGTAAGATCATACAGTTCCGCCAATTCCGACATTCCTAAATCAACGCGTTCTTGCTCGATGATCCTCTCTAGGGTATATAAAACCCTCCAAATCATCGGCATGGCTTGGATGTAAGATATGCCGGTCAGGGAAAAGAAGGATTGTGTGAATTCTGGGAAAGGATAGGTGTACCCTATAGTGAATGGAGTAGCTGGAAAGGCAACCCATGTTTCAGAAACATAGTCGCTAAGAACAGTGGGATCAAAGGGTTTGAAGAAGGCACTCGCCGGAAAAAACTGACGGATTTTATCTACTTGTGCATCGTTAAAACAACACCTTTCATTCGCTGAGTCCTTGATGATTTTTTGACTCTTCAAAGGGCTATCCTTCTTGTGATCCTTGCCCGGTGAACTTCGGAGCAACATTTTCGAAGTGACGGAGATAAAGAAAGTAAAACAGAGTAAGAGAGGAAGAAAGAGGAGAAAGAAATACCTGGTTGATCGTCGACTGAGAATTTAAAGGGAGTTTCTTTCGAATTTGAATGCATAATGATCCTATCTATATCTCTATTTATAATTATGATTCTGCAGGATTGTCACTTCCGTGACGTCATGATCGCAACGGCTAGTTCTATTTTAACGGCTATATATCCGTTAGTTTGTTGCGGATAAGATCAGTAAAATATAACTCACATATTTACAATTTAACTCCTTATATTTTGGGGTCAATTGTTAGGGGAGGATTTTCTAACAATTAGTGATCCTTATTCGTTATCCTAATTAGTGATCCTTACTTCTGTGACAGGTGGTGATCCTCAGAAGAGCTTCAGGATTAGGATCATGGATCACTTTAAGGATCCTCGTACTGACGATTGTTTGTTTATATTTTGTACTACCTCGCAGGTATAACAAGCTTGACCAAGTCTTGGCGACATTCCTGGAGAATATTCCCGAACTATTCTGCACGTGCTTAGCTAGAAATGGACGTTGTGGAGAACGTGGAAGCTTGGCGCGAAAGTCGGATAGTTAGTTAGAGTAGATTATTTCTAATTTAAAAGGGGTAACGAGCTAGTAGAGAAACACTTAGTCATTTCTGAGCTACACACACTCACATACTCGCACACTCGAAGCTCTCGACGAACATTCATTCGTTTTCACTCACACTTATACGTTATATTCTAGTGATCCTTGTACCTAGCTCGTTACTATCCGAAGTTGTAAACATTAATTGATTTATTTGAGCTTGGTGATCGGTAGTTTCCATCACCCGGGGTTTTTTATGCCGGAGATCAACTCTTGATCAAGGGCTTTTTCCCCGTATAAATCCTTGTGTTGTTTGTGCAATTTACATTGAAGTGATCCTCATCGCTGTTACACATTTTAAGCATCATTCCCCGAAACAAAGAGTTTGGTTGCAATATCCTCATCAGATTTTTTGACCAAAACAGTCACCAATAGAAATCCTTGAGATCTTGGTACATCTTATCCGCACCGGGATAAATTGAGTACCGAGACTTGTGGGCTTCATCAAAAATAATCTTTCTCAAACCACCAAACAGAGGAACCCAATTCCTTTTCATGAAGCATAGCGTTCCTTCCTCGTTTGGCACTAATTGCTTCTCCATCCCACGGAGATATTCCTCTTCAATGTTCCTTTCTTTCAGAGCCTCTTTCTGAGCGGCACGAATGCGCAAAGCGAGATCCGTCTGGACGATCATTTCCAAAGCCCTAACCCTTATGGGCTTAATCCTTTTTTTTCGACTTAGGGCGTCGGCAACCACATTCGCCTTCCCTGGATGATACTTGATCTCGCAGTCGTAATCGTTCAATAATTCGACCCAATGTCTTTGTCTCATATTCAACTCTTTATGGTCGAATATGTGCTGCAGACTCTTATGATCCGTAAAGATTGTACACTTTGTACCATATAAATAATGTCTCCAAATTTTCAGCGCAAATACCACTGCGCCTAGCTCCAAATCATGCGTAGTTTAGTTCCTTTCATGAACTTTCAATTGGCGTGAAGCGTAAGCTATAACTTTCTGGCGCTGCATCAACACGCAACCCAATCCTTAACGCGAGGCGTCACAGTATACCACGAAATCATCAGTTCCTTCTGGTAGCGCTAAGATCGGCGCATTGCAAAGCTTGTCTTTCAGTAACTGGAATGCTTCTTCCTGTTTGATTCCCCAATCAAACTTCCTATCCTTCTGTGTCAGCGCGGTCAGAGGTTGAGCGATTTTAGAAAAATCCTCAATGAATCTTCGATAATAACCAGCCAAACCCAAGAACTGTCGAATCTCGGTTGGCGTCTTTGGGGTCTCCCAACTCTTTATCGCCTCGATCTTTGTGGGATCAACATGGATTCCATTTCCATTTACCACATGTCCAAGGAACTGGACTTCGCATAGCCAGAACTCACACTTCGAGAACTTGGCGTATAATTTCTCCTTCTTAAGTAGCTCTAGAATAGCTCTTAAGTGCTGTTCGTGCTCGTCCTTTGTCTTCGAGTAAATCAGAATGTCGTCAATAAATACGATCACAAACTTATCCAAGTACGGCTTGCAGACTCGGTTCATTAGGTCCATGAAAACTGCAGGTGCGTTTGTCAACCCAAACGGCATAACTAGGAACTCGTAGTGTCCATAACGAGTCCTAAAGGCTGTCTTCGGGATACTTTCCTCTTGTATCCTAAGTTGATGGTATCCAGATCGAAGATCGATCTTTGAATAAAACCTTGAGCCTTACAACTGGTCAAACAGATCGTCGATTCTCGGCAAAGGATATCTATTCTTGATGGTCAACTTATTAAGCTCACGGTAGTCTATACACATACGGAAACTACCGTCCTTCTTTTTAACGAACAGTACTGGAGCTCCCCAAGGTGAGAAGCTTGGTCTGATGAATCCTTTATCTAATAGCTCTTGGAGTTGTGTCGACAACTCCTGCATCTCTGATGGCGCAAGTCTATAGGGTGCCTTGGCTACAGGCGCGGCGCCTGGAACCAAGTCAATGTGGAACTCGACTTGCCTTGGAGGCGGTAATCCTGGCAAGTCTTCAGGAAAGACTTCCGGATATTCTCTGACGACTGGAATGTCTTCGATCTTCGGCTCAGCAGCTTTCTTATCCACGATGTGTGCCAAGAATGCAACACATCCCTTCTTCAAGCACTTTCTAGCTTTTAGACAGCTAATAATTCTCAGCGGTGTATCATGCTTTTCTCCGTGCACTATGATTGTTTCTTCATCCGTCACAGGGATGCGGATGGTCTTCTCATGACAAACTATCGCGGCTTTGTTACTCGATAGCCAATCCATTCCCACTACCACATCAAAGCTTCCCAACTCGATAGGTAGTAAGTCTAGCGTAAACTCGTGTCCTCCTAGTTCAATCACACAACCTCGGACAACTTCATTGGTCTCAACTAGTTTCCCATTTGCTAATTCGATGGAGTACGGAGCGTCTAACTTACTAGGCGTCAACCCAAGTATATTCTTAAATTCTAATGACACGAAGCTATAATCGGCACCAGTATCAAACAAAACGGATGCAAAGCGTTGGTTTATAGGAAACGTACCGGTGACTACGTTTGGATCCTGGCGCGCTTGTGACAACTCGAAATTTAGAACCTTTCGTTGTACGCTTGAACGCTAAGTGACTAACTAATTTGATGATTTAATGAATGATATATGTGAACTCATATGATTATGTTTGTGATTGTATGTATGTGTGTATTAGTATGAACCGCGACACAAGGACCCAACTCGAGACCATGTGGTCTCGAGTGAACAATGCAACATATGGGCCGGTTGGCCACACACACACCCTTAGCCCATTCGAAGACCCATTAGGGTGCACCACTTGAAGCTAGTATATATGTTATGCACCTAGCCATCTTTGCCATTTTCTTTGGATAACACACACACACTCCTACTCCCTCTCACTAAAACCCTAGACACCAAACATCACATTTCTTCTCCTTCTTCTCGGATTCGACCGGCAACACAAGAGCTCTCAGATTCAAGCTTAAGTTCTCCCTTGAAAACTTAACCGGTTAGTGATTCATGCCATGTGTTGTATTCGGTTGATGATAGTGGGTAGCATTTCGGTTGATGATGATGTGTGATGAAGATACTTGATAATGTGTTTGCTTGCTAAAGATTCATGCATGATTAAAGTGTTTGTTTGTTTGATGAGTTCTTGTTTGATTAAATGATACATGCTTAGGAGAACATGGCTTTTATAGAATAACATTTGAACAAGATAGTTGAATAACAAAAGAATGATGAGCTTAGGGCTATTCATGATCATCCGATTTTTATGTATGAGATTATGGAACAAATGTTTTGTTTGCAAGATGAGCTTGTTGTCTAGTTTAGGAATTATAACTCTTGTCCGTAAAATGCAAAGTGTGTTTGAATAAGAGTTGTTTGTGCTATGAACATTTGATGATTATGATGAACCACTTGAATATTTGAAGAACATGATGAATATCATATGAACATGTTTTGAATATTTGAAAACTGATATGTTTGATCCAAATTGGCAAATTGCTAGACAAGAAAACATGTTTAAGTGGAGGGTACAAACTGTTACATGAAATCGGTTTTCCATTGGATAGTACACTGTGCAGAATCAGCTTATGTCCAGTCGAGACCTTCGGTTGCGACTCGAGACCACCGCATGATGAGTCGAAATCCCCCGGTTGCGACATCGGTTGCGAGTCGCAAACACCTGGTTGCGACTCGAAACCACACGTGATCAGCACACAAACCTTATGACTCGAAATCTCAGTTACGAGTCCGGTTGCGACTCGAGACCAAAACAGCATGAACCGAGACCATGATTACGAGTCCGGTTGCGACTCGAGACCGTGACCATGATAACTCGAGACCGCAGTTTGCGACTCGGGTTGCGAGTCGAGAACGCCTGGTTGCGACTCGAGACTATACGCATGTACACGCTGTTTGGACTTGCACCTCATTACGGACTTAAGTAATTGGGCCGGACCTTTGGGCCTAATGCATGGACCTTATACGTGCTGTTGTTTATGAATGATTATTTGGGCTACCATGGATGAAACTTGCATGCAATGTGCTAGCATACGTGTAGAACATACGTGCAATACGTGGTTTGAACCTGACTTGTATGATACAACTATGATAGGACGCGAGTGACCACAATATTGCTTGTTTGACTTTTCTGTGTATCTACCGAGCAAACCAAGGTGAGTTCACACCCTCTACAAAGCATGGGATTCCCAGGGGTCGGGAATTGGGGTTAAGGAATGTGGATTCCTCGTCCTCCTTGGGTAGGACAGCAATGGTTCAGGAATGTAATTCCTCGTCCTCACGGACAGATAACTCGTACTAGACCAAAACTCTATCATGAAGTCCCTCATTTTTGTATCGACTTAATCGCTGGGCCAATGGCGAGCGGGTCATTAGTTAGATAGCGCTATTTAGGTCTGACAAACCTCACACCGTGCCGCAGAGGACGGGCGTGAACTAATGGATCTGGGGCATGTCAATGATGATAGACATTGACAGTTTCAGGGCACATAAACACGACTACAGTCAGCAGTCGATATGGTAACGAGTCTAGTGTATACATGGGGTAGCCCCCACGGCCGAAATGCCAGATAACTAACACGGGGTAGCCCCCACGGCTGGATTGCCAGAGTAACCGGGAATAAACAAATCACGTTTTTAACTATGGGGTAACCCCCACGGCAGGATGCCAGCTAAAGGAAACTGTTTTCGAAACAACTTAAAACGAACACCCAACCGTGAACTCACTCAACTTGTTGTTGACTCGTTACTACATGCTTTGCAGGTCCTTAGGTTCTTATCTGGAGCTTGCATGGAGGAGGATCGTTGTGGGACATGGACGACTGTGTGCCATGTTGAACTTTGAAACAATTAAACTTATGTTTTGATTTAAGACTTATGCTTCCGCTTGCAACTTAACTATGTTTTGTTGAACACCAATTGTATTGGTTGAACGTTTATAACTATGTGTTTGCTTGTTCAATATGATTGGTGGCTGGATCCTGGTCAGTCACGCCTCCAAGCGGTTGTACTCCGCAGGTGGATTTTGGGGGTGTGACAGATTGGTATCAGAGCCATTGGTTATAGAGAACTTGGTTTTAATAAAGGAAAAGGGTTTTATTAAAATCAGACTATAACCTGTACAGTGCTCAACGGTCCACAACGACGCTTCACTCCACATGCAAGGCTCGACACTCTAGGTGATATGGTCTGTGTATATTGCCTACTTGTTAGTTACATAGTACATTGCTTATGGTATACTTGGTTAGTATGACTACAGTTGCTTGAACACGTGCGTGCTTACTCTATTTTATCGTCGTACTTTCGCGAACCCCTCTCACTCACGTTCTTCTTGATATGAAGATCATGTCTGGACGCGTTAACCTGACACAAGCCCAGTTGACGGCTCTGATCAACGAACGAGTTGCCGCAGTACTTGCAGCTGCACACGCAGGAGGTATATCCTGCAGTCCGAACTCATTCTAGGATCTTTAGAATCCTACTCTCGTGAACCAACCTTTGTGTTAAACTCTGTCTTTTCTTTCACCCACGATAGGTCAGCATGTTCAACCACCCGTGTGCACTTTTATGACTTTCATGGACTGCCGACCAACTACTTTTAGCGGCACTGAAGGAGCAGTAGGTCTCCTACACTGGTTTGAGAAGCTAGAATATGTGTTCGAAATGTGCGAATGCCCTGAGGCGCGCAGGGTGAAGTATGCTACTGGTACTCTCGAGGGTTTAGCCCTCACATGGTGGAACGCTCAGGTTCAGATGTTGGGGTTGGTTGCCGCCAACGCCACCCCATGGGAAACTTTTAAGGAGATGATCAAGGAAGAATACTGCAGTCGTGATGAGATTCACAAACTGGAAGTGGAGTTCTTCAACCTCAAGATGACGGGGTCGGAGATTGAAGCTTATGTGAAAAGGTCGAACGAACTGGCAATTCTGTGCCCTACTATGGTGGATCCTCCCATCAAACGCATCGAACTATTTCTTCAGGGCTTAGTGCCGGAAATCCAAAGCCATGTGACTTCAGCGAACCTCGCCACCTACCAGCAAACTGTTCAGTTGGCTCACCGTCTCACGGATCAAGCGGTGGAGCAGAACAAGTTACCAAAACGCATAGGTGCTGCAACTACTTCTGGTACCTCTAGTGACAACAAACGGAAATGGGATGGAACTTCAAGTAAGGGTTCGACTTCTGTTCAGACCCAGTCCCAGCAGAGAAAGACTGAGGACTACAAGAGCCCTAATCAGCAATCGTCTGGTGGTCAAAGTCGTGGTGGGTACAAAGGAAATCACCCCAAATGCAATCGCTGCAGCCTGCACCACAGCGGGCCATGCACCAGGGGCAACTGTCATCGGTGCAACAAGCCTGGTCACGCTGCAAAGTATTGCAGGAGCTTATACCCCGCCAATCAGAATCGTCATCAAGCTCAACAGAATCAACGCCAGCAGCAACAGCAAGGTGATAACAAAGGATGCTTTCAGTGTGGAGCTGAGGGCCACTTCAAGAGAGACTGTCCCCAACTGAACAGGAACCAGAACAACAACAACAATAACAACAATCAGGGGAATGGTAACAATGGGAACAACCACAACAATGGCGCCAGGGGGCGGGTGTTTGTGATTGGCCAAGGTGAAGCAAGGAATGACCCCAATGTTGTGGCGGGTAAGTTCCTTCTCGACGACTTTTATGTTTCAGTTTTATTTGATTCGGGCGCCGATACTAGCTACATGTCACTAGAAGTTAGTCGAATGCTTAAGCGTATTCCAACACCCTTGAACAACAAGCACACCGTAGAGCTAGCAAATGGTAAGAGTTTAGAAGCCACACACATAGTCAAGGGTTGTAAACTTATTCTCGCTGACCAGACCTTCTCTATCGACCTCATTCCTATTGTCTTGGGTAGTTTCGACGTTGTCATTGGGATGGATTGGTTATCCCAACACCGAGCAGAGATTCTTTGCAACGAGAAGGTTGTCCGTATTCCAGGTCCCGGTGGTGAACCTCTCATGATTCATGGCGACAAGAGGAGTGCTGTTGAGAACGTCATTTCTCTCCTTAAGGCCCAAAAGTGCTTGCGAAAGGGCCACACTGCCATTTTGGCTCTCGTTACTGACACCTCACAAAGAGAGAAGAAGATAGAAGATTTTCCAGTTGTACGTGATTTTCCAGAGGTATTTCCTGAGGAATTACCTGGTCTTCCGCCTCATCGCCAAGTCGAGTTTCAGATCGAACTAGCTCCTGGAGCTGCGCCCATAGCCCGTGCACCTTATCGATTGGCTCCATCAGAGTTGAAAGAACTCTCTACGCAACTACAAGAGCTCCTGGATAAGGGTTTTATTCGTCCTATCTCATCGCCCTGGGGAGCTCCAGTGCTATTTGTGAAGAAGAAAGACGGTACCTTCAGAATGTGCATCGACTACCGAGAACTCAACAAGGTGACGGTGAAGAATCGCTATCCTCTACCGCGGATCGACGACTTGTTCGACCAGTTGCAAGGGTCGAGCTACTATTCGAAGATTGATTTGAGATCGGGTTATCACCAGCTGAGAGTCCGGGAAGAGGACGTCTCTAAAACAGCTTTCAAAACTCGATACGGGCACTATGAGTTTTTGGTCATGCCTTTTGGGATGACAAACGCACCTGCGGTTTTCATGGACTTGATGAACCGAGTGTGCAAGCCTTACCTGGACAAGTTCGTTATAGTCTTCATCGACGACATCCTGATCTATTCCAAGAGTCGGGAGGAACACGAGCAGCATCTGCGACTTATTCTGGAACTCCTACGAACCGAACAGCTTTATGCAAAGTTCTCGAAATGCGACTTCTGGCTTCGAGAAGTCCATTTCCTAGGCCACGTGGTAAACAAGGATGGGATTCACGTTGATCCATCCAAGATAGACTCGATTAAGAACTGGCCTGCACCTCGCACACCAAAGGAAATCCGCCAGTTCTTGGGTTTGGCGGGATACTACCGGAGATTCATAAAGGATTTTTCTAAGATTGCACAGCCTCTCACCTCACTAACGCAGAAGGGCGTTGTTTATCGCTGGGGGAATGCACAGGAGTTGGCATTTCAGCACTTAAAGGATAGACTTTGCAGCGCACCTATCCTTTCCTTGCCAGAAGGCACAGACGATTTTGTGGTCTACTGCGACGCATCAATTCAAGGTCTTGGTTGCGTGTTGATGCAACGAGACAAAGTTATAGCCTACGCCTCACGCCAACTTAAGGTTCATGAAAAGAACTACACTACGCATGACTTAGAGCTGGGAGCTGTTGTTTCTGCACTTAAGTTATGGCGGCATTACCTGTACGGTACCAAATGCGCCATCTACACTGACCACAGGAGCCTCGAGCATATCTTCAAGTAGAAGGAACTGAATATGCGACAACGACGATGGGTCGAACTATTGAATGACTACGAGTGCTCAATCAGGTATCACCCGGGCAAGGCCAATGTTGTGGCTGACGCCCTCAGTCGGAAGGACACTGCGCCTAAGCGCGTGCGAGCTTTACAACTCACGATCCACTCTAGTCTCCCTTCCCAGATACGAGCTGCTCAGATAGAAGCGCTGAAACCAGAAAACGTCAGGGCTGAGGCTCTACGCGGATCAAGGCAACGATTAGAACAGAAGGAAGACGGTGCTTACTACGTAACGGGACGCATTTGGGTCCCACTCTATGGCAACCTACGAGAGCTTGTGATGGACGAAGCACACAAGTCTCGCTACTCAGTACACCCTGGATCAGATAAGATGTATTATGATATCAAAACTACGTACTGGTGGCCTAGCATGAAGGCTCACATAGCAACCTACGTCAGCAAGTGCCTGACTTGTGCCAGAGTCAAGTCTGAATACCAGAAACCATCAGGCCTACTCCAACAACCAGAGATACCTCAATGGAAATGGGAGCAAATTTCCATGGATTTTGTTACTGGCCTACCTAGGTCCCAGCGCGGGAACGATACTATTTGGGTGATCGTGGATCGACTCACAAAATCTGCACACTTCTTGGCTATCAAGGAGACGGATAAGTTCTCCACCCTTGCAGAAATATACCTTAAGGAAGTCGTTTCGAGGCACGGGGTGCCCACCTCTATTATCTCGGATCGAGATGCGCGTTTTACTTCAGAACTGTGGCAAGCAATGCACAAATCCTTTGGCTCACGATTAGATATGAGCACAGCGTATCACCCTCAGACGGACGGGCAGTCCGAGCGCACTATTCAAACCTTAGAAGACATGCTTCGTGCATGTGTAATCGACTTTGGCAACCGCTGGGAAAAGCATCTGCCACTTGTGGAATTCTCGTACAATAACAGCTACCACACCAGCATTAAAGCTGCTCCATTTGAGGCATTGTACGGACGTAAATGCCGGTCACCTCTTTGCTGGGCAAAGGTGGGAGATAGTCAGATCACTGGTCCAGAATATGTGGTAGACACAACCGAACAAATTGCACAAATACGAAAACGCATGACGGCAGCTCGCGAACGTCAGAAAGTTTACGCCGACATGGGCAGGAAACCGCTTGAGCTCCAGGTTGGGGAGCGGGTACTACTCAAAGTTTCACCCTGGAAGGGTGTGGTTCGTTTTGGGAAACGCGGCAAACTTAACCCACGATACGTTGGACCTTTCGAAGTCATTGAGAAAATAGGCAGGGTGGCCTACAGACTGAACTTACCAGCAGAACTCGGTGCAGTTCACAACGTTTTTCACGTGTCGAATCTGAAGAAGTGTCCGTCAGATGAGACCCACGTAGTTCCTCTGAAGGAACTCACTATCGACGAACAGTTACGATTCGTCGAGGAACCAGTCGAAATCACGGACCGGGATGTTAAGGTCCTCAAGAGCACCAGAATACCTCTCGTTCGAGTTCGTTGGAACTCACGTCGCGGCCCAGAGTTCACCTGGGAGCGCGAAGATCAGATGAAACAAAAGTATCCCCAACTGTTCGCAAACAGTACACCCACTACTGAGGCCGAAGCTACGGAATTTCGGGACGAAATTCCAGATCAACGGGGGGTGGATGTGATACCCCAGGAAAACCAGGAAAACCATACAACTTAACTAGCTTCCTCAGTGAGTGCTTACCAAATTTCGGGACGGAATTTCTTTCAACTTGGGGATGATGTGACAACTCGAAATTTAGAACCTTTCGTTGTACGCTTGAACGCTAAGTGACTAACTAATTTGATGATTTAATGAATGATATATGTGAACTCATATGATTATGTTTGTGATTGTATATATGTGTGTATTAGTATGAACCGCGACACAAGGACCCAACTCGAGACCATGTGGTCTCGAGTGAACAATGCAACATATGGGCCGGTTGGCCACACACACACCCTTAGCCCATTCGAAGACCCATTAGGGTGCACCACTTGAAGCTAGTATATATGTTATGCACCTAGCCATCTTTGCCATTTTCTTTGGATAACACACACACTCTCCTACTCCCTCTCACTAAAACCCTAGACACCAAACATCACATTTCTTCTCCTTCTTCTCGGATTCGACCGGCAACACAAGAGCTCTCGGATTCAAGCTTAAGTTCTCCCTTGAAAACTTAACCGGTTAGTGATTCATGCCATGTGTTGTATTCGGTTGATGATAGTGGGTAGCATTTCGGTTGATGATGATGTGTGATGAAGATACTTGATAATGTGTTTGCTTGCTAAAGATTCATGCATGATTAAAGTGTTTGTTTGTTTGATGAGTTCTTGTTTGATTAAATGATACATGCTTAGGAGAACATGGCTTTTATAGAATAACATTTGAACAAGATAGTTGAATAACAAAAGAATGATGAGCTTAGGGCTATTCATGATCATCCGATTTTTATGTATGAGATTATGGAACAAATGTTTTGTTTGCAAGATGAGCTTGTTGTCTAGTTTAGGAATTATAACTCTTGTCCGTAAAATGCAAAGTGTGTTTGAATAAGAGTTGTTTGTGCTATGAACATTTGATGATTATGATGAACCACTTGAATATTTGAAGAACATGATGAATATCATATGAACATGTTTTGAATATTTGAAAACTGATATGTTTGATCCAAATTGGCAAATTACTAGACAAGAAAACATGTTTAAGTGGAGGGTACAAACTGTTACATGAAATCGGTTTTCCATTGGATAGTACACTGTGCAGAATCAGCTTATGTCCAGTCGAGACCTTCGGTTGCGACTCGAGACCACCGCATGATGAGTCGAAATCCCCCGGTTGCGACATCGGTTGCGAGTTGCAAACACCTGGTTGCGACTCGAAACCACACGTGATCAGCACACAAACCTTATGACTCGAAATCTCAGTTACGAGTCCGGTTGCGACTCGAGACCAAAACAGCATGAACCGAGACCATGATTACGAGTCCGGTTGCGACTCGAGACCGTGACCATGATAACTCGAGACCGCAGTTTGCGACTCGGGTTGCGAGTCGAGAACGCCTGGTTGCGACTCGAGACTATACGCATGTACACGCTGTTTGGACTTGCACCTCATTACGGACTTAAGTAATTGGTCCGGACCTTTGGGCCTAATGCATGGACCTTATACGTGCTGTTGTTTATGAATGATTATTTGGGCTACCATGGATGAAACTTGCATGCAATGTGCTAGCATACGTGTAGAACATACGTGCAATACGTGGTTTGAACCTGACTTGTATGATACAACTATGATAGGACGCGAGTGACCACAATATTGCTTGTTTGACTTTTCTGTGTATCTACCGAGCAAACCAAGGTGAGTTCACACCCTCTACAAAGCATGGGATTCCCAGGGGTCGGGAATTGGGGTTAAGGAATGTGGATTCCTCGTCCTCCTTGGGTAGGACAGCAATGGTTCAGGAATGTAATTCCTCGTCCTCACGGACAGATAACTCGTACTAGACCAAAACTCTATCATGAAGTCCCTCATTTTTGTATCGACTTAATCGCCGGGCTAATGGCGAGCGGGTCATTAGTTAGATAGCGCTATTTAGGTCTGACAAACCTCACACCGTGCCGCAGAGGACGGGCGTGAACTAATGGATCTGGGGCACGTCAATGATGATAGACATTGACAGTTTCAGGGCACATAAACACGACTACAGTCAGCAGTCGATATGGTAACGAGTCTAGTGTATACATGGGGTAGCCCCCACGGCCGAAATGCCAGATAACTAACACGGGGTAGCCCCCACGGCTGGATTGCCAGAGTAACCGGGAATAAACAAATCACGTTTTTAACTATGGGGTAACCCCCACGGCAGGATGCCAGCTAAAGGAAACTGTTTTCGAAACAACTTAAAACGAACACCCAACTGTGAACTCACTCAACTTGTTGTTGACTCGTTACTACATGCTTTGCAGGTCCTTAGGTTCTTATCTGGAGCTTGCATGGAGGAGGATCGTTGTGGGACATGGACGACTGTGTGCCATGTTGAACTTTGAAACAATTAAACTTATGTTTTGATTTAAGACTTATGCTTCCGCTTGCAACTTAACTATGTTTTGTTGAACACCAATTGTATTGGTTGAACGTTTATAACTATGTGTTTGCTTGTTCAATATGATTGGTGGCTGGATCCTGGTCAGTCACGCCTCCAAGCGGTTGTACTCCGCAGGTGGATTTTGGGGGTGTGACAGCGCTTCCCTGGCGCCGATGTTAAAAACTCTTCCACGGGCTTGATTCAATCCTGGGCAGTCCCTCTTAAAGTGCCCAATGTCACCACAGTTAAAACAACCCAATTTTTGACCATTACCTCTCCGTTCCCAGCTTGATTGTTGTTTTGATTTCGATTCGCGTCCCCAGCTTGATTTGCATTGATCCCTCGATTTCCATTTCCTCCATTATTCCCTTGTACACGATTTCCATTGCCACCTCGAATATTGTTCCGATTACCAAAACCTCCTTGGCCTCCCCGGCCTGCACTAGCCCAGCAGTTATCCTTCAGGTGGCCAACTTTTCCACAAGCTTCACATACTTTTGGCCCACACCGGCCAGAATGATGACGCTGGCATGTGTTACACTTGGGATGCGTACCCATATATCCTTTCCCCTTCTTTCCAACACCGGTTGCAGCTTGGACCGGTGCGCTTGATTCTCCTTTCTTGCCAACACTGCTAGTTCCCGGCTTGAAGTTCGAGAATTTCCTCTTATTCTCACCAGACGACTCTACGTGAGTCTCTCTCTTCTTTGGCTCAACATTCGAAAACTTGTTCAGGCGGATGGCTTCCTCAGTAAGAGCCACGCTCAGATCGATGGCCTCTGTGATTGTTGCAGGCTTGGAAGTAGTGACCATACTCATGATCTGTGGAGCTAAACCCCAGATAAAGCGCTCGATTCGCTTGAATTCCGGTGTAACCATGTACGGTACAACGTGGGATACATCATGAAATCTTTGGACGTATTCTGCGATCTTGGGACCATCCATCCTTAAATGCCAGAACTTAGTCCCTAACCTTTGTATCTCAGCACGAGAACAATACTTCCTTCGCATTAACTCTTTTAACTCAGCCCAGGTCAACGCGTAAGCAGCGGCTTCACCAAGAGTTTGCACTTGTAAGTTCCACCAGGACAGGGCTCCGTCCAAAAATAGCCCAGAAATGTAAGTCACTTGTTGATCTGGAGCACATTTGCTCATTCTTAAGACTGAGTCTGTTTTCTCAGCCCACCTCACGAATGCTACAGCACCTCCGGTGCCGTCGAAGTTAACGGGCATGCTGTAACACCTCGTAAAATCACGTCCAATGAAGTCTTGACATGTGTAATGAACCCTAATGAAGTCAAACATTGAAATTTAGGGACTAATTTTTCGAAAAATCGAAAACTTTGATTATGAAAGGACTGGAAGTGTTAGTATACCTAAAATAAGTTTCTAAATAACCTCTTACGATGTTTATATTCACAAATGTGCCACTTGATGGTTAAGTGTAGCCGTTTGCGTAATTAATAGAAGGTTTGCGTAATAAAGGGTTAAAAGCGTCAACATGTCAATTCTAACCCCTGAGTGACCTTTTAACAAACCGAGAGCTTCATGATATTTAATTATACTCTCGGGAATGCCAAATAATGGCCGTCTAAGGTTTTTATGCCTATAAGTAAAGTTACGCGCAACTTTGCAAGTTAGAGGGGCTAAAAGTGTCAATATGTTTAATTATACCTCTGAATGACCTTTTAGAGAATCCGAAGCATCGTGATGTTTAATAATACTTTCAAGAATGTCTAATATGGATTAGATGAGGCTTCAATTCTATTAAATGATGAAATGCGCAAGTTTGCGCAATAGAGGGACCTAAAGCGTCAACTTTTGAATCTACGCCTTTCGGTGACCATCTAGGTGAACGAGAGCGTAGTAATATTTAAGTATATGCTTGGGAATGCCAATTATGGGCCATAGGAGGCTTGGATATCATTAAATGACATTTCGCGCTACAATGCGCAATTAAAGGACTAATTGCGTCAAACTGCAAAAGTAGGTCGAATCGTATGGTAACGGACCTTCCGGAATATGTCCATAAGTTAAACATACCCTATTTATCTTTTATATAACTTAGATATAGGCTTAGAGGTGTTTGGTGCGCAAAAATAAACTTTTATGTCATGCAGGGACTAAAAGTGTCAAAAAGTGCACAAGTTTGCACTTTTGCGCATATCTCGCATTCTGAATATCCCCGGACACCCAAAAATTTATGTAAGCACTAAAATATTTTATTTTAGTGTGTGGCATGATAAAATTCCACTCGGCACGAAATTTGGACCATTTTTAGCGTCCGTCCGTGTTTCGTCGTAATTCGACGCACAACGTGACCGTACGGCCAAACGAACCGACATCCGACATGTTTTTGAGCATGTTTCATGTCCCCTATATTTAGGCATCATGTTAGAGCCTTGAAATGAAGTTAACGGGCCTTAAACGTGCCTGGAATGACCTTTTATGCTCACAGGGACCAAATATGTCATTTCTGAAACATGCTGTGCAGTTCTGGACTGTCAGGCGGGCCGCGTAGGATGGCAGTGTTTCTTACGCGAGCCGTGTGGCTTCTGCAGATCAGCAAACATCAGTTCCAGCTGTTTCCAGCTTGTTCCAGCTTGTTTCCAGCCTTTGCACATAGTATTTTCAATCATAGGGGCTGCCCATTGTATTATAAAACAGTGGGTAAAGGTGTACGGTCCAGATTTGATCACGTTTATCGATGAACGATCTTAACGGTTCCGAAATCCTATAAATACCCTCTTTGATTTTGGGTTTCACTTGCACCATTCATTCTTTCTGATTTCTCTGAATTCTTTGAGGGTCTTGAGCTTCTTGAGAACCCTTTTCAGTCCTTTGGACTCTTGTAAGTAATCCCTTCATGCTTAGTTTAATTATTTAGCGTTTTAAACCGAAAAGTCAAGCGTTATCGATAAACGCTTTGACTTTTAAACGGTTGAGCCATTGTTCGTAACGAACATGGCTACGTGACCGTAATTAGGTAGGTGTTAAACCCTCAAAAGGGCACCTTCTAATTACCACGTTTACTTAGTTAAATTGTCGGGTCAAATAAAAGTCAAACGGGTTAGTTTTAAATAAAATACATAACTATTAATATAAAAGTCATAAAATCAGTTTTCTCATGTTAATAACTTGGTAAATATTAGTTGAACATGCCTAAGCATGATTCAACCCGACAATTCTAAGTATAGGCTCGGTTCGGAACCGAAAGTCGCAAAAGTTGACTTTTGCTTTGACTTTCAGTTCTGACCCGATCTAGCTTGGTTTAGATATGCTTTAGGATTCCATTAGGACCATATTATAAGTTAGTATAACCCTCCAAGGTTATACAACTTGGTTCCATAGAAATCCTAGTTCATGCGTGTTTCCGTTATATGCCTAAATGTTGACCGTTATGCCCTTTTGACCATGAAATGATATTTTTGAAAATGTGAAAGAATCGAAACCTTTATTACTGATATATAAACATGTCCCTAAAATTTGACATCAGTTGGAGGTCTAGATTAAGAGTTATGCTCAATAGCGTAATTAAAAAGCTTTTTATTAATTAAACGACATAATTAGCATATAGCCTATCTAAACCCAATTTTTAATACCAAACCTTTCACCCACTGATGTGATATAATATTTTGAGATTTTTAAAGATTTTAATTATTTTTAAAATGATCATAACCTAAGGCTATCGCCTTAATTCGGTAAATACCGATTATACCCTTTTAGGCCATAAAATGAGTTTTACAAGACCTTTTGATACCAATCCAATTGCTACTGATTTTATATAATAAATAAAGTATTTTGAAATTTATAACCTGATCAGAAAACTCAGATTTCCGGTATAACCCGGAAATCGCTTAAAATAGCTTTTTACGCGTATTAAACGCATAGTTTGGGTTTAAAACCATTTTGTCACATAAAACTTATTACCAATTGATAGACCCTGTTAAAATAAATCATTTTACTGATGTATTCAGACCCGAACCTCAGAAGTTCATTAAATCTATTTTATAATCTTTAAAATGACCAAAATACCCTTACGGGGCTTATTTTGAGTTTAAACTCGTTTTGGGCATAATGGAAGATATCCTACTGATATCACAACATATTTAAGGCATATTAACTTAGGAAACCTGTATATGACTCTTCTGATTACCCGTCATGCGTTATTCGCGTTCGGTTTGGTTTATGTAACTAGTTTGCATAAATTAGCCGAAACGAGTCAAACGTTATTGTTTTTATCTCAAAATCCAGAATGTGTTTAGTTTACCCATATTATACAAGTCTCCAAACTTGTCGGGTCTAAATCACATCCTATTCCGGTCTTCGCTTAATCATGCGTTTGAACCGTATATTTCCCTAAAACTAACCGGTCTAAGTTTAGGCTTAATTAAAGACCCGTTAGTATTCTAATTGGTTATTTATACCATCATTCCAGACTAGAGCCTTCCGGTAAATTGTACCTACGCTTACTTAAGTGAATACGGCTGAGTTATTATAATTCTTGCTATTTAAGACAGGAGCTAGCTCAGGTAAATACTTTTAACTTATTTTCCCTTATACGGGCTTGGGATACGGTATTATAAAAATACCGCTTGGTCGGGTGTAGAAACCTTTTAATCAGAGATGATTAAATTGCATAATCCCGTTTTAATCTGTATTGATTGATAACAAATAACATTAGGGGTTAATGACCGTGTCCTGGATATCCTTGGCTCATTTAAAAAGTGAATGGCCATAACTTAAGCACAAGGTGTAGGCATAACACCTCCTGTTGCGTATGTAAAAGATATACTCACTCGTAAGGCTGTCTTCTTGTGAGTTATATTTATGGTGTGTCGATTAATCTTGACCGGCTTGTATTGTATAATCACCGGCCCTAAATGTTGGACAACCATGTAAATCGGATACAAGATTTTTATTAATAAGATTGTCCCAAGTTATAAAAGATATTTTGTGCCACGTGCATTGAAATCAATTTTCAAAATCTTTTCAAAATGAGTCAGTTAAATTGTATTTACCAGTGTAAACTGACGTATTTTCCAAAAAGGTTAAGTGACAGGTACTGAACATAATTGGCTGGAAGCTCAGGGCGTTAATATGGAATCTTGCAAGTTCTAGATACCTGAAGTCTGTTGAACATTTTTTCTTTTATTTGATCCGCCTGTGGATCCTTCACTTTCCGTTGTAATACTTTGATATTACTTTATATTCGGATTGTAATATATTTATCTTTTGCTTCCGCTGTGCATTTATATATTGTGTTGTTTGACTATGATGATATCAACTACGTCACGATACTCCCCACCGGGCCCACCGGTAATACGTGGAAATATCGGGGTGTGACAGGTTGGTATCAGAGCCAACATTGAGTGAATTAAACACTAGCCTTTTGTGTTTAATCTTAATGACATAGTAGCACATTCCTTGACCTTCTGAGTCTAGACTTAACATAGGAATACTCTCAATCCTAATTTGGAAATTTTTGCTTCCAATTTTTATATACATTGGATACGTCGCCAAGCGAAGAAGCCGTAATGGAAATTCTCCACATCTGGAGCCTTGATATGCTGAGCTTCGTACAGCGGTTAGGATGAAACGTGCATCCGGGGAGGAAACATTCAGAAGTAAAGTGAAGAAGAAAACTCCTTTTGCTGAAGATCGTTTCCTTAATAGTCTTTATAAGGACATAATTACCTTTCAGTCCCTTCGAGGACACATTATTCCTTTCAAAGACCCGCGTAGGGCAACTCAGTACTTTTATTTTCATATAATGGATTGATTAAATTAAGTTTTCATTCTAAACATGAAATATGAAATAAATAGAAAAATAACATCCCTTAGAAGGGAAGTGCTTACGGGCTATAATTAACGTCCTCTGAGACTAAAGACAGTCGTAACCTATAACTCCCTGTCAAGAAAAGGTAATGAACTTTGATTCAAACCTTAATGCCTCGATTTCATAAAATCTGGGCTCATAAATTAAACTTGTCTACGTGACTAGGCCATTTGTGCCATTATTTAACTTGTAAATTAGGATTTATGATAAAAATCCTGAATAAAATAAATATCATCCCTTTCCTACCAGTACACATATTAAAAAGAATCTAAGAGGTGAAACCTAGCCTACATGTCATTTCAGACGTGGCCAAGATGGTGAAACCTATTCAAGAGATTCAGATCCTTGTTAACACCTAAGAACGTGTTAGCACTCTTGACAAATGTGATTCGAGAAAATCACAACAGTCATCCTTATATTGATATTTTTTTCAATTTACTTGTCTAGCCTAGTGATTTAGAAATCATGGCTTAGATCATCAAATGAAGATGATCATATTGTTAACACTTAAGAACGTGTTAGCACTCTTGACAAAAGTGATCTGAGAAAATCACAATAGTCATCCCTATACTGGAAATTGTTTTTTCTTTCTCAAAATTTCCTGATTTAGCCTAATGATCTAGAAGTCATGGCTTATGTCATCCTATAAGATGATCATATTATAAACATCTGTTAGTGATGAAGTGCCTACGGGCTAAACTTGTTGTCCGATAAGACAACGACAGTGGTGGTCTTTGACCTCCTGCCTAAAAATGTTGGACCATGTCCAAGCATAATAGTCGGTATGATCCAAACGATCTTGACTAATAGCATCTGAAAAGATGATCATATCATAAACATCCCTCAGAAGGGAAATGCCCACGGGCTATATCTATTGTCCTAAAAGACAAAAGGCAGTTGTAGTCTTCGACTCTCTGTCAAGCAAAGTAACCGACTATGCTCAAACCTTAAATGCCTCGATCCCAAACGATCATGGCTTATAAATTCAAATCTGTCCTCGTGACAAGGCCGTTGTGCCACTTTAATATCCCTAAGGTCTTATATACTAGGATAAATTATAATGAAAATACTTATAAGATTAACAAATTAACCCATATGGTTTATATTACCATGGTTAATGAATCGTCAAAAATGAGGATTCCATAATAACCTTTGAATAAATCATTGTCAATATTTATGTAGCAATCAAGTTACATGGCTGGATCAGAGGAGGTCAACAGCCACCCGAAGGAGAACAATGATACTACCAGAATTAATATAACTGATGCGGAACTGCAGGCATTAATAGATAATGCTGTTAGTCGGGCTCTTGACAGACAATATAATGAATCAAGTGATACCCACTCTAAGAGTCTATCTGTGGCTCGTAGTAAGCCCCCTACTAAAGCACATGAATCGAAGGAGGACGATGTTCATCACTCATCAAATCAGAGGAGTGTCCCGTCCAGACAGATTGTGCTTCATCAAGAGGCACCAGTTGAGAGCTGCTCATATAAATATTTTGTCTCCTGCAAGCCCAGAGACTTTACAGGAAAGGAAGGAGCCATCGATTGCATGACATGGCTCGAAGAGATGGACACTGTTGTTGACATCAGCGGTTGTGCAGAACAAGATGTTGTGAATTTTGTTTCACAATCATTTAAAGGAGAAGCGTTGGCATGGTGGAGATCATTGCTCCAAGCCACGGGAAAGGTCCTACTTTACAACTTATCTTGGGATCAATTTGTTGCATTAATCAAGGAAAACTATTGCCCTCAGCATGAGGTAGAAAAGATAGAAGCAGACTTCTTGACTCTGGTCATGAAGAATTTGGATTGTCAGGCATATGTGACAAGTTTCAACACTATGTCCCGCCTAGTTCCTTATTTAGTCACCCCTGAACCTAAACGCATAGCACGTTTCATTGGAGGCCTAGCACCAGAGATAAAGGGAAATGTTAAAGCATCTAGGCCTACCACATATAGGTCCGCGGTGGACTTATCCTTATCTCTCACCTTAGATGCAATCAGAAATAAGTCTGTTAAGGCTTCTGGCGAGGGAAAAAGGGAAAGAGAGGAGGAGAACTCTCATCAATCTAACAAAAAGAAAGAAGGAAGTTTTAAGAACAAGAAAGGTTCCGAGTTTAGGAAAAACTCGAGTCAGTCTAATGACAGACCCAAATGCAGTAACTGCAGAAAGCAACATTCGGGGAAATGTACAATCGACCCACGTGCTAAATTGTGTGGAATTTGCAAGACCAAGGGTCACAAGACTTTAGAGTGCAAGGAGTTGAAGAACGCGACATGTTACAATTGTAACGAAGAAGGGCACATCAAAACCAACTGCCCAAAACTTGTAAAGAAGCATGGAGAGGCCAGGAAGACAAACGCATGAGTCTTCCAGAGGAACGCCCAGGAGATGGAGCAGAATGATGACACTATAGCAGGTACCCCTCCTTATCAAGAAGTTTATGCAGAAATTTATTTGATGATGGCACATATAAGTCTATTATGAACAATAAATGTTGTAAAATGTTGTCTCCGCCTGATTAGGACTCCGGTCATTTAACGCAAGATAGAAATTGGCCGATGATACTTTAGAAAATGCTCCAACAAATCTTAGATTGATATTGTATATCTTCTAGGAATCACTCTTTTCTGATACCTTATGGCAAGCTTTCAAGCTATCCAAATTCATCAATATAATAAAGACAGATGTGACATTTTGATCCCCTGTCAAAAAGGTGATGGACTAGGTCCAACCCTTAAATGCCATTGATGGTCTTTTGTGACCTAGGCTAAGTGATATTGATATGTTTTAAAATAACGTTCATTAAGAATGTTAGTGCCATATTGGCCTGTATAGTTTAATGAAACCATGGTTAGTATATGTTAAGGCCATCAGGGTGATGAATAGCAGTTGTTGGATTGCAACTAAGTAAATGGTTCATCTGGAAATAGGAACCAAATCTTGAGTATGACAAACTCGGATAAGACAACAGTCAATCGCGCCATTGAGGATGCGACGCATGCTAATGATGCTACAATTATAAACCTTAGAAATTCCAAAGATGTTCTTCAAACTATGATAGACGCAGCTGTTGGAAAAGCTGTGAAGAAGGCTGTGAAAAAGTTCAAAGAGCCGAATACTACTTGCTCCAAATCCTTCATAAACTATAAGTATAGCAAACTTTTAAAATCTTCCATAAGAACCCTAGATATTAAGCATAAGGTAAAACTTACAGACAAAATCATAGGAATCATTTCATCTGTTCCTGTCAGAGATCTTCAGTCGTAAAATTCTAGTCCACCCTCTCTCCAGATGAAGTACGTCAGAATATGTAGTTGATATCTCTTGATCTCTATCGATTAAGAATACCAAATGGTATGACAAAAAGCGCCATATGAGGGCTGGTGTATCTTAATAAGTCCCATAGATTGCTTCCATGCCTGATCAGTATGGAGGTTTAATGCATGGAACTGCAAGGATATTCCAATAGTCATATGGTACTAAAGTCAACTAGTGGTATTCAAAGAAGATATCCAGAATGGAATTGTCCAAATAAATGTCTCCGATTAAGGAATTCGTGGACTCGTGACATAAATGTGTCACTTATCTGACACAGACTATGATAAATGAACTGGAGCCTGGGAATTGGAAAATCTCTGTAACCTCCTTGCGTTTTGACCATCTTCTCCAAGATTACCCTGTTTACCTCCTTAGAGGCAGGTAGAGTTAAGATTAACGTCCCGCTTAGGGATGCATTAATATAAAATTTACATGATAACTAGTATCATCATTGGAAGAATCAGAACCCTGATTAAGGGAGTTTTAGGATAGAGGTTCATATAGCCCAACTCAATATTCTAAGAGTTTGATATTGCTAATTAAGAAAGACAGTTCATTTTGCTTATGCATTGATTACCGCAACCCTATTTAGGCAACAATTAAGAATCGCCATTAGCTGCGCAGGATCGTCGACTTAATTCGACTAGCTGTAAGGATTTGCTATTCCTTAAGATTAGTTTTAAGTAATGATTGGAATAACCATCTCACCTTAAAATAAACCTTTCTATAATAGTTGATATATAAGTAGCAAGGCTGTTCCCTTGGAGACCTTGTATAAATGGAATGTTAAACATCTATTGTTAGAACAATAGATTGGTAAGTCCAATTATCAGGATCTGAAAGTTGCATTGGAAACAACAAATAAGATCATTCAAATTCATAATCATCTTAGAGTTGCCAGTAATCGGCATAAAATCAAGGATTAATAAAAATCGCAACCCTCTTAAGTCCTTAATAAGGACTAGGGTTCAATTGAAAGTATCGCTCTAAGAAGAATGTACTGAAAATTTTATACAACAGGCTAGTTAAGCTCTGATTATATATAGGATCATTCGAGGAAAATCGAATACATCAAAGGTCAATAGCTTTTAAACTAAAACCTAGTTATGGAACGTGGTGGAACACGCAGTGTGACCCACACTAATGATTTAAGGATGTATGTCACCAATAAGTCGAGAAGCATTATCACATAATGATAGACGTATCTATGATATTATAAGAAACCCATATCGATTAAGGATCGTCAGGATCAGAATCTAAGGAAGAAAACATGAACCTATTATAAAGGTCATTTAGGATGCCTCTCGAGGCCCAAATAGGCTGTGGAAGTTAAGTCCGTTATGCGACAAAAAGTACTTCCATTACATTAGCAAATCTCGAGGTCGAGATTTATTTTAAGGGGGTGAGGATGTAACACCTCGTAAAATCACGTCCAATGAAGTCTTGACACGTGTAATGAACCCTAATGAAGTCAAACATTGAAATTTAGGGACTAATTTTTCGAAAAACCGAAAACTTTTATTATGAAAGGACTGGAAGTGTTAGTATACCTAAAATAAGTTTCTAAATAACCTCTTACGATGTTTATATTCACAAATGTGCCACTTGATGGTTAAGTGTAGCCGTTTGCGTAATTAATTGAAGGTTTGCGTAATAAAGGGTTAAAAGCGTCAACATGTCAATTCTAACCTCTGAGTGACCTTTTAACAAACCGAGAGCTTCATGATATTTAACTATACTCTCGGGAATGCCAAATAATGGCCGTCTAAGGTTTTTATGCCTATAAGTAAAGTTACGCGCAACTTTGCAAGTTAGAGGGGCTAAAAGTGTCAATATGTTTAATTATACCTCTGAATGACCTTTTAACGAATCCGAAGCATCATGATGTTTAATAATACTTTCAAGAATGTCTAATATGGATTAGATGAGGCTTCAATGCTATTAAATGATGAAATGCGCAAGTTTGCGCAATAGAGGGACCTAAAGCGTCAACTTTTGAATCTACGCCTTTCGGTGACCATCTAGGCGAACGAGAGCGTAGTAATATTTAAGTATATTCTTGGGAATTCCCATTATGGGCCATAGGAGGCTTGGATATCATTAAATGACATTTCGCGCTACAATGCGCAATTAAAGGACTAATTGCGTCAAACTGCAAAAGTAGGTCGAATCGTATGGTAACAGACCTTCCGGAATATGTCCATAAGTTAAACATACCCTATTTATCTTTTATATAACTTAGATATAGGCTTAGAGGTGTTTGGTGCGCAAAAATAAACTTTTATGTCATGCAGGGACTAAAAGTGTCAAAAAGTGCACAAGTTTGCACTTTTGCGCATATCTCGCATTCTGAATATCCCCGGACACCCAAAAATTTATGTAAGCACTAAAATATTTTATTTTAGTGTGTGGCATGATAAAATTCCACTCGGCGCGAAATTTGGACCATTTTTAGCGTCCGTCCGTGTTTCGTCGTAATTCGACGCACAACGTGACCGTACGGCCAAACGAACCGACATCCGACATGTTTTTGAGCATGTTTCATGTCCCCTATATTTAGGCATCATGTTAGAGCCTTGAAATGAAGTTAACGGGCCTTAAACGTGCCTGGAATGACCTTTTATGCTCATAGGGACCAAGTATGTCATTTCTGAAACATGCTGTGCAGTTCTGGACTGTCAGGCGGGCCGCGTAGGATGGCAGTGTTTCTTACGCGAGCCGTGTGGCTTCTGCAGATCAGCAAACATCAGTTCCAGCTGTTTCCAGCTTGTTCCAGCTTGTTTCTAGCCTTTGCACATAGTATTTTCAATCCTAGGGGCTGCCCATTGTATTATAAAACAGTGGGTAAAGGTGTACGGTCCAGATTTGATCACGTTTATCGATGAACGATCTTAACGGTTCCGAAAATCCTATAAATACCCTCTTTGATTTTGGGTTTCACTTGCACCATTCATTCTTTCTGATTTCTCTGAATTCTTTGAGGGTCTTGAGCTTCTTGAGAACCCCTTTCAGTCCTTTGGACTCTTGTAAGTAATCCCTTCATGCTTAGTTTAATTATTTAGCATTTTAAACCGAAAAGTCAAGCGTTATCGATAAACGCTTTGACTTTTAAACGGTTGAGCCATTGTTCGTAACGAACATGGCTACGTGACCGTAATTAGGTAGGTGTTAAACCCTCAAAAGGGCACCTTCTAATTACCACGTTTACTTAGTTAAATTGTCGGGTCAAATAAAAGTCAAATGGGTTAGTTTTAAATAAAATACATAACTATTAATATAAAAGTCATAAAATCAGTTTTCTCACGTTAATAACTTGGTAAATATTAGTTGAACATGCCTAAGCATGATTCAACCCGACAATTCTAAGTATAGGCTCGGTTCGGAACCGAAAGTCGCAAAAGTTGACTTTTGCTTTGACTTTCAGTTCTGACCCGATCTAGCTTGGTTTAGATATGCTTTAGGATTCCATTAGGACATCAGTTGGAGGTCTAGATTAAGAGTTATGCTCAATAGCGTAATTAAAAAGCTTTTTATTAATTAAACGACATAATTAGCATATAGCCTATCTAAACCCAATTTTTAATACCAAACCTTTCACCCACTGATGTGATATAATATTTTGAGATTTTTAAAGATTTTAATTATTTTTAAAATGATCATAACCTAAGGCTATCGCCTTAATTCGGTAAATACCGATTATACCCTTTTAGGCCATAAAATGAGTTTTACAAGACCTTTTGATACCAATCCAATTGCTACTGATTTTATATAATAAATAAAGTATTTTGAAATTTATAACCTGATCAGAAAACTCAGATTTCTGGTATAACCCGGAAATCGCTTAAAATAGCTTTTTACGCGTATTAAACGCATAGTTTGGGTTTAAAACCATTTTGTCACATAAGACTTATTACCAATTGATAGACCCTATTAAAATAAATCATTTTACTGATGTATTCAGACCCGAACCTCAGAAGTTCATTAAATCTATTTTATAATCTTTAAAATGACCAAAATACCCTTACGGGGCTTTTTTTGAGTTTAAACTCGTTTTGGGCATAATGGAAGATATCCTACTGATATCACAACATATTTAAGGCATATTAACTTAGGAAACCTGTATATGACTCTTCTGATTACCCGTCATGCGTTATTCGCGTTCGGTTCGGTTTATGTAACTAGTTTGCATAAATTAGCCGAAACGGGTCAAACGTTATCGTTTTTATCTCAAAATCCAGAATGTGTTTAGTTTACCCATATTATACAAGTCTCCAAACTTGTCGGGTCTAAATCACATCCTATTCCGGTCTTCGCTTAATCATGCGTTTGAACCGTATATTTCCCTAAAACTAACCGGTCTAAGTTTAGGCTTAATTAAAGACCCGTTAGTATTCTAATTGGTTATTTATACCATCATTCCAGACTAGAGCCTTCCGGTAAATTGTACCTACGCTTACTTAAGTGAATACGACTGAGTTATTATAATTCTTGCTATTTAAGACAGGAGCTAGCTCAGGTAAATACTTTTAACTTATTTTCCCTTATACGGGCTTGGTATACGGTATTATAAAAATACCGCTTAGTCGGGTGTAGAAACCTTTTAATCGGAGATGATTAAATTGCATAATCCCGTTTTAATCTGTATTGATTGATAACAAATAACATTAGGGGTTAATGACCGTGTCCTGGATATCCTTGGCTCATTTAAAAAGTGAATGGCCATAACTTAAGCACAAGGTGTAGGCATAACACCTCCTGTTGCGTATGTAAAAGATATACTCACTCGTAAGGCTGTCTTCTTGTGAGTTATATTTATGGTGTGTCGATTAATCTTGACCGGCTTGTATTGTATAATCACTGGCCCTAAATGTTGGACAACCATGTAAATCGGATACAAGATTTTTATTAATAAGATTGTCCCAAGTTATAAAAGATATTTTGTGCCACGTGCATTCAAATCAATTTTCAAACTCTTTTCAAAATTAGTCAGTTAAATTGTATTTACCAGTGTAAACTGACGTATTTTCCAAAAAGGTTAAGTGACAGGTACTGAACGTAATTGGCTGGAAGCTCAGGGCGTTAATAAGGAATCTTGCAAGTTCTAGATGCCTGAAGTCTGTTGAACAGTTTTTCTTTTATTTGATCCGCCTGTGGATCCTTCACTTTCCGTTGTAATACTTTGATATTACTTTATATTCGGATTGTAATATATTTATCTTTTGCTTCCGTTGTGCATTTATATATTGTGTTGTTTGACTATGATGATATCAACTACGTCACGATACTCCCCACCGGGCCCACCGGTAATACGTGGAAATATCGGGGTGTGACACTTGCAATCAAGGAACTGTTTGTAAGTGCACCTTGCACATACGTTCGAATATACAAATGGTATTAGCAGTCATGCTACAAATATCCAAATGTAGCGTAATAAGTCTTAAACGACTTAGCATTACCATGTGGTGGATTATTATTGCCGTTATTGTTCGAATTGATCCCGCTGGTTCCTCCTTGTGAGGCTGCATACTGCGCTATGGCGGCAGCAATGATTCCTTGAAGTTCTACCTCGTTGGCAGGCATACGCGTCTGGCGTCTTGGAGGCATCTTCTAAAAGATGTTTCACGTAGGTCAGGTCATAGTAAGTAAAGTGTACGTATGTATTCAACAATATCAACACATAACATCTCATGTTATAAATAAATCAACCACATAACATCTCATGTTATAGAACATAAACAATCAATAATCAACCCAACATATAATGAGAATACTGCGATTGCGCTGTCATAAATCAAGACCACAATGTAAGGTTTACAAGTTCATAACTGTATCATACATCATCAGTGACTAAGGGCCACATCGCCCTAGTCCAAACTATCAAATCAGTAACATCAACAACCAAAATACAAAACATCAAAAGTCATAACATCCAAACTGCTGTCTCCAAAAGCTATGTAATCTGCACAATCGCCGTCCTCTCATCAAAAGTCTACCTGCGTCGTACAAAAAGGCCTATGCTGATGGCGGTGGAGGAGGGGGAAAATGAGAAAAGAGTAGACGTCGCATATGAAGCCAGTCCTCCTCCATAGCGCGATGAGCGCGCAATAGGTATGATATCTGCTGCTCAGGAGTCCAAAAACGAGCAGCAGAATCAGGAGATAGTGGACGTGGAGGGTGTGATACTGCAGGTGGGGTCTGACACTGGCACGGGAGTCGCTGAGCTCTCTCTAGCTCCTGTACGCGACGGGTCAGCGCCTCCCGCTGTATCATAAAAGATGTGAGAACATCCTCCGTAGAATACCCCACGTGGTATGGGTGATACAGATCCGTCGGTGGCATAATGGGGGGCGTAGTCCAGAGGAATGGCTCACTAGATGGAGCGAAGGATGGCACAGTAAATGGTGCAACAGTGGGAACAACAGTGGGATGAGAAATCTGAGGCACAAACTGGCCTCCTCCTGACACAAAAGGTGTGTGACCAAACGGATGACGAGATGAACCCTCCCCAGGACGTGGTGGAGGTATGTCCTAAAGAAATGTAATAGGTAAGTCGGTGCGGTGAACATCTGTGGTATGTGTGGGAAACAAGGGAACATCAATAGGAACTGAAACAGGGGCTGTAACGGGTGTAACTGGTACCACGAAAGGCGGGTAATCATCGTCATCATCTATCCACCCATTGCGGGTGTGCGCGTATCGTGGATCAATATAGGTCGCAAAAGGTGCGCGGTCGAACATCACCGGCACTGGATCAGGAAGTGGTGTAACAACAGGATCAGCAGGAATGTCAGCAATATGAGGAGCATCAACATGAGCATCAACAGCAACATGATCATCCTCCAACAGTGGAGCAACAACAGGATGATCGTCAACAAGTATATCATCAACAAAAGGAGCAACAGCAGGTGCATCGGCATGAACAGGGTCATGCTCAAATGCCGGGTCAGGAGCGACAACTGGCTCAGGGGCCATAGCCGGCTCCGGATCAACAAACTCCATCTGGAAATCAGCTGGATCAGTAAACAAGGGATCGACAGGGGCTACAGGATCCTCCAGGGGCTGGTCTAAGTGTATGAACTCAATGTCATGGTCTGGATCAAAACTAGGTGGAAAAACAGGATCATCCTCAATATCGTGATCAAACTCAAAGTCATGTGTAGGTGCAGCTGATGACGCCATATCAGGGTCGGCGTCGTGTGAGTGGTGCTGCACTCCCTGTGTATGCAAAGATGCGGACGCCACAGACTCAAATGAGTCTGGGACAAGTGAATGAACAGGGGCCTCCCCTGCAGGAGCGTCAGCAATGAGTAGAATATCATCAGCAGCAATGGGGGAATGACCCTCAAGGTCATCCTCAAGTGGGTCATCCTCAAACAAATCGACGTCATCGTCGGAAACATCATCAAGTGGCATATCAACAACCGGATAAGAAGCAAGGGGTATAGGAGTAGGGATCACCGCGAGTGGTAAATCCCCAGCGAGATGGCCATCAGCAGGCTCGGCTACGACATCAGGCAGCGCAAAGGGCTGGAAGTCGTCATCGTCTGTGCTGGTAGTATCAGAAGTGTACACCTCGTGCTCTGATGAAACTATGTCGTCTGATACTATGGCCATGAGATCTGTAGTGTCCGACTCTCCAGTATCTGATGAAGGCATGACGTATGTAACACAAACACACACATCCACAAATAATCAATCATATAATCAAATAAACATGTTAGTCACCGATAAGCAATCAAGTAATTCTCCTAGTCCCACTAGTCTAACCTCCCAGCCTCTCAGACTGAACTTCCTAGTCCCACTAGACTATCCTCCCAGCCTCTCAGACTGAATCTCCTAGTCTCTCAGACTACCTTCCCAGCCTCTCAGACTGACTCCCTGGTCCCCCGACCAGAACCTCCCCAGCCACCCGGCTGAAACCCTGGTCTCCCGACCAACCAAAAATTTAAAAAAAATATGCTCAACTTTTGTTTGTAAAAATGTTTTGTACCTGGGATCTGGACGTAGTGTATGCAATGTGAAAATGTTGTCGTGAGAGCCCTAGTGATCATAGTCTAGACTCGAGAAGGAATCCTAGTTCGCTATGATCAAAGCTCTGATACCAAGCTGTCACACCCTGGCGCAGCGGAAGCGTGGGTTTATTTGGTGTGACTTCTTAATACCATAGCTTAATCACATCAAAGCTATATGAATTTTAAAACCACGATGATCATCCATTACTTCATGTTTTAAAAGCAAAATACCACAACATTGTTTTCAAATGTCGACACATGCAACGAAAATGCAACATAACAAACTAAAAACATTATTCAAAAGACACAACCACAGACATGAAACAAACACAGCTCAAGACTTGTGACTCGTCCAGGTAAAATCCACAACTCCCAAACTTGGATGACATCGCACTTCTTACACAGCTTGAAAACATAACATACCTCGCCAGATCCCTAATTCCCTGAAATACATGTAAGTTGAAAAATCAACAAAAATGTTGAGCGAGTTCATGTGAAAGTGAGTATGTAAAACCTTTGTAAGTATAAAATCCCTGGTATGTAGCAAATAAGGAAATAAAGAGATCACCAATGGTTTGCAAGGCCATTGATATGTGTGAAGTGCAGTAGGAAGACTCAAACCTAGCAGATTTTTGCGTCGGGTACCAAGTCACCCCGAGGTCCGTTCTGTTGGGCCTGGGGCTGGGCTCGCTACACCCAGATAGATCTACCGCTAAAGACCCTCGGTCCTACAATGAGGATTAATGGCCTCCAGTTCCCGCCTACCCACTCACATGATCTAAGTAGTAACCCTCATTACGCTAACCATACCATGTAAAAAGTATTCGTAATCATAGTAACATGTATTTCACCCCCGAAGTATAAAAACTGAAAACAGTTAAGAGAAAAGGGGGACATGAACTCACTGAAGTGCGTCTCAAAATAGTATCTCCCAATCAACCTGCTGCGTGACGACCTACACGTACTAACTTCTATTAGACGGACGACCGTGCCTTGGCTTAAGGTTTAAGTTTTTGGGAAATAGTTAGGCAACTATTTCGTATTTACACTTCGTAAATAATTTATTAATTATATTCCTTCCCAAGTATGGGGGTTTTAATACATGTGCGTTTTTGTAACTACAAAAATATATTATTAAGTTTGACTTAATAAAATATATTTTAATTCATTTGTCTAAAATATTCTATCTCCAAAATATACATATTTTTCTCAAAAAATATTATATTTTATACCTTACCATTTCCAAAATAACACTTTTATCAAAATACGCATTTAAGAGTATTTTTCCAAAGATACATAAGTTACATTGAAAGTTCGGATGGTAATAATAATACCGGTGTAACTTAGACATTTATTTGTGAAAGCGTTGGTATTATTTTGGAGTCGTTACTTCATGATATTTTCCAGGTTATATTATTTTTACTCTAAAAATAATATATAGTTCACAAAATAATCATAAAATCACACAAGCGTTTTACTATGAAATATATATTCTCAATATATATCTAACAAGTTTCATTTACGAAAATCCACCTCCGACACTTGGTAATTTTGTAATAAAAATCGTGGCGAAGTTTGTTTGGAAAACAAGTCAAAAATATATTTATAAACACTTGTCACCAAAAATATTCTAAGTAAAAATTTCGCCAGAGTTTCCTCTGTAACTGGAGGTGGCCACGCTTACTAGCGTATCATTTTCTTTTTGTAAAATCATTCAAATCAACCAACAAATTACTAAACAATGTTACACTAGTCAAGTGCCAAAAACAATGCATTTTTCATGACAACATAAACTTGGCGTTTCATAAAAATGCGTAGTAATTTAGTGGTGTGTTTAGTGGGTTTAGTCACCCTCCAAAATGCGTTTATTTTCGTAAGAATTTCGTTCTTGGGATTTTTAGAGGTTCACAACTTGTGAACTTATTTTACAAAAATATCCATTTACAACTTTTTCATGTCTTACAAGTTTACATATACTTATTTCTTGTAAAAATCATGACTTTTCAAAAACCCGTCTTTTAACTTGGTTTGTCTAGAAAAATCATTTGTAAATGTCGGGTCCATAAGACCATCTACTCACATAGTTTATTTATTTTTTTCAAGAACTCATTTTGTTACCAAGTTTATGTGAAACATGGAGGTGATTCTTTTTATGTAAAACATCAATCACCTCCTAACTTGTTACCATAAGTTTTTAATCTTATTTTAACAAGTTTAACTATGATGTTCAACATCATCTTACTAACAATCTACAAATAAACAACAACATCATCAAAACAACTTTATTTTATCAAGAGTTCTTCTTATTTCATCTTCATATTAGTTTATGTGTAAGACTTTGTTTATGATCCTTTTAGTGTTCCTGTGGTTACATCACAACATAACTATTAACCACTAAAAATATAAAATAAAAGATGATCAAAGAGGCTTACTACTAGCTTTGAAGCTAGGGAAGAAACTAGATGAAAAATGAGTGGTTAAAGACAAACGAGAGAGGTCCTTGGCGATCCGTGTGCTCCACACCTCCTAAAATGGCTCCTTGCACCTTGTAATATAGTTGGATGGAATGAATGGAAAATAAAAAAGGTGGTGGCGTGTGGGAGGTTGTTCGGTCGAGCTTTACTTAGAGGGGAAAAGAATTGTTTTTGTTAAGTTGAAGATGGTGGTTAAGTGGTCTTTTTATAATCAAATCCCTTTTATCCTTTGGTAATTATGTCAACAACAGTACATACATATTCACATCAAAATCTCACTAGAGATTGCATGGGGAAGGAAAACTTATTCCATTCTTGTGGTTGACATTAAGAATTCGTATGGTGGGGGGGGGGGGCACAAGAACCGATTACATGCAAAAAAAAGGGGTTAAGTGAAAGTATTTTGGTAAATGGTGAGTAGTTAAGGGGTGCTAGATGTAAGAATTAGGGTGAGTGCTAGTATAATCCAAATCTTCACACAATCCCAAGGTTAATTTACATGGGAACTTGATGGATTATGTGAAGGAATCTTGAAGTGTGTGGGGGGGGGGGGGGCATATAACCGTCGATCACATGGGGGAAAATGGGTTAATTTGTAACTTGAGTGGTAAAATATAATAAGTTGGGTATTAAGTGCAAAAGCTAGTGTTTAGTGTGTACCGGTTATTATGTAAGGTGTTATAGTGCTCAGGAAAAGTGTAACAATATTTTTGGCAATATTTTTATGTTTCGGGTAAAGTCCGGTCGTTCGGTTGGATATTGATCCGTTAAAGTGCTAAATAAGCATTTAAAGTGTCTTTAATATTATTTTTAGTGACACAGTGTATTCCCGACACTTTGAAAAGTGTCTAGTATTATTTTTCCATGTTTTTGCACTTCACTAGTTAAGTTAAATGCTGAATTTTGTAATAAAGTGCAGAATTTTGTAGTTAAAGCATGTTTTAGGCACATCTGGTCACTATAACTATCACCTAGTGACGCAGTTTTACAATCCTCACCTCCCTACACTCCCTACTGGTGTAGTAAACTATTCCCGGCTCATACTGGCCTCAGAGACAGTGTCTGTCTAGTGATGGCTATGTCAGCATGTTTACTGGGTTATCCGTTTATTGTGCTAACTATGCTTTTGTGCATCAAGTTTGTCACTATAGTTCTGTGTAAATAATGGAGTGACAGAAATAAAGTATGATGCATGTATGTGTATGTATCAGAATTCAAGTAGCAGTTTAATCACAACTGTAAGCAAGCACAGCAATCAAGCATTAATTAAATATTAATTAATTCGTACGGATACCTGGTTTGGTGAGGGTTGTCACATACCAAGGTCCTATGCACGACTAATGATGCTTAGGAAAGGCTCTTGTGCTCCAGAAATCCTCAGGAGTTGAGTTTGAATGAATGATCAAAAATTGAAATAATGTGGGTCTTTATATAGTGATCTTGATTGATCAAGATGATGCCAAACAACTCTAGGATTGATCCCTGATCAATTACAAGTATCCCTAGGCCTAAAAACTAGTTTGTGCCACACATGGTATTGAAAACTAGGAATATAAGTCGGTTAAACGGGCTGGACAGACACCTGTGATGTTTCTGATGCTGGGACTGTCTTACGGACCGTAAGATAAGAGTCTTGCGGATCGTAAGTACCTATTACGGACCGTAAGACCTTGGCTTTGCGGTCCGTAATCAACCTTGGTTTATTTCGCCCAGATGACATCCTTGCGGACCGTAAGGCTAAGCCCATACGGTCCGTAACCGATGACCAGAAGACAAAAATTTGAGAATCTCTTGAGTTTGACCATGCAACTTTGATATTACGAATTAGGGCCTTTATTATCAGTATGGGGCCACTTGATCATGTCTGAACAGTTATGACAACCATGCCATGCTTTAAAATTGTCTTGGATTCTTTTGAAAGGGGGCCATGAATGAAGGTTTGTCGTATACATTCTCATAGGATCCCATCTTTGCAATTGGAATCAATTATTACTGGTATTTACCGGATTTGAATGTATATCAGATGTTTATAAAACAGGTTAAGGTTTGGGATTTATAAATAGGTCGCTCAGAGGTATAAATTAACATGTCGACACTTTTAAATCCTATCATACATCTTTCAACTTGATCCGGGTTTATAATATGTTTACCTACCATGACACATGTCTTTATTTTATTGGGCATGATTTTACGAGGTGTTACATCCTCACCCCCTTAAAAGAAATCTCGACCTCGAGATTTACTGAAATAAATGAGGGTATTTCCCTTTCATTGTGGACTTAACCTCCCACGTGTACTCGGGACCTCTACGAGCATCCCATTTAACTTTTACAATCGGTACATGCTTCCTTCGAAGCTTCTTAACCTGTCGATCCTCTATCGACACAGGTTTTTCAACAAACTTCAAGCTCTCTTCTATGTGCACATCTGTATGTGGTATGACTAGTGATTCATCAGCTAGACATTTCTTCAGATTGCAGATGTGGAATACGTTATGAATACCACTGAGCTCTTCAGGTAAGTTTAACTTATAAGCAACTGATCCGACACATTCGATGATCTCGAATGGTCCTATGTACCTCGGGCTTAACTTGCCTTTCTTACCAAATCGCATTACCCCCTTCCAGGGTGATACTTTACGCAACACTTTGTCACCTACCTCGAATTTCAGAGGTTTACGCTTTAAATCTGCGTAGCTTTTCTGCCTATCCCTGGCAGCTTTGAGACGATCACGTATTTGCACAATCTTATCTGTCGTCTCCAAGACTATTTCAGGTCCTGTCAGTTGGACATCTCCGACTTCCGCCCAACAAACGGGCGTTCTGCACTTTCTACCGTACAAGGCCTCGAAAGGCGCAACCTTAATGCTTGTATGATAGCTATTGTTATACGAGAACTCGATTAACGGCAGGTGGTTATCCCAACTACCACCTAAGTCAATCACACATGCACGAAGCATGTCTTCCAAAGTTTGGATTGTACGCTCACTCTGCCCGTCCGTTTGAGGATGGTAAGCCGTACTAAAATTTAAGCGTGTGCCCAAAGATTGTTGGAAACTTTTCCAAAAATGTGATGTGTATCTAGTATCCCTGTCAGAGATAATAGACCCTGGTACGCCATGCAGAAATACAATCTTATCTACGTACAATTGGGCTAACATGTCGGAGCTATAAGTCTCCTTAATGGGTAGGAAATGTGCTGACTTAGTCAGTCTATCTACTATCACCCATATAGTATCATTTCCTTTCTTTGTCTTTGGCAACTTGGTGATGAAATCCATTGTCACCATCTCCCACTTCCAGGTGGGAAGTTTAGGCTGTTGTAGCAAACCTGACGGCTTTTGATGTTCAGCTTTGACTTGAGCGCACGTCAAACATTTGGCTACATAGGTAGCTATAGACTTCTTCAAGCCTATCCACCAATAATTTGCCTTCAAATCCTGGTACATCTTGTCAGCTCCAGGATGAACGGAGTATTTAGAACTATGGGCTTCCTGGAGGATGACATCCCGAAGTCCTCCATACACTGGAACCCAAATTCGTCCATTTAATTTCAGGATTCCGTCCTTGCCATAGGATAACTGTTCTTCAGTTACTCCTAGCTTTTCATCAGGATAGTTAGCTTCCAATACAGCTTCCTTCTGCGCAGCTAACAACCTTTCATTCAAACTATTCTTTATCTCAATGCTCTTGGCATTGATTCTGATGGGTTTCACTCGTTCCTTTCTACTTAAGGCATCTGTGACTACATTTGCCTTGCCTGGATGATATCGGATTTCACAATCATAGTCATTTAGAGTTTCCATCCATCGTCGCTGCCTCATGTTTAAGTCCTTCTGATTAAACAAGTGTTGAAGGCTTTTGTGATCAGAATAGATCACACATTTAGTTCCATACAAATAATGCCTCCAAAGTTTTAGTGCAAATACAACGGCACCCAACTCCAAGTCATGGGTGGTGTAGTTCTTCTCGTGCACCTTTAACTGTCGAGAAGCATAGGCAATGACTTTGCCTTTCTGCATAAGCACACATCCCATTCCTGTGTGCGATGCATCACAATAAACCACAAATTATTCTATTCCCTCAGGTAATGTCAATACAGGAGCATTGCTCAACTTTTTCTTAAGTATGTCAAAGGATTCCTATTGCTTAAGACCCCAGTCAAACTTAATGTTCTTACGTGTTAACGAAGTTAGGGGTGCAGCAATCCTTGAGAAGTTTTCGATAAATCACCTATAATATCCTGCTAGACCTAGAAAGCTACGAATTTCTGTAGGCGTCTTTGGCTCTTGCCAATTCATGACAGCTTCAACTTTACGGGATCTACTTGGATACCACGCTCACTGACCACATGTCCAAGGAATTGGACTTCACGAAGCCAGAATTCACACTTTGAAAACTTGGTGTAAAGCTTCTCTTGTTGAAGCAGTTTCAGAATGCAACGGAGGTGCTTCTCATGGTCAGCTTGATTCTTTGAATAAATCAGAATGTCGTCAATGAAGACGATAACAAATTTGTCCAAGTATGGCTTGCACACACGATTCATGAGATCCATGAACGCTGCTGGTGCATTAGTGAGCCCAAAAGGCATCACTAGGAACTCGTAATGACCATAACGAGTCCTAAATGCGGTCTTGTGCACATCTTCATCTTTAACCTTCAATTGATGATAGCCTGACCTCAAATCAATCTTAGAGAAGTAGCTTGCCCCTTGCAATTGATCGAACAGATCGTCGATCCTGAGCAAAGGATATCTATTCTTGATAGTGACCTTATTAAGCTCGCGATAATCGATGCATAGACGCATAGACGCATCGATCCATCCTTCTTCTTTACAAACAGGATAGGTGCTCCCCATGGAGACAAACTAGGTCTAATAAATCCTTTGGCTAACAAATCATCTAATTGGGTCCTCAACTCCTTCATTTCTGTTGGTGCCAATCTGTAAGGCGCCCTTGCGACAGGTGCTGCTCCAGGGATGATGTCAATTCTGAATTCTACTTGCCTATCTGGTGGTAAACCAGGTAGTTCTTCTGGGAAAACTTCAGGGTACTCAGAGATGACGGGAATATTTTCAATCTTAGGCTTTTGCTCATGAATAGTTACTTGTGCCATATAAATGACACAACCCTTCTTCAAACACCTAAATGCCTTGAGCATAGACACTTGCTCAGGCAGTCCATACTGGGTATCTCCCTGAATGGTAAGTGGCTCACCAGACGGAGTCTTGATCACCACTTGCTTCTTATTGCAAACGATCTGGGCTTGGTTATGAGATAACCAATCCATGCCTATTACTATGTCGAAACCGGCTAACTTCAAAAGAAGTAAGGTTAATGGAAAAGAGTGGTTCCTAATGGTTATAACACATCCATCTAACACAGTTGAGGTTGTTTCTAAGGTACCATCAGCTAACTCCACCTCATATTTATCACTTAGGGTTTTAACAGGTAAATTGAGCAACTTACAAAACTTATTATCTACGAATGACTTATCAGCACCTGAATCAAATAACACCCTTGCATACATATCATTTATGAGGAAGGTACCTGTGATCACGTTATCGTCCTGAACAGCTTCTCGTGCATCCATACGGAAGACCCTTGCATTGGTCTTCTTGACCTCCTCAGGCTTTTTAGCGTATTTAGGGCAGTTGGTCTTGATGTGCCCTTTTTCATTGCAGTTGAAGCACGTAGCATCCTTAATCTTCTTGCATTCTACTGTCTTGTGCTCCTTAGACTTGCACAACCCACATGCAGGTGGTCCTGACTGAGACTTGGTCTCAAGCCTGCATTTTCCAAAGTGGCATTTTTGGCAAGTCGTGCACTTTGGCTTTTCCTCTGTCTGCTGATTACCTTTGTTGGACCCAGACTCCTTCTTGTGGTCCGTGTAACCCTTATGCTTCTTCTCAGATCGTCGTGAGTTATCATCCTCACGCTTTCTCTTACCTTCTTCCGAATTCTTTAGCGATCTCAGCCTGACCGCATCTAAAGTAAGAGACAGAGATAGATCAGCTGCTGACCTAAAGGTAGCATGTCTGGATGCCTTAACACTGGCCTTTATCTCTGGGGCCAAACCCCTAATGAAGCGAGCTATTCGCTTGGGTTCTGGTGTTATCAGATACGGAACCAGCCTAGACAGGGTATTGAAACTAGTGAGGTAAGCTTGACAATCTAGATTCTTCATCACCAATGATAAGAAATCTGACTCAATCCTTTCCACCTCATGCTGAGGGCAGTAATTCTCCTTAATGAGAGCACCAAACTGATTCCATGTCAGATTGTAGAGTGGGATCTTTCCAGCAGCCTGAATGAGAGACTTCCACCATGCTAGCGCCTCTCCCTTGAATGATTGGGATACATACTTCACTACATCCCTTTCAGCACAGCCGCTGATATCGACCACGGTGTCCATTTCATCTAACCAAGTCATACAGTCAATTTCCCCTTCTCCCCAGTGAAATCCCGGGGTTTGCAGGAAACAAAGTACTTATAAGTACAGGACTTGGTACGTGGTTTATCATAAAATACTATCCTCTTGGATGGAACACTGTTTTGGTTTGAGGAATGTCGATCATCATCTTTCTTTGGCTCATCTTTCTTAGAGGGCGACTTGCTGTGAGCCTCTGAATGAGTCTTAGGCTTGGAATACGGTGCGGATAGGGTCCTACTTCGAGTCCCGCTAGATTCATTATACTGCCGCTCTATAGCTTTTGTAACAACATTGTCTATTAATGCTTGCAGTTCTACACCCGCTATGTTAATTCGGGTATTATCATGATCCTCCCTTGGGTGACTGTTGATCTCATCCGAGTCAGCCATGTAGTTTGAACTGTTACATAAGATATTGACAATAATTTATTTGGGAGTTTATTAAGGAATTGTCTTTTATGGCAATTCATTAACCATGGTAAACACAGACTATATTTGGTTAATTTGTTAATCATATTTATTTAGGATTTTTATTATAATTTATCCTAGTTATAAAACAATAGCAGTATTATTAGTGGCACAAAAGGCCTAGTCACAAGGACATTCTAAATCATAAGCCATGATTTCAGAGAATCAAGGCATTAAGGTTTGAATCAAAGTTCATTACCTTTTCTTGACAGGGAGTTGTAGGCTTACCACTGTCTTTAGTCCCAGAGGACGTTAATTATAGCCCGTGGGCACTTCATCCTTAAGGGATGATTATAAAAACAAGGGAATTTAGAATAACTTAATTTAGAAATGACTTATGTGATTTTATCGAATCACATTTGTCAAGCATGTTAATATGCTTTCAGATGTTTAACAAGGATTTGAATCTTTTGAATAGGTTTTACCATCTTGGCCATGTCTGCAACAACATTTAGGCTATGTTTTACCTTTAAGATTCTTTTTAATATTTAACGCAGAACAATCCTAATTTAAGATATTAACAAGGATCTGAATCTAATTGAGGAACTACCATCTTGGCCCTGTCTTTAGGTGACACATGGCTAGGTCTTGTCCTTTTTAGATTTTGCCATTTTATTATAATGGTAGATCTTATCATAGAAATGTTATTTTAATTCTAACCGTTCCATTTAAAATTTAAACAAGTACATGGTTGCCCTAAACGGGACTTCTAACTAACATGACTTGCCCATGCAAGGGCTAATCAGAAAAATAACAAGGAAACAAATAAAGAAAAATAAAACGAATTAGGATTAATCCTATGTTATTTGTCTAGACTCGAGAATGTGCAACTGTGTAACTGAGATTAAAAACAAAAGGTTAGTGTTTAATTCACTCAGTGTTGGCTCTGATACCAACCTGTCACACCCTGATATTTCCACGTATTACCGGTGGGCCCGGTGGGGAGTATCGTGACGTATTTGATATCATCATGGTCAAACAACACAATTTAAATGCACAGCGGAAGCAAAAGATAAATGAATCACATTACAACCGAATAAATAGTAATATCAAAGTATTACAACGGGCTGTAAAGGATCCACAGGCGGATCAAAATATAAATAAGATCGTTGTTCAACAGACTTTAACATCTAGAGCTTGCAAGACTTGATTATTGATGCCTGGAGTAGCCAGCCTATTTCGTATAGTACCTGCACTTAGTCTTTTTGGAAAATACGTCAGTTTACACCGGTAAATACAATTAACCGACTCATTTTGAAAAGAGTTTAAGGAAAATGAATTGAATGCACAAGGCACAAATAATCTTTTATAACTTGGGATAATTATTTAAAAATAAATTTGTATACAGTTTTACATGTTTGTCGTCCATTTAGGATCCGGTTAGAAGAGCCGGTTTAACAAGATTAATAGACACACCACTGGGTATAATACCCACAAGAAGATACCCTTCTTGTGGACTACCCTTTTTACATACGCAACTGTTAGGTGTATGCCTACACCCCGTGCTTAAGTCGTGACCATTTCTAACGAATGAGCCGAGGATATCCAGGACACGGTCATTAACCCCCCAAAGGCATTGCATCAAACAAGACAGAATAAAACGGGTTATGCATATTTTTAATCACTATTTGATTGTACGACTTCATACCCGACCAAGCGGTATTATTATAATACCGTACCCCAAGCCCGTATAGGGAAAATAAGTTAAAAGTATTTACCTGAGCAAAGTATAAATCACAAACAGCAAGTGCGCGTAGCTTTTACTGGGCTCCTAATATGGAACGAAGGTTTTAATTAACCTATTAGATTTCTAACGGGTCTTTCTTAAGTTTAAACTTAGACCGGTTAGTTTTAAAGAAAGGTATACGGTTCAAAACGCAAGATTAAGCGAAGACCGGATTAGAATGTGATTTAGTTCCGACAAGTTTGAAGACTTGTATAATATGGGTAAACTAAACACATTCTGGAATTTGAAGTGAAAATGATAAGGTTTGACCCGTTTCGGTCAATTTATGCAAACTAGTTACATAAACTGAACCGGACGCGAATAACGCATAACGGGTAACCAAATGAGTCATGAACAGGTTTCCTAAGTTAATATGCTTTAAATATGTTGTGATATCAGTAGGATACCTTCCATTATGCCCAAAACGAGTTTAATCTTTAATTAAGCCCCGTAGGGGTATTTTGGTCATTTTAAAGATTATAAAAGAGATTAAATATAATTCTGAGGTTCGGGTCTGAAATAATCAGTAAAAATACTTAATTTAATAAGTTATATCAGTAGGTATTTAGTCTTATGTGTTTAAAATAGTTTTAACCCATACTATGCGCTTAAAACACGTAAACATCGGTTTTAAGCAATTTTCGGGTTTAAATAGGAAATCTGAGTTTTCAATCAGTTTATAAAGTTCAAAATATTTTATTTAACTTATAAAATCAGTAGCAAAAAGCCTTGTATCAATTGGGTATGTAAAACTCATTTTATAAGCTAAAAGGGTAAAATCGGCAATTACCGAATCAAGGCAATAACCCTATGTTATGATCAGTTTAAAAATAATTAAAAATATTCAAAATTCCCAAAATATTATATTACATCAGTGGGTAAAAGGTTTGGTGTCAAAAATTGGGCCTAGATAGGCTTTATGCTAATTACGCTGTTTAATTAATAAAAAGTCTTCTAATTACGCTATTGAGCATAACTCCTAATCTAGACCTCAAATTGATGTGAAAATTTAGGGACATGTTTATTAATTAGTAACAAAGATTATTGTCCTCTCACATTTCAAAAATTCTCGTTTTAAGGTCAAATGGGCATTATGGTCAACATTAAGCGATTAACGGAAACGTGTAAATGAATCGGACAATCAACGAGTCAATCACAGAGGGTTATACTATCAAATAACATGGTCCTAATGAAGCTTTAAGGCATGTCTAAACTAGTCTAAATCGGGTCAGAACTGAAAGTCAAAGCGAAAGTCAAACTATGCGACTTTCGGTTCCGAACCGAGCCTATACTGAAAATTGTCGGGTCGGACATGCTTAGACATGTTCTTACATTAATTACTAAGTTACATGAGTGATAAAACAGGTTGTACGGCATCTACATTGTTAATTATGCGTTTATGCGAAAAGTAAGTTTCTGTTGACTTTTATAATTAACTTTGACCCGACAAAAGACCTAGTTAGAGTGGGAATCAGAGGGTGCCCTTTTAAGGGTTTAATGCCCACATAATTACCAACTTATAACTACCTTTACTTTGACAAATCGCTGGACCATTAGCGATTAATCGTTAAGTCAAACCTTAATTACGACGGTTTGACTTTAAGCTTATAAACTAAGTAAAACACGATTAAGGAAGGTTAAGGAAGCTTACCAAGGTCCTATGCACGACTAATGATGCTTAGGAAAGGCTCTTGTGCTCCAGAAATCCTCAGGAGTTGAGTTTGAATGAATGATAAAAAATTGAAATAATGTGGGTCTTTATATAGTGATCTTGATTGATCAAGATGATGCCAAACAACTCTAGGATTGATCCCTGATCAATTACAAGTGTCCCTAGGCCTAAAAACTAGATTGTGCCGCACATGGTATTGAAAACTAGCAATATAAGTCGGTTAAACGGGCTGGACAGACACCTGTGATGTTTCTGATGCTGGGACTGTCTTACGGACCGTAAGATAAGAGTCTTGCGGATCGTAAGTACCTATTACGGACCGTAAGACCTTGGCTTTGCGGTCCGTAATCAACCTTGGTTTATTTCTCCCAGATGACATCCTTGCGGACCGTAAGGCTAAGCCCATACGGTCCGTAACCGATGACCAGAAGACAAAAATTTGAGAATCTCTTGAGTTTGACCATGCAACTTTGATATTACGAATTAGGGCCTTTATTATCAGTATGGGGCCACTTGATCATGTCTGAACAGTTATGACAACCTTGCCATGCTTTAAAATTGTCTTGGATTCTTTTGAAAGGGGGCCATGAATGAAGGTTTGTCGTATACATTCTCATAGGATCCCATCTTTGCAATTAGAATCAATTATTACTGGTATTTATCGGATTTGAATGTATATCAGATGTTTATAAAACAGGTTAAGGTTTGGGATTTATAAATAGGTCGCTCAGAGGTATAAATTAACATGTCGACACTTTTAAATCCTAGCATACATCTTTCAACTTGATCCGGGTTTATAATACGTTTACCTACCATGACACGTGTCTTTATTTTATTGGGCATGATTTTACGAGGTGTTACAATGAGGCGGGCGACTATTCCATTCAAAGTAACAAGGATTCGATGTTACACCATTTTCGGGGTAATGATTACGTGTCCGTATTGTATATTTGTACGTGTGTACGTATATGTGTACGTGTATGTGTACGTGTACGTGCATGTGGATGTGGATGTGCTTGTGCATGTGGATGTGCTTGTGCGTGTGCATGTTCCTGTGCGTGGATTGAACACACACGAAAGCATTAAATGAACACGCAGATTTAAGGTGGTTCAGTCGGAAGACCTGCGTCCACTGTGATGCAACTAGGGCTTATTTATTATTTGGGTGCTACACGGAATTACAAGCACAATTGTATCAATATATATATACTAATTTAGGGTACTTATGTGATGTATCATGGGTACGTATGTCTATGTGTACGTATGTATAAATGCATACGTAGGGATGCAACGATGGTAGTGGTGGTCGGTCAAACTCAATTAACATTCGGGTCTTGTCAAAAGCTGGTTAACACGTGTGGTATTAAACGAGACTATAGATGTGTAGTGGGGTTAAGATATTTGGACAATTGATTGATAAATAGTGAGGTTAAGATTTTTGGAGTTGGGTTTTGACAGCCTTTTGGAGTGAAGTTAATCGATGTTTTTGTAATTACCCTGTATATAAAAGTCATGTCGTTCTATAGAATACAATAATTTTAATTCTATAACTAAAAATATGTTTTTGTTTTTGAGAAATTAAAATAAAATATATATTTTTTTTGTTTTTTAATTATATAACTAAAATTTATATGGATAGGTGTTCCATGTTTTGTTTTACTGAATATAAGGGTGAAGGGAGTGGGATCGGTAAAGTGATCGGTACCGAATCCCACTCCACCGCCAACGTTTTACCGAGCCAACTTTACTGATTTGGGGGGGGGGGGGGGGGGGGGGGGCATTTTCGGTGAAGCTTTACCGATTGGGGGAAAGGAAGCTTTACCGATCGGTAAAGTATGCGATTCATTTGTTGATTTGTTCGAATTGAAACCCTAGAAACAACAGAAAGCGATTCAAGGTGAGTCTCTCGTTGATAAATTCAATCTTAATTTATTAATTAATTGTATTTTATTGTCAGAATCTGCAATTGATGCTTTGATTTTACGAAATCACATAGAAATTTATGTTCGTGTGACTGATTTCAAACATTTTTGTAGCCATTTGTGTTCGTTGGAGGAAAATGTCAAGCGAAAAGAGCAAAGGGAAGGAGATTGGTGTTGAACTAGACATAGAGAGGCAGAGGGTAATCCTTTTCACTTGTATCTTCTTTCATTCTTGATTCATTTAAATTGTTTTACAGAAGTAGAATTTTTGGTTCACAACCGTTAAAATTGTTGGGCTCTTAATTTGAGATCAACATGTTTGTATATGTAGCTTTGTTAATTGGTCATCGAGATTGATTATTTATCGGTTTAAACGTGTTAAACATTTACTACCACATGTTCTGTTTTTATTAGGTGCTATTGGTGGTGAGGATACGTGTTTAGGTATAGGCTATCAAGAACAGAGAGGGGCGAGGGCAAAGGAGTTCGACTTAAGCTAGCAATGTGATGACCGAGACGTGGCTTACTGTTCTTCATCTTTATATAACGAGGCCTCTAAACTCTCAGATGACATCACCGGCACGATATCCACAGGGAGTTTTTAAGGGTCAGGGATTGAAGCACAGCGCCATTCGTCTGCTATACTCAAGAAATTTGCCATACTAGGATCCAGTTAGAAAGTAAGCTTTTACAGGAGATAGAGATGGAGAGCTTGGCACCAGTTTTAAAAATGGCAGGTTAATAATTTTTAATAGAAATTATGTTCTGTATAGTTTCGATTTTGAATTTTAGTGAAAACTAGGTAAATTATTGAAGATATTTGGCTGGAGTTGGGAAGTTACTAGCTTCTTCAGTTCTTTGGCAGCCATGTCGATAGGGTCGGGATGTATTTTAAGTAGGTTTTTATGCATTTCATTTATTTCTTTTAAAATATCTATGGAAATGTAATACTTCATATCATCCCCAAAAACGTTCCTTTCTCGCTGACCGCCTTTTTTTTCCGGTTACTGTCGTAGGAGGACGGAAGAACGATGGTTTTAGGCGGCATATCAAACCGGTAAGCAGCTCGGAGGGCCGCTACTGGTGGTTTCAGGCGAAGCTCTAAATTGGTAAGTAATTATGTCTTTAAATCGTGCTAGTACTCTTAACGCTCTCTAAGATTTAACTTCACCAGTCTAAATCGCTCGGAGTTGGTGGTTTCCGGCCATCGTGAGGCTCAGAGTGTTTCCAGTGGCGCTTGTTTACTACAGGTACCGAACTTGTTTTAATTTCAATGTAAAAACCAGTTTAGTTTATATGGAGGCAGGGTAGTTTTGCACCAGGTTAATTAAAAGTAATCAATTATATCACTCTACAACACCTCAGAACCTATATGTTAGTCAAATTTGTTTGAGGTCTTCATTAATAATAACCATAAGTATACCCTGGAAACAAAAATAGCAATGTTGACCGCTCAAGATTGAGTAAAAAAATCACTCAACAAGTGATTCAAATGTACTCCTAATTAAACGTAATAAATCGGATCGGAAACGTTTCAGTTGAATTGTATTAACTTATGTCCACTAACAATCAGAATATCACAGTCGAACTTACTTTTACTATGATACTTCTCTTGCAAAAGCAAGTTATGAGAAGATTAGCTTTGGTCTGGTTCGTTTTGCATTTGTGGCTCCTACAATTTAAATCATTGTATTGAAAAAACACTAAACTTTCGTTGTTTCAGTTTCAGGTATTTGTGGCCAGTGCGAACTGACCCATTTCGGACTGTTTCTTCTCGAAATATATATGTTGTGACCCGTATCAGTTTTTTTATAGTTGTTTTGACATGCACGAAGATGTGGGTGTTTACTTAAAAAAATCCTTCATTTTTGGGTGATGACATATAACGGGTGTGAAAGGAAGCAAAATATGAAGCTTTCAAAAGAATGGACCCTACACTTCTATGACTCTAAGGCGTCTTCCTTTCGCAAGGTATGATAACTGAACGTGCCACTTATTTTTATGGATTATTGATTATATTTATGACTTGAAGTTTTTGCACAGAAACAAAAAATTATAGAGATAAGAGAGGAGATATCATAGAAGATGGTAGTGAAACTTTACTTATGGTAAGTTTTCCCTTAATTTTCAACTCGGTGTGCATAATTGATTTGCTTCGATTATATCATTAGTTAAATAAAACTTAAGTGGTTTTATATAAATAAAAGTAATGAACTTTAGTTATTGTTTCTGTCAACACCTATGTAGGTAAACAAGTCACCGTACGGTCGTTTTTTGCAACAAAGAGAGGTGCAGATCCAAATAGTAGCATTGCCACAGGATAAAGAGAGGTTACTCGAACACCATCTTCCACATCTTGTGGGTTATACGGTGATGAGGCCTGGCAGTCGCATGAGGTATCGTTTTATAATTGTTATTTTAGATATTGTAAAGACTATAAGATCGACGTGTTAGGATTTGTATAGGATTTTATATGTATGTGTGTATATATACGTGTGTCGGTGTGTGTATGTATATCTGTGTCTTTGTATTTGTATATGTTTTTAGGACTTTTCTCGCAAATATTTTTTTGGTTCACCTTGTCAGCCTTTATTTGACTTCACTGCAATTAACCAAGATATTTGTTGGTATGGTGCTTTAATTTGGTGTACAGTGCTAGGATCTTTTGTGTAGGTGGGTTTTAAATAAGTTCTTTTATTTTCAATTACACTTTCACGATACACCTAAAGGAATAAAGCTTGTTGTTGAAGAAGTGTTTCCAGCGAGATAGAAATTTGTCAACATCTTGTAGGACACAATGGGATATGGCTTGGGTTGAACCTGATATATTTAGCGCTAGATGGAATGGGTTGAGTTGGATTGAGTATCATTCCTTTTTTTAACCGAATCCTGAATAACCCAAACCCAACTAATCGAATAAAGATATGGGTTGGCATTCAGCTTTGTCAAGAAATTTTTTAAAATGAACACTGACCGTATCATTAGGTTGTTATTTGGGTTTGGGTTTCGGTCTAAATGAATGGGGTAACACCATAATCAGTAACACTCACTGGCATGTGTGTGTATATATGTGATTTATGCATGGATGCGGATCATGGCCATCTGTGTATTTATATGATTTATGCATGGGTGTGAACAAAGAGCATTATAAGTTCTTTTAGATATCGCAAAGAATTTTTAGATCGACCCGTTAAGTTAACATGTGTCCATTAATAGGTTACAGTTTTTATGTTAATATGTATTAATTATTCTTTTTTTAGCTCCAAAAACTTCAAGTGGGGTTCGAAAAAGAAAAAGAACGAGAGGCTCGACAAAACATAGAAGCCAGATTGAAACAATTTGAACAAGATCGGGTTGAACGAGAGCGAGAGCGGGCCAGAGATGCGACATGGAAATTGAAGGTGGAAAATGATGAAAAAGTTAGGATAAGAGTAAAAAGCTTTCGTTTGTATACATTGAAATGTTAACGATCGTATTAGTTTTTCATTTTGATTAGGATTTCTTGGTATTTTTATTTTATGATTTAAACAGGTTTTTATGAATCATTTGGAAATTTTTATGTAGAAAGGTTTTGGTTATTCTAAATATTTTGCTATTTTATCAACTTTTTTTTTTTATAAATTTTCGTAATTTTGTAAAAATTCCGTAGCAATATTAATATCACTTTTATTTCTTAAAATGTGGCAAATTTGTCGAAACAAAAACAAATTGTAGCAAACTTTGTCCAAACAATTTGTAGCGAATATGTGGAAATGAGTTGTGGCAAACTTGTCAAAAAAATTTGTGGCAAATTTGTCAAAACAATTTGTAGCAAATTCGTCGAAATGAGTCGTGGCAAATTTGTCAAACCAAGTTGTAGAAAATTTGCCAAAACCAATTGTGACAAATTTGTGGGAATATTTATTCTTTGTTAGTGCTTTTATTTTTATTGTTATTAAAAATAAATAAAATATAAAAATAAAAAATAAATTAAAAAACTAGCTTTTGTCACAAAGTTGTTGAAACTGTGGGTTTAAAAAGGATTTGTCGGAATTTTGTAGCAAAATGTGCGTCAGAATATTTTTGTCGGCATTTTGTAGCAAATTTTGTCGTATTTTTGTCGCTAGCTCACTTTTCGACAAGTTTATTTCGCACCAACTTTTTTGTCGGAAATTTGTGGGTAACGCCAGTTTTCCACAGATTTGCTACAAATTTGGCTGTCACAGTGGTGGCCACCAAAATTCCACCATCCCCCCTTCCCAGTAATTCACACCCCATTTGGGCGGGGTTTAACGCTGCATCACGCCAAAAGGAGCCACGCAGGCGAGGGGCGTTATTCTATAACGAGTGTCTAACAAGAAATATGGCCCTTACGTACAAAACAAATTTTTTTAGCATCAACAATTCTTGTATGGTTCAATTGCAAAGATGGAGAAAATGCAATCTCTAAGATCCATTGAACCATCTATACAACCAAAAAGGAAAATAACTGTCATAATGCACTTCGGCCTTAAAATTACTATGTTTTGCATGATTGAATAACTCGATAGCTTCAACCCCATTTTTATGACATTTATTCCATGCACCAGCTATACTTAATTTCACAAGGAACTCCTTCTAGGTTCTTGTCCTACAGTGAATGGATCTAGTTACTTTTACCCATAGGTATAACCGTATAAATTGTCAGACTTAGACCTCCACCACCATTTGGCAACTAACGCTTACTTTGATGATTTAAGGCTTCCCACCATTTGAAAACATCATATGCATAAAAATGATGTGAAAGTCCCTAGCTTATTCTTCTGTACATTTTTGTTCAAATTATGTAGTTGGTATTGGTTCCTGCATAGGCTCATAGCAGAGATTGACTATCCTTGGTAGAGCTACTGTTTTGAAATATTAAGTGCCCGCTTGCAAGCTCTACACCAATAACTGTTGAGCCATTAAGAGGTCTGATTGTGTAAGAGATTCTGAACTAGTAAGAGGACTGACGTGGCTCTGCCTGATTGGTTGGTGGTGGTGGGTCAAGGAGGTGGTGCGTGTAAGGGTAAAATATTCATTCAGCATTATTTTGAAACTTAATGGGTAAGAGGCTAACTAACTGATTCAGTGGTATTCTGTTAGTGAACCGAACACACTTAATGCTAACTGATTTAGAGATAGCCAGCCTCTTAATAGAATCATCAAGAGGCTACCAAACACCCAACTTGAACTATGCACCCTAATATATTTTTGGACGTCAAAATCTAAAAGTAATTCTCTAACTATTAAATACATATAATGTAAATTTATTTTACTTTTCTTTTTATTCTCTTTTTCATTTCATTCATTTTCCAGAGTCTAACAATTTACAATAAGAAAACTAGAAATTACATGCCAATGTTTTTTAGAAAAACACAAGTGTTTTTAGTCCATTGCGTTTCACGTAAAACACATTTTTATATGTTTTTAATCCATTGCGTTTTAGAAAAAAAAAACATTTTCTTTTGTGCTTTTTGTCTATTGCGTTTTAGAAAACACACATTTTTATGTGTTTCTTGGTCCATTGCGTTTTAGAAACGAACACTTTCTTTTTTGTTTTTAGTCCATTGCGTTTCAGGTAAAACACATTTTTATATGTTTTTAATCCATTGCGTTTTAGAAAAAAACACTTTCTTTTGTGCTTTTTGTCTATTGCGTTTTAGAAAACACACATTTTTATGTGTTTCTTGGTCCATTGCGTTTTAGAAACAAACACTTTCTTTTGTGTTTTTAGTCCATCGCATTTTAGAAAGAACATTTTGTTTTGTGTTTTTGATCCATTGCGTTTTAGAAAAAAAAAACATTTACTTTTGTGTTTTTTGTCCATTGCATTTTAGAAGGAACACTTTCTTTTGTGTTTTTAGTCTATTGTGTTTTAGAAAAAAAAAATCATTTTTTGTGTTTTTTGTCCTTTGCGTTTTAGTCATCTGGGTTATCGAAAACTTTTGTTTCAAAAGTATAGCAATAGTGTGCTCGTTTTAAAGATAAAAAACACCCGTTTTTATGGTGCAATTTTTATAAAAAAATATGTCATATGAAATATTTATTAATATTTTAAAAATGAGAGGTAATTGGAGGAGAGAGAAACTATTGACTTGAATGAACTATAATACCCTCAAATTAACTCATGCGACTTCTTCTTTTTGTTTAATCCCAGTCGTTTAATCTTAGCCCATGATTAGTTAATAGATGGTAAGGATTAGGGGGGTTGGTATGAATGCGGTGACTCCCTCGGGGAGTACCTTTCACCGATCGGTGAATTGCCGCCGCCCCAATTTTGGTGAGCGGTGATTGTGGTCTTCGGTGTATAGTCACCGCTTGTAACTAGCCGTTTGAGGGGAATAATACCGTTGAACTAGCCGTTATTTAAAAAAAAAAAATCAACTTTTCTTTATAAAAACAACACCATTTTTTACCATTCTCTTCTCCATCCAACTATTTTCTAAAAAAAATCACTTCTTCCATTTTTCACTTCTATTTTCTAAAAATGGATGATATACCACCGTTATTCCTTCCAATTGATATTAGTGAAGACGACGATTCTTCCTCAAGCGATAGTAGTTTAATTTTTTTCCAAAATCTTATTAACGAAGCCGCCGAACTAGAAGACACGGGTACTTATAGAAAAAGGAAATCCGTCCGTCGAGATCGAGAGAAATGTCACGAAAACCTTATGAGAGATTATTTTGTCAATGAGCCCGTATTCAACGAAGAGGTTTTTCGTCATAGGTTTCATATGTCGAAAAGGTTGTTTTAAAAATTGTGAGTGACGTGCAAGCGAATAACTCTTGGTTTCAAGAGACCCGGGATGGGGATTTTAAGAAGAGTTTTACACCGATGCAAAAAGTTACATCGGCGATCAAACAACTTGCAACCGGTAACCCTCCTGACGAGTACGACGAGTATTTAAATATGTCCGAAAGGACTTCCCGTGAATGTCTCGAAAATTTTTGCGAAACGGTATGTAATTTATACGCTTCCGAGGTTTTACGTAGACCTACTAGCCACGACGTTGCGCTCTTGTGCCAAGCTCATGAGGAGAAAATTCACCTTCCTGGTATGTTGGGTAGTCTTGATTGTATATATTTTGTTTAGAGAATGTGTCCAACGGAGTTGCGGGGTCAATATATGAAGGGGGATCACAGTTACCCGACAGTTATGCTCGAAGCGGTGGCCTCTCAAGATTTGTGGATTTGGCATGCTTTTGTGGTCCAGCAGGTTCACAAAACGACATCAACGTGCTCCAACAATCTCCGTTATTTCTTACTCAATGAAATGGAACGGCACCAAAATGCCCATTTTACGTGAACAATCACTTGTACAACATCTACCTTACTTGGTCCGTGTTTGTGAAATCATTTGCGTATCCTCACATTGTGAAAGAAAAGAAATTCAAGAAGCAACACGATGCGGCAAGAAAAGACGTGGAATGGGCTTTTGGTGTTTTAAAGGCAAAATGGGGTGTACTTAATCGACTAATGCGTGCTATGAGTGTTAAAAAATTAGGAGTGTCATATATGCGTGCATTATTATGCATAATATGATTCTAAAAGACGACGGAAACGTGATTGCACTGGTACATATTCGGGATCCATTAGTCGAGCCCGTTTTCGAAGACACTGCTTATAACGAGCTCATTGATGAAGATACGCATTATAGACTAAAATATGATCTTGTGGAGCATCTTGGAGAACAAGATTTACCCCACCTTCTGGCGGATTCCGACGACGAATAGTTAAATTAGGTTTTTTCTTTAATTTATTTTTATATTTTAATATCATGTTATTTATTTTAATTATGTAATGTCTTTTTTTAATTAAAAGTACTTTTATTTAGTTTAATATATGTTTTATTTATTTATGCATAATTTATAATTTCTAGAAATAAAAAATATATAACTCAAACCCCCTGACAGTGTTTGAATCATTGTAAGTGATTGAGTGCAAAATGGGGAGTGGAATGGGGAGTTGACATGACATACTATTATTTGTTGGACAATGACTCAAACACCCTAAAGTGTTTGAATCGTACCCTCCACCCTTACTTCCTAGCCTTTCTACCTAAAAATGGCGAAAGATTCAAACAGGTCATGAACCGGTTTGCGACGATATATAATAATTTATATACAAGTAATTGTCGTAGTGGGATGAGTGACGAAGATGTTTTCAAAGAGGCGATCGATAAATACGAAACTACACATGGGTCCATTTTCCCACACGTACGGGCTTGGGATGTTTTATGAACCAATAGCAAGTGGGCGCCGGTTCCAAATGAGGTTGCAATGGCTCAACGACAAAAAATATCGGAGACCGGTAGTTTTAGTGCGGGGGGCTCGGACGCACGATGCCAAATTAATATAAACGAAGAGCCCGAATTTGACAAAAAAGAGTACGCGGTTCGAGAGGAGGAACGTCCCTCGGGCAGGGACAAATCGAAAAAGGAAGCGGCAGCAAAAAAACAAGCTGTGACGGGGGCGGTTACAAAATGGACGAGTTTATGGCCCAGTTCAAAGCGTACACCGAGGTCACGACCCAAAAGGAAAAAGCGAAGGAACGCGAGGTGGAATAACGGGTTCGGTTGAAGCAAGAAAAGAACGAACTAAAAGAATAAGAGATAATGACAAACGATATAGATAATTATCCCGAAGAAAAACGAGCAGTTTTAAAAAAAATGCAAAAAAAGATCATGAAAAAGTGATGTAGTTCTTAGGATTTTTATTTTTTTAGGTTATGTTTTTTTTTAACATATGTAATGTTTGGTTTTTAATATTAATGATTTTATTTTTATATATTATTTAATAAATGTTAAAAAAGTAGATGAATTTAAAAAAATAAATAAATATATTAGTTTGGTGGGCTAGCCTCATACTTCATTTTCTTAGTTTCATCCTTGGATGAGCATCCCCCAAGAACTATCATGTGACGCTAAAGTGAAGGGTCATCCATACCGATTAGCCTAACTTTAGTGGTGGACTTACAATGTTAGTAGGGGTAGCACGGGCTACCCCTCAACCCTGTCTCCGTAGGGTAAAAATACCCTTAACTCCGTTTTCGTAGTGTAAAAATACCCCGCAACTTCGTCTACGTTATACGAAGGATACCCCTGGTCTAAAAAATAAAAAAATAGGATACCCCTAAATTTTTTGGCTAATTCTGCCGCTGACTAAGACTATGGGGTATGGGGCGGGGGTTGGGGCGTGGATAGGGTGAAAACGCCTAAGTCACCACCCCGGGTGGGCTTGGGTTTGGGCGTGACCCCTTGGGGGAGACTTTCAGCCCGGGCGTTGGGCATGCCTAGCGATCCTATGTGGCCGGCTCTTATTGGCTTGTTGGCTAGGCATAGCGGGCCATGTTTAATTTTTTTATTTTATTTTAATAAACCTGGCCAAGCCATGCGGGCTAGCCCCGCCCCGCCATACCCCACGGACACGTCACTCACCAGCGAGGAGGCTCGAACTCCATGTGTCAACCCATGCCCCAAACCCCGCCCCACCATACCCCACGGTCTAACATGTTATACACACAGGCTGCGAGACTTTTAGGGGGGAGGAATTAATTGCTTGCCATCAACATCAAATCATGATACATCTAGAAATCGAGAGGAGCAGTACACGTGAACAACGTGAAGAAGGGGAAACATAAGACAACTGTTGAAGTGACAAACATCATCATCAATCATCATCATAACATGCTTACCTACGATATTTGGAGGCTTTGTGTTCATCAATTTTGAAATCATTATTTTTATTATATTATAATCAAAATGATAATTTTAATTATTATTCAAGCCTTTGAAGATCAACGAACCATGATGAGTGACTAATTCTCTAGCGGTTTCCTCCAGATGGAGGATTCTTGTAAGTTAACGTTTTTTTATGTGTTTAAACTGATTCGTGAACATGGTAATCTAAGCATTCGATACTTTTTACCTTTAGGTTTGATTAATTAATTGTAATGGATTGATTTTATTTAAATGTTAATTCTAATTCATTCAATTCCCGAGAGTTTTAGTAATCGGAATATATTTGATAGTGATTAGGGTTGGTAATTTCAATTGGTTGTTCATCTGATAACCTTCCATTGTTATGCAATCAAAGTAACTAGTCTTCGAATGACCACAACTAATTAGTTGAATTAAACAATCATGTCTATGTGATTGTTATGATTAAACACATAATTAACGTTGCTTTGAATCTAAAATCCGGAGGAACCATTGTTTCCTCCTACTGTTTACAACCCAGTTTAGTATTTGTTAGTTTAATCAAATTCTCAAACAACCAATTTATATTTTTGTGCAATTAGCTAATCATTACTTAATTCATAACGTTTTCCACAATACTCCTCTGGTTCGATACCCTGCTTACCATATCTATTAGGTTAAATAGGTTTTTGATTGACGTTCACGACAGTCATCAACTAACAGAACCTAACGACGTTAGTCTCCGGTCGCCGGAAAAGCATTTTTTGGTCGGAAAAAGGTTCCTAAAGGTCCGATCTATGGTTACAAACATGTTTGGGATGACGGCTAAAAAGTTGAGCTTTCCGGCCAAAAAGAAGTTTTCCAGCGAAAAAGAAGTTTTTTCGGTAACCTTAATAATTGGGGCTTTTTACTAGAAAAGGTTCCTTAAGGTTGAGTTTTCCGGTCAAAATGGAGTTTTCCGGCCAAAAACTAGAGACTAATGGCGTAAGCATTTTGTTAGTCAAGGTCCATTGAAGACCAATATATGAAAAGATGAGACCGCCAGTGGTAATTTTTGAAGTTGGGACCGTTGCTGGCCAATGGACAATAGTTGAGATTATTAAAATCATTATTCTTAATTTTAATGAAAATGAGAAATATGTAATATATATGGGTTAGGAAAACTAAAATATATAATTGAATTTTATGGTTAGGTAATTATGTAATAAGCCAGCTTATGAGGGGAAAATATATAAAAATCTCTATTACATTTTGCAGGGCTATTTTCTTTTGTTGTTTTCATGCATCTAACGTTTGTATTTTCTTTCATACTAAAAAATCCGTAGAAAGTAGACTCAATGGGCTTTCAAACAATGGACTTCAATTATCAATAATCATTGAACATGCTAATACTTACATATGTTTGCGATTAACGGTTAGGGTTTTATAAATCATAACTCACATACATGTACATCTAATTGGGGCTGATAATCAACATGCAACTAACAAAATCACTGGAATTTTCCTCTTGTTTTTCCATACCAATCTTTTACGCCTACCTTTTGTTATATGAAACTCAAAAAGTGATGAAACTGCTACGCAAAACAAAACTATTTTATCACAAAACTGAACAACTACACTAACAAATTACAAGAAACAAAGAAGACTCAAAACCAGTTTCAAACCTTCTGTCCCAAATCAAACATATAAATTGATAAACGAATAGTCGCAAACTTGCAATGTCATAAACAAGCTGCAAATGCGGCTCTTCTTCATCCGCTTCAACGTTTTCCGACCCTGTATGTTCATGAGAGCTAGTTAAGAAAACACCTAAACACATTGACCGGAATCATCCAAACCATTACCTCCTGATTACTCTCCGCCATATTCCCTGATCTCGACTGCACATAATCCACAAGCTCAACAGATTCAACCTCTTAATCTCCTTCTCCCTAACCATTCTCAACGTATCCGAAAAATCAGACTGGACATAGCAAACCTGACACTTTCTAACAAACAAATGCTGTCTTTCTGACACCGAAACATCTCGAAATATCAGCAGCGGCTCAATATCCCCTGCCGCTCCTCCCAGTCCTAAAGTACCAAATGATCTAAAAAAATTAACATAGAACCTAAAAGCAAACATCTAAGCTAATATATTGCAATAAACAACAAAAACATCTTAAGAACAGCTTTACGCAACAAAACATAATGAATTGTACATCACAGTTATTAAGCTGAATACAAAGCATTTCATCAAACAGCAAACTGGCTAAAGCATTTCATCAAACAGTTGGCGTGCCCCCTAAAACCTATCAGTACAGAATAGACAAAGAAACGAGGTGCATAGAGAGCAGAAGAAAAACTCACCCATATAGATATTGAACATTTGAATGTGGTGACATGACAACAAAATAAATCAATTAAGAATGCCAGATAGATGACTTATAGGGTTTAAAGTTTAAACGAACCTGATGAGATTGTCTGAGTGATAGAAGGGGCTGCGTGTGGAGGCTGAAGTGGCTCCGGCGAGCGGCTGTGTGACGGCGTGTGGTGGCTAGAGACGAGAGGATAGTGGCGGTGTGTGGTGTGGTGTTCTGTAATGGTAAAGAGGGAAGGGCGAAAGGCATGAATGATGAATCAGTGATTGTTATTTGGCAAAAAAAATTGGAAAATAGGGACATAAATGACTCGAACTCGGGATCTCAAGTTTAAGAAGCACGCCAGTCAATTCGTTTGATCATAAGGTTCAACTACAAAAGCTTAAAGTGTTCCTTCAGAATTTTCTATTTAACTAAACACTATAAATTACGAATCGAACAGGTTCCTGGGAACCCCCTAATTAGCTATAGATCTGCCCCTGGTCAGAATCCCCTATAATCACGCTATGGAGTCGCTACTTAACAAATTGCAAGACATGGTCGCTTCGCTACAAAGTGCGTTCGCTATCGATAACTATGATTCTCAACAACAAAGTAATAAATAGATAAAGGAAACAAACCCGAATCGTTAATCGTGAACTCCTTGACGCTATTCCTAAAAAGTAATCCAAGGGATCTATTTACGATATAAACCTCTGCAGGATTCCAGATAGCTGCAGTGAGCGAGAGTCTGTGTGCAGTGAGATTTAGATGGCAAAATCTAGAGGTGGCGTACTCAACATACTTGAACAAAATTTCTTGATGTATTTCATTATCTTCTATATAGAAATCCAATATCGGGAAAGAAGCGATTAGGTGAAACCAGTTCTTAGTCCATCTGTAGTCGGGCCTGATGTAGCGCCCCCTCACCACATAGCGCCCTATGGCACCTTCGTACACCGCCCCAAGGGGCGCCATACCCCTCCAACTTGCTTCCCCTGCGATGTCGTCTTCATTGGCTTTTGTAATCATATAAAACATACTAGTTATTTACAAAAGTTGAGAATCTAAACAAAAAGTGTTTTGATTCAAAGCAGCCAGACCCATTTCAACCCAAATAAAAGATTTACTCCAAATAAACCATCAAACATCAAGTGGGATGCTCAAGAAATATAATGACAATCCGAACCAAGTAAAGTGACAATGAAAAGATTTACTCCAAATAAAAGCATATAAACTGAAACCCGACAATACCAACAATATCTCCACGCTTCACAGGAGAATGGCACTTGAAGAACTTAGCTTCATCCAAATAAAAAAAAATATATATATGCTTAAAGAAGTGAATAATTTCAGTAGTGTGTTGAAACTGCAGACAGTAATTGTATGCAGATAAGGGGGCACTTTAAAGGTGATTCGTATGGAACAAATGACACCTAAATCAACTACACATTCAGCTATAAAATAACAGAAATCTTCATACAATGTTCATAAAGATATTGAAATTTAGGGCACTCCAAGGGCATGTTTGGGTAAGCTTTTTGAAACAACTTATTGACTTATTGGCTTTTTGAAAAGTCATAAGCTCTATAATGATGTTTGGCAAAGAGGGTGTATGTGAGGGGAAAAATTTTTTGGGACACATGTCACTTTCTCATGCCCCTGTAATTATTTTCTATTTTTTTCTCTCTTATTAAATAATAATAATATTAATTAATAAATTTTTAACGTATCTCCTCTGTTAAACTATGATATTCAATAAAGAAAATATTAAAGATATCAATACCGAGAAGATAATCATCGTCTACAACAAGAATATTAATCTTATAAAAAGAATTTTAAGATTAATAATAACTTTACATTGTTTTGTTTAAACAAAAAGATATATCTAAATCAATTCATGGCAGAATTTTTTAATATAGAAGTGTTACATGTATTAATTAATTTGTTTAAATTAGTTAAACAAATAAAGTTACATGTATTAATTAATTTATTTAAATTGGTTAGAAAACCAAAATCACACATATTTAATTTATATCCATTTAGATTAATTAATAGCATAGTTTTTAACATTCTAACATATTCTATTGTATTTTTCTCTCTTATAATTAGAGGGAAGGGACACAAGCCTAAAGTAGCCTAAGGCTAGCTGATCTTGCACTGTGAGATCAAATCTACGTTAAAGTATCTTAAAATCACAAAACATTGGTCACACATACCCTAAAGTACCTTGTAGCTTTTTTAACATTAAATAAATTAAACAATTAAATGCGAAATAAACATAATTCAAATTTAAATTAATAAAATAGATAATTCAACTAATACATATTTAACAAAGTAAAATATTATGATAAGTAAATAGTAAATTAAAGTTCATTTTTAAAAGAAAAATCCTGACGACTACTGTATATGTTAACATATGACATTATATTTTATTAAACACGTGCAATATATGAGTTTTTTTAAAAGATATATCTTTTTTATTATTTATTATATAAAATTAAATTTATGCAAAATAAAAAAAACAAAGTAAAATGTTATAAGTAAATAGCAACGTTTTTAAAACCGGACCGGTCCGGCCGGGATCCGGAAGGTGCAGCGGGCCGGTTATTTAAGTTAGGCCGTTTCAACATTGACCCGGGGGTCGGGCCGGGATCCGGACGGTCGGGCCGGCGATTCTTCACGAGAGGGTTGGGCCGGACGCAGTTCAGCAATCATTGCTGGGTGTTGATACCAGGTTCGGATCTCGGTCATGTTCAGCGATCATTTCTAGAATACGCAAGGATGAACAATGATGTCATGAAAAATCTGGCTTGCTATAGCTTGATTGTAGGAGTACGACATCAAAAGGTTTTTTTTTGTAAAAACATTAGATAGCAGAGAGTGGGTTCAATGTTTTGAAGATTAACGGCTGTAAGTTTGATTGTATAGTACATGACCTAATTTTTTGATAATGTGTCTATAAAGCCCAACAAGTTGGGCTTATAACTGGGCCTACGTTTTTCAAGTGAAACAAACCCATTATTTCTATGTTTCTTTTTAATCTTTGAACTTAAAATTAATTTTAATTATATCTGGTTTCGTGTCCGCTCTATATTTTTTTTTTAACATTTTCACCCTAAACAACAAAACCTAATAACACAACATATTCGAATCATATATATTTATATAATATATGACGTAATCCGGTTCTTGAATCCGGTTGGACCGGTCGGACCGGTCCGACCTTTGACCCCGTAAGACGACCGGGTCGACCTCCGGTCCGGTCCTGAAAACATTGGTAAATAGTATGTCAATGTTCATTTTTAAAAGATAAATCTTGATGACTATTTGTATTACCATATAAAATTATATTTTATTCAACACGTGCAATATACAAATTATTTTAAAAATATATCTTTTTATTATTTATTATATAAAATTATATTTATGAAACCCGTGTAATACACGGGGTTTTAACCTAGTAACATAACATAAATAAAAATTACATAACCTAAAAAAAATTACACTACTCGTCTTCGTCTTCGTCACCGTCCCTGTCATTTGCGTTGTTCCATATATGTTCTACCAAATCCTGTTGAAGGTTTGCATGCGTGTAGTCGTTGGTTAGCGCGAACGAGTTTAAATCATGTTGCGTCGGATCTACCGGGACAGTATTCCCGTAAGATGCATTCTCATCATACTCACAAATCACCCGACCTTCGTCTTCAATAATCATGTTATAGAGCAAAATTCAAGCGTACATACAAAGGCGCAACCTCTTCGGTGTGAACGCATGTGCCGGTTGTTGAATGATGGCCCATTTTTTTTGTAAAACACCAAAACAACGTTCGATGTCTTTTCTTGCAGCTTCTTGACGCTTGGCGAATTTTTTCCTTTTTTCGTCCTCGGGAAATGAAATAGTCTTGACAATTGTAGACCAAGACGGATATATTCCATCAACAAGATAATACCCGCGTCTATACTCAACCCCTGAAACTGTAAAACGGCTGTCCGGACCGGTTCCATTAACGACATCGCTATAGATCGCCGATTGGTATAGCACGTTGAGGTTGTTGAGTGAACCAGGGAGACCAAAGAAAGAATGTCAGATCCACAAATCTTATGACGCCACGGCCTCAAGTATTAAGGTTGGATGGCCGTGATCACCTCGCGTGTATTGGCCTCGCCACGTAGTCGGGCAGTTATGCCACGCCCACTGCATACAATCAATGCTACCAAGCATTCCCGGACCCGTGCCGTGCTTCATGAGCTTGGTACAACTGTTGAACATCATACGCGTTTGGTTTTCGCAAATATTGTTTGCTATACAGTTTCATCACATTATGGCAAAACCGATACAAACATTCCCGCGTAGTTCTTGCCGATATCTGTAAGTACTCGTCCAAAGCATCGGCCACTGTCCCGTAAGCCAGTTGGCGAATGGCCGCAGTACACTTTTGTAACGTGGTGAACCCTTCATAATTCCAAGCACCGGGTCGTTGCATGAAAAACGGGTCTAGCCCCGCCAAATCATCAGCAATCCGTGTGAATAACCGGCGACTCATTCGGAACCTTAGTCTGAAAATGTCGGCATTGTAAAGGGGTGCATTCGAAAAATAATCGTTCACCAATTTCTCGTGCGCTCCTGTCGTAAAAAATATATAAATACGAGGAAATACGGAATAAGGATAATAAAATTTATTAATGACAAACCTTGGCGGTCTCTGTTAATCCGTATTCGTCTGGTAATAACGTTTTCAGACGAGCCGTCTTCCTCTTCCTCCTCCATAAGAATCTGCGCCGCCTTTACCACAACGTTTGCGAAAAACATCTCCTCTTCGTCCGAAAAAGACGAGGACCACCAAGAATTAGATGCCATTGTGGATGAAAAGATATTTTTTTTATAAAAGAATGGTATAAAAATGAGAGTGTTTTTGGGTTGAAAATGGGGAGAAAATGGTGAAAAATGGTATAAAATGAGATGGTTTTATAGAAAAAGGGATTTTTTTTTAATTAAATGATCTAGCCGTTGAACGGCAATTTTTTTTAATGTTTGGCCCGTCGAGATCGTCTATGGGGAGCCGGAAAGGACTGGACGGAAAGAGGGGGGCGGTGTGGGGGACCGGCGCCGGGCCTCGCCGGGCCTAAGCCGGCCCCCATACCGCTTGTTCTTAGTAACCAATACCTCTATTGGTTGATGTATGTTTTCAATGTGTGACTTTTTAGCATGTTAAATTGTGTTTCGTTCATAAATACCATTTGGAAAGAAGTTACTTTGTCAAGTTTATTTTGGTAGGTTCCAAGTGAAGATTTTTTTTTTTTAATGGCCAACAAAATTCATTTTATTAATCTCTGACGTCATATGTTCCAAATTCGCCTGTTTGCCATTAAATACCAAATCATTTCTACATCTCCTTATTACCCAAATCGATACTTGCAAAATTGCATATACCAACTTCCTCCATTTTTCCGTACCTCGAACATGTTTATGCCAACCCAACAAATCCTTCACCCTAAAAGCATATATACTTGAAATCTTACACCATTGAGAAACAAAGTTCCAAACCTCTTGTGTCGTTTCACAACTCACGAACATATGTTCCACGTCTTCATCATATTGACCACACAATTTGCAAGAAATCTGACCTGTAATTAAATTTATGTGTGCTAAAGCTACGAGAGTCGGCAGCCGATCTAACGAGACTCTCCATGCCAAAAAAAATAGCTTTATCGGGTTCCAATTATTCCATATAAAATCATTCCCCAAGTCTGAAAATCTTGCAGCTTGTAACGTGCACTTAAGGCTTTTAACCGAGAAGATGCCTGATCCGTCAAGTTCCCAGCCCCATGGATCGACCCCATCACCCCATGCCGTCTTGAACAGCTCCTCGGACAGCTTCTGCACATCGCCTATTTCCTCCGGTGTCTCCGGCTGCCGTACCCAGCTAAAATTCAGAATCATCGCGTCACTCGTAACCTTTACTCGATTCGAAACAGCTGCATTTTTACTTTTTTCCAACACATACAAGCCCAGATACCGACTTTTTAGTGTTCCACCTTCTGTCCACCTCTCTTTCCAAAACGAAATAGAATCTCCCACTCCCGGTACCGCCCGGAAACATTTCGATATATTCAGCCCATATATGTCTTTTGAAACTTTGAAAACTTGCTTCCATGGTCCGGCTATTGTCAATCTCCCAGGAATCGGGTTCCACTTTCTTTCACTATGGTGTATACTCCAAATTACCTTACGCCATAAACTATCCGGATCCGTCTTGAATCTCCACCACCAGTTGGCGAGCATTGCTAGGTTCGCGTCTTTCAAGGACCCGACACCAACCGCTCCTAATTCTTTTGGTGTCATAACATTATCCCAAGCTACCAAACTCATTTTCCCCTCTCCGGTGTTATACCCCAAAGAAATTCATGACGTAATCTTTCAAGTTGGTCAATAACTTGTGCAGGGGCTCTATACAAAGAGAAGTAATGCGTGGGAAGTGCATTTAACACCGACTTAATTAATGTCAACCTTCCGCCAAATGATAGAGTTTTCGCTTTCCAAATCACCAACCTTTTTTTAAATACTTCTACTACCGGCTGCCAATTTCTGACCAAGTTCATGTTTGCCCCCACTTGTAGTCCCAAGTGTTTAAACGGAAAACACCTGACTCTACACCCCAATGTATTGGCCATATTATGAATATCATCATCGCATACATTCACACCAAAAACCCAACTTTTTCCAAGATTGACCCGAACCCCCGACGCTAAGAAGAAACACCGAAGTATTCTCCTTAAATTATGTACACTATTCACCGACCACCTCCCCACAAAAATAACATCGTCTACATATAGGAAGTGGGAAAGAACCGAACCTTGATTCACGAACTGAACCCCTTCATATAGGCCAAGTGAATATGCCTTCTTCATTACACATGTCAAAGCTTCCAATGCGATAATGAATAAAAACGGGGACAAGGGATCCCCTTGCCTCAATCCCCTATAGCATGTGAACTCCTGTGTAGGTGACCCGTTTACTAATACAGAAGCTCTAGCATTTTTCACCGTAGCCATAACCCAACTAATATACATCGAAGGAAACTTCATTTGCTCCATAATGCTTTCCACGAATCCCCAGTTTAGCGAGTCATAAGCCTTTTCAATATCCTCTTTGAATATAAACCCCTCCTTCTTATTAGACCTCATCCACGGAATTAACTCGTTTAGTATCAACGGCCAATCCAATATACTCCTGTTGGCTAAGAAAGCAGTTTGTTCCTCCGAAATTAGCTTATTAATAACTAACTTCATTCTATTAGCCAAAACTTTCGAAATCACCTTATTTATGCATCCAATAAGACTAATTGGCCTATAATCCCCCATGCCGTTTGGATCATTACACTTAGAAATGGTTGCACTTCGTGAAAACTCCTCAAACACTTTAACGAAATCCACCTGTAGTGACCCCCAACATTGCTTAATAAACCTGAAATTGATGCCGTCAGGGCCCGGTGCCTTTTCACCTCCACAATCCCAAACAGCGTCTTTTATCTCTGTTAACGAGAACGGGGCAGTCAACATCTCCTCATCTGCTTCAGCCACCTGACCAAGGTACGGACACGTCAACCTGGGCCTAACATCTAGCGGCTCCTGAAACTTCTGTGCGAAAAAAGAACATATTGAGTCCTTAATAAGCGGCGGATCTGTCTCCCACACCCCATTTATCATAAGCCCGTTTATGCGATTAGAGCTTTGATTTGCATTAACAATATTATGAAAAAAGCTAGTGTTTTCATCCCCCTCCACAGCCCACTTCACCCTTGACCTCTGCTTCAAATCCATTACTTTGACCCTATTCGCCTCCATAATAATCTTCTTACATTCTGCCCTATTACCCAATTCACTTGGAGAAAGAGCCCGCTCCTCCGCTAGTAACTCCAATGCCTCCAACATTTCCATCTTTTCTTAATATACCAACTCCTTTTCTGATTTAATAATATTCACCCGCTCCTTTATCTTGAACTTAATCCACTTCAGTTTAACTGCGAGTCCCATATCCGCCGCCCCTTGGAATGAAAAACTTCCTAAGGCTTGCGGAATATACTCCATGATACCATGAATAACTAACCTGAAAATCCTGGTTGGAATAGGCCCAAAATCTTGTGCTAAAACTGTCATCAGGATTGGACAGTGGTCCGAGACCACATTGGACAAAGCAACAACCGAAGCAGCCGACCATTTAGCATGAAATTCTCTACATACCAAATATCGATCCAACTTACTTTTATGAACCCCATTATCTGAATGATACGTAAATTTTCGCCCACCCATATGATACTCTACCAAGTCTGCTCTTTCAATAAACCGGTTAAACCATTCAGCGTTCAAAGCTACAAAATCTGAATTAAATCTTTCACTCGGATCCCTGACGTCATTAAAATCCCCTTCGAACACCCACATACATTGTAAAGACTGCTTTAGCAAAACCAACTCCTCCCGTAAGGCCCTACGTTCTACCGGATCATTATAAGCATAGACATTAACTATGTTAATTAATTCTCTTGTATGTTTAATGCCACCTTGCACCACAATGAACCTTTGTTCTCTGATAACATCAATATATTCAAAAACATAAGGATCCCACATGCTGATCAAACCCCCTGACCTACCAATAGCATCCACAGATACCATTTCAAACCGCGATCTACCCCAAAATTTTCTGGCTGTGAACTATGTGATACCCCCCAATTTTGTTTCCTGTATCGCTAGAAAATGTACCCCATGCGATGTTTTTAAACCTCTAACCCAATCAACTTTCCTCTGGTCCCCGACCCCCCTTAGATTAACAGACATAAAATTCATTGTAAACCATTTTGTTCACCAGAAATAATCTCTCTAACCTGATTGTGAAAATCACCGAGTTGAAACCCTACCGACGACCCGACTGCCACTGTATCAGCCACTTCTTCCTGAACACCCCTGCCATTCGCCGCCTTCGGTTGTACAGGGCAACCAAATGGATTCTGTTTCGAGTAATCACCTCCCAGATTCTCTCCCGTATCGACCTGAACATCCCCAAGGTCCCCTCTGTTAGCTTCAAAAAAATTGCATCCATCCTTGTTTACCGAGTCGCCCACAGGATCCTCACCCAGGTGTGTAGAATTATTTAAATCAAAAGACCTTTCTAGGTTCCGTATATGAGACTGTGCCGGATATTCATTATCCATATCATCATCTTGTGGGCTTCTTGCTCTCCTTGGCCTTTTCCTAGACATGGTACCTGGGCCCTGGCCCAACACATTATTGGGCTCCTCAAAACAACCTCCCACATAGTTTTCTGCCAGGTACCCATCATCATTAAAAATTTGTTTTTCATCAGCCGCCGAATTTAATGCATCCCCATTATGATTCCCATGCACGCCTTGCATGGGGGATGATGGTTCCGATTCTCGATAGCACTCTTTTAACTTCTCACCCTCGCCTGTTCGAATCTCCCCTTCCTCCTCTTCGTTGTCCAGAACTGCTGCCGACTCCGACGACCTCGCCGGCGAACCTTTCCTGTCCTCCGATAATTCCGTAACCACATCCTTCAACCATGGGTTAATTTCTTCTCTCACCCATACATTGTAAATTCTCCCTCACCATCCTATGTTTACCTCCTCCTCAATACGCTTCCCGACTCCAGTAACTATCCAGCATCCACTGTTCGAATTGTCCATCTCCATCCACGAAAATTCTGATGACCCTACCAATCTTCCGAAGCATTCCCCCACCCGGTTATACATCTTCCTGTCTCTGAGATGTATAGGAAGTCCACATGTTTTGATCCACACAAGACGATCATACTCCAAATCCTGTCCTTTCCATAACGTGGCCGACAAGACTAACTGGTTCCACTCTTCTCCATCAATTTTAGTAAATTCCACCGCCTGCCCTTTCTCTTTAAACACCAACATACACTTCAATCCACCGAGGTAAGACACTTGATATTCGCCATGCCCCCTTGCTTCCATCATCCTTCTGAACTCTTTTAATGCTCTGACATCTTTTAATTCTACTATGACCGCCCTCAGCATACAGTGATCCGGATAAACCGCAATCCAATCCTCTGCAACAACTGTCTTATTCTTCTTTATCTGTGACTCCTGTTTTCCTTTGACCACCTCCGAATATGTCCTCCCTTCTTTCACAGGCATGCACTCATACACCAGTTTTCGCTGTGGAATCGGGTCTCCATTCGGGACTTTAGTATGTTGTTGCTGACCAACTCCAGCATCATAGCCATGACTTTGGAACAACCTGTGGTTTTTATCGAATTTTGCCACCGAGACGCTCACTTTTACTTCAAAGATTTTTACCTTGTTCATACCTTGTAGTGTTGTCATCATGTCATGCACACCCTCGTATCGAACAAAACCGAAATGGTTACCTCTGGAGTCTTTTTTATTTTGTGCCACATACGTATCCTTTAACACTCCATACTGTTGAAAGGCCCTCCATAAAATCATTCTAGACACACCCCTCGGAAGATTCGTCACATAAAATGTTGTTACCTGCTTCCCCCCAAAGTAGTGCTTAGGGAGACCTTGGTTGTGAAAACTCCCCATCACCACACCCAAGAAGAACAGACCCCGATAGCGAATGGAATCGATAGAGAATTGAGATATAATGAAAGGTGTAGATAGTCACAAACAATATGCAGACCCAACACACCTCCGCACGATATCCCAACTTCCACTCTTCGTCGAGCTACCGGAGATCCCTCTTCTAGCCAAAGAACAAAGAAAGAACACAAAAACCGAATCCCGGCAGGTGAATGGGAGTATCAGTGGATCAGGTTAGGATGAAAGGTCAGCCAGAATCCGAGCAACCTTGCATGCTAACCCAACAGACCTAGCTCCGTCGAGCCCCCGACGATCGGAATTCTTTTTCTTATGTTCCAAGTGAAGATTGGATGCCTTTTGGATGGATATAGCACGATGGAACGAGCATTAATTAGGTGTTTTAGTAACCAATACCTCTAATGGTTGATGTATGTTTTCAATGTGTGACTTTAGCATGTTAAATTGTGTTTCGATCATAAATACCATTTGGAAAGAAATTACTTTGTCAAGTTTATTTTCGTAGGTTCCAAGTGAAGATTGGATGCATTTTGGATGGATATAGCACCAAGGAACGAGTCGGGCATGTACGAGAAAAAATTTGGAAACGAAACGGACGAAACAAAGGCTCAGGGTCGTAAATTACGGCCACCGTATTTTACGGCCTCCTCTACATCAGTTTCATGTTTAAGGCCCGTAAACAGTAGGCAGGCCGTATTTTGGGCCGTATTATTTAGACTGTATTTTACTGGGTAGGCCGTATTTTACACGGCCCTTGGGCGGTTCTAGACAGTTTTTGTAATATTTTGGCCGAATAAACATGTTTTTCTAGCTTTTTTTTTTTTTTTGAAGATTCTACACTTTGGAGGCTAGGAATCCTAAAGGGACAAGGAAGACTATGTGACAAAGTGTTCTAACATCAAGATTTCTCCAATTGATACCAAAATCGCAACATGTCTTCATCAAGCATGATCATGTGTGGCTAAAACCCTTGTGATCACAACCAAGGGCTAGGGTTTGTATGTGATTTAGTTCAATTTGAGTTGTTTATCTATGTTGGACATGAATTCATGGTTTGTGTTAGAGATCTGTGACATTTGCTTGGTTTTTTATGTGTTCTTTCATGTGTTACTTGTTCTCAAACATTGTTTTCTAGAATCACTTCATGTATTTTGAGTTAATTGGTGTTTAATCGTTGAATGTCAAGATATATGATTGAAGGTTATGTTAACATGTTTGTATTTGATGGTGATCATTTTGTGATAATCTAATTACTCAAGTATAGGTCTTTCAATACTCAATTAACATATGATTTCACAAGGTTATATCTATATAATCTTCCAAACCGGATTTACAAACTCAAACTACTAATTATGCTATCAAACTTGATTCTTGGTTGTGCTCATTGTTCACTTTATTGAATTTTACAACTTATAGTTTAATATAAATTTCTCAAATCAAACACAAATCCAATTTCAAGTTTTTATTATGTTTTACAATCGATTGAAGTCTTACACCAACCACTAGATTGTAAAACATAATAAAATTCCCCAACTTAATTTTTTTGTCCCGAAAAAGAAAATTACAATGGGATCAGACTGGTTTGCAATCCTAAAACACTTTGTCTCTCCAATGAATTTAGAATAGGTTTGATAGATATTGTACATTTTTATGAGACACAACCTTCAAGTAACTTTCAATGTAACACTTGGGTAATGATCGACTTTAGATACACACATATTTTTCACCAATGCAAACTAAGGTCATAAGGCATACCTAACCCACAAGACTGACAACAATCAAGAGTTTACAACCAATCAAGCAAATAAGTATGAATTACCACCATCTAAGGTTTCCAATCCTCACAATGTGCCACTCCCCTTGGGTTATTTAGTAGACTAGTAAAAATGGTACCCGTATTTTTTTTTTCTGAAATGCTTAACCTACAATTGCAGCATTAATATCATATGCTAGTACTAAAATCAAACCGCCACCTATTAACAAAAGATTAAATGCAAATCAAGAGGGCTTCATGGGTTGGCTTGGGTGAATGGTTTGAATTTATTGTTGGAAAAATGCCTAAAAGGTGAAGAAATCCGGATCCTACAAACATAACACAAATAACTAAGACCTAAGACCTAACATAACTCGGGTTATTTTGAACCGTTCATACATTACTCACTATATTCTTTTTTTTTTGATCGATATGACAATAGACTAAACAAACTATCAACTTTGACCCGGATTTCATCAAAAAGGTTAAAGGAAAAACTAGAAATGGCTTAATGGCAAATTGGGTGAATATTTGTGGGTTTTAACAAGGGAAAGGACTAGGCTCAAATTGGTGATCTAATGGATAATTTAAGGTGGGTTAATCAAATGAAATGGTTTTAATCAAAAAGGGATATCCTAACGCCTATCTCACTTTTGCACAAATCTCAGTTCAAGGTCTTGGAATGTATAGCTGCATTAGCTCTAACATAATGCACAATTTTGGGTAGCCCTCTACAAAGAAAAGAGCATGATATATATGAAAGTACTCGAATAGGCTCAAATTCTCATAGAAATGGAAGGATATGGGTAATAGTGTGAAACATGTATTGACAAGCATATGGCATATTATCCTCAAATAGGTATTTCTATCTTTTTAACTTGTAAAGCGTACTCTGTCAAGCAACTTAAAGGGCTAACCATGCCAAAGGACCTATGCTTATTCGCTTGTTATAACATGCAATGAATTGTATTACATGATTATACTCACATCCACAAATTTAGTTACTTGAAGGTTTATTATTATTATTTATTTTTTTGTATAAAAACATCACAAACCCTATCTTCCCTTGATTTCGAATCAACTTCATGCCTAAGTATCACACACCATAATTTCATCGTTTCCCATTTACGTGTAACACTTTTTCAAGGACTTAACTCATTCATTCATCAATCAAACACATAGCATGTCTGACATTTAGAAACTTGAGTTCATCTTTATTAGAAACTTGAAACAAATGCAAACTAGCGTACCACACTACTACGTCCCTACATGCAACACACAAACCAAACCAAAACCAAAACATCATACACATCATTATGCTCATGCAAATACAAAACAAGAAAGGAAATGGAACATGCACCTGAATAAAACAATCAATGGGAGCTACCATCCGCATCATGACCCTTCCCCAACCTAGTGGTGCATTGTCCTAATGCACGAGAAACTCTTGTATACTCCTCCAACATGACACACCGAAAAACAAACCATCTTGTGACAACCTAATTAACGGCTTCTAATTTCACGATTAACAAACGTTTAAGGCGATAATAAGTAGTGTTTAAAACACGAATTAGCTTAATTAGGCTTTTGAAATGCCTAGGAACGCCTATCTGACCTTACAGTGCGCGTATGATAATTATCGGGAAATCTGCTGAGCGATAAATGATAAAGTATTGACACCGGACAAAACACTGACAACGCCAACAAATACGAATTGTATACATATAATTTAAACATATGGATTTCGTTTTGCGAAATTATCAGGCTTTCGAACGACACAAAACGCGTACGTGAACGAAAAATGCGACTGCATGAACGCACCAGCAACAAAACGGAAACATTGGACACCAGTATTACCTTTAAAACTGAAATATTAATATCCGCAGACGAAAACGGCTCCAAAAACGGACAAAAAACGACAATCGAAGTAGACTACGCGTTTAACGCAACCGACGAACGCTCGCAATGAATACCAATTACCAACATCATTTTATGAAATTTTGACGCTAAAATAACGTTATACGACATTTTATGGCCCTTGGGTGTGAAAACAGGCTTCGTAAACATATCGGGCCGCACGAAACGGGCTTGTGGGTCTGGGCCCAAGCCCAAATTAAAAACCCTACTATAAATAGTTGTTATAAATCAAACCCTTAATGCCTTTCAAGAAAATCCTCAGCCGCACACTTGCATACCTCTCTGCTCTCTCTCTCTTCTTCGTACCAGTCACCGGAAAAGCTTCGACCGAGCTTCAGCGACTCGTGTTGCCGACGACGAGCTCCCACCACACATAACCACCTCTCCTCTCACCCACACTCTTGATTCCCTCTCTCTCTCTCTCTCTCTCACTATAATAATAATAATAATAATAATAATAATAATAATAATAATAATAATAATAATAATAATAATTGTCACACCCTAACCGATGGCGGAATCATCGGGGCGCGGCACTAGGCGAATCAGATTGCTCAAGAGAATCCATAACAACTACATTGCGACAGTATTTAATGCGTTCATTATCCCATACTAATAAACAATTACAATCACATAAGCTGTCACGAATTTCATGTTCTCCTAAACAATATAAATCCGACAAACTAGATTTTTAGGTGGGTTTCTAGACTTCCTAGCTTGATTTGATATAGACTGTGACTAAACCTGCAACATACGTTAAAACAACGTTAATACAAAAGTATTGGTGAGTATACAAGTTTTGATAGAGTAGTGTAAAATAGTTAAAAGTGTTGCGAATTACCAAATACATAAACGAGATACCTCAACATACGTGCATATAAGACAGATACTACCAACTAAGTCACTCGAGCTGCGATTGCTATTCATCCTAACTAGACCCCGTCGGGTTCTATCCTAACACATATGTAACTAGAATCACGTGTAAATATGCATAACAGTTATTCGCAAGTGATAAATAGTTTGATTGAGTAATTCGTTTTTGATACTTGATTTGATAGGAACGTATGTTACACCCAAAATGCGATAAAAAGGGTTCGAGTACACTCACAGTTGGTGTTCAGCAAGTAAACATAACTTGGTTGGATTGAAGGGAGATTAGCCTGATTACAGATTGATAGCGTAAGCGTCGAACACTGCGTTAAACGATGAGATGCGACCGAGTGTCAAATGGCAACCCGATCGGATGGCAATCCGATTGGATGGCCAGTCGATCAGGTGGCAATCCGTTCGGATGGTCATCCGATCGGATGGCCATTCGATTGGCTTGTCACCTCGTTTGGTATAGACATGTTTGTGTATGATGGTTTGCCTTTTGAAGTTTTTGTTGTAGCATTATGAAAACAGATAAGTATCTCTACCCTTCAGGTCGATCGATCGAACGGCGACTCGATCGGGTGACGATCCGATTAGTAGGACACTTAGTGAGAACAAGTTCACAGCAGTTTGTCACTCGATCGGATTGCAATCCGATCGGGTGGCAATCAACTTCGAACTAGCTATGCATTGAACAAGTTGAAAATTGTTTAAGTGTTGAAGTTTAAAACATCACATGGTCGGATGGTTGTTCGATCGGACGACAATCCGATCGGACGACAATCCGTTCGACGTTCAAAACTTTTAAAGAGTTGAAATATAGTTTAAGTGCGGAACCAAGGGCAAGCCGATTGGACGGTTGTCCGATCGGGTGGCAATCCGATCGGATGGCAATCCGATCGAACGACAATCTGTCCCGGCGGTCTAAATCGTCTTGACACTTGTTCATTTCGAAAGTTTTGCGGTTTTCTCGAGACGCTGTGACAACATGCCAAACAACAGAACCTTATCAACACCCAGGTGACCCGGTCGGGCAGGAATCACCCTAGTCCGATCAGTCAACTGTTTGAGACGGTTGCTCATGTTTAACCCGAAATCGGTAGTCTCTTTGATAGAACCCAGGTCTTGAACCAACGCTTCACCAATAACGAGTAGAAGACCAGAACAAGCTCCGATTCTATCGGTTTGGAGTGCATTGAGTGTAAAAGAGTCGAAAGAAAGTTGGAAAACCATCTTTCAATCCTTTTATCCATGATTATGTGTGGATCTATGCGAAAATGTTGTTGATTCTTTTGGAAATCCTTCAGATCTGAGTGGTTCTTGGTGGAATGAAGCCAACATTTGAAGTTCATAAGAACTCCATGATGATATCATCCTAGAACTCCTCAAATCCATTGATTTCATGGTTAAAAGTTGAGATTTAAAAGAGAAAATGATGAAGAAGTGCGTGTAGCTCATAGAAGTACAAGTTTTGAGGTAGAAACTTACAAGAATTGCGAGAAATCGAGAGAAAACAGCCCCAAAGCGTGCTAGTTGAGTGAGAGCTGTCACATCACTTGAACAGTTTTTTGACGATTTTAATTTGTATTCGTCTCTGGCGAACCAGTATTATAACAACCTTTCGCAGCGGACGGAGAATTTGTCACGACCAGTTGAACTTTCCGATGACCGTTGATCATGGCGGAGTGAAGCAGATCAATTTGAATTTACCGATGAAAAGGAGTTTTTGTGGATACCTTTGAGGTTAGTTCAAATACACCGAAATTTCAACAACCTACGGCGACTCCACCACCCCCTCCTCCGCCACCGCCGCCTCACTGTTGAGCTCCGACAGCGAATCCAGAAAGGCCTTTGTTTCGAAGTGTTGCGAAGAATATAACGGTTAAAGTGCCACAGGAAACTGAATCTGATGTCCCTGCAAAGTTGAATATTTGTGTTTGGGGTATTTATGTTATTTACACTATTAGTCCCTGCTGTTAAGGAGTTTTACAAAGTTACACCTGAGGGGTTTTAACATAAAAAAGTTAATTGGGTTTAGCTGAAAGGACACCGTCCGTTAATGATTGCAAACATAAAGGACATACAGTGTAATTTTTAAGTTAAAGGACAACGCCTGTCGTAACATTGAAACATAAAGGACGAAAAGTGCAATTTAGCCTAAATAAAATGGTGAAGTCCATGGAACCGGACTAGTTTAACTTAATAATATATTTATTTGAAGTGTCAAACTTGAATTGATTTTTTTTTTAAATTGAAGAAAGACTTAATTTTATTTTATAGTTACGTGGTCAGCTTGAAATTAAAGAAAAAGCAACAACAAATATTCTTGCTTTCAAACATATCTAAAAATAATTGAATATGAGAGGTTCACAGCACAAGACTTTCTATCTCTAGTCTATACAACTCTTTTCAAACGTAACACACAAGGAAGAGGATGGTGATGATGATGGTCCGAGGAGAAGCAACAAGTGGAGGGGAAAGGGAGTTGGTCAAAGGTAAAGAAAGAACCAAATAAAAAAACAATGACAATCCCTAAATTCGAACTTGGGTTCCTGACGAAAAGAGGTTTCGGAAAGGGAATTGGCAACCAACGGAACTGTTAATTTTTTGTAGTTCCTAATATATAATATATACAAAAAAAAATTTAGTACCCTTGGGAAAAACGGGCCTCGGCCGCGGAGTGCGACTCGCGCACCTAGGGTCGGCCCTGTGTTCATCCGTATCAGTTTGCTGCCATAAGTGATAGCATCAGGTCAAAAGCATAATCCTACAGAGATGGCCTTCTGGAGCAGAGATCACAAACTAGGCATCTCAACCAATGTTATCCATCCATTATACAATGCTGCTAAACATGCATTTATGTCTTCACTAAAGCAGTACAAAATAGTCATTCAATAACAGTAATTTTAAGGAATAATGGATTTTAATAATTCCAACTATTGTCCGTTGGCCGTCAACGGTCCCAACTTTAAAAATTCTCACTGCTGGTCCCATTTTTTCACATATTTGCCTTCAATAGACCCTGACTAACAGAACCCTAACGTCATTAGTCTCCGGTCGCCAGAAAAACGTTTTTTGGTCGGAAAAAGGTTCCTAAAGGTCCAATCTATGGTTACAAACAGGTTTGGGATGACGGCTAAAAAGTTGAGTTTTCTGATTTTTTGGTCGGAAAAAGGTTCCTAAAGGTCCAATCTATGGTTACAAACAGGTTTGGGATGACGGCTAAAAAGATGAGTTTTCCGATCAAAAAGAAGTTTTCCAGTGAAAAAGGAAGTTTTTCCGGCGACCTTAATAATTGAGGCTTTTTACTAGAAAATGTTCCTAAAGGTTGAGTTTTCCGGTCAAAATGGAGTTTTTCGGCCAAAAACGTTTTTCCGGCGACCGGAGACTAACGGCGTTAGCGTTCTGTTAGTCAGGGTCCATTGAAGACCAATATGTGAAAAGATGCGACTGCCTGTGGGAATTTTTAAAGTTGGGACCGTTGTCGGCCAATGGGCAATAGTTGAAATTATTAAAATCCATTATTCCTAATTTTAATGAAAATGAGAAATATGTAATATATATGGGTTAGGAAACTAAAATATATAATTGAATTTTATGTTTGAGTAAATATGTAATTATGAGGGGAAAATATATAAAAATCCCTATTACATTTTGCAGGGCTATTTTCTTTTGTTGTTTTCATGCATCTAAGGGTGAACTGAGTGGGCGGTAAACACCGGCGGTAAAGGTGTTTACTGAGCGGTAACACCGCCGCCAATGGTTTTTACCGCTTGGTGAGGTTGTTTGATCGGTGAAGGTTTACCGCTCGGGAAGGAAAGATTTTTTCGACCGTTGTTCACTTCTAACGGCTATTTAGCCGTTTACATTATTAAAAAAAATCAATTTTTCATATTTAAACAAACCAATACACCTTCATCATCCTCATTCCAACTACACTACCATTTTTTACACACTTCTTCATCATCCTCATTTCAACTCTTGTCAAACAAATGGAAGGCTCAAACAAAGGTGAAGCGAAGATAAAATGCTTAGGGTCCGGTTCGAAGGCGAGGGCGCAAAATAAACGTGGTGGTTCGGATGGTTCAAGTGTGCCGTTTAATCCCCAACTTGGCTTTGCTACACAAACCCAACCTCCCTTTTTTTTAACCAAACCATGCAACTGAATTTCGGTTACGATACCCAACCCCACCAAAATTGGTTGCTACATGGTCTGACGTTGGTTAGACCCGGTGAGTATGATTATCCCCTCTACGCCCAAAACTCTTTTGACCAGTTTGCTTTTCAAAGCCCACCCTCACAATCACCGAGAGATATAGAAGATGACTCCGAAGAAGAATTCGTGCCAGATACTCAAGAGCAACATAATGATGAGGACGAAGATGTTGCCGTACAAGACGATCTTGTGAACCAAAATGAAGCCGCAAACGATCCGAAAGGAAAGAAGATTAAAGCGAAACGTGAAAATTGGACACCTAAACAAGAAGAGGCTTTGACGAAGCCTTATGTTTATTTCACTTTAAACAAAAGAAAAGGCAATCAACAAAGGTCTGATGGTTTTTGGAACCAAGTTCTTAAGCACTTCAATCAAACGGTTGGAGGAAGCAACCGAAACCACCATCAAGTTCGATCCAAATGGACGCCCATGCAAACAAAGTTGAACACATTCAACGGTTTTTTATCATCAAGCGGTAAACTATATTATTTTTATACGGTTTATTTTTTACTTAAGTATGTGGATAATTTTTGTCATAATTTATTATTTTAGGATGGTTTACGTCCTAGTGGGAGCGATGATGCTTTTGTAATGAAGAAAGCGCTTAAAGATTACAAACAAAAAGAAAAACATCACTTTCCTCATGTTGAGGCATGGGAGGTCGGTAGAACAAATAAAAAATGGTCGCCGGTACCGTTGTTGGGTGAAGATAGCTCCGGCTCGAGTCAAAAAAGAAAGGGCTATTGGATTTTATCACCCCCAACTATCGGACTTTGGCCGTTGCCACCCACAACTAACACTTTGACACCCGGCACCCCTAACTTGACTTTTTGTTTGCAACGGCACCACCCAGTTAAATCTGCACTAACTGGGTTTGTTTCTAATCCTACGTGGCACAAGTTTGCTGAGTTGGAGATTATTATGTGGCGATGATGTGGCATCTCTTCTCCTTTATAACACAGAAAGTCCCCATTTATTCCGATCCACATTTATTCTCATCATCCATTTTACATGAAAAAAATGCAATCCATATCCACTTTCTTGATCAGTTGACACCTTCCACAAAACAAAATACTCATATTTTTTCATGGACCATTTTCAGTGTCGGTTTCAGGTGTTTTCTTCACTCCATTTTTTTAACTTCTTTTTTTAATCTTTCCACAAATCCGAGATTAGATTCCTCAGTTTAGCTCAAAGTTGAGCTGAATTCCGTGATTATAGACATTCGATCATACTAGAGTCATTGTTTTAGTGTTTGACCACTTGTAAGTTGATTTAAAATTTGAAGATGCTTGTTGAAGTAGCTTAAACAGAAAAATATGGATCTCGTTATCTATTGTTCAGATCTAGAACGCACCGGCGGATCTGCTTAACTACGACGGACCTACAGGTACATTACGTTCCAAATCAGCTCGTACACTAGAACGTACCGGCGAATCTGCTTAACTACGATTAGTTTCAAAACAGAGCTACAGGTACATTACTTTCCGAATCAGCTTCTCCAGCAATGCATCTGCTTAACAACGCAGAGAAATTGTTGAAATATCATCTGCCGGAGCTGAACATACCGGCGGTTACAACACCTAACCATTCTGTTGGGTGGTGCCATTGCAAACAAAAAGTCAAGTTAGAGGTGCCGGGTGTCAAAGTGTTAGCTGCGGGTGGCAACGGCCAAAGGCCGATAGTTGGGGGTGATAAAATCCAATAACCCAAAAAGAAAGTCGTCGGATTCGGGAAATTAAAAAGCCGAGACACCTAGTGCCGAAGTCTCGAGCGGTCTTCCCGACATGAACGAGGATCCCTCGCCAAGAAGACAAAAGAGAAAGGAGAAAAAGGACAAAGGACCGTCTTCAACAAACGAAGATCCACGAGATATAACCGGTAAATTCGAAAAATACAAGGCTATGAAGAAAGAATTGATGGATATTAAAAGGTTACGAGAGGAAAAATACATGTCGTTGGCGGAAGAGCAACGCAAGGCGATGTGAGCAATTGTGTTCGACAAGGACTTGGAGACGTTTAACCGGCCTCACGACAATGTTCACCCTTCGATGTTGGAAATCACACTCGCAAGAAAACGCGAGATCGCAAAAAAATATGGTTGGCCTTGTAATTTTTAGTTTTTTAGTTGTTGCGTTGTTTTATTATTATTTTCTTTTTTAGTTAGATTTTAATGTAATGTTTTTTTATTTATTTATAAGTTTGATGTTTTATTTGTTTTATCTTAACACATAATTAAAAAAAATAAATAAATAAATAAAATAGTTTACCTAATCCAAGATAGGTAAACCACTGCCTACGATTTTAAGCAATATGTAAACTAATTAGGTGAGTTGATGTGACGTTGTTTGATTGGTTGAAAGGAGAGTTTACCTATTTGGAATAGGTAACCACTCCTTTCACCCTAACGTTTATATTTTCTTTCATACTAAAAAATCTATAGAAAGTAGACTTAAGGGGCTTTCAAACCATATAAAATGCACCCCAAACAAACACGTGATTTTACAAGATTTTAGAAAACATATCAACAACTAGATTTCCTTTCCATCAGCTTTACTATTTTAGATGATTAACTTTACAACTAATTTTCACATCCAACGATCATACCATAACTGAAACCAAGTTCTTTTAATGAAACCAAGTTCTTTTAATCATATTGGGGACCTTATAAAGACAAACTTGAGCTTTCTACTAAGTTAAGCACGAATCACATTAAATTATAAAGTTTCAACATACATCTTAGTAGTTACTACGAACTTTACTACTTGTTTGATTGAGGTATTATAACAAACACCTTATGGGCATACAATTAAACCTTTTAAATTACAACCATAAAGATTCTAAGGAACCCCTTTTCTTCCAACATATCAGGTTCCAAACAATGGACTTCAATTATCAATAATCATCGAACTTGCTAAATACTTACATATGTTTGCAATATATATATGGTTCAACATAAAGTCATACAATCCTACAGAGATTTCACACATAATCTGTTAATATTATAAAACAACTAGTAATTCCATAGTTTCATCGTAATTTGGACTTTCCTATTTATCCATACGACTGATCAACGGTTAGGGTTTTATAAATAATAACTCACATACCTGTACATCTAATTGGGGCTGATAATAATCAACACGCAACTAACAAAATCACTGGAATTTTCCTCTTGTTTTTCCATACCAATCTTTTACGCCTACCTTTTGTTATATGAAACTCAAAAAGTGATGAAACTGCTACGCAAAACAAAACTATTTTATCACAAAACTGAACAACTACACTAACAAATTACAAGAAACAAAGAAGACTCAAACCAGTTTCAAACCTTCTGTCCCAAATCAAACATATAAATTGATAAACGAATAGTCGCAAACTTGCAATGTCATAAACAAGCTGCAAATGCGGCTCTTCTTCATCCGCTTCAACGTTTTCCGACCCTGTATGTTCATGAGAGCTAGTTAAGAAAACACCTAAACACATTGACCGAAATCATCCAAACCATTACGTCCTGATTACTCTCCGCAATATTCCCCGATCTCGACTGCACATAATCCACAAGCTCAACAGATTCAACCTCTTAATCTCCTTCTCCCTAACCATTCTCAACGTATCCGAAAAATCAGACTGGACACAGCAAACCTGACACTTTCTAACAAACAAATGCTGTCTTTCTGACACCGAAACATCTCGAAATATCAGCAGCGGCTCAATAGCCCCTGCCGCTCCTCCTAGTCCCAAAGTACCAAATGATCTAAAAAAATTAACATAGAACCTAAAAGCAAACATCTAAGCTAATATATTGCAATAAACAACAAAAACATCTTAAGAACAGCTTTACGCAACAAAACATAATGAATTGTACATCACAGGTATTAAGCTGAATACAAAGCATTTCATCAAACAGCAAACTGGCTAAAGCATTTCATCGAACAGTTGGTGTGCCCTCTAAAACCTATCAGTACAGAATAGACAAAGAAATGAGGTGCATAGAGAGCAGAAGGAAAAATTGGAAAATAGGGACATAACTGACTCGAACTCGGGATCTCAAGTTTAAGAAGCACGCGCTGATTCAGTTTACCAGTCAATACGTTTGATCATAAGATTCAACTACAAAATATTAAAGTGTTCCTTCAGAATTTTCTATATAACTAAACACTATAAATTACGAATCGAACAGGTACCTGGAAACCCCCTAATTAGCTATAGATCCGCCTCTGGTCGGAATCCCCTATAATCACGCTATGGAGTCGCTACTTAACAAATTGCAAGACATGGTCGCTTCGCTACAAAGTGCGTTCGCTATCGATAACTATGATTCTCAACAAAGTAATAAATAGATAAAGGAAACAAACCCGAATCGTTAATCATGAACTCCTTGACGCCATTCCTAAAAAGTAATCCAAGGGATCTATTTACGATATAAACCTCTGCAGGATTCCGGATAGCTGCAGTGAGCGAGAGCCTGTGTGCAGTGAGATTTAGATGGCAAAATCTAGAGGTGGCGTACTCAACATACTTGAACAAAATTTCTTGATGTATTTCATTATCTACTATATAGAAATCCAATATCGGGAAAGAAGCGATTAGGTGAAACAAGTTCTTAGTCCACCTGTAGTCGGGCCTGATGTAGCGCCAACTCACCACATAGCGCCCTATGGCACCTTCGTACACCGCCCCGAGGGGTGCCATACCCCTCCAACTTGCTTCCCCTGCGATGTCGTCTTCATTGCCTTTTGTAATCATATAAAACATACTAATTACTTACAAAAGTTGAGAATCTACACAAAAAGTGTTTGATTCAAAGCAGCCAGACCCATTTCAACCCAAATAAAAGACTTACTCCAAATAAAGCATCAAACATCAAGTGGGATGCTCAAGAAATATAATAACAATCCGAACCAAGTAAAGCGATAATGAAAAGATTTACTCCAAATAAAAGCATATAAACTGAAACCCGACAATACCAACAATATCTCCACGCTTCACAGGAGAATGGCACTTGAAGAATTTAGCTTCATCCAAATAAATAAATAAAAAATATGCTTAAAGAAGTGAATAATTTCAGTAGTGTGTTTAAAGGTGATCCGTATGCAAAAAAAAAAACAGGGCACTTTAAAGGTGATTCGTATGGAACAAATTAAACCTAAATCAACTACACATTCAACTATAAAATAACAGAGATCTTCATACAATGTTCATAAAGATTTTGAAATTTAGGGCACTCCAAATGTATTCATTCCAAATACACGTATGGAGATTCAATACATTTAAATTCAAAATCTAACCTAACTCAATAATTTCACAATCCAACAGTTTCAAATTCAACTATGAAATAACTAGGGGGTGTACTCACCGAAGCTAGGTTGTGGTTGTAGAATCGGGTTCTGGTCGTGGAATCGACGGTGAAGGGTCGTCGTCGGAGTTACAGGTGGCGTGAATGCGGTTGCTGGTGGCGTCACTCGTTGCCTCGTTGGGTGGTTGTAGGGATGCCGTGGTTGGGTTTGGGGGAAACAAGCCCGCCTATAATTAGCCGTTAGTCATTTCAACAACCCACAAGGACTATAACCGAGCATTTATTGACTTATTGGGCATTTTGAAAAGTCATAAGCTAAAAAATGATGTTTGGCAATGTGGGTGTATGTGAGGGGAAAAAGCCAATAAGTCAATAAGTCACTCAATACTGACTTTTCCAAAAAGCTAATAAGTCAATAAGTTGTTTCAAAAAGCTTAGCCAAACATGTCCTTAGTCATTTGAGGTCCATTACTATATATTATTACTATAGGTTAGGATATAATAGAAAGTTTATTTGATAGAAAGGCTAGGAGTAATCTTAACCATCAATTAATTTAATCAGGGGCTAAGATTAAATGAGGGAAATTGAAGGGAAGAAAAGAGGCGTGTAGGTTTGTGTAAGGGCATTGTAGTCAATCCAGGACAATCGTTTCTCTCTCCTCTAATACCTCTCATTTTTTAAACGTTAATAAGTTTTTCAAACGACATTATTTTCTTATAAAAATTGCACCAAAAAAACGAGCGTTTTTTATCTTTAAAACGAGTATACTATTGCTATATTTTCGAAAACCCAGTTGCATAAAACCCAATGGAAAAAAAAACGTAAAAATGATTTTTTTCTAAAACGCATTGCACCAAAAACACAAAAAAAAATGTGTTATTTCTAAAACGCAATGGCCAGAAAACACAAAGAAATGTATTATTTCTAAAACACAATAGCTTAAAAACACAAAAAAGTGTACGTTTTAAAACGCAATGGACTGAAAACACATAAAAATGTGTTTTACCTAAAACGCAATACACAAAAAACACAAAGAAATGTCTTATTTTTATAACGCAATTGCCAGGAAACACTTAAAAATGTCTTTTTCTAAAACGCAATGAACTGAAAACATTTATAAATGTGTTTTACTTAAAACGCAATGGACTAAAAACACTTCAAAAAATGTGTTTTTCTAAAACGCAATGGCCAGAAAACACATAAAAATGTCTTATTTCTAAAACGCAATGACTTAAAAACACAAAAGAAAGTGTTCTCTCTAAAACGCAATGACTTAAAAACACAAAAGAAAGTTTTCTCTGTAAAATGCAATGGACTGAAAACACATAAAAATGTGTTTTACCTAAAACGCAATGACTAAAAACACTTCAAAAATGTGTTTTTCTAGAACGCAATGGTCAGAAAACACTTAAAATTGCCTTATTTCTAATTTAGTTTTCCAGAGGTAATTTATAGAAAATTAAATTTTCTGATGCAGTATTATTAAAGGGGTTGCCGCCCCTTGGACTCTGCTCCCAAGGGCACTGCCCCCGGACCCTCGCCAAGATCGTAAAACGCAATGACTCAATTCAAAAACCCGGATCGTAAAAATGAAATTAAAAAAATTCTTACATAGATCGAAGGCGATTTCTTCAGATTTCTTCACCGATTGACGAAATTTGAATGTTAGAAACACTTATCAGCAATCGAATAGAACGAATCGAGTGATTCGCTTCAAAATCACAGGGAAAAAATCAGATATTGTAAGAAATTAAGCTGGGTTTCTTTAAAAAAATTGAAGAACACGTTGATTGGGTGTTTGAATCATTGATTGGTGAAGAAAATCGCACTATAATGTAGTGATTAGTGTGATAGAAAGTGAATAAAAGGTTGAAGATGGTGGGTTTTGAAAATGGTGGGTTTTGAAGTTACAGAGAGAAGAAGAAGGGAGAAGATAAGGTAAAATTGACTAAAATACAATTTCTCTTTATTTTAAATTTTGCCACATGTCATAATCCTATTGCTTCCTATCCTTCCTAGCCAAAATAAACTTTCTATTTGATCATCTACCTATTATTATTACTGTATTACTATTATTACTATATATTAATAATTATTACTATTACTATTATTACTATATATTAATATTAATAATTAATATTAATAATTAATTAATAATTAATAATTAATAAATGAAATGAAATGAATAGTGATTTTAATATTACAATAATATATAGTTTTTTTATACTTTTATATATTATAATAATAGTTATTTTCTTTAGTTTTTAACTTTAATCTCTTTTTTCATATCAGGGGTTGTTGGGATAAGCTTGGTGTCAACCGGTATCGAACCAGCAATGGTATCAAAAATACCGGGACGGTCCTGTTCGGTATCAGTACATGAAGGTAAAATCCGGCACTAATACAGAAAACGTCAAAAGTTGGTGCCGAATTGATATTGGAAATCTTTTGGTTCGGGAAATTCAGTGCTGCTACCCGGTACCATTTGCTCATCCCTGATCACGGTTACCGTACGAACAACGGTATCGTACAACTTTTTTTTGTTGATTTTCTTCAACTTTTAATTTTTTCTTTTTTTAGTTTCAGGGTGTTACGACCAGCACCAAATTGTCCTAAAGCGTTCCGTAAGTAAAAACCCGAACCCGTAAAACCTTACTTTTCATAAAAATCCAAGAAAGACAATAATTTTCATCTGTCGCGGGCCGTGACAGATTTAGAAGAGGTCTTCGCAGGGCGCGACAGACCTAGAGTTTCCGGATAAGCATTCACGTGTCCCTACACGTGTCGACCTGACACTATGACTCAACAGCTCTAAGCCGCCCTATGGTTCCTCGTGGGCCGCGAGAAATTAAGACGAAGGTGTCGCGGGGCGCGACTCGCTTCGATATCAGCCTATAAATGGCAGCCGATGGTTTAATTTCAAATCGTTCAATTCTTTTCTTTCTCTTATTATAGCAAAATAATAGCTCGGGAATAATACCCCTAAATCCCGAAACTCTGCCCGTTATTGTAACATCCCGAAAATACAAATTCTTAAATTTGCAATTAAGTTGTAAATAAATTAGTAAAATAAACTAACTAGTGATGACACTAACTTAGTTAGTTGACTACTTGTGAGAAGTTAATGAATAAATAAAATAAAAACGAAAGTTGAGGGGCCAACTGTGTTAAAATTGAAACTAATATTAGTAAAACAAAAACTCAAACACACTGGTGGGTGTTGAAATCGAGCCAGACAGGAGAAAGGGGCGACCAGGTTCTTCAAAACCCTAATTCACACAAAACTCCTAAATTGAAGGCTCAAATCTGATCAAAAACGAAATCCGAGCTGAGATTAGTGATCCTCATTACAAGGGGGTTACAAGGTATGTAAAATTTGATGAGAATTCTCTACTTGAAATTCCCATGAATTTGGAAAATCTAAAATTTGATGATGCATGTTTGTTATTTGAATAGAATAGGAATGATATAGTGTCTAGGAGTAAAACCTAGACAACAATATGTAAAATCATGCCTAAATTCTGAAAATCTCATGAACACCTTGAAGGTGATTCATGGGTTTTGTGGGAAAATGATGAATATTAGAGTTTAGAAGGCTAACCTAGCATAAATTGATTCATAGAAACTGATTTATGAAAATTGCATGCTTAATTCTATATGTGGTAGCTAAGTTAATGTTAATCGAGGCCAAGAGACAAGCCATAAACTAGAATATAAATGATATAAAATTCTGCCCTATAAGTGTTTGTAGAAATGCCTCAAAGGAGGCTCGAAACTGCAAATTAAGTTAAAAACGCATATTGTGGTGTTTGGGCGGATTATGTAATGTATAATTAAAAAGGAGTTCTAAACATACTATGGTTGAACTCTGTAGGAAAGGATACCGGAGCGTCGAGTGGACAAGCCGGTGGTGACTTGCGTTTGAAAGGCGTACATTGAAGGTATGTAACTCGATTCGTTACATTGGGTAAACTTTGTTAATGTGCATATGTGATGTGAATTGTAGAAAAAGGTTGTCTTAATTTAAAGCGATAATGTTCGCTATATTGATTGATAAGACCAGGATTGGTTAGAATTTGTTGGTAGTCATCATAATGGAGGATTCCGCAAGATGAGCCAAACGGGTCAAATAATGGATTAATGCGTGACAAATACTTCGTAATGTAGTTAATTGGTCTTTTGTTTTTGTTGATAAAAGATATAATAGAATTACGAGAATTTAACACGTTGGCAGTTGGAATGAGAAATCCGAGAATATGGTTGGGCAAAACAATAAATCAGCCAAACCATAGCTTTTCAGAGACCACCGTAAGTTACGGTACAAAGTTACGGTGGTACCGTAACTTACGGTAGAGGCCAAAAGGCTACGGTGGAATCTTCCTGAGTTACGGTGGAACAATGTGTTTCCAGGAGCTACCGTAACTTACGGTGGCTACCGTAAGTTACGGTAGGCCCCGGTCAAAATTGCTGAATTTTGCATTTTTTTCAGATACTCGAATTCTGTATTTGATTATAGTATGATTATTGAATTATTTCAAAAATTCTAATACTAATGATTGCCAACCTTTCCAGTTTTCTAGGTAATTCAAGTATATGGACGACGATCAAGTTGTTGATTCAAGAACCGAACACTAAACTTTTGGATGCTTCCGTACTAATTAACTTTAGCTAAACCTTGTAGTTTTGTAAACACTAATGAACGACTTATGTTTGAAACTAGTTTCTTTTACTATGTTAAACATTTTGATGTATTAAAACTTAGTCTACCAACTAAGTTTTGTTAGTTAAAGGTTTTGGTTATAAACTTTACATGTCGTTCGATTAAATAAATGAATTAAATGGATGGGTGTTACAAGTTGGTAATCAGAGCTTAAGGTTGTCAACAAAGTGTTCGGTTCAAGCTTGATCAATCGTCCGGTAAGAATTAATTATTATTTTAATAGATCCTATCGTATGTAAGAAACAAGATGTAAATCAATGTGCATGGGAAGAGCGTGTTAACGCACTCAAACCCGGAAAGTGCACTAAAGGCGAACGGTTAAAGCAAGTTACGGACTTGGCTAAACCAAAGCAAAATAAAGCCATGTTATAAGTGAAATGTTTAACGTTTAATGTAAACATTTCAGTTTCATGATGGCGGATAAAGGTAACAATGATGCGGTGCCGAGAGTCACCGAGCAAACAAGAGAAGTGATTGCCGAAGAGGTTGGAAAGGCAATCGAAAATAGTTTGTCTGGTTTCATCGATAAGATCCAGAACACAGTAATATCAGTGATTGAGGAAAGAATCAAGAAATTGGAGGATAATGCCAATTTAGCAAAGGAAAAGTCCGGAGGACGAAAACCTTGTACATATAAGGAGTTCATGGCGTGCAAACCGCCAGTCTATAATGGGGAAGTTGACCCAATTATATGCCAGCGATGGCTAAGCGATATCGAAGGGGTATTTGAGAGGGCCCATTGTGATGAAGATGACTACGTAGCTTTTGGTACGGGTCAATTAAGGGGTCAAATGAAAGACTGGTGGGATAACAAAAAGAAAGAGATTGGAAGTGAAGCGGCTAAGGCCATGACATGGGAGGAGTTTAAGACGCCGTTTCTTAAACATCATAGTCCCAAGGCGGTCATTAATAAAATCAAGGAAGAGTTCATGCAACTTAGGCACAAAGGCGAGTCCATAGACAAGATCACGGGAATGTTTATGGATAAGATGAAGTTTTGTGACGAATTGGTGTCGAATGAAGAACAAAAGATATACTACTACTATAACTTGTTGAGCGCCGAGTATAGGGAGTTCATGACTCCTTCAAAATACGAGACCCTTACCGAGATCATAAACGTTGCTCGGGAACGGGAAATCGAACTGAAGAAACAAGTTGAAAGAGGCGAAAGAAGGGCACATGATGTGAATCCAAGCCCTACAAAGAAAGCTCGAACTGGAGAATCGGGAAAGAAGGTTGATGCTAAAGGTGGGTCGCCAAGTTGTAAAGTCTGTGGAAAAGGGCACAAGGGAGAATGTCGGTTCAAAGACAAACCATGCCCCATATGTAGTAAGACGGGGCACACGGCGTCGCTATGCCCGGGTAAAGTCTCAGTTTGCTATAAATGTTATCAACCCGGCCACAAAAAGTCCGAATGCCCGGACTTAGTTGGAAAGAGAGACGTTAAAGAATCTCCAGCAGAAGCTCCCAAAGCGAAGGCTAGGTCCTTCCAACTTTCCGCGGCTGAAGCAAAAACAGAACCCGATGTGGTCTCAGGCATATTCACAATTAACTCAATTCCAGCACGTGTATTGTTTGATACGGGTGCAAATAAATCCTTCATTTCGCATGGATTTATTCGACATCCTTCATTTGTATTGACAAAATTATCTATGCCCTTAGAAGTTGAAATAGGGGACAACAAAAGTTTTATAGTTTGTGATATTTGTCGAGGCTGCAAATTAAGCATCGATGATGAAGAATACCTGATAGATCTAATTCCGATGTCAATGGGAGAATTTCAAGTAGTCGTTGGGATGGATTGGCTATCTCAGCACCACGCGAAGGTCGTGTGTTTTCGTAAGGAGATAAAGCTAATATCTCCGAGCGGGAAACCCGTCATTATCTATGGCGAAAAGGGAGGTAGCCCCATAATATGCTCAATGTTGAAAGCTCACAAGCTTATGAAACAAGGATGCAAGGCATTTATGATATACGCAAATGAGTCCGAGAAAGAATCGCTAAAGATTGAAGATGTACCGGTTGTACGGGATTACGAAGATGTGTTTCCGGAGGATTTACCGGGGATACCGCCTGAACGGGAAGTAGAGTTCAGGATCGAATTGATACCGGGCGCAAAACCCGTAGCTAAAGCACCATACCGACTCACGCCGTCGGAATTACAAGAGTTGATGTCCCAGATTCAAGACCTGCTTGACAAAGGATTCATAAGGCCGAGTGTGTCTCCTTGGGGCGCACCGGTATTGTTCGTGAAAAAGAAAGACGGAAGCATGCGCATGTGTATCGATTACCGGGAATTAAACAAACTCACGGTAAAGAACCGATACCCGCTTCCGAGGATAGATGATTTATTCGACCAATTACAAGGTGCGAACTGGTTTTCAAAGATTGGCCTTAGATCGGGGTATCACCAACTAAAGGTCAAGGAGGAAGATGTGCCGAAGACAGCTTTCCGCACGCGATACAGACATTACGAGTTCCTCGTGATGTCATTTGGGCTAACAAATGCACCCGCGGCTTTCATGGACCTTATGAACCGGGTTTGCAAACCAATGCTAGATAAATCAGTCATCGTGTTCATCGATGATATTTTGGTGTATTCGAAAAGTGAAGCTGAGCATGCACACCACTTACAAGAGGTGTTGGAGACACTTAGACGAGAAAGGTTGTATGCGAAATTTTCTAAGTGCGCCTTTTGGTTACGAGAGGTGCAATTTCTTGGCCACATCATAAGTGCCGATGGAGTGTTGGTAGATCCGTCAAAGATCGAGGCCGTGTCGAAATGGAATCCCCCGAAGAACCCTTCGGAAATTAGAAGCTTTTTGGGGCTTGCAGGATACTATAGGAGATTCATTCAAGATTTCTCCAAGATTGCATCGCCGCTAACAAAGCTAACTCGGAAGGAAGAAAAGTTCATTTGGGGTGTTGATCAAGAAAGAGCGTTCCAAACGCTAAAAGAGAAGTTAATTCAAGCTCCGGTACTAACATTGCCAGACGGGATCGAAGACTTGGTGGTTTATTCGGATGCCTCACTATCGGGGCTCGGATGCGTTTTGATGCAACGGGGCAAAGTTATAGCTTATGCCTCGAGGCAATTGAAGATACACGAGAAGAAATATCCCACGCACGATCTCGAGTTGGCTGCAGTGGTATTTGCATTAAAAATATGGAGGCACTATTTATATGGGGTAAAGTGCACCATATTCACCGATCACAAGAGCTTAAAATACTTCTTCGATCAGAAGGAGTTAAATATGCGACAAAGTGGATGGCTAGAAACGGTGAAAGATTTCGACTCTGAAATACACTATCACCCCGGAAGGGCAAATGTGGTGGCGAATGCCCTAAGCAGAAAGGCAGATTATGTCCCGATACGAGTACAATCATTGCAGCTCATTGTAACCTAGGGCTTACTCGAACGAATCCGAGAAGCACAAGATGAAGCAGTAAAGACGGAAAACTGGAGAAAGGAAATGATTGTTGGCCAAGTTAAAGACCTCGAAGTAGGCAACCATGGTTTGAAAACACGTTTCAATAGAATTTGGGTTCCTAACACATGTGGAGTTAAAAAGCTTCTACTAGATGAAGCTCACAAGTCCCGTTATTCCATCCATCCGGGTGCGACCAAGATGTATAATGATCTGAAACAAAATTATTGGTGGCCCAGAATGAAGAGGGATGTGGTGAAATATGTGGAGAAATGCTTGACTTGCTTACAAGTCAAGGCGGAGCATCAGAAACCTTATGGAAAACTACAACCTTTGGAAATCCCGGTTTGGAAATGGGAACATATCACTATGGACCTATTGACCAAACTACCTAAAATAATTCGAGGATTTGATGCTATATGGGTGATTGTAGATAGACTGACGAAGAGTGCTCATTTTATTCCCATACGCGAGACATATACTTCGGAAAAGATGTCTGAGGTATATACAAACGAAATAGTGGCACGTCACGGAGTACCGGTATCTATTGTGTCAGATAGAGATACCCGGTTTACTTCAAACTTTTGGCGAGATTTTCAAGAACAAATGGGAACGAAACTCTTCATTAGAACCGCCTACCATCCCCAGACGGATGGACAGAGTGAAAGAACGATACAAACGTTGGAAGACATGCTACGGGCATGTATAATCGACTTTGGAGGCAGTTGGGACGTCTACCTACCATTGGTCGAGTTTTCGTATAATAACAATTACCATGCCAGTATTAGGATGGCACCGTACGAAATGCTTTATGGTAGGAAATGTCGAACCCCGGTATGTTGGGGTGAAGTGGGCACACGTGAACTCGCCCACCAAGATATAGTACGAGCCACTAATGAAAAGATTGACGTGGTTCGGGCACACTTGAAAGCGGCTCAAGATAGACAAAAGGCGTATGCTGAAAAAAGGAGGAGACCGATCGAGTTCCAGATTGGCGACAAAGTCATGCTCAAAGTATCCCCATGGAAGGGGGTTATCCGGTTTAGAAAAAGAAGAAAATTAAGCCCGAGGTTTATCGGGCCGTTTGTGATCTTAGAACGGGTAGGAAAGGTAGCTTACCGCCTTGAACTACCGGAGGAACTAAGCGGAATTCATAACACATTTCATGTGTCACATCTTCGAAAATGTCTAGCAGATGAGACAATTTATATCCACTATGACGACATTGAGGTGGATGACAGGCTAAACTATGTAGTAATGCCCATTGCGGTTTTGGATCGCAAGGTAAAAACCTTAAGGAATAAAGAGATCAATCAAGAAAAGGTTAAATGGGAAACAGAAAGGGTGCAGATACCACATGGGATTCTGAAGAGGAGATGCAACGACTCTGCCCTACTTTATTCGGTACGCGCTCTGGTTTCGGGGACGAAACCCTTTTAAGGGGGGTGGACTTGTAACATCCCGAAAATACAAATTCTTAAATTTGCAATTAAGTTGTAAATAAATTAGTAAAATAAACTAACTAGTGATGACACTAACTTAGTTAGTTGACTACTTGTGAGAAGTTAATGAATAAATAAAATAAAAACGAAAGTTGAGGGGCCAACTGTGTTAAAATTGAAACTAATATTAGTAAAACAAAAACTCAAACACACTGGTGGGTGTTGAAATCGAGCCAGACAGGAGAAAGGGGCGACCAGGTTCTTCAAAACCCTAATTCACACAAAACTCCTAAATTGAAGGCTCAAATCTGATCAAAAACGAAATCCGAGCTGAGATTAGTGATCCTCATTACAAGGGGGTTACAAGGTATGTAAAATTTGATGAGAATTCTCTACTTGAAATTCCCATGAATTTGGAAAATCTAAAATTTGATGATGCATGTTTGTTATTTGAATAGAATAGGAATGATATAGTGTCTAGGAGTAAAACCTAGACAACAATATGTAAAATCATGCCTAAATTCTGAAAATCTCATGAACACCTTGAAGGTGATTCATGGGTTTTGTGGGAAAATGATGAATATTAGAGTTTAGAAGGCTAACCTAGCATAAATTGATTCATAGAAACTGATTTATGAAAATTGCATGCTTAATTCTATATGTGGTAGCTAAGTTAATGTTAATCGAGGCCAAGAGACAAGCCATAAACTAGAATATAAATGATATAAAATTCTGCCCTATAAGTGTTTGTAGAAATGCCTCAAAGGAGGCTCGAAACTGCAAATTAAGTTAAAAACGCATATTGTGGTGTTTGGGCGGATTATGTAATGTATAATTAAAAAGGAGTTCTAAACATACTATGGTTGAACTCTATAGGAAAGGATACCGGAGCGTCGAGCGGACAAGCCGGTGGTGACTTGCGTTTGAAAGGCGTACATTGAAGGTATGTAACTCGATTCGTTACATTGGGTAAACTTTGTTAATGTGCATATGTGATGTGAATTGTAGAAAAAGGTTGTCTTAATTTATAGCGATAATGTTCGCTATATTGATTGATAAGACCTGGATTGGTTAGAATTTGTTGGTAGTCATCATAATGGAGGATTCCGTAAGATGAGCCAAACGGGTCAAATAATGGATTAATGCGTGACAAATACTTCGTAATGTAGTTAATTGGTCTTTTGTTTTTGTTGATAAAAGATATAATAGAATTACGAGAATTTAACACGTTGGCAGTTGGAATGAGAAATCCGAGAATGTGGTTGGGCAAAACAATAAATCAGCCAAACCATAGCTTTTCAGAGACCACCGTAAGTTACGGTGGTACCGTAACTTACGGTAGAGGCCAAATGGCTACGGTGGAATCTTCCTGAGTTACGGTGGAACAATGTGTTTCCAGGAGCTATGGTAACTTACGGTGGCTACCGTAAGTTACGGTAGGCCCCGGTCAAAATTGCTGAATTTTACATTTTTTTTTCAAATACTCTAATTCTGTATTTGATTATAGTATGATTATTGAATTATTTCAAAAATTCTAACACTAATGATTGCCAACCTTTCCAGTTTTCTAGGTAATTCAAGTATATGGACGACGATCAAGTTGTTGATTCAAGAACCGAACACTAAACTTTTGGATGCTTCCGCACTAATTAACTTTAGCTAAACCTTGTAGTTTTGTAAACACTAATGAACGACTTATGTTTGAAACTAGTTTCTTTTACTATGTTAAACATTTTGATGTATTAAAACTTAGTCTACCAACTAAGTTTTGTTAGTTAAAGGTTTTGGTTATAAACTTTACATGTCGTTCGATTAAATAAATGAATTAAATGGATGGGTGTTACAGTTATTAGGGTAATAACTCTAATCACTGGTACGATACTGTATCCGATCGATTAAAACCGATCTAATGGATGTTTAAGTGCTGCCAATATCTGGCTATACTTTGTCATTCGTTGTGAGGGTTTCGATCTCGTGATTATCGTTAAAGTTGAAGTGAGTTAATACACTAATACGAGTTCCATTGTATCTAGAAATTAGAACTTATAACCAGGGGATTGCTAAACTAGAATACTTAGCAATTAAGTAAACTTAGCAGTTAAGAAAACTTAATAGCTAAGGAAACATTAACAGGAAAGAAAACTTAGTAGTTAAGTAAACTTAATGGTTAAAGTAAACTAGTGTTTAAGTAACCTTAATAGATAAGTAAACTTAACAGCTAAGTAAGATTAAGTAAGTTAAGTAATTAATCAGCTAAGTAATATTAATTAATTAGCTAAGTAAGATTAATTAATTAACTAAGTAAGATTAATTAATTAGCTAAGTAAGATTAATTTATCCGCTAAGCAAGTTAATCAGTTAAACAACTAAAGTTTAACAACAAGATATACATGAGTTAGATAATATCTAAATAGGTATATATGAGCTAGGTATTATCTAAGGAAAATACTATCTAAGGAAATTAATATCTAGGGAAGGTATTATCTGAGGAAGGTTTTATCTAGGGAAGGTTCAACTGAGGAAGGTATATCTGGGTAGATAACACCTAGGGAAATTCTATATGGAATAAGACTTATCCCTTAGCTATAAATAGGAAGCTTCAGATTCAATTTTCTTTGCTCATTTCTTCTATTCTTCTCTCTATACGTTGGTGTTCTAACCAATATCACCGATACGATATTCTTTCCGATCGATTCAGGAACCAACTAACGAATGCCAAAGTGCTGTCTAAATAAGACTATATTTGTGAATTTTGTTAAGGTTCTGATCTCGTGACCATCGTTAGGTTTGATATGGTTTTACACTAATACGTATTCCACTCTGTTAAACTAAATGTTTAACTATCAGAAAACTCCAAACTATACACTTACAATCAAACAAGATGTTTAAATTATCCGAAGATTCAGAACTCTAAAGTAGATGCTTAATTATGAGAAGATTAAGAATCAGGAAGCCTGTCAAATCAAGACTATAGGCTAACAAGGTGAGTCACTCTGTTTTTTTTTTTTATCAAAGTTGCTTCCCTAAATGTTTTTTCAGTTATAAGTACATGGATTAAGTCTTTGCAAATCTTTAATTACTGGCAGTAAGTGGGGGTATTGTGCACATTACTACTATTTTATCACTTTTAGGTGGGCGAGCCTAATTAGTGATATGACCACAGTCATAGATCCGGTCGAGTGACGACTGAACCAGCTAATTATAAGATAAGGGGCAAATGTAAAAACTCTTAACGCTGTAAATTATAACAAAGTTGTAATTGCAGTGATTAAGTCTTTGCCAATCTTGAAGGAGCAAATGTAAAAACTCTTAATGTTGTGAATTATAACAAATGTGTTTTTGTACAAAATGAATGAACTCACCAGTTTTTCCTGTTGACCAAAATCTTTTTAAAAATGAGTTTCAGGTGATTACAATAGATTGGATGAAGAGTTGTGATTCGGCACCAAAAGGCTTAAGGAAGTGGCTTATTTTTCAATAAAATTAAATTATGAAAAGATTTTTTTATGTATTCGGGTTTATCCCATATTAAAGCTACCTTTGCAAAAACATGGGTTTATCCCCATCTATTTAATAAATAAAATACGGTGTTTCTAAACTCTGATATTTTCCTAGCTCACGGTCCTGATGATATTTCCTCTGCAATACTTTTCAAAATAACCACCGGTACCACTTGACTGCTTCACGGCTCTCGCTCTCAGGGCGGGGTCGGGGGTCGTGACAGAGGTGGTATCAGAGCCACTGGTTTAAGCCAATAGGTGTTGTGATGATAATACCTAAGCTTAAATGAAAGAGTTAGGAAATTGCTATTAACTGGTAGCACACATGATAATATTTAGACTTGAACCTAAGAAAGATGCTTTAGTATAAGCTTCGAGATAAGCTAATTACTTGCATGGATAAAGTGTGATGGGTGTTGGTCTTGGTTTAAAAAAGCGGGAAGCGCACAAAAGCGATGAGGTCTAAAAAAGCTTTTTTTAAAGCGAAGCGCAAAAGCGGTGAGCTTTTCGTACGCGAAGCGCAAAGTGATTATAAAATTTATTTTTTATATATCCCATAAGTGTGTAGCCTCCAATACCTATGATTTAGCTATAATTAAGCTTTATATATGTTTTAAAATGAAAAAAAACATAAATGTACACATAGTTATTAGCAAAGGACTTATATGTTGGGTGTGTGAATGAAAGTCTCAAAAGGTGGTAAATACTTTGTCCCACATTGGTGTGGGGACAAAGTGAGTGGTTGTTTATAAGGTAAAGTCTTTACTACTCCATTGTAGCTTTATGACATGTTTTACCACAAGTCCTGCCCGCGCGCACGGGGGGTGCAAAAAATGAGTTTCTGAATTGAACTCGTGCATGCCCGCACGTCCTGCGGACACGAATGCAGCTCCGAAAACCCCAGGCACGCGTGGGCCAGTTTTTTGCATTTAACCTTCATTTTTTTTTGTATTAAAGCCCAGCCCAGATGAGAGGTTTAAAAAAAGTTGTGCAAAGCATAGAAACAACCCATGTACAAAAAGCGTGCGCCTCAGCGTGCGCCTCAGCCTGCGCCTTAGGTCGATTTTCCCCTAAAAAGCGCGCCTCAGTTGCGCTTTTTGTACATAGTGCGCCTTATGTTACACAAGGCGATCCAGCCTGCGCGCGCCTAGATGCGCTTCGCGCTTAAGAGCGCTTAAGGCTCGCTTTTTAAAACCAAGGTGTTGGTATGCCGTGAGGATGATAACTAGAACATTGCAAGTATGGTAAATAAGCAATAACACTTGGCCACTGTTATTTCTTGTTTATGGTACTACTGGGTTCTGGAATATGATCCGTCATGTGAATACTAATTTCCTTGTTCTTTGATAAAAGTTCTAACAAAAGATTCATTTTTAAATCATGAATTAAGAAAATTCTATTTATGGGAAATACAATGATAATTACCTCTCCGGCGAGAACCGGGTAAGATGGGGTGTATGATAAGGTCCAACAAGTGACAGAATTCCCTAAATAGTATCCTGACCTGATATGAATCTTTTTAAATACATTAACCTTATGAAGGATTTGTATATTACAGTATGTGAAATATATGATTGTATAGATATGTATATCTATAAGGAAATCCAAAAACCATAAGAATTGACAATTTAGAATAAATCACAAGCATGTGTGTCAATGATAATTCCAGATTTCTTTATCAAGAACCCATCGTATACATCTATAAATCCGATATCGAAAACTATTTCATTTGATCATTCGTCTCGTAACTCGTGCGATAAGATGAACAATGTGAACCCTTTATGTTGGGACGCCATCAAAAGTATAAGAATTCCCTTTGCGTTACCTTAGATTATTTACGCAGTAGAAAACCTGTAACTAAAATTCATGCTAGGCACAAAACGTCTAAAAACTTACACTAATAAGAGTAATTCTACTTTCTTTAAGAACTCTTGCAAAGATAAAAGTACCCACGACTAGACGCACTTACAAAGACTTCCTCACCCATAATCCTACTAAGCTTACCAGTAATTAAGAAACTGTTATAACAATACATGGGCTGCAAATGACTAAAATAGTCCAAACCATTAGTATATATGCTAAGACAAATGAAGTAAGGAATGCTTCAAAATTTAGACGTTAAGATAGTGAGACCCGAGCTTCGAAACACATGATCAAGACATATGCCATAAAATGGAAAGAAAGAAAAGAACTGACAGAAAGGAAATTCTGACTGCTTCATAAAAAGGAACAAATGGACATGATGACTCCTGAGGTGATTACTGAATTAGGTTAAGAATTGCAAGCCAACCGGAGAAGTGACCACAAGGAGACAAGACAGACCAGTCGACAAAGATGAAAGCTACGAGTTATGCACGGAAGTAAGACATAGCGTATATGGTCTCGGAGACGTGGAACTGAAAGAAATTCCGATCGACGTTTCCCAAAGGATCTACTTAGACTATCACCCGATCGTGAGGAGAAACTCAGAATTCACCGGGTACTAGGAACGACACCAATTGCTATATCACAAAGTTAAGACGAATGTAGTAGTGGATGCCTTAAGTCATAAGTTCATAAGAAACCAAAACAAGTACGTACTCTTAGACTAAATTGCGGATAGATAGGAATGAAGAAGGATGTAGCAAGTTACAAGTATTTAATTTATTTGCAAGTTAAAACTAAACATTAGAACCCTTTAGGTTTACCTCAGCAATTAGAAAGGCAAGCATAGATATGAGATTGATAACACTGGATTTTGTTATCAATTTACCCAACATAAGAAAATGTAACCACACAATCTAGAAGATTGTGGATCGACTAACCAAGTCAGTTAAATCTCGACCAAATAAAGGAAACCCTTTAGTATTAAACGCTTAGTTAAGTAGTGTGGGGAATGAAATAATCTCATTACATCAAATCCTGTTATCTATAGTATTAAATCAAGATAGTCATTTCACTTTTCTTTTCTGCGAAAATTTTAACCCGACTTATTTTGAGCAGTGTGAAGGAACACTACAAATATAGAAAGACATGCTAAGTACATGTGCGATAAATATTGATAAAAGTAGAACTATCACTTATCACTCATAAGACTTTTCAATAATTAGCCTATAAGTATTAGTGTTGCTCATTTAAAGCACTTTATAGATGATAGTATCATCCAGTACGTTGGACAGAAATAAAAGAAAAGCAACTATCAGGCCATTAGACTGGAAAACCATTAGAATTAGAGTAAGAATGATACTAAAAGTCTCTCCGTGAAAAAGGAATAGTCCGATGCATCAAGAAGAAAAGTCTAAGAATTGTTGAACCATTTGAAAACACTAAAATTGGATCAATAGCTTATCAGCTAGAGTTACCAGAAGAAATGACCAGAATGCATGATTGTGTTTCGTATATGCAACTTAAGGAACACCTAGCTGATAAATCTTTACTTATACCTCTTCAAGATATAGAGGTAAATAAAAATTTAAGTCCCTTAAAAGATCTTACAAGTCAAAGATAAGAATCTCAAATCATGGAAAATGGTTCTCGTCAAAGTAGAGTGGAATTCAAAGCAAGGACCAGAGTATACTTGGGAACTAGAATCAAAAATAAAAAGAAAATATTCATACTTGTTCCAGTAAATCTCGAGGACGAGATTTTAAACAAGGTGGGGAGGTTGTAACGACCCGCACCAAAATGTCCTAAAACGCTCTGTAAGTAAAAATCCAAACCCGTAAAACCTTACTTTTCATAAAAATCCAAGAAAGACAATAATTTTCATCTGTCGTTGGCCGCGACAGATTTAGAAGAGGTCTTCGCGGGGCGCAACAGACCTAGAGTTTCTGGATAAGCATGAGGGCCACGTGTCCTTACACGTGTCGACCTGACACTATGACTCAGCAAATCTAAGCCACCATATGGTTCCTCGCGGGCCACGAGAAATTAAGACGAAGGTGTCGCGAGCCGCGACTCGCTTCGATATCAGCCTATAAATGGCAGCCGATGGTTTAATTTCAAATCGCTCAATTCTTTTCTTTCTCTTATTATAGCAAAGTAATAGCTCGGGAATAATACCCCTAAATCTCGAAACTCTGCCCGTTATTAGGGTAATAACTCTAATCACTGGTACGATACTGTATCTGATCGATTAAAACCGATCCAATGGATGTTTAAGTGCTGCCAATATCTGGCTATACTTTGTCATTCATTGTGAGGGTTTCGATCTCATGATTATCGTTAAAGTTGAAGTGAGTAAATACACTAATACGAGTTCCATTGTGTCTAGAAATTAGAATTTATAACCAGGGGATTGCTAAACTAGAATACTTAGCAATTAAGTAAACTTAGCAGTTAAGAAAACTTAATAGCTAAGGAAACATTAATAGGAAAGGAAACTTAGTAGTTAAGTAAACTTAATGGTTAAAGTAAACTAGTGTTTAAGTAACCTTAATAGATAAGTAAACTTAACAGCTAAGTAAGATTAAGTAAGTTAAGTAATTAATCAGCTAAGTAATATTAATTAATTAGCTAAGTAAGATTAATTAATTAACTAAGTAAGATTAATTAATTAGCTAAGTAAGATTAATTTATCCGCTAAGCAAGTTAATCAGTTAAACAACTAAAGTTTAACAACAAGATATACATGAGTTAGATAATATCTAAATAGGTATATATGAGCTAGGTATTATCTAAGGAAAATACTATCTAAGGAAATTAATATCTAGGGAAGGTATTATCTGAGGAAGGTTTTATCTAGGGAAGGTTCAACTGAGGAAGGTATATCTGGGTAGATAACACCTAGGGAAATTCTATATGGAATAAGACTTATCCCCTAGCTATAAATAGGAAGCTTAAGATTCAATTTTCTTTGCTCATTTCTTCTATTCTTCTCTCTATACGTTGGTGTTCTAACCAATAATCACCGATACGATATTCTTTCCGATCGATTCAGGAACCAACTAACAAATGCCAAAGTGCGGTCTAAATAAGACTATATTTGTGAATTTTGTTAAGGTTCTGATCTCGTGACCATCGTTAGGTTTGATATGGTTTTACACTAATACGTATTCCACTGTGTTAAACTAAATGTTTAACTATCAAAAAACTCCAAACTATACACTTACAATCAAACAAGATGTTTAAATTATCCGAAGATTCAGAACTCTAAAGTAGATGCTTAATTATCAGAAGATTAAGAATCAGGAAGCCTGTTAAATCAAGACTATAGGCTAACAAGGTGAGTCATTCTGTTTTTTTTTTATCAAAGTTGTTTTATAAAACCCTAAATGTTTTCCAGTAATAAGTACAGGGATTAAGTCTTTGCAAATCTTTAATTACTGGCAGTAAGTGGGGGTATTGTGCACATTACTACTATTTTATCACTCTTAGGTGGGCAAGCCTAATTAGTGATATGGCCACAGTCATAGATCTGGTTGAGTGACAACTGAACCAGCTAATTATAAGATAAGGGGCAAATGTAAAAACTCTTAATGCTGTAAATTATAACAATGTTGTAATTGCAGTGATTAAGTCTTTGCCAATCTTGAAGGAGCAAATGTAAAAACTCTTAATGCTGTGAATTATAACAAATGTGTTTTTGTACAACATGAATGAACTCACCAGTATTTCCTGCTGACCAAAATATTTTTAAAACGCGTTTAAGGTGATTACAGTAGATTGGATTAAGAGTTGTGATTTGGCACCAAAAGGCTTACGGAAGTGGCTTATTTTTCAATAAAATTAAATTAAGAAAAGTTGTTTTATGTATTCGGGTTTATCCCCATCTGTTTAATAAATAAAATCTGTTGTTTCTAAACTCTGATATTTTCCTAGCTCACGGTCCTGATGATATTTCCGCTGCAATACTTTTCAAAATAACCACCGGTACCACTTGACTGCTTCACGACTCTCGCTCCCAGGGCGGGGTCGGGGGTCGTGACAGAGGTGGTATCAGAGCCACTGGTTTAAGCCAATAGGTGTTGTGATGATAATACCTAAGCTTAAATGAAAGAGTTAGGAAATTGCTATTAGATGTTAGCACACATGATAATATTTAGACTTGAACCTAAGAAAGATGCTTTAGTATAAGCTTCGAGATAAGCTAATTACTTGCATGGATAAAGTGCGATGGGTGTTGGTATGCCATGAGGATGATAACTAGAACATTGCAAGTATGGTAAATAAGCAATAACACTTGGCCACTGTTATTTCTTGTTTATGGGTACTACTAGGTTCTGGAATATGATCCGTCATGTGAATACTAATTTCCTTGTTCTTTGATAAAAGTTCTAACAAAAGATTCATTTTCAAATCATGAATTAAGAAAATTCTATTTATGGGAAATACAATGATAATTACCTCTCCGGCGAGAACCGGGTAAGATGGGGTATATGATAAGGTCCAACAAGTGACAGAATTCCCTAAATAGTATCCTGACCTGATATGAATCTTTTTAAATTCATTAACCTTATGAAGGATTTGTATATTACTTGCATGTGTTTTTTTTCCTTTGGCTTCTATATTTAGATGGGGAGATACAAAGCTCTGCACAAATACAGGTGCATCAATATGTTTTGTATGGACACACATATATCCTAATGCAGTGGCAGAGGTTGACCAAAAGTTTCGGGGGTGGAAAGTCATGGAACCCAATTTATATATTATATAAATATTTCGGCAAAATAATTGGGGGATCCTTTATAATTTTATAATTTTTGAATGAAAAATCAAAAATTTTACACTTCTAACCGAAATATTAGGGGGGGGGGGGGTCACCCCCGGATATCAACTAAGCTACACCCCTGTCCCAATGTACCTGAAAAGCATGATTCATCAATACGTAAGAAGCTCTTTTGCTTCGGTAATCTAAAGTAGTGAACAAGATCATACTTCATCTCATGACCATGTGGTAGCAACTCCCACTACTCTTTTACTATGTACTCCTTCATCAACGATACGCCAAGATTTAAAGAATTCTCATCTCGTTCATATACAGATAAACATCCTTTGATAATTCATAGACGGGTACTATAAGTACATTCATATCTTTCATCATAAGCTTGGGGGATTTCTTTAAATTCCTCTTGATAAAAATTATTATAAAAAATAACTAATATCTTCCGATTTCATTAATAATTAATATAAATAACGGCATTTAGCTCGTGTCGCATATGGGTGATAACTTAGTTCATTAATAAATAATAATGAGCCGAGCTTGAGCTCAAAAGAATTTACTGATAAGTGCAACCAGAGTTAAGAAAAAATATAGAAAAGTAAATTGCCATTTTTTACCCTGAGGTTTGCCCAGGTTTGGACATTCGTCCCAAGGTTTGTTTTTACGCATCTAAATCCAAAAGGTTTGAAATCTTGCCATTTTCATCTGGCTCGTTAACTCTATCCAATTTTCACCGTTAAGGCAGGCACATTTTCATCTTTTTTGTTAACTTAAAGGGCAATTCGGTCTTTTTCACTTTCTGTACAAGCATTTAGCATGATGTACAAGTATTCAAAAGACTGAATTTCCCTTTAACTTAACAAAAAGATGAAAATACCCCTGACTTAACGAAGAAAAATGGATGGACTTAACGAGCTGGGAGAAAATGACAGGATTCCAAACCTTTTAGATCCAAATACGAAAAAACAAACCTTTGGACGAAAGTCGCAAAACTGGCCAAATCTTAGGGATGAAAATGGCATTTTACTCAATATAGAAAAAATAAAATTAAAATTAAACTCTAAACAACAGGTATCCCGACCTCCTTTTATGGAACAAATTTGACTTCAATTCGTCATATCCAATTGACCATCCTCATTGATGCGAAAAAGATAATCAATTTCAGTTCAATCGTCAAGGTTCGTAAGGTTGGGTGGTGTGGTATAAAGCCTCTAGGGGCTTTATAATGCCACATCACCGCCACATAGGATCCATGTCAGATAGGGGGCATTAAAGCCCCTCTCCTTAATTTACATGCAATAGGTTAAAGCCCCTATCATGATTATTATTTAATTAAATTTTAATTTCTTTTTTATTTTTTTAGTTGTTTGAAAACGGTCAAAAATGGTCCCACCACTTTTCTGCCTGTTAACGCTCGCCATGTAGTCACAAACTTACCCATAACGCCCAGGAAATGGGGGAGGGGCGCCAACGATGATGAGGTGGCAAGGGGTACTGAGCCACACCGCCTGGTCTAACCTCTATAGATTCCAGCAACGTACATGACCGAAGAATGGTAAAAGCCATTTGAGATGAGATGAAACACACCCATCGACTCATTGGTAAGTAAATGTTCTCAGGGTACCAATTTTTTTCTACACACTTTTTTTTCTTCATATGTGTACTTGTTTATCTTATAGATGTTTCTTGGTGTTCTAGGGGACATGATTTGTCATCAAGAATCTGTAATACGTTAATCTTGTTAACTAAGGTTGTAATGTGGATTGTTCAGTTTTTTTATACATACGTATGCTAATACTTAAACTTGTATTCTCGCCAATACTTTTTGTATTGAACTACACTTTAATGCATGTTGCAGGATTATGGATGATGATGATGATGCATGGAATTTAGCAGGATGCCTAGAAACGCACCAAACTTAAATCCATGTTTAGTAGTTTAGACATTTGATACTTGTTGTAATTTGTTCGTTCCAAACTTGTTGTATTTATCTTCCAAACAATGTACTTGATTTTAGCTATAAAATCAAATTAGTTATTAAGTACTTGTCACATTTAGCGTTATGAAGTCTCGAGCTGTCACGGCCCCCGGCCCGGTTTTACCCGTTCCAGGAGCCGCGGGACAGAAATCCCGTGGTATTTATTTAATTGAGTTGACAACGGAAGATTTTTAACAGGATCTTTTTAAAGATAAAAATGCATGATTATTTTATTTCGCAATTCGGGATAAAACCCCGGTAATTTACAATCATATGATTTCACGGAGAAATCTTTATTTTACAAAACATGTTTCTTTATTTTTATATTGAGCCACTTCCTTAAACTTGTAGTGCTTCTCGGCACTTTTCCAGGATCACAACAGATTACCTGAAACATGTTTGAAAAAGGTTTTGTCAGCGGGAAATACTGGTGAATCATTCTATTTATTAAAATGACACGTTTGTTATAATTTATAGCATTAAGAGTTTTCACATTTGCCCCTATCTTATAATTAGCTGGTTCAGTTGTCACTCGACCGAATCTATGACTGTGGTCATACCACTATTGGGTCCTGTCACCCAATAGTGACGTATATCACTAATTAAGCTCGCCCACCTAAAGTGATAAAAACAGCAGTAATGTGCACAATACCCCACTTACTGCCAGTAACTTAAGATTAGCAAAGACTTAATCACTACAAAGTATAACTGGAAAATATTTAGGGTTTTGTAAAGCAATTTGATAAAAAGAGAATGACTCACATTGTAGATTTAACACGAGCAGAGTCTAGTTTATGAATTAGCCTTGCTAACCTAGTTTAAATAACAATGCATACAAACTAGGTTAGTAACTAATACAGCATTTACGATAACTCACGAGATCAAACCCTCACAACGAATGACAAAGTGCAATACTTAAACATTCATCGAATTCACGACGAATGACAAAGCATAACCCTAATGTGGGCAGCACTTAAACATCCATTGGATAGTTTAATCGATCGGACATTGAATCGTAGCAGCGATCGAGTTATTACCCTGTATTGCGGCAGCACTTTGTGATCTGTGTGTGTTTTTGTAGTATTCAGACAATATCTCAACGTAAAATTTGAGTTTGAACGTCGAACTAACGCACAATTGCAAGTAACAGACTCCACTATTTATACATGAAAAACGGCTCCCTCGTGTAGCGCGAGGGGCCTTCGCGTGGCGCGACGGGTGCTCCCTTACCATAGGGTAGCCCCGTATCCCAGTAGGCTTGCTGAGTTGGTTTTGCATGTAAATTCGTTATACATGTAAAACTGTGTTGATATTATCAACTAGGGTTTACCCCCCCTGAGTTTTAGGGTCCCTGATTGTAACACCTGTGCCTCCACGGCCATCAAACAAATACTGTATCAATGAAATATTGTATTTCATATTTGGGACATGTACAAATATGTGTATCCTTTGCACATTATCAATTCTTGTTCGATTTCAAGCTTTAAATCGCTTTCTAGAAGGTTATACGCGCACTGATGCGTAAATATAACCCGTTTAATTCAACGAACGCTCCGGAATAGTGAAATAGGCTTAACATACCTTAAACAACCTTTACATAACTTAGAAATAAGTTTTGAAGGCTTTGGTATGTCAAAAACAAGTTAATTCACTTACAGGGACTAAACTTGACAAACTGCGAAAGTATGCCAATTTGAGCTGTAACGAACATTCTGGAACATGACCATAAGTTAAAAACACCTTAAATATCCTTTACATAGCTTAAAAATAGGCTTTGAGGGGTTCGGTATGCTAAAATAAACTTTTGGGGTCATTCCGGGACTAAAAGCGTCAAAAAAGTGCACAAGTTTGCATTTTCGCGCATAACTTACGTTCTGAATACATCCGGACATCCAAAAATTTATGTAAGCACTAAAATATTTTATTTTAGTGTTTGGCATAAGAAAAATCCTTTCGTCACGCCATTTGGATCATTTTTCGCGCTTATGCGCATTCCGTCGTAATTAACCGAACAACGTAACCGTACGGCTAAACGAACCGACACCCGAGATATTTTTGAACACATTTTAAGTTCCCTATACTTTAACTTCATTTTAGAGCTTTGAAATGGGGTTAAAGGGGCTTAAATGTGTAAAAAAAAAAACGCATCGAAAACCAAGTTTTGAGGTTGCAGGGACTGAAACTGTAAATCTGACAAACTAGGTCCGTAAACAGGGGCCAGATGCAGCAAAACGTTTTTTTTTCCAGCTTTTAACAGCCCTTAACACTCTCCAAAGGCCAAGTGCCAAGTGTCAAACTCTTATGGTGGATGGCAAATGAGTTACCACAACTTTCCAACAAGTGTACGGCTTAGATCGTGCCCCCTTTTCCAAGAAATGATCTTAACGGTTGTCCATTTACTATAAATACCCACCCCCACCTTCACTCATTCCTCACAAAATCTGATCTAAAGTGTTCTAAGTTGAAGCCTTTGCTTCATACCTGAACTATTTGGGTCTAGATTGCTTGCGGGGACCCTTTGTAAGTGTTCCTTCGTCCTTTTATTGCTTTTCGAGTCCGAAAGTCAAACTTTGTTTGACTTTCTGCGTTGACCAGTTTATGGTCAATGCGAAGTTCGTTTGAACTTCATAACGTGAGCGTAATCACGATGGTTATAGTCCCTAGTGACTATACCTACTGATTACCACGTTATCTAGGCTCAGTGATGAGCCGTAGTTTCGGCCAGAATACGTGTTCTTGCGTATTTTGTAACCAAACCTGTTTCTAAACTTAGTTAAGCATGTTTTAACATGCTTAGCTCGTCACTTTTAGTTTAGTGCTTATATAGGGTCGTAAAGGTAAGCGATCTAAACAATCGCTTATACTTTCGAACCCGACCCATTTGGTCGATCATTAGGATCCGACCAAACACATTAGGTGACCATAGTATATAGGGAATAACCTTCCGAGGTTATACCTTATGGTCGCTTCGTTTAAGTAGTTGTATGATAGGTAGTTTATATGCCTTAGGTAAATTACCAAAATACCCCTTTGATGACAAAATTCATTTTAAACATATGTAACATAACTTTTAACATCTAAACTGATTTGACAACAATATTAAACATGTTAAGGCATATGTTACTTGTCATAGGACTAGTTAGGCGGTCCGAACGCGTTTTACGCGAACGACGCGTTAAAGTAGCATAAGCTACCTAAACGGGTCGTAAGCACTTAGGTTAAGTTTCATTTTAGTATGTAGACTTTGTTAAACCATATTACATGAGTTCCTACACTCATTTGGTTTACAAACCCTCATGCTACCCGATCTTCCGATATAGGTCCGGTTTATTAACATAGTTACCTATATTAGGTGCCGTTTGATTCCGTGATCTCTAGCATTGCTTGGTGGTTATCTTAGGACTTCTGAGCAATCTCAAGTGAGTACATAGACCCCTCTTTTACTGTTTTCCAAACATTTTGGGGTGGAACACATGTGCCTACTTATTACTTTCGTGCTTTCCATGTTTTCACATCATATACTTGCTATGTTCATTAGTACATTTATAGTACATGATTTCATTGTCTTACATTACATTTTATGCTATGTATGTCCATTTAGTTCATACTTAGTATATCGTTTCACATCACATCACATGCTATGTATGTTCATTTGTTGCATACTTAGTACAGTTGTTTTCATCACATGCTTACATTTTGATATGATATTTGGATTGTTTTGATGGATCAATATACATTCATTAACACCGATCACGCCGTTCGTTAGTAGGTAGTGGTACCATAGGAATTGACAACTCCCGTTCCGGACATCCTGGGTAGGTGGGGATGAAAGGAATGACCGAATTCGATATACATTTACAACAAGATAGACCTTTAATTTGTTTAAGGGTTTATCGCCACAGTCTCAAGGCTTGGATGTATGCATTCTCACAATACCGCATAGATATTCGTATCAGTATAGCATGCATTTCCACAGAACATAGCTTTGATTTAAACCATGTTTTACTTCAATACTTTGTTTTTGTGCATATGGTTTAGTTGATATCTTTTCACTAGCCATACATATCATTTTGGGTTACACATTACATGATTTACATTTGACACATAAACATTATTGACATTGGTTACACAGTACATGATTTACATTTGACACATAAACATTATTGACATTGATTACACATTACATGATTTACATCTGACACATAAACATATTTGACATTGGTTATACATTACATGACTTACATCTTGACAACAAACATTTTGACATATTATTCAATACGTTTGGCAATTGGCTTAAACATAGACATCTTACATTGTTGGTTTGTTTGGGTAAGTGATTTGAGTAACGAGGCGTGTATAATATGATACAAGCATGGTGGATACGCCGCTGGTACTTCCTATATATAAGTGATTGTATGGTATTACATATCGTAGCGTTATTTGAATCATTTCAATTTGGATATATAACATTTTATACAAATAACATACTTTTCACAATACATTGTTTTACAAACAACTTAAATTATACAAACTCATTTTTATATGGTTATTCATTTAACCATACCTTATTCTCTTATTTATACATATCATCTGATCTTATCGTTTTTCAAAAGATTTACAAGACAAATCAAATTACAAGGTTCATGACTAAACATTTTCTTAAACAATAAGTCATGAATCCTATTTTCATAAACCTATGTATCTCACAGGCATTTTTATGCTGACGTACCTATTTTCACATGTGTTTCAGGATATGATGCATAGGATTTATCAAGATACACTTAGGCGGACTTGGGCCTTAGCGACAATAAAAGATGCAAGACTAGTTATTTATGTTATGTTCCTTTGATTGTCAAGACATTGTAACTACTTTAATCAATAAAACAATATTTCAATTTCCATGTGTTATGAAACAATGATTCTGTTACAACACTCCCCGACATTTTCCGCCACGTTTGGTTTTTCTACGTGGTCGGGGTGTGACACTGATCCTGATTCTGATTGTTTTGAAAATTTTAGGGTTTATGCAGAATCACTTGGGTGTCTTAATTAGGGTTTCCTATTGGACAATTAAAGTAATAAATAGGACTTTTTAATAAGAGTTGTTACATTCTCCCCACCTTAATAAAAATCTCGTCCTCGAGATTTAATGAAACAAGTAGGGATACTTTCGCTTCATTTCTGATTCTAACTCCCAAGTGTATTCAGCTCCTCTCTTTGAATCCCACTTAACTTTGACTAGAACTAGTCGTTTATGCTTGAGAAACTTAATCTTTCGATCCTCGATTTGAAGAGGTTTCTCTACGAATTTCAGCTTTTCATTTACCTCTATATCTTGAAGAGGTACTACCAGGGATTCGTCAGATAAACATTTCTTGAGATTGGATACATGAAATACGTCATGTACTCCAGCCAATTCTTCTGGTAGTTGTAAACGATAAGCAACTGGTCCTATACGTTGGATCACTGAAAATGGTCCTACGTATCTTGGACTTAGCTTTCCTTTCTTACCGAACCGAACTACTCCTTTCCAAGGAGAAACTTTTAAGAGTACTATGTCTCCTATTTGGAATTCCAACGGCTTTCGTCTATTGTCTGCATAACTCTTCTGACGATCTCGAGCCGTCTTTAGTCTTTCCTTGATTTGAGTAATCTTGTCGGTAGTCTCTTGCACTATTTCAGGACCTGATAATTGACTTTCTCCTATTTCTGCCCAACAAACTGGAGTTCTGCACTTACGTCCGTATAGTGCTTCGAATGGGGCAGTTTCGATGCTTGAATGGTAACTATTATTATAGGAGAATTCAATTAAAGGTAAGTGATCATCCCAGTTTCCACCAAAATCTATCACACATGCTCGGAGCATGTCTTCTAGAGTTTGGATCATCCTTTCACTTTGCCCGTCTGTTTGAGGATGATATGCAGTGCTCAAGTTCAGTTTAGTTCCCATAGCTTCTTGGAAACTTGTCCAGAAATGAGAAGTAAAACGACTATCCCTATCTGATACAATGGAGAGTGGAACTCCATGTAGGGATACAACTTCATCTACATACAACTTTTCCAACCTTTCCATGCTAAAGGTTTCTTTTATAGGTAGAAAATGAGCTGATTTGGTTAATCGATCCACAATTACCCAAATCGCATCATTACCTTTTCTGGTTTTGGGTAACTTAGTAACAAAATCCATTGTTATGAGTTCCCATTTCCATACTGTTATTTCTAATTGTTGTAGTAGACCTGAAGGTTTCTGGTGTTCTGCCTTAACTTGTGAACAAGTAAGACACTTAGAAACATATCTAGCTATATCCTTTTTCATGCCTATCCACCAGAAATTATTCTTTAAATCTTGGTACATTTTATTGTTTCCAGGGTGTATGGTATACCTAGACTTATGGCCTTCTTCTAAAATTTTATCTCTTAATTCTCCTTGCTTAGGTACCCAAATTCTTCTTTTATGGAATCTCCAAATTCCATCAGCTCCTTGTTCTAATTCTTTTATTCGTCCTTTCATCCCTTCAGCATCATCTTTGATTGTTGTTTCTTGAAAATGCTTTAGTTGTTCCATTAATCTAACTGTATATTTAATCTAAGAGCACGAACCCGTCGTTGTTTCTCATGATACTTACGACTTAAGACATCTGCAACTACATTGGCCTTTCCTTCGTGATACTGAATATCACAGTCGTAGTCACTTAGGATTTCCATCTATCTCCTTTGTCTCATATTTAACTCTTTTTGCCCAAATATGTATCTTAAACTCTTATGATCTGTATAGACAGTAAACTTACTTCCGTACAGAAAATGTCTCCAAATCTTAAGGGCAAAAATTATGGCTCCTAATTCTAAATCATGAGTTGTATAATTTTTCTCGTGCTTTTTCAATTGCCTTGAAGCATACGCAATAACTTCCTGCGTTGCATTAACACACATCCTAATCCTAGTTTTGAAGCATCACAGTAAACTTCAAAATCCTCAGTCCCTTCTGGTAAAGCTAGGATTGGGGCATTGGTTAACTTTTGCTTTAAAATCCTAAAAGCTTCTTCTTATTTAGGTCCCCATTCAAACTTAATTGCTTTACAGGTTAGCTTAGTTAATGGTATAGCTATTTTGGAAAAATCCTTAATAAACCGTCTACAGTATCCGTCTAAACCTATAAAACTTCTAATTTCCATTGCGGATTGCGGAACCTTCCATTTGGTAATTGCCTCTATTTTAGAGGGATCTACGTGAATACCTTCGTGATTCACCATATGACCTAGAAATTGCACTTCCTTTAGCCAAAATTCACACTTCGAGTATTTGGCATAAAGCTTTTCTTTTCTTAACAAAGTTAAGAGTGCATGCAAGTGCTTACAATGTTCGTTTTGACTTTTGGAATAAATAAGTATATCGTCTATGAAGACAATTACGAATTTATCCAAATACGATTTACAGATCCTATTCATCATGTTCATGAATGCAGCAGGTGCATTTGTTAATCCGAAGGGCATGACTGTAAACTCGTAATGACCATACCTAGTTCTGAAAGCAGTTTTAGGTATGTCTTCTTCTTGTACCTTCAATTGATGATATCCGGAGCGTAAATCGATCTTAGAAAAATATCTAGCTCCTTGAAGTTGATCGAAAAGATCATCAATCCTAGGTAATGGGTATCGATTCTTAATTGTAACTTTATTCAATTCTCTATAATCAATACACATTCACATCGAACCGTCCTTTTTCTTTACAAACAACACTGGCGCTCCCCACGGGGATGAACTAGGTTGTATGAATCCTTTACTTAGTAATTCATCTAATTGCTTTTTCAGCTCTAACATTTCTGTAGGAGCTAACCGATAAGGTGCCTTGGCTATCGGTGTAGTTCCGGGAATTAGATGAATCCTAAATTCTACTTCCCTATCTGGTGGTAATCCTGGTAACTCTTCTGGGAATACATCTGGGTATTCTGAGACTACAGGAATCTCCTTAAGTTCTTTACCCTTAGTACTAATGATTACTGAAATCATATTTACTATTCCTTGCTTTCGTTCATAACTAGCAACTTTCATTACTGATATGAATTTCATGGGTTTACGTGGTTTATCTCCTGTAATCATGATTACTTCTCCGGTGGGTGCCTGAATCTTTATAGAGTTTTTATCACAAAGAATTCGAGCATGGTTGGCTACTAACCAATCCATTCCTAACACAACATCGAATTCAGCTAATTTCATAGGTAACAGGTTTGCAGAGAATTTATGACCTGAAAGTTCTATATTTCCTTCCCGCAAAACCTTATCTATTTTAACAGAATTCCCATCTGCCGTTTCGACTGTAAAAATCTGCCTAATGTTGGTTAAGGGTAAATTAAGAGTTTGGCAGAATGAAGTATTTATAAAACTTTGGTTTGCACCAGAGTCAAATAATACTTTTGCATACACGTTGTGAACTAGGAACGTACCCGCTATCACATCTGGAATGAGTTCTGTTTCTTGAGTGGTCAGCTGGAATGCTCTGGCATTCTTCTTAGTAGCTCCGTTGGCCGTCTTGGTTTTGTTGTCTGCTGGTTTGGCCAATTTAGGACATTCTGTTTTAAAATGCCCTGCTTCTCCACAGTTAAAGCAGATTATGGTTTTCTTTCTGCAGTTTTCTTCACGATGTCCTACAGCTTTGCAAAAGTTGCAGGTTATATTGCATCTTCCATAATGTTTCTTTTTGCAATTCTTGCAGAACTGAGGAGTTGAGGATTGCCCTGTTCCTCTTTTCTTGAAGTTACTACTATTACCCACACGAAATCCTTGGGTAATTTTCTGAGCAAGTTCCTTCTTTCTGTTTTCATCTCTTGTACGTACTAATTCGTCAGTTAGGGTGTTAGCTAATTCTACCGCATCGTCAATAGTGCGAGGTCTCGCAGCTTTAACGATATTACGGATTTCGCTAATTAATCCCCAAATATAGCGGGAAATGAGTACCGGCTCTGGCGAAGCCAGCGTTGGTACCACTCTATCATATTCGAAGAATGTCGAAGTATATCCTCGACAGTCTACACCCACCATCCTATGGTTTAGGAATTTATTTGCCATTTGATCTTTTTCATATTCGGGACAGAATTTTCTTTCTACAAGACTCTTAAATTCTTCCCAGTTCATGGCATTGGCCACATTTCTTCCTTTGGCTTGAAGTACTGTATTCCCCCATTCTAGCGCCCCTTCCTTAAACAGATTTGACGCGTACATGACCTTATCGTCCTTGGCACATTTACTTATCGTAATCACTGCCTCGGTTTTCTCTAACCAACGTAATGCAGCAGTCGCTCCTTCATTGCCTGCAAATTCATTGGGTTTACAAGCAAGAAATTCTTTGTAAGTGCAACCGGGTGTTGCAGCTTTCATTTTCTTAGGGAGCGGAGCCTGCCGTGGATCATTTTCGTGATTGGTATGATTACCGCCTCCGTTTACACTATTACTGAAGTTATCTTCAGAAATACGTTTGCTAGGAACGATTTGTTGAGGTTCAACGGGTTTCTGGGCAGCAGCAATTATTGCTGGAATAGCATTGGCTATTCCTTGAGCAACGATATTTTCTATATCTTGCCTAGTCATAAAGTGATCCTCCTGATGTTGCTCAGATTGATTTACTTCATTTACTGGTTCATTACCAATGTTTGCCATCTGATAATTAATTTATATAATTTATTAGTATAAAATAAGAAACAACCAAATATAACAATTAATCACACATAATCATGTAAACAATTCTATAACAACATTGTAAATTTCTAAATTTTCATTGGTTTATATATTATAATATATTTCTGTACACACTTTTATCTTACAACCATTTTATTGTTTATTTTACACATACTGATTTTTATTACTATTATTGTTATTATACAAACACAGATTCACATCCTACTTCTCCCTCGTTAACTTGCATTTTAAAAACGATGTTCCCTCTCATCCTATTTCCATGAGATTTGTCCTCCTATCTCTCGGATCCTATTCCCAGCATCCATCAGCTCTTCGCCAAAATGGCTGAGTTCAGCCATATTCTCATCACTCATCGGTGGATTTGGTATAGGTTCTGGGTCAAACTGAGGGAAAAACATATAAGGATTGTTGAGAAGGTTTTGGAACTGCCAATCATTAGTCCACCACTCGTCCATTCCTAGAGGTTGGGTGTGGATTATAGGTTCTGGGATTGCTGGTTCCAAGTTCATTGGAATTTGGGTTTCAATAGGATGAGTAAAAACATTTTCATTGACAGGCTTAATAGTATCACAGCTTGTCAATATAAAATCTAGCTCCTCCTGCAATGTCATTTCCTGGGTTTGCTTAGAGCTTTCTCCAATTTCCATCTTTATCTGCCTAGAATCTTCCCCAATCTCCAATTCCATCTGTCTAGAACTTTCCCCGATTTCAATTCCCTTTCCTTTCTCTAAGGGATTGTCTATTTTAGGAATCTTCCTAGTGGCGGGTTTCCTTCTACGTACACGCCTCCATCCTACCAATCTTCTCCTCTTTTTAGGCTTGGGTTTCTCCAGAGGTGGAGCGTTGAATTCTATAGGTTGTTCCACATCAACAAAGTATCCAGTAAAATCTTTGGAAACTTCTATGTTTACAGGGTAGAGGTTGAGATTCTCTAGGGCTCTAGATAACTCATTCATGCTGTTTAGCATATATGTAAAAATAATAAGTTAAAATTTTAAAACAAATTTCACAGATAACCTTCAAATATTATTGCATACCGTATGTCTTTTAAAATTAATACAAAGAACAATTGACAATTAAACATACTAGGTTTTATTGAAATTTTTATTTATTTACTGGCTAACGTTTCTGGCTTATAAGTGATAAGGTTGCTAATACTGGGTTATGGTATTCTAAAGATTTGCATTTACTGCTGCAGTAGCTAGCATATAAAGATCCGCCCATTTTTCATCTAACTTGTCTTCCCATGGTGGGTTACTGTCTAGTTTCTTAATTTTCTGATTAACTCTCATTCCTTTTGATTGAGATTTCTGTATTTTCTCCTGACTTTTTCTAATAATCAGACTTCTTTTATTAGGAGAAAGTGGTTCCTCATAATGAGCTTTACGAACAAATATTCCCTCCTCAGTATCTACTGAGTATCTTGAGGATTGGGATGAACTTCCCTTCTCTTTTGGCAAACTATCTAATTTAAGATAGATGTTTGAAAGCTTTTGCTTACCCATACTGTAACTAACAAATAGTCAGTTAATAAAACACATAATCACATAATGACAATCAGGAAAATTAAGTATTTCTAAATACTTAATTAGCTTAACTCAGTGGCTCTGATACCACCTTTTTCTGTCACGGCCCCCGGCCCGGTTTTACCCGTTCCAGGAGCCGCGGGACAGAAATCCCGTGGTATTTATTTAATTGAGTTGACAACGGAAGATTTTTAACAGGATCTTTTTAAAGCTAAAAATGCATGATTATTTTATTTCGCAATTCGGGATAAAACCCCGGTAATTTACAATCATATGATTTCACGGAGAAATCTTTATTTTACAAAACATGTTTCTTTATTTTTATTTTGAGCCACTTCCTTAAACTTGTAGTGCTTCTCGGCACTTTTCCTGGATCACAACAGATTACCTGAAACATGTTTGAAAAAGGTTTTGTCAGCGGGAAATACTGGTGAATCATTCTATTTATTAAAATGACACGTTTGTTATAATTTATAGCATTAAGAGTTTTCACATTTGCCCTTATCTTATAATTAGCTGGTTCAGTTGTCACTCGACCGGATCTATGACTGTGGTCATACCACTATTGGGTCCTGTCACCCAATAGTGACGTATATCACTAATTAAGCTCGCCCACCTAAAGTGATAAAAACAGCAGTAATGTGCGCAATACCCCACTTACTGCCAGTAACTTAAGATTAGCAAAGACTTAATCACTACAAAGTATAACTGGAAAATATTTAGGGTTTTGTAAAGCAATTTGATAAAAAGAGAATGACTCACATTGTAGATTTAACACGAGCAAAGTCTAGTTTATGAATTAGCCTTGTTAACCTAGTTTAAATAAGAATGCACACAAACTAGGTTAGTAACTAATACAACATTTACCATAACTCACGAGATCAAACCCTCACAACGAATGACAAAGTGCAATACTTAAACATTCATCGAATTCACGACGAATGACAAAGCGTAACCCTAATGTGGGCAGCACTTAAACATCCATTGGATAGTTTAATCGATCGGACATTGAATCGTAGCAGCGATCGAGTTATTACCCTGTATTGCGGCAGCACTTTGTGATCTGTGTGTGTTTTTGTAGTATTCAGACAATATCTCAACGTAAAATTTGAGTTTGAACATCGAACTAACGCACAATTGCAAGTAACAGACTCCACTATTTATACATGAAAAACGGCTCCCTCGCGTGGCGCGAGGGGCCTTCGCGTGGCGCGACGGGTGCTCCCCTACCATAGGGTAGCCCTGTGTCCCAGTAGGCTTGCTGAGTTGGTTTTGCATGTAAATTCGTTATACACGTAAAACTGTGTTGATATTATCAACTAGGGTTTACCCCCCCTGAGTTTTAGGGGCCCTGATCCTGATTCTGACTGTTCTGAAAATTTTAGGGTTTATGCAGAATCACTTGGGTGTCTTAATTAGGGTTTCCTATTGGACAATTAAAGTAATAAATAGGACTTTTTAATAAGAGTTGTTACACGAGCAATCTTGTTCGTCTCACTCCGACGTTTCCGCCATCGGTTGGGGTGTGACAGGTACCGACACTTGCTATAGTAAATGAAAGAGAAAACCTTACATCAATCGAAAACAAAAAAAAAAACAAATATCGATACCGATACCGATGTTGTTTAGTTGATATCGGTTCGGTTGGTTTCCGTTCTATGTTTTTTTTTTCAAAATTGCCATATAAACTTTATCGAAATCGACTATTGTGTCGCTATCGTACAAATCCAAACCGAAACCGACTGAACAACATATCTATCGTTACTGGTATTTATTGTTATTACCTTTGCTTTTGATAAACTAAGAACGTATCGCTACCTTATCGTACCGAACTGAACAACATCGGCACCGATATGTATTATTTTTTATGGTTTCTTGTTTGATAACAAATATCTTGTCGCTACCGTAGTGAACCGAACCAAAACCGAACGAACAACGTATGTTCGGGATCGGTAATTATTTTTATTGTTTTTTTCTTTTGACAAACTAACATTGAATCGCTAGCGTATCGTACCAAACAACATCGGTACCGTTGTTATCTGTATTCATTTTTATGGTTTTAGTTTCAATAAAAATTATTTATACAACATTGTCTGTGACGATAATTGAATATCAGTAACAGTAGCGTGATAATTTGAACTGATCGATATTGTTCAAACAACATGGCGTCCGTTTTTATCGTTTCAGACGATGTAAAACACATGTTGATTTCAATACCGAGTGCATGAACATACCAGTGCCTTAACGAAAAGAATCGATATCGATCCAATGCCCGGGGTAACGGACCATCACAAAACGCGGGCAAATAACTTGCAATGTTAAAAAATAAATAAACGTAAATGTAGATCACATTTTTTAGAAGTTAACGAACAAAAGTTATTATAAAAAAACAAATTAAATGCAAAATATAATACCACTATAAAATAATGAAACAAACACCTAAGAATTATCAATTATTATTTATTATCGGAAAATAAAATGAATAACAGATAAAATACTACTAAAAATAAAAACAAATATATAAAAAACAAATTATATGCCGAATATAATACTACTAATAAAAAATTAAGAAACAAATACCTAACTATTTTTTTAACGGCAAATTTGGATCACTAACGGGCCACTGGAGTATCATCGTGCCACCAGCGGAACCACCCGATCATATCTATCTCCACTAGGCATAATGCCTATACACCAATTCAGGAGGAAACCCAATAAATATGGGAAAACCCCTTTTGTGGGAATCGAACCCAGGACCTATTGGTCCCAAAGCTTTATCCCACCCCCAAGATGCCACTAGGCTAACTACTAAAAAATCAAATGAATAATAGATAAAATATTACTATAAATAAAAATAAATATTTAAAAATTTTCGATTACTATATATTCATCAAACCTTTCTATTAATATATTTATTATTTATTTATATAAGTATCTCGGTGAAAATAACATATAAATCATTAGTGGATTAATGAGATTTGTCATTCTTCTAGAGCCGCGGTTCTAGTAAATGGTTCGCCTACTTTCGATTTTAGGTGTGAAAAGGGGCTACGGCAAGGGGATCCATTATCGCCGTTTCTTTTTTTGATTGTGATGGAAGCCCTCTCGTGGCTCCTTGATAAAGCTAAGTCTCTTGGTGTCATTAAAGGTGTTGATTTTTCGAGTGGAGATATGGAGCTAACCCATCTCTTCTATGCGGATGACGCGTTGATTATGGGAGAGTGGTCTAAAGATAATATCCAAGGTATTGCTAGAGTTCTTCGTATTTTTTACATTTGCTCCGGGCTTCGCATTAATCTCCATAAATCTAATATATATGGAGTTGGTGTGGAGAATTCCGAAGTGGACGACATGATGGGTTTTCTTGGGTGTAAAAGAGGTGGTTTCCCGTTTACCTACCTTGGTATCCAAGTGGGAGCAAAGATGTTCCGGGTTTTTAATTGGGATCCGGTTGTTGATATCATTAGTAAGCGGCTTGTTTCATGGAAAGCTAAGAATCTGTCGATTGGAGGTCGCCTTATCCTCATTAAAGCGGTTTTAGAAAGCCTTCCCGTCTACTACTTTTCTCTTTATAAGGCACCAAAGGCCGTTATTGAGTCGATTGAAGCTATAATGCGTCGCTTCCTCTGGGCGGGCGCTAGCGTAGAGAAGAAGATCCATTGGGTTTCTTGGGATATTGTTACATCTCCTAAAAAGATTGGAGGTTTGGGAATATCTAGATTGCAAGATGTTAACGACGCGCTCCTTTTAAAATGGACTTGGCGATTCAAAAATGAAGAAAATGGATTGTGGAAGAAGATTATTATGGGGTGTCATGGCAATAGTAGACCATGGGCGTTACTACCGTGTAGTGCTTCATCGAGTGGGTGTTGGAAACGTATAGTTAAAATTGGAGAAAAAAAACACCAAACGGGTCTACTTTTAATTCGCATTTCGGTGGTGATCTTGGAAATGGAAATTCTATTAGTTTCTGGGGTGACCCGTGGCTAAGAGACGAACCACTTCGATTGGCATATCCTAATCTTTTTAAAATCGAAAGAAATAAATGGGTGAAAGTGGGAGATAGAATTTCGGTTACTGGTAACGTCAAGAACTTGTCTTGGGATTGGATTTCGATACCAAATACAGCTGCAGAAGTCAATGATCTTTTTCAGATCCTTTCGGAGATCCATGATTTTAAATGGAGAGGCGGTGCTGATCGATGGAAATGGAAGATTGCCGCTGATGGTCAGTTCAGTGTGAAGTCTGCAAAAAGTTTGTCGTTTGATACCAACACGGCTGGCCAAGCTCGGAAGATAAAATGGAAGGTTTGGGTGCCGCTCAAGTGTAAAGTTATGGTGTGGAGAGCGGTCTTAAATCGCTTACCTACTATTGCAGAACTGATTAAACGAGGGGTGCGACCTCAACATACAACCTGCACATTCTGCAAAGATGAAGTAGAAATGGATCTGCACTTGTTCACGGGGTGTTGGTTCTCGCAAGAAGTTTGGCATAGAATTGAGAATTGGTGCCGGTTACCTCCATCTATTCTCTTTGATGTTTCGGATATTCTGCAGATCCCGGAGGCTCATCCGATGTCCAAGAATGATAAGAAAGTTTTGCGAGGAATAGTATACACGACCATGTGGGTTATTTGGAACGAGCGCAACAACCGTATCTTCAACAACAAGCTTCGGAGACCAATAGAGATTGTTGAAACTATCAAGTATACGACTTTCTTTTGGATTTGTAATAGATCTAGATTGATAGATGTAGAGTGGTCTAGTTGGTATGTGTATCCTTTGGGTTGATTTGGTTTTGTAGTTCGCCTTTTGGCCCTTGTTTTGAGGACCAATTGTGCGCCTCTTGTTGAATGATATTTTCCTTTCAAAAAAATAAAAATAAAATATGTATTTATTTAATTGTTCATCGTTAATAATAATAAAGTAGTTAAATTTACTATCAGTAATGACTTGCTTTTAGTAAAGTAATTAAATTAAATTATTAATGATGACTTGCTTTTAATAAAGTAATTAAATTAAATTTACTATTTATGAAGACTTGCTTTTCTTATGTATAAATAATAAAGTATTTAACTTTCAAAAAAAATAAGGGAAATTGGTATTTAATAAACCAACCTTTGCCCAGTTGGTAAATAATAATCCAACGTACAGAATTGGTATATAATAATCCTACCTATCAACATGTTGGCACTCAGTGGACCTCCGTTAGTTTTTTTTAACTGAAGTTAGTTTTTAAGTTTTATTTATTACACAAACAGTCCCTGTAGTTATAAAAAAATCATAAAAATCCTAAAAAATCAAAAAAATTCTAAAAAATCAAAAAAATCTTAAAAAATCAAAAAAATTATAAAAAATCAAAAAAATAAAAAAAATTCAAAAAATTCAAAAAAAATCATAAAAATCTTAAAAAATCAAAAAAATCGATTTATAAAATTAACGTGTTTCGCTTTACGGAAATTTTACGAAAAACGGGCAGAGTTTCCTCTGTTTTTGAACGACCCCGACAACACAAGTTGTCGATATAATATTCAAAACGCAACAATCAATGAAGTATTAAATATCTATACGATTTATATACGATTTATACAAAACGAAAATGAAACTTAAACAAACAAACCCGACTAGACCCGAAACCAAGTAAACCCAAATCAAATTTGTAACAAACCGGACCTGAATCGAAGCTAACCAGAACCACACCATTCACTTTATCTCTCTATAAACTTGCCGCCTACCCACCACCATCTAACCCTGTAGATCCCAAAACGTATCCGGATCACAGTGGTTGGTTGTTTTAACCCATAACACCTATTGATTAGGTGTTTGAGATATGAAAAGTTAAGAAATATCAAAGATGAAGGGAAGCTAATGGATTAATGAATACAACAAGTGTTGTATTGAATCCAAACAATGAGATATAGCAATAAACAACCTTGGATATCAGATTTAAGCACAAGATCAGCAAGAGAAAGTAACAACACCAATATTCATTCAAGAGCCAAAAGCTTGAGTTGGTTACAAGGCTTGGACTATTTATAGGGTGTTCCTGATCTGCCAGCAAATTTATAAATTTGCTGGAATCTTATCTACACTAGGTCAGGAACATTACTATTAGAGAATTACAAAACAAGCCCTTGGACTTTCTAAAGCTTAATAAACTTAACCAAAACAATCCAGAACCATCTAAAACAAGTACCAACGGTCTCAAATGACCTAACAATATTCCCCCTAGACCGTTGCGTACTTGATTGTTCTTCATTCTTGTTTAGCGTTTCAGACCCTAAGCGACTCAAGTACCGACGGTCTCAAAATGGTCTAACAATATTCCCCCTAGACCGTTGCGTACTTGAGCGTCTTCATTCTTTGACTCCGGTTTCAGGATTTGCTGCGTCTTTTCCCATGTTGTGTTGTGATGGAGTTTGCTTGTTATCAGCTTCACTTGCCCCCCTATTGTGACATTGTATGTGGATGACGCCGGAGATTGAATCTCTCGAACTTCTGATTCTGAAGAATGATTCGTGACTTTCGGAGCAGGTGATTGATAATAGCTTCTTTCTTCTCTCGACCTTCGTCACACTCCTTTTGTTCTTCTATTTTTGAATAAGATCTCCTTTATCTCAGTCTTTCTTTCTTTCTTTCTTTCTCCTTTCTCACAGCTCACGTGTATCCCTACGTAGGTGAAGATTGCATCTTAAGATCAGCTTGTAGTGCCGAATCACCCCGCCTTTTCTTTCGCTTGTCTCTGCTTTTTGCAACCTGTTGGGGATCTCCTTCAATATCTTGTTCTTCGTTTCCGTGTGAGAGACTTCAAAGAGAACATATGCAAAATATATCTTCAATCCTACACCATCTTGTTTCTCTTGATCTCGTTTCTAACAGTTCTTGTATTCTGAAACACACAAACGAGCTAAGTGAGATCTGGATTGCAAAATGAGAAGGTTAGATAATGCTATAATGTTATATTTACAAAGGATAGAAGTAGTAATGAAAGAAAAAAATATTTACAAAGGCGCAGTCAAGTATGCAGGTAAGAACACTACATATTTTTGAAATTTTGAAAATCACGCCGGCCAGATTTTGTTAATTGCGTCAGATTATATACAAGTCATAATTAAAACGCTTGAAGATTTCAAACTTTCTCGAGAAGCATGCCCATGTTATCTTAAAACTGCATAAACCCTTAGAAAATATTTACAAAATGCCAAAACTTAGATAATTTTGGACTTCGAAATTCATTTTTCAAACCAGGAGGTTCCTTTTTCACTGATTTCTTTTTTTTTCTTTTGACGCTCGTCAACTTTCCTGCAGAAGATCATATTGCCAACACCTGTCAATTTCTTATATATTATTATTATTAGTGAAACAAGGCACAAGAAAAACTGCCAGTATGTTTGTCCACTTAAATCCATGCATCCTTCTTTCAACATGCCTTCGGAGAGCGCTTTTATCATGTTTTTGGTAATATTGACAAGACCTCTATGGCCCCCACACAAGCTATTGAGAATAGAAACATTACGCCTGTGAGTCCCACGTCAGGACATACCCCCGTGATCAAGGTATGCACAAAGGTTCTTCATAACGGGTGAGTATATTGGATCCATTCATTTCAACGATAGAACGGAGATCAGGTCTGTACTTTCGTACAACAGAGATTCCAAGAACTATCGAGGGCGAGACGGATAGTTCGGTGAACAGGTCAGTACTTTCGTACAGCAGAGAGACCGAAACTAATCCATCAAAAGGTTTTGGCCTAGAAGGCACTTATTATGAAAGGGTTTGGCCTTTTTTTTTTTTTTTTTTTTTTTTTTTTGGCGCTTATTATGAAGGGATATCATAGAAGTTCTAGGTCAGCATGTATCTGGATGCAGCAGAAGACCAACTATGATACCCCCCGAATGAAAACCAATATAAAGACCCGAGATCTCAGACTTTGGCAATCTATCAACACAAGATTTAAGACCATTAAGCCATATGCCGCAACGTGTTACCCACAAGATGCGTAATGCCTGAGAGAAGCCAGAATCCTTGTGTAGATGTTATGTTTTGCTCCCTAACAGCAGTTTACTCGTCGGTATTGCTGAATCTACCGACACGTCGTTGCTTGGTACCCCGATTTCTTTTTGTTTTGTTTTCTGTTTTGCAGGAAATAGCAAAGCGTTAGCAATTTTCTATCATTTCCTCTAACAGGAGTCAGAAACAAGCATCTCGTTTTGATTTTCTGGAATATCCCCCCTAAAATCTTTATTTTCGAAAGTCCATTTGCCCGAAAATGAAATTTTAAGAATCAGAAAATCTTTTTGGTGGGCAACGCTGTACGATACTTGTTTTACTTTCAACAAACGGTTTTTTTTTTTTTTTTTTTTTTTGAAAAACTATGAACAGGGATAGTGTATTTACGAAAGCTTTTGGACATCAAGATTCATTTCCACTCAAGGAAATCAACCATTTCCACTCAAGGAAATCAACCATTTCCAACCAGGTTACCAATCTGGTTGATACGGGTCTATTTTGAAGATTTCTGTGGGGATGTCGGCTTTTTGTTGTGGGAAGCTGTGTAGTTAGACGCATTCTACATCGTTGAATGGAGCTGACATTCCTTTGTCACAGACTTCTGATGCGCTCATAGGATTCTAGCACGAATCTGAAGCATAGAGAATATCTTCTTAGAATAATTGCGTCCAATGTACAACTAGCTTTCCTCCTTTTTGAACATCGGTAAGCGATACAACTTCACCATCGACGAGTTTCAAGTTCTTGAGAAGCCCTTTGAAGATTCATCATGTGTCTAATGAGCTCCATCACCACCCAACGCAATTTTATTCTAGTCTACAACAAAAAAAAATACAAGTTAGTTAGTTTTCGGAACCCATACTTGCTTCAATTTTAATCTATCGTGGTTTTGAATCACAAAGTTTTCTTTTTGTGTCCAAAAACAAGTTGAGTTAACTAAGTTTTTGACTGTTTTCTTAAGATTATAAAACTGCTCAGTGAAATTTTTGACGAAATTATTTTCAGGTTCGGAAAATTTCTTGCATTTGCAATGTTTCACTGTATGTCCTAAACGACCACAACGAAAACATCGTTTGCAATTAGCCCTTTTTCTTTTGGAGGTTGATGTGTTAGAGTGTAAGTTATGTGATGAAAGTCTTGATCTGCATGAGATGTTGTCTGATGATGATGAATCCTTGCAGCTTGAGCTTTTGACTTTCTTCATTTTCTTGTCAACTCTACTTTCATCTTCTGAGCATTCTTTATCACAGTCGGAATCGGATGAATTTTCAGACGTTTGGTATTCACTTGAGCTTTTCGGGGTTTCTTCACTTGAGAATTTAAAGCTTTCTCCATCTGTTGTTTGATCTTCACTTGAGGTTTCTGATTTTTGCTCATCTTCTGAATTTGAAGTCTCCTTTTCATCTTCTGAGGCAGCGATGCTTGAGTCTTGATTGCAGTGATCTTCAGTGACTTTCTTTTCTGAATCTGTCATACCTGTTCGAGATGGAATAAATTCTGGAATTTCCTCTGTGAGGAATTTTCCAAAGCTATTCTTTTTCAATTCTGGCACAAATACAGGAGATTCACAAACAATTTTATCATCACAAAATGCAGAATTTAAATCATGACATTCAGACATAACATGTTCACGATCACGGGTCTCAAATGTAGGCGCATGGCCCTTACAGTCATCCGAAGATTTAAATTTAGGCACACGGCCATTACAGTCATCCCGAATATTGTTTCTCTTATCACAGTTCCAGGCGAACCAGTTAACAGTGGAATAACTGTCGCCTGAATAGCCTATTCCTATTTTTGAACCACCGCAGTCTCCATCCTCATCGCACACATCTTCTTTACATACAATTGGATCTGCATTACTTTTAGAAAAGTTAGCGGTTGTTTCGTTTTCACAAGAATTGTTTTGTTCTACAGAGGCCTTTTCATCAATGAGATCATTTTCGGGATGAGGAGTTGGTATAGGCACATAGTTTTTGCTATGTGGAGGAAGAAAAAGTTTTCTTTCATTTCCTTGCCTATCCTTGTACCCGATCCCGTCTTTTACATACGTTGGTCGTTGGCAGTTTTTGATGTCAGTAAAGGCCTTTTGACTGACATTCCATTTATCGATGATAATTTGCAATTTATTCTTTTCGTTCAAAGCCTTTTCTAGTCTATCTGTGAGATCGTTAATGATAAGATCTTTTCTAATCACAAATTCTTTTAGAGTTTGCATTTCAGCTAAAGTTGAATTCAACTTTCTCTGATATGCGGCCTCGTTCAGTTTAAGTTCGTTATTCATTTTTAAGGCTTTGTCCTTTTGTCTCTCAAATTCTAGATTAAGAGACTTGTAATGTGCCACGACATCAACGCATGCTGGTGTGCATAACTTTACTTTAAAGTTATGTGGAATGCTGTTTACCAAGTCTTTGTCAGCCTTTTCTTTTGAGGATTCGGTTTTCATGGCCGCAGCTGAGGCTTTCGCTTTCTCTTCCTTCACAGAAGTTGTTTCTTTCTGAAACTGCTCTGTGGCCTTCACAACTTCTTCAGCCTTCTTGTCTTTCTTAGGCTCGGAGGAAGTGAAAATACCCTTCAGACCCTTGTCGGTAGCATCATCTCCTTTTGGGATTCCCATAGCCTGTTTCTCGGTGGGTTTTGACGATGAAGATAAAGAATCGCTCGAGATTTTTGCCATGAGTGCTTTGTGAACTTGTTCCTCTACTTCAACATTCTCTTCAGCTTGAGTTTCACCGAGCACAACTGTCTTTTCACTGGACCGTGGAGCCTTTGATGCGCTTGCGGAAGCGTTTAAGTAAGTCGTGTCTGAAGCTTGTTGACTGACACCTTCAGATGCAAGAAGTGCCACGTTCTTCAATCCTGCAGAAGTCTGAACAGGCTTTGGGGTGTAACCAGTCGTATTCATTTCTCGTTTGTTAACATCCATTTCAAAATCCTTCAAAGTGTTGATCAAATCGGTTAGAGTGACAGGATTTGGATTGTTGAGGAAATCCCCTTTGATCATCATGCACTTCAGGCTCCATTCCTTTGCAAGTGAGTCCAAAAGCTTCTTTATGGCAGCACGGTTAGTGATATGATTTCCTGCCTTCTTCATCTTGGTCATCATATTTCGAAAGCGACTGATATGATCGGAAAGGCTTTCCCCACGAATTCCACAAAACAGGTCGTATTGCTTCTGCACCATGACTCTTTTGCTCTCAATCAGCTCTTCGTTTCCCTCGTAATATTCGATCAAAGCGAGCCAGAGTTCATTTGCAGTTCTGTATTTTTCAAACATGTTACAGTCATCTGTTGACAGAGCCATGGTTAAGGCGGCATATGCACGATGATCACGTTGGATTAGAGCCTTATCTTTATCAGTAAAGGTAGTTGCATCATTGTTGGCAACTACCGCATCTCCTCGAACAACCGTTGGAATGTGGGGTCCAGCGGTGACAGAGAGCCACAGATTGTAGTCCGTGTATTCGAAGAACGACTGAATGAGAGTCTTCCAAGTGCTAAAGTCTTCAGCCCCTTTCAACTTTGGTGGCCGAGTAGTGGTTCTAGTCTCAAGTTCCGCTTGAGCAATTGGACTTAGTTGATTTAACGACATCTTTGCTTGATTTTGACAGAATAGAGCTGATCAGAAGCTAATTTCGCTGACAGATCGCTAATTTCGCTGACAGATCGCTAGAAACTAGTGACAAAATGTAATTTCGCCGATGACAAAACAGGCACGTGCAATTTCGCTGACAGATCTTGCCGGTCTTCAACCTTCGCTGGTACCCAAGGTTGTCCTGCACGAGCGAACAAGATAATTTCGCTGACAAACACAACACATACGTTAGCTGGACTAATTTCACCGATTACCGTGATAAGAACGCTGTGGTTCAGTATCACAGTTCTCGAAGTCGCCTTCGATAATATCGCTCAATGGTCACCGGACACTATTTCGCTGACAATCAGTAATTTCGCTCGAATAGTGATCGTCGAAATTAATGATTCTACGATGAGTTTCAAGACGATCTAATTATGTTCGCTATATTCAAAATTTAAATTCGCTGCCTTCATAAATTGTTCGCTGCATTCATGATAAGTTCGCTGGACAGAGGGTTTAACACGAACTAAAACCCTCTAAACACTTAAAAACAGCTCAAAAACCATGTTTTGATGTATCAAAATGTCCAAAATGACTCCCTAATCATATATTAACAACAACCTATCGATTAAACACACCAAATCAATCCATTTTAAGACCAAAAATTTGAAAAACCTTGAAACTTTGAAAAACCTTCAAAACAATGAAAAATCTCAACAAGAACACAACAACCAAGAGCACAAAGGCTCTGATACCAAATTGTAGATCCCAAAACGTATCCGGATCACAGTGGTTGGTTGTTTTAACCCATAACACCTATTGATTAGGTGTTTGAGATATGAAAAGTTAAGAAATATCAAAGATGAAGGGAAGCTAATGGATTAATGAATACAACAAGTGTTGTATTGAATCCAAACAATGAGATATAGCAATAAACAACCTTGGATATCAGATTTAAGCACAAGATCAGCAAGAGAAAGTAACAACACCAATATTCATTCAAGAGCCAAAAGCTTGAGTTGGTTACAAGGCTTGGACTATTTATAGGGTGTTCCTGATCTGCCAGCAAATTTATAAATTTGCTGGAATCTTATCTACACTAGGTCAGGAACATTACTATTAGAGAATTACAAAACAAGCCCTTGGACTTTCTAAAGCTTAATAAACTTAACCAAAACAATCCAGAACCATCTAAAACAAGTACCAACGGTCTCAAATGACCTAACAATATTCCCCCTAGACCGTTGCGTACTTGATTGTTCTTCATTCTTGTTTAGCGTTTCAGACCCTAAGCGACTCAAGTACCGACGGTCTCAAAATGGTCTAACAAACCCCATCACCACCGCCAATTGCTGCCGCCACCATCACAAACAGATCTGAGCGAAATAGATGGGTACTACCACCACAATCGCGGCCACACCACCATCGCGGCCACACCACCACCATCAAACTTTCTCCGTCTTCTAACCGACCACCTCTCTCCCTCTTCTAACCGGCAACCACCACCATCCAACCGCCACTTGCCTGACATCACCACCATCTCGCCATCTCTCTCCCATTCAAAGCCACCATCACTAATACCACCAAGCCGCCGCCGCCACCATCACCCGCCTAAAAACCTGCAAATCGAACCAAACTGCCACCATTACCCACCGATGAACCTGCAAATTGAAGCCCCAATCGCAGCTAGCAAAGAGCCCCATGGAATCGATTGAAAAACGATTCAATTGAAGCCCCAATCGCACCTGATTTCAGATCTGATTTTTTAAAGAGATGTTGGGTTAGAAGAGGGTGTTGACAGGCAGCGATGGGGGTGGTGGTTACCATCAAGAGATAGCGAGAATGTGTAAGGTGGGTTGGGGGTGGTCGGCTGGTGGAGTTGTGGTGGTGGTGGTGGTGGTGAGGGTTGGGGACTTGGGGATGGTCTGTACAGATGAAAGGGAAGGGTGGATATGGTGATGCTAAAAAAGGAATTATTTTTTAGAATTTTTTTGATTTTTTAGGATTTTTATGATTTTTTTAACTACAGGGACTGTTTGTGTAATAAATAAAACTTAAAACTAGTAACTTATAACTACAGGGACTGTTTGTGTAATAAATAAAACTTAAAAACTAACTTCAGTTAAAAAAAACTAACGGAGGTCCACTGAGTGCCAACATGTTGATAGGTAGGATTATTATATACCAATTCTGTACGTTGGATTATTATTTACCAACTGGGCAAAGGTTGGTTTATTAAATACCAATTCCCCAAAAAATAATAAAGTATTAAATTTACTATTAATGATGACTTGTTTTTAATAAAGTAATTAAATTAAATTATTATTGATGACTTGCTTTAATAAAGTAATTAAATTAAATTTACTATTTATGATGATTTGCTTTTCATATGTATAAATGTTAGATTACAATATAATTATTGCTATATTAGATTAAATTCTGAAGGGTATATTGTAAATACTAATGTTCCCTTTAATTGGTGCAAGTGGCTTCCGAACAAAGTTAATCTTTTCATGTGGCGGGCAAACATTGACAGGATCCCTACAATGAATGCGCTTAGTCGAAGAAATATGAGGGTTGGGGATGGTTATTGTGCGTTTTGTAGAGACGCGGAAGAAACTACGGACCACGTTTTTACGGCTTGTGGTATGGCGTGCGGGGTGTGGTGTGGTATAGCTTCGTGGTGTAAATTGCCCCCAGTATTTTGGTTCTCAATTTCTGATATCCAGGTGTGGTACGAACAGAAAGAAGTAGCCGAGAAAAAGAAGGATATCGTTAATGGGGTGTTCGTTTTGACCTGTTGGCGTATTTGGAAGGCTCGCAATGATAAAATATTTCGGAACCTAGATGTGAATATCGCTCAAATAGTGTCTGATATTAAAGCTTTGGGTTTTTTGTGGTTAAGGAGTAGGTCTAGAGTCGGTAAGGTGAGTTGGAAGTCTTGGTGTAATTTCAATTTTGATATGATGTAAGTTGGTTTTCGCGGTGTTCTCCTGCTTGGAGATCCCGCTTGGTTAATGAAGTTTAAATTCCAAAAAACAACTAATGTTCCCTTTAAAAATAAAGAGGTTCTATTTAGGGGGTTTGTAATCGACTCAAACCAGGTTGAGTTAGACCTTGAACTTAAACGGGCTAGCTCGGCTCAGTTGGTTTATTCTATCATGCTGAAAAGTTGAGTTTGAGCTCGACTCGTAAAATGTTCAAGCCAGCTCGAGCCAAAATCGAACTGGCTCGTTAATTCTATTTATTTTAAATATTGATAACATAAAAATAAAAATAAAAAATACACATATAATCTATATATATTATTTTTATTTTTCTAATATTTTAAAGACTGAAAGGCATATTAAAAGTACTATATGTATATTTTTTGTTTATTTTCCCAAATTTATATATGTTATTGTTTAGTTAAACTTAAAATGTTAACACTCAACCCATCTCACATATTTTTTAATACATTTAAAATGAACATTAATCTATATAAAATAAAATAAATCGAGCCGGATCACGAGCCGAGCCAGGCCTAGCTCAGGCTCGGCTCGTTTACAAATTGAGCCGAGCCGAGCCAACTCATTTACAACCAAGGTTTTTTCTGAGTAAACTTCAAAATAAATAAAATTTATGAAATTAAAAAGTACAACCAAAACCAAATTATAATCAATAATCTCCAAACCAAACGACCAATGTAAAAAAATGACGATGAAAACAAATACCTTGGTGGTTTTATAATAACTCATGTAGTAGTTGTAAATAATTAAATTTAAATAAAGTAGGTCCACTAAGTAAATTACTAGGATATTACCATCATTAGAACCAGAAATGAAACCAAACATCATACTTGGAGACTATATCCATAAATTTTAAAGCGTAGGAACTAAATCCATAATTTAACCAATTACACTCTTTTCTTAATTATATAAGTCATTCGTCCGTTAAAAAGTAATCATGCAACCAATTGACATGAGATTCTGGGATGTAGAGGGATTGGGTTAAGGGAATTGCTCGACACGTGTCAGGTGGGGACTCCACCAGTCCACACCAAAAAAAGTGGGATGTGAAAGAGGTGTGGCTAGACGGCGTTGGGGTGCCATGTAGCACCTAAATTTCTGTTTTTTTTTAATATTAATCATAAAATTTAGTAAATAATAATAACTACAATAAAAAAATACACTCCCAAACCACCGGTTCAGAGGAGACAGACTTTGTCTTGCCTAAAAGGTACCTTTTCTACTTCCAATTTTGTAATTTGAGTGTTTGTAGTAGATCTGTATTTGTTTGTGATTTTCATTTTGTACAGTGTACTGATGATGATTCTGACATCGAGCATGAATTACTCCGCACAGTCGTCATAAATATTTCTCTCTTTTGTTTTTTTTTATTTTATAATGTATTGTTAGATCTTGCCTAAATTTTAACAAATTTCTTGTTTATGACTATAATTTTAGATGAAATATAATTATGTCTCCAAACTTGTGTCTCTGAATACATACAGTTTGGGTGAACCGGGCGGTTTTCACGGTTTTACTGTTCGGTTTTCTGAAAAAACAAATGAAAATTTTAAAAACGACCTATAAGAACTTGAACATTCTCGAAACGATATGTGAATTTGATACATGTTAAAGTATGATTTGCAGGGACAGATGCAGTAGGTGTGTTGACAGCCATTGGGACAGGGGTGTGATTTGAAAATTGGGGATGTTGTTTATCATCATTTTGGGAGTACCATGGGAACCTATAGAGAGGAGCACGTTGTTTTGGCAGACAAAGCAATGTTTCTTCCTCTTATCAATCCTTTGGTAATTGCTTCGGTCATGGTTAAAGGGTTAACTGCTCAATTCCTAATCCAAATTTGGTAATCAAAGTAATATGCACTTTCTCTTAGAAAACCATAATGACCATCATAGGTTGATGTGTCTTGCAAATGATAGTTAAAATACAATACACTTTCTAGAGAGAAAAATGATAATTCTAATGATATCCTGGCCATTGATCCCTGTAGGGGATGGTGTTTAGAGTATTTGGAAACTTGGCAGGTTGACCGGGTCAGGTATCAGGCCAACACGGGTTCGGTTTATGTCATTTTAGTATGTGTCAGGTTGCCTTTATTGTGAGAAAGTGTTTTGTTCTTTTTTAATGCACTAGTGAGAAACACGCGTGACAATGAACCCTAAGCAACTTCATTCATCAAATTATAGACCGATCTTTAATTGACAATTAAAACGATTAGTGATTTAATGCTTACTGGAGTATGGTCGAAATCCTGGCCAGAATTCTAAACGCCTCGTCGGATCCTACGCCTTCATGTCGTCGGTGTCGCAGTCACTCCTCCGAATTCCTCCCTTCTATCTCTATCGTCTACATCTCTCTCCTTCTCTCTCTTTATAACTCTCACCCGCTCTTCATTTAATTGCAGTTTACACATATAAGTGTATAGATTCAATGGATGGGTTAGTAAGAAGGTGAATCGAGGGTTCTTACCCGAACCAGACCCTGCATGCACCAGAGTGTCATAGGCGTTTGTTTCCTGACCTGATGCCCCCAGACAAATGTTTGCCGCCTCTTCACTTTTTTAAGGCTCTCAACGTGCATCTCGCCTAAATCAAATTCAAATTGTATCATAAATTAAATTATAGCAATTACATGAATAATAGAAAATGTAAGAAAAGTATCTAACTTACCTTCCTATTCTTGTAAAAGTCAAGACTACGGTGAAAGAAATCCTCAAGAACTATAATCACAACGAAAATAAAAAATTAACATTAGACCAAAATATACTAAAGATCAGTTTTTTTTGTTCATGGGTGCCATTGTCTTGGGTGTCATACTTGTTTATTAAACCAGTTTGCATCGTATAGCTGCATATTGCGGCTTAAACTTATATGTTCAAATGACCAATAGAAAAATCCTAATTCAGCTATAATATGCATAATTCATTCATACATAGAATAAATAGAACATCAATACATCATAATCAATCATTATTACTTGCCTACTACCAATCATCAACAGAGGGGTGTCGTTATTAAAGAAGAATTTTATGCTTACATGGTGGTACACTAAAAACCAATCATCAACACGCAACACCTTTAACTATAAGGACCACCATTTAAAACATGAAAACTTCCTTAAACATAACCATAGGGCTATCGTTATCAAACCCTTAATGATAATATGATTTAAGTTGAAAACTGAAACTACCTTTAAAGAAAAAAACTGGATGGTCCATTTGTGCTACACCAATCGAACAATTCCACTGTTTCCTTTTCCAAAAAAACTTTAATCGCATCAAAATCAGCTAAGCTTAATTGGTTATCGGATGGCTGAATAAGAGGTGGCTGAACCAAAAAAATAGCAATGTCAGTGAGAAATAAAAATTATTTGACATGCTAGCGGTTTAGTGATACGATAATAACAATATTTTAACCTTCAAGAAACATTTCTTTCTTGAGGATTTGAAATAACATGTAGTAATCTTTTATGAATTGTCTTAACTTATTCATCAATAAGGGTGTTTCAGTTGTCGGGATTGCTTCTTTAACCAGCTTATGGCTTATAACCAGAAGCAGATAAACTGTTCACTGAAAATAACTTATTTTACCTTAAGGGTAAATTATGTAATTTTAAATCCACCAAGAACAATAAGTTTGAAATAAGCATCCCATACTACTTTTTGAAAATAACTTATTTTACCTTAACGGTAACTTCTAATTTTGAATCCACCAAGAACATGCCGATAAGGCGACAAACATAAGCATTTTTCTTCATCCAGACACTAAAAGTAATTTTCTACTTTTAAAATATAAATAAACAAATAAATTTAGTTCATACAAGTAATCCCAAACACCACTCAAAAGATGAGTTAAAGCATCAACACCAATTCAAATTTAAAGAAAAAAAAGTGTGCAATGAATAAACAAGTAACTGATCAACAAGATGACCTAAAATATTACAAATTCAGTAAGCCCAACATAATACACCTAAATAACATCAAAGATTACAACTTTTCAATCACCAACTTTGAGCCAATGGATCAAATAATAAACATACTCATCATACACAGAATTAACCCTAAAAGGTGAAATCATCAACTAAATATGAAATGTGAAGAAACCCAGATTCATAACAGAAAACAAAAACAACTCACAGTATCAGATGGGCTTTGAGAAACAATTCTAACACCATCTCTGTTCACTAACAGATCACCATCCATAAAAGTCCCAGATTCAGTTCTGCAATATGCATTAAAGATCACAAAAACAGCATAAAGATTCAAACTTTACAACAAACCCAGATGTAAAAACACACAAAAAGTGGGAAAAACAAGAAATTTACAAGAATTTAGCGAGTGAAGTTTCATCTAGTGAAGGGAGGCAGAGTTTGAGATTTGGGGCCAAACTTCATTATTTTCCTGGTCATTGAGTATGTAGGTCCCGAAATCTGAGGATCGATTACGAACCGAATCTCTTGTTTATAGTAAACACGGCTACGTGTGCGGAATCCACGTAACTATGCCAAATCAAACATATATAGCAATAATAACAACGGATTAATCAATGATACACATTCTATTGATTAACGGGATGAGAACCGATTACAACTGATACAAACACAGTTCAGACGGAATTTTGGCAGAGTTTTGTTACTATGGTCTGTTTCTCATCTCTCTGAGTTCAAATGAACACAAAGTGTTGTTTATATAGTCCCTGGGCCATTGATATCGACGAAACACACAAGTGTTTGACGAATCTGAACATGGGCCAGACATTGGGCCTGGAACAGCCCAATACATGACGAATCAAGGTCTGATTCGTCATGACCTTCAACAAAACAGAAGTCTGTTTCGCCATGAAGTGTTTCGACGAAACAGGTCTGTTTCGTCGAGGACTGCAACTGTTGAGTTTGTTCCTGTTATCAGACAGCAACAATTAGCAACATATAAACATAGTAATGACAAAACTACCCTTTAATGCAACATGCATTGTTCATAATACTTTACATAACAAAAGAGACAAATAAGTTGTACACAAGTAGATAGGAGGATATCTGACTTGGTCAACATAACATACAAACTCGATAATTAATAAAAGACCATTCAAAATACATCGTTAAACAAGACTAGTTACAGACACTAAAAATGCATCAACAAACTCCCCCTTGTCTGTTACTCGTCTTTGGTCTTCTAATCTTCCATCAGTGTTGTTCGGACCACGAACTGCCCGAATGAATACCCCTGTAGTAGCAAAAACAAGCTACTCGCTGAAACTTTAACGCTTGACGTGCATCTTGGTCTTCATAGAAAATATCATGACGATATAATCTTCCAATATCAGCTTCAGACATGTTGACGATCCACATCGGATCCAACATTCGGTAATTAGCACGACCATCTCTGAACACAATAACAACTTCATGAGTATCCGAGTCGTAGCACCACAATGCCATGTCTTCCAGAAAATCTTGCTTCATAGGCATCAATGGGATTTTATCTACTACCCTCGGAGGCTGATATACCAGTTTATATCTGCAAGTGTTGGTGTTCGGATCAAGAGTAAACTTGATCGGTTGATAAACAGGAAATTGTGGCTTGTAGGATTCATCCTTCCAGCCTGTCTTCTTGTTTACTTTCACCAGACGCTCAAATAAAGTAGCGCCATCGTATTTTTCACGATTGATAAGCTCAAGCCTTGTCAACGCAGAGACATCATAAAATGGTAAGGAAAGAATGCTCAGTAGTGAATTGAAATACAGAATTCCAAATTCACGTTTAATAGCAATGCAGTGAATATCTTGAACAAACATCCAGCATAAGATCCTTCCACTTGGCTTCTTTTCAAATTGCAAATAATCTACTTGAGCTTTTTCAGGTAACGGCTTGGACACTTTGGATAAAAACTGTTTTCTCCATTCAGAAAAAGCATTTGTGTCTTTTTCAGACGAATTCCTATTCTTCAAGTGCTCGTCTATGTCATCAATGTTTTCTTTCATCCAATTTTCATCAAATGATGCAAATTCAGTACCATCTTCTCTGACATATGTCGACTTTGGAGCTTCACCTTCAACCACAATTTCATCAATCTCTTCAACATTAGTTGTATCAGTCTCAGTAGACATTTTGTCTATCTCAGCATCATCTACTTCTCTCATAGACTGTAAAATACTTAATTGCTCCGGAGAAAGATCTTCTATTAACTCCCCTTCTTCAAGCAACTCTCCTGTAAATGGATGAACAGCTTGTAGAGCAATATCAGCACTGCTAAATATAGAAGAAGTACCTTCTATCTGTTGTACTTTTCCAGTAGAAGTTCCCTGAGATGATTCAACACCGGTAGGTTGAACTGTAACAACTTCAGAAGTAAGTGTGGTTGGCTGTTTCTGTGATGTACCAGAGGTATCCGGATTTCCTTGATCTTCCGTATCATCATCCTCTTTCTTTAGTACCTCTTGTTGTTTACAATGATAGTCCCACAGAATGGCAAGCCTTCTCTCTTTCTCTTCATCAAGAGCCTTCAAGCGAGCATTTTCAGCTTTAAGCACATCAATTTCACCTTGTTGTCGCTCTATAACTGTTTGCTGTTGACCAACTATTGACTTCAATTTGTTAAGTTCCACAGATTGTTTAAGTTGATCATGCTTTGTGAGATTTCCAAAATGAGATTGCCTTTGAAGACGATCAGCAGCCGCTTCAAGTGTAGAAAACAGATATTTGATCTTTTCATCTTGAGAAAATCCAGCAAATGTCCTATGACGTTCAGCACTGATTTCCGAAGTAGTTGCCCTGATAGCTGAAGCCATAGATCTTACAGGAACTTCCTGAGGAACAACAGATGGAGTAGCAGTAGCTGGTGTAACAACTGGAGCAACTGGAGTTTCCATAGCTGAAGTAACTACAGTAGGAGTTTCTTTCACAGGCTCCTGAGGTACAGATTGTACAGATTGAGCTGGCTCCTGAGGAATAGATGAAGACTCCTGAGGCACAGATTTCCGAGTATAAGTACTCAGATATCTCCTAGGTTTCTTCTTTTGTACTTCAACAGCTTTCTCTGCTCTTCTTTTTGTTCTCCTTTCACCTTCAGGATCTTCTGGAACATACTCTGGATCATCCTCTGTTCTAATCTTTCTGTACCTTCTTACTCCACGTATATCAATATACATTTCGTAACCAGGTTCAACTAAATGATCACTAGAACTCGAATCAGTTCCATCATCACCACTTGCTGATGAACTACTATCTGATGTACCAGAAACAGCACCCTTACTTGATGTACCAACAGCAGTACTAACAGCACCTACATCACCTGCATCACTATCTCCACCACTTTCATCATCACTACCAGATTCATCTGAATCAACTGGGTCAGGACCAAATTTTTCTATCCTTAACCTGTCCAACTCAGGTTCTTCATTGTCTGATTGGCTGTCTTCATGACGCCATTTGTCATTTGCAGGAGCAACATAATCAGGATTCACTAGTGCGCCAAAAAGCTTCCTTGGAGGAACACTTTCTGTGTATCTTTTGGCAGCCATAGTCTTGATTAGCCTTAACGAGTTAAAATTCCTCGCCTCTATTTTCAACAGATCATTTTCAGCTTTAGGAAGGTCTGGATGCTGAACATTCATTATCATTTGCAGAAACCGTGGATACATCCAAAACTTGTTCCCTGTGGTTCTACTACCAGTCCTTGTCATGTTCTCTTTCATGTTGCTGAAAATGTACTTCGAGATGCTAAACTGTTTGTTTAACACTAAAGCAACCATGAAACCAACAAGATCATCTCCAGCCATATCATATCCAGATCGTCTATTGCTGAGACACTGAATAAGAACATGTAATAAAAACTTGTATCGTAATGGAAGATCACCTTTGTTGATTTGTTTGACGAAAAGATCTCCTTTACATTTCATCCTTAGTAAACAGCCTCGCGAACACATGATTGGTATTGAATAAGGAGCATTCGGTTGATCTTGTAATTGAAGAACTTCATTCAATATCTCCGGAGTAACAACGACATACAGATCATTCACACGACCTCTGATAATATCCTTTCCATCAATTTGAACGACGCTTGCAGAATCCCAGAACGCTTTAATTAGAGATTTGTAGACGGGTGTCGAGTATGTAACAGCATGATTGATACGTGACTCCCTGATCCACTTCGTCATATCTTTAAATTCAATGAGCTTGTCTTCCGGATCCAAATAAGCAACTTGATTATGGCGTTTTTCTGACATAATCTCCTCTTCAGTTTTATTTTCTTTCTTTATCGCCTTCTTGCGTTTTCCCTTTTCTTGCTGTGCTTTAGGAGCCATCTGTACATGAAAATGTCCAGAATAAGTCACAATATACATAACATAGCATTTAGACATGTATGAATACACTTTCATGTATTCACATAACAGATAACCTAGTTAAACATGTCTACTGTGAACAAACAGCAACATCAGAAAACTGCTAAGTCATTAACGACGAAACAGAGTATCAACGACGAAACAGAACTTTGAACGACGAAACAGAGGGTTGACCATTGACTGGTTTGATTCGTCGACTTTTTGATTCGTCGAGTCTATTTCGTTCCATTCTGATTCGTCATGTTTGATTCGTCGTCTGATTCGTCGAATGTTTGATTCGCCATATGTTTGATTAGCCGTATTTGGTTTAAACACACATCAGATATAAACATAAACACATTCAATCATCTTTGTTTATACCCAACCCATTTATAAACACTCATAAATGATTTTCCGAACAAAAACCCTTGTATAAACAGATGATACCATTATCAAATACAAACCTCTGTTTTTGTTTATAAAAACCCACTAACAAATCAAAGCAAATCAAACAATGATAAACCTAAATCTATCAGATTAGAAATAAAACACAACAACATGCATCAACAACACATATTTAATCAAAGAAAACAATGGTTTCAAAGGGTTTCGGATGAAAAACCGAACGGTTCAAAGTGTTCGGAATGTTAATCAGAACATGTTACTACCTTTGAAGTTTGTAAAATTTTGAGTAAAAACTGATGTTTTGTGCGATTTTGACGAGAAACCGTAGGTTTGGGTTTTTGGTTGTGTGAAGAAGAAGATAACTGATGTTTTGAAAAAGTGACCATGTGGGACCTATATATACTCCGCCCTGTCTCGACGAATCAGAGGATTCGACGAAACTGAAATGGGCCCGGCGAAACAGAAACATGGGCTTGAACTTGGGCCTAAACTTTAGCCCATGACGAAACAGATTTGGGCTCCTGTGATTCGTCGTCTGTTATGACGAATCAGATTTGATTCGCCGACTAAGGTCTGATTCGTCGACTCTTGTGATTCGTCGACACTTGTGATTCGTCGACAAGTCTGTTTCACCAACAGATTTTTCAAAACAGCAACACCCAGGCTGGAAATATTTTGCAGTCAAAACAGTAACACAGGCTGGAAATATTTTGCAGTCAAAACAGATTATGAACACAATTCCATTCAGTTTGAATTTTCAAATGCAAGAACGTTTTTATGAAGAAGGTTTCAGGCTTCCGGTAGAAAACACCAAGCAACAACTTCGGCTTAATCAAAAACGAACTTTACACAAAAATACTAAAAAAAAACAAATTTAAAGCACGGTAAACTAAATGAAAATGCGGAAAACTGTTAAAAACACTAAACAACTGTACAAGTGCAACCTTTTTGCGAATCTCAAGGACAAGGAATCATAACAGCTTACGGTCTTAGTCAACATGATTTTGATTTCTGTTTAAAGCTCTGGATAAGTATACTACCTCGATTATCGATATTGTGGTCCACATAAGCTCAAACTGATCAGACATAATCATAATTTAAGAGATACGATTAACGGTAAGGATTATACTTACAAGTCGATGTAAATCCACTCACGACACATTCCCGTATCAAGGTATGCACGAGAATTCATCTTACCGGTGAGTATACCGATTATCATCTGTTTGACCGTATAAAAATGTGAGAGACTCACTTATTTTGATTGAAAACAAGCCCTATGTGATAAAATCACTTATTGATGAGGAACTTGATTTTCAGATGCATGAGGGCATAGGAGCAAGTCCGTGAACAGGTCAGTACTTTCGTACAGCAGAGAGACGAACTTGACTCCCGCAAAGAATCTGTGATAATTTATCACTTATTTTGTTTGGACATGTGATTGTTGATCACTTATTGAGGTCGAATGTAGTATGTACACGTATGAATAGTATCATGGAAGATCTTAGACTTCGTCTCCGTTATTTTTACGGTTTGATACAACCATGATACCCAGATGATAAGCAGTATAAAGACCGAATATTTCAGATCTCGGCAATCTCTCAAACGAGATTTCGGTACTAAGACCATATGCCAATGAGCGGTTCCCACCTGACTTGAAGTCTGTTAGGTTTGTATCATCCTGCACATTTTAGTCTGATTGTGAGCCTACCGATACATCGTTAGTAGAGATACTTATCATTTTTCTTTTTATTTTGCATTTTTAGCACATTGACCGACCACACCAGTGAATTTCATCATTTTCCTTTATCCAAGAAACTCATTTTTGGTTTTTCTATTGTTTTTGAATTTTTGAATTTTTCAAACGAAACGACAGAAAGTAAAGACATCTTTTTGGATTTTGAACTTTTGCAATGTTTTTGTATTTTCTTGAAATATCTCCCCCTAAAATTCGCAAAGTTTACGAAAACTAAAATCTTTTTGAATTTTCAAAGATTATAAAGAAAATATTTACAAAAACGATCAGCCAAAGAAGTTTACTCGGGTATCACCTTAATGCCATTGACCAAAAGTAGATAATCAAAACGTGATTTATCAAAAGCTTTTGTAAACAGGTCGGCACGTTGGTGATCAGTGGGGACATGAACGACATCGATTAACCTCTTATCAAAACAATCACGGATAAAGTGATATTTAATGTCGATGTGTTTAGTCTTAGAATGTTGCACAAGATTTCTAGTGATTTGCAAGGCAGCATTATTATCAACAAAAATACGAGTAGATAGGAATTCTAAACCGTAGTCGCGCATTTGTTGTTGTATCCAAAGAACTTGGGAGCAACAACTCGAGGCAGCAATATATTCTGCTTCACATGTTGATGTAGCAACACACGTTTGCTTCTTGCACTGCCACGTGACCAAGCGATTTCCTAGGAACTGACATCCTGCTGTTGTTGATTTGCCATCGATTTTGCAACCACCGAAATCAGAATCACTGTATGCAATTAATTCAAAACTATCATCCCTAGGGTACCAAAGACCTAAGTCTGGGCATCCCTTCAAATAGCGTAGAATCCTTTTGACAGCTGACAGATGAGAGGCCTTCGGGTTTGCTTGATATCTTGCTAGCAAGCATGTTGGGTACATGATATCAGGCCTCGAAGCGGGAAGATACATGAGAGATCCGATTATGGCACGATAGTACGAGGAGTTGATGCTTTCTCCCTTCAAATCCGGAGTAATCCCGTGATTCTGCGGAAGTGGGGTACCAATGGGCGTTGCATCTGACATTTGGAATCGGCTCAAAATGTCACCAACATATTTAGTCTGATGGATGAATATCCCAGACTCTGTTTGTTGAACTTGAAGGCCCAAAAAGAAATTCATCTCTCCCATAGCACTCATTTCGAACTTTTCTTGCATAACACGTTCGAATTGCCTGCACAAAGAGTCATTAGTAGACCCAAATATTATATCATCAACATATACCTGCACCAGCAGAAGATCTTCATCTTGTTCTTTGATAAAGAGTGTGCAATCAATAAGACCTCGTCTAAATCCATTCTCCAGAAGATAGTTTGATAAGGTTGCGTACCAAGCCCTAGGTGCTTGATGTAGACCATAAAGAGCTTTGTTGAGCAACCAAACCCGATCGGGGTGAATAGGATCTTCAAAACCTGGAGGTTGTTCGACATGCACCTCTTCTTGAACAATACCATGAAGAAAAGCACTTTTAACGTCCATCTGGTAAACTTTGAATCCTTTGAAAGAAGCATAAGCTAAGAAGATTCGAATAGCTTCCAGACGTGCAACAGGTGCATAAACTTCATTGTAGTCAATGCCTTCAATATGACGAAAGCCCTGAACAACCAGTCTCGCTTTGTTGCGAATAACAACTCCACGATCATCTTTCTTGCATTTATAAAGCCATCGTGTTCCAATTTTCTTGTAATTCTCCGGTTTTTCAACAAGCTTCCAAACACCAAGCTTTTGAAATTGCTGCAGTTCGTCCTGCATGGCTTCAACCCATGAATTATCTTTTAAAGCTTCCTTCCAAGATTTTGGTTCTTCTTGTGAAACGTAACACGCGAAAGACCAATCATTTTGTAGACCAGATTCTCTAATAGCTGAATACAAACCAGCACTCGGGTTGTTTCTCAGCTGATTACGTGTCTGCACACCTTGTTGGACATCTCCTATGATATTCTGCTGTGGATGGGTATCGTGTATCCTCATTTCAGGATTTTCAGGAACACGAGCATTAACACCCAAATTGTTAATATTAAGATCAACAACCAACTCTACACCTGGAATATGCGTAGAAGTGGATGCATTTCCTTCAGCAGTATCATCGACTTGCACATGAGGAGTATCAACAGAAATACCCTGAACTGGAACAACTGGAGATTTAGTGCCTTCAGTCGCATCCAAATTTTCTTCATCTTCTTCTGATGACTCATTGTATTCAGTAGCATTTTCAACTTCCTCATTTTGAACCGTGTTGTTAGACGAATTAGAACTTTGTGAGTTAACAACAACAGGTCTAACTAATGACGACTCAGCAGCATTGTCACTATCAAATATCAATCTAGCAGCTGCAGAATCTTCATCAAAAATAGGCAGGTCAAAGGAGTTGAATAGCCCATCATAATCGAACATCCAAGGATCACCTGGAGCTTTAACAGGATTTGTATATCTCTGAACCCTTACTTCACTCCATAGTTCAATCTTTTTGGTAGTCAGATTCCAAACACGAAAATTTGGAGTAGCATATCCAAGGAAGAAACCCTCAATAGCTTTCGCGCCAAACTTTCCATCCGGATCAATCATAGTGCATGGACCACCAAAAGGTTCTAGAATTGAAGGATCTGGTTTCCTTTTCTGTAGAAGTTCGAAACAAGTCTTGCCATGTCTCTTAACCGTAAGAACTCGGTTTAATGTGTAGCAAGCAGTCGACACAGCCTCTGCCCAGAACTGAACAGGAAACGCCGACTCTACCAGCATTGTTCTTGCAGTTTCAATTATCGTCCGATTCTTCCTCTCTGCGACACCATTTTGTTGTGGAGTGTAAGGAGAACTGTATTCATGAAGAATGCCTTTAGAAGTACAGAACTCATCCATAACACGATTTTTGAATTCAGTTCCATTGTCGCTTCTGATCCTCTTAACTTTCAACGAGTAGAGATTTTCCAACATTGTAAGAAGATCCTTGAGGATTTGAGGAGTATCACTCTTGTGTGCCATAAAAGCTACCCAAGAAAATCTAGAGTAGTCATCAGTAACTACTAAACAATACACATCTCCGAACGTTGTTTTGTGTCTCATAGGTCCAAAGAGGTCCATATGAAGACGTTCGAGAGGCATGCCAACAGTGTTGATTTTCTTCAAAGGGTGAGACTTCTTTGTTTGTTTCCCTTTCTGGCACGAAACACAGATATCTTGTAGATGAAAACTTCTCACGGGTACGCCATTCACAAGATTGTTTTTCACCAAATGGTTCATTTTTCTCAAGTGAATGTGTCCCATTCTTCTGTGCCAAGATATAGACTCCTTCTCCGTGGCTTTCGAGACAAAACATGTGACTTGTGCAGAAGTCGTAATCGCTTGACTCATATCAAGAACATAAAGATCATTGATTCTTGGAGCCGATAAGAGAATCCATTCATCAGGAATTATGAAACCAGGTTTAAGCACATAACAACCGGCATCATCGAAATGCACGGTGAATTTTTTATCGCAGATTTGCGACACACTGAGAAGATTATGATCAATTTGATGAACATAATTGATCTTATCGAAACATACCACACCATTGGAAATCATTCCCTCTCCAGTGATGTAACCGCCTTTGTCTCCAGCGAAAGCAACATAGCCTCCTTTAATGTTTCTCACATCATATAGAAGCCGTAAGTCGCCCGTCATGTGCCTAGATGCCCCACTATCAACAATCCAATGACTATTGATAATTCCTCCTGGAACATCCTGCACATATCATCCAATGATTAGTTAAGGATGGGGACCCAAGCCAAAGTGGTCTTGGGTCGTCCCTGAGCATCACGAATAGTGATCTCGATTTGTTGATGGTTTTCCAAACAAACAGCTCCCCCTGAACCTTCACTCTTCCTAGGTTTCCAAGTTTGTTTTTGTTTACCAGATTGAGTTTTGTAAACAAATTTTGAAATTTCTGGTTTTACAGGTGAACTTGGTTCCCTTGGAACAGAATTTACCTTAGATTTTAAAGCCTTTTCTATTTTCTTCACATCTTGATGTCGTTGTTTCGATTCCTGTTCTTTAATAGTTCTTTTATCATGTTTAGGTGAAACAGGACGACATTTAGAGTGAATCGATTCAGGTGATGCTCTTTCAACAAATTTCGCTTTCGGAGTGTTAGCACAATCTTTGATGATGTGCCCAAACTCCCCACATTTAAAACACGTTCTCCTTTCAACAAACTTAGGAGAACTGGATCGACGATCAGATGTCGAATTTGTATAACCCGAGGTACTAGCTTTTTCATCACACCCGTTTGAATGTTGAGTGTAATTGTTTTGACTATCACGTTTTAAAATTTTGACTTGTACAAAATCATTGTTTGACTTGTTAGCAAAAGTCTCAATTTTATCTGTACCCCTCGATTCCACAAATTTGACATTGCTGTTTTTCTTCTGATAACGAGCTCCTTTTGTTTCAAATTTTGAGTTGGAAACATTTGACAATTTAGCTCGTTGATCTGATTGTTTACCCTTAGAAGTAATAGGTTGTTGCTTTGAAGGTGATTTCTGATTTCCAAATTTCTTTTTAATTTCAGTCTTAGGAATTGGATTACATCGAGTCACATTAACTCCCGGAATCAACTTTCCCACAAACTTACTTGTGTTATTTTCAAAAACATTATCAATCAATGAAGGATTGACATTTTTAATTGGAAAATCATTATCTGAATAGATTTTAGAGTCACCAACCAAAGTGTACAACACAATATTACTTTTAACAGTAGACACAGGATTTATCACTTGTTGAACAACAGGTTGAACAGCAGGGGTAGGAGGATCACACAGAATATGATTCTCAATTGGAACTTCTACTCCTTTAAGTTTGTCAAGTGATTTATCCTGATTACTCACATCTGATTCAGATTCATCATCCGACGACTCATAGTCCTCAATGGTTGGAGGACCTTGTTTCGTAGATGTTGACTCTTTTTGCTCAGAATTTGTACTTGGAGAATTGTCCGATTTGAACCCTAGGCCAGTAGTTGCTTCCTCATAATCAAGAGGCACACTGGATTCAAACCGTGGCATTTCTTCTTCATCAGGCATATAAGTATAATCATGTCTCAAAGGGGGCGGACACTTCTTATACCCAACACCTTTCTTGTTTCCCTTTAGTTGTTGAACATCAATAATGTGATCGAGCACAAATCGGGAGTTAGAGTAACTCTCCAATTTTTGCTTGATTGCATCATGCTCACATTTGGCAATGGCTAGTTCCTTTTTAGTTTCCTCAACAATGTTAATGTAATCATTTATACTAACTTGTTTATGATAAACAGTTTTTGTCACTTCGGAAACATTTTTCTTTTGGATTTCAATCATAGATTTAAATTCTTTTTCGTTTCGAACCAAAGCCATATTCGCTTCTGTCACGGCCCAAGACCCGGTTTAACCCGTTTCAGGAGCCGCGGCAGAAATTACTGCGGTATCGATTTAATTGAGTTTAACAGCGGAAACAGGATCGCTTAAAGCTAAAATTTTCCCCGATTATTTATTTCACAATTCGGGATAAAACCCCGATAATTTACAATAGTAAGTTTTTACTAGAAAAGCGTGATATTACAAAATCATTTATTTAGTTTATATTGAGCCACTATCTTTAAGCTTGAAATATTCTCCAGCATTTTTTCTGAATTACAACAGATCACCTGAAACATGTTTGAAAAATGTTTTGTCAGCGGGAAATACTGAGTGAGTTCATTCATTTTGCTAAAATGACACATTTGTTATAATTTACAGTATTAAGAGCGATTACAATGTTTCTGATATCAATCCAACTACCCACGGTACTTGCCACTCGACCCATTGGCCCATTCGTCCAATGGTGTCTGTGACTATGGTCATATCCCCCATTGGCTGCCCCAATGGTGACGATTATCAAGTAATGTATACAAAACCCCACATACCGGCTGTAACTTGGTGATTACAAAGACTTAATCCCCGTAATTATAACTTTGAAATAAACATGATTTTGTAAATAGATTTGATAAAAAGAGAGAATGACTCACATTGCTGATTTAATATGGTCAGAGTCTAATCTATGGTTTAGCCTTGTTAACCTAATATAGATAATGCACACAAAACTGGGTTAGTAATCAATCCAGCAATTACGATAATTTACGAGATCAAATTATCACAATGAATGATCAAATGCAATACTTTGTCCATCGAATTAACGATGATCCGTTGAATTAACAACGAACGACAAGGTATAATACTTTACCTATCGAATTAACGACAATCCGTTGAATTAACAACGAACGATAAAGTATAATACTTTACCTATCGAATTAACGACAATCCGTCAAATTAATGACGAATGATAAAGTATAACCCTAATGTGGGCGGCATTTAAACATGCATTGGATATCTTGATCTTCGGATAAATGAATCGTAGCAGCGATTGTGCTAATACCCTGTTTTGTAGCAGAATTTCGATACCCAGGGGTATAATTTTGGAATAACAGAACGTAAAGCAGTGTATTTGTGAGATTTGGGTCGACGTAAAATGTTCAGAATTCGTCTACCAATGTCTGCTATTTATAGGTAAATTTTGGGATGCCCTGCGCATCGTAGCAAAACATCCCCTACGATGCGTATGGGTCTTTTAAAGGCCTGCGCATCGTAGGCTATAATCTGCTACGGTGCGTATGGGTTGAAAATAGGCCCATAGACTAGCCACGACTGGGACTAGCCTTGCTGAGTTGCTACACTCGAATTTCAGTAATTTGACAACGTATTTTAGTGGATAATTATCCACTAGGGTTTACCCCCCTTGAGTTTTAGGGGCCCTAATCCTGATTCTGAAAATTATGAAAATTTCAGGGTTTGTTCAGAATCACTTGGGTCTCTCAATTAGGGTTTCCTTTTAGACTAATTAATACATTTAAATAGTACTTTTGATGAGAGTTGTTACATTCTACCTACCTTAAGAAAAATCTCGTCCTCGAGATTTACTGGAATAAGTGTGGATACTTTTTCTTCATTTCTGATTCCAGTTCCCAAGTGTATTCAGCTCCCCTCTTTGAATCCCACTTGACTTTAACTAGAACTAGTCGTTTGTGTTTGAGAAACTTGATCTTTCGATCCTCAATTTGAAGAGGTTTCTCAACAAATTTCAACTTTTCGTTTACCTCTATATCTCGAAGAGGTACTACCAGAGATTCGTCTGTTAAACATTTCTTGAGATTGGATACATGAAATACATCATGTACTCCAGCTAATTCTTCTGGTAATCGTAAACGATAAGCTACTGGTCCTATACGTTGGATCACTGGGAATGGTCCTACGTACCTTGGACTTAACTTTCCTTTCTTTCCAAATCTGACTACTCCTTTCCAAGGAGAAACTCTCAACAGTACTCTGTCTCCAACTTGGAATTCTAACGGCTTGCTTCTATTGTCTGCATAACTTTTCTGACGATCTCGAGCAGTCTTCAATCTTTCCTTGATTTGAGTAATCTTATCAGTTGTTTCTTGCACTATTTCAGGTCCTGATAACTGACTTTCTCCTATTTCTGCCCAACAAATTGGGGTTCTGCACTTTCTTCCATACAGTGCCTCGAATGGAGCAGTATCAATGCTTGAATGATAACTATTGTTATAGGAGAATTCAATTAATGGTAAATGATCATCCCAACTTCCACCAAAGTCTATTACACATGCTCGGAGCATGTCTTCTAGAGTTTGGATCGTCCTTTCACTTTGTTCGTCTGTTTGTGGATGATATGCAGTGCTTAAATTTAGTCGAGTTCCCATAGCTTGCTGGAAACTTTTCCAGAAATGGGAAGTGAATCGACTATCTCTATCCGAAACAATGGAGAGTGGAACTCCATGTAAGGATACAATTTCATCTACATACAATTTAGCCAGTCTTTCCATACTAAAGGTTTCTTTCATAGGTAGGAAGTGAGCAGATTTGGTTAATCGATCCACAATTACCCAAATCGCATCATTACCTTTTCTGGTTTTGGGTAACTTAGTAACAAAATCCATTGTTATAAGTTCCCATTTCCATACTGGCATCTCTAATTGTTGTAGTAACCCCGAAAGTTTCTGATGTTCTGCCTTAACTTGTGAACAAGTAAGACATTTAGAAACATAGCTGGCTATGTCTCTTTTCATTCCTATCCACCAGAAATTCTTCCTTAAATCTTGGTACATCTTATTGTTTCCTGGGTGCATAGTGTACCTAGATTTATGAGCTTCTTCTAAAATCTTAGGTCTTAAGTCTCCCTGCTTAGGTACCCAGATTCTATTCTTATGGAATCTCCAAATTCCATCTGTTCCTTGTTCTAATTCCTTGATCCGCCCTTTCATTCCTTCAGCATCATCCTTGATTGCTGTAGTTTGAACATTCTTTAATTGTTCCATTAAATCTATTTGTAGATTTAATCTGAGAGCACGAACCCTTCGTTGTTTCTCATAATACTTACGACTTAAGGCATCTGCAACTACATTCGCCTTTCCTTCGTGATACTGAATATCACAGTCGTAATCACTTAAGATTTCCATCCATCTCCTTTGTCTCATGTTTAACTCTTTTTGCCCAAATATGTATTTTAAACTTTTGTGGTCGGTGTAGACAGTAAATTTACTTCCGTAAAGATAGTGTCTCCAAATCTTAAGGGCAAAAATTACGGCTCCTAATTCTAAATCATGAGTCGTATAATTCTCTTCGTGCTTTTTCAATTGCCTTGATGCGTACGCAATTACCTTTTTGCGTTGCATAAGCACACATCCATATCCTAATTTTGAAGCATCACAATATACTTCAAAATCTTCAGTTCCTTCTGGTAAGGCTAAGATTGGTGCATGGGTTAGTTTCTGTTTCAAAATCCTAAAGGCTTCTTCCTGTTTAGGTCCCCACTCAAACTTAGTGGCTTTACAGGTTAACTTAGTTAATGGTACGGCTATCTTGGAAAAATCCTTAATGAACCGTCTATAATACCCAGCTAAACCTATAAAACTTCTAATTTCCATTGCTGTTTGTGGAACCTTCCATTTGGTAATTGCCTCTATCTTAGCAGGATCTACATGAATACCTTCATGATTCACCATGTGTCCTAAAAATTGCACTTCCTTTAGCCAAAATTCGCATTTCGAGAATTTGGCGTACAACTTTTCTTTTCTTAACAAAGTTAAGAGTGCATGAAGATGTTCACAATGCTCTGTCTGACTTTTGGAATAAATAAGTATATCGTCTATGAAAACAATTACAAATTTATCCAAATACGGTTTACAGATCCTATTCATCATGTCCATGAATGCTGCAGGTGCATTCGTTAACCCGAAGGGCATGACTGTAAACTCGTAATGACCATACCTAGTTTTGAAAGCAGTTTTAGGTATGTCTTCTTCTTGTACCTTCAATTGATGATATCCAGAGCGTAAATCTATCTTAGAAAAATATCTAGCCCCCTGAAGTTGATCAAAAAGATCATCAATCCTAGGTAATGGATATCGATTTTTAATTGTAACCTTATTCAATTCCCTATAATCGATACACATTCTCATTGAACCATCCTTTTTCTTCACAAACAACACTGGCGCTCCCCAAGGGGATGAGCTAGGTTGTATGAATCCTTTACTTAGTAATTCATCTAATTGCTTTTTCATTTCTAACATTTCTGTAGGTGCTAACCGATAAGGTGCCTTGGCTATCGGTGTAGTTCCTGGAATTAGATGAATCCTAAATTCTACTTCCCTATCTGGAGGTAATCCTGGTAAATCTTCCGGAAATATATCAGAGTATTCTGATACTACTGGTATTTCCTTAAGATCTTTTCCCTTAGTGCTAATGATTACCGAAATCATATACACTATTCCTTGTTTTCGTTCATAATTAGCAACTTTCATTACTGATATGAACTTCATGGGTTTCCGTGGTTTATCTCCTATAATCCTAATCACTTCTCCGGTAGGTGTTTGAATTTCTATGGAATTCTGATCACAAAGGATTCTAGCATGGTTGGCTACTAACCAATCCATTCCTAATACAATATCAAATTCAGCTAAATTCATCGGCAATAGTCTTGCAGAGAATTTATGTCCTAAAAGTTCTATGTTTCCTTCTTGCAAAACTTTATCTATTTTAACTGAATTTCCGTCTGCTGTTTCAACGGTAAAAATCTGCCTAATATTGGTTAAAGGTAAACTAAGAGCTTGACAGAATGAAGTATTTATAAAACTTTGGTTTGCACCAGAGTCAAATAATACTTTTGCATACACGTTGTGAACTAGGAACGTACCCGCTATCACATCTGGAATAAGTTCTGCTTCTTGGGTGGTCAGCTGAAATGCCCTAGCATTCTTCTTAATGGTTCCTTCGGTCGTCTTGGTTTTGTTATCTACTGGTTTGACCAATTTAGGACATTCTGTTTTGTAATGCCCCGCTTTTCCACAATTAAAACAGATTACTGTTTTCTTTTTACAGTTTTCTTCACGATGTCCTATAGCTTTGCAAAAATTGCAAGTAATATCGCATCTTCCATAATGCTTCTTTTTGCATTTCCTGCAGAATGACGGACCTGGAGATTGCCCTGTCCCTTTTCTCTTGAAGCTGTTATTATTACCCACACGAAATCCTTGGGTAATTTTCTGAGCTAGTGCCTTCTTCCTATCTTCATCTCTTGTGCGCACCAATTCATCGGTCAGAGTGTTGGCTAATTCTACCGCATCGTCAATAGTGCGAGGTCTCGCAGCTTTAACAATATTGCGGATTTCGCTAATTAGCCCCCAAATATAGCGAGAAATAAGTACCGGTTCTGGCGAAGCCAGTGTTGGCACCACTCTTGCATATTCGAAGAATGTCGAGGTATATCCGCGACAGTCCACACTCATCATCCGATGATTTAGAAATTTATTCGCCATTTGTTCTTTCTCATACTCAGGACAGAATTTTCTTTCCACCAAACCCTTAAATTCTTCCCAAGTCATAGCATAAGCTATTGCTCTTCCTTTTGATTGTAACACAGTATTCCACCACTCGAGTGCTCCTTCTTTGAACAGATTGGACGAATACATGACTTGATCATCTTTACCACATTTACTTATTGCAATGACTGCTTCGGTTTTCTCTAACCAACGCAGTGATGCAGTTGCTCCTTCATTGCCTGCAAATTCAGTGGGTTTACAAGCAATGAATTCTTTGAAAGTGCAACCAGGCGTTGCAGTTTTCATTTTCTTGGTTAATGGAGCTTGATGTGGTTCCTTATTATGATTATCATGCTTATTGCCTCCATTTACACTATTACTGAAGTTATCTTCAGTAATCTGTTTGCTAGGAACAATTTGTTGCGGTTCGGGTGGATTCTTTATAGCAGCGACGAATGTTGGAATAGCATTGGCTATCCCTTGAGCAACAATGTTTTCAATATCTTGCCGAGTCATATATTGGTCTCTTGAATGTTGTTCAGAATGATTAACTTCATTAATAGGTTCATCATTATTGTTTGCCATCTGATAATGTATAAATTTTATTAGTAACTGACAAATAATATTTATATACAAATAATCAGAAAATTGAATAATACAGATATAGTCAAAATAATCGATCTTTCGATTTCATTTATATATATATATCTATTATGCATCATTACTCACAGATATCATACAGAGTTTTATTGATTATTTACAAACTAACTTTATTAGTACTATTATACAACTACCATTTTATCTTTCGTCACTTGCTGTTAAAAACGCATTTCCCTCTCGTCGTATTTCCAAGCAATCTGTCCACCTATCTCCCTCATTCTATTCCCCATATCAAACAACTCTTCGCCAAAATGGCGAAGTTCGGCCATGTTTTCAGTGCTCATGGGTGGATTAGGTAATGGTTCTGGATCGAATTGTGGAAGAAAAGTGTAAGGATCATTGACAATATTTTGAAATTGCCAATCGTTTGTCCACCATTCGTCCATTCCTATGGGTTGGGAGTGGACTATTGGATCGGGAATTGCTGCTGGTTCCCAATTCATAGGGAATTGGTTTTCAATAGGATAGGTAAAAAGATTTGTCTGGACAGGCTGAATTGTCTCACAGTTTTCTAACAGAAAATCTATCGCATCCTGAAAAGTTCTTTCCTGGTTTGGATTTGAACTCTCCCCGATTTCTCTCTGAGCTGGTATAGACCCTTGCCCAACTTCCATTATTACTTCTTTAGTAATCTTCTCCATTTGTAATTCTACCTCCTTATCCTTCTTTTTGTTTCCAGTTTCCATTTCCTGTAGTCTAGGACTTTTCCTGGTTACAATTTCCTGTTGTTTGGAACTCTCTCCAGTTAAAATTTCTTTTCCCTTTTTCAAAGGATTATTTATTTTGGGCAGTCTTGGAGCTGGCTTCTTCTTACGGATTTTCCTCCATCCTACATAAGTTCTTTTCTTTTGTTTTGGCTTACTCAGGGGTGGAACCTTGAATTCTACTGGTTGTTCAACATCGGGATAGTAACTAATATATTCTTTGGAAGCTTCGACAGTTACGGGATACAGATTAAGATTCTGAAAATCTTCGGTTATCTCACTCATGCTGATGTAGCATATATGCAAAATGCATAAAATATTGAGTTAAAATTTACAAATAACTTTGTAATTTATTACATACTGTGTACTTGTTAATTACAAAGATAACTGACAAACATACTCAGATTTTAAGTTTTATTTATCACACAAGGTTTCTAGATTTATGAGAATAGAGTGCTAACTTTAAAGATTTATATTTTCTGCTACTGTAGCTAGCATATATAAATTAGCCCATTTCTCATCTAGTTTATCTTCCCAAGGTGATTTATCAATTAATTCTTGAGTTTCCCGTTTAATCCTCTTTTCTCGGATTTTCTCTTTACTTTTCTTAATAATCATTTCCCTCCTTCGAGGAGAAAGTGATTCCTCGTATTGTGCCTTACGCACGAATATTCCTTCTTCAGGAATTTCAGACTGACTTGAGGATTTGGTTCGGGATGAACTTCCTTTTTCATTAGATGATTTATCTAATTTAAGATAGATGCTTGACAGCTTTTTCTTACCCATACTGTAACTAACAAATAATCAAATAATCAGTTAATAATACAAATAATCACATAATAGTAATCAGGAAAAATTAAGTATTTCTAAATACTTAATCAAATTAACCCAGTGGCTGTAATCAGGAAAAATTGAGTATCAGCTTAACCCAGTGGCTGTAATCAGGAAAAATTGAGTATCAGCTTAACCTAGTGGCTCTGATACCACCTTTTTCTGTCACGGCCCAAGACCCGGTTTGACCCGTTTCAGGAGCCGCGGCAGAAATTACTGCGGTATCGATTTAATTGAGTTTAACAGCGGAAACAGGATCGCTTAAAGCTAAAATTTTTCCCCGATTATTTATTTCACAATTCGGGATAAAACCCCGATAATTTACAATAGTAAGTTTTTACTAGAAAAGCGTGATATTACAAAATCATTTATTTAGTTTATATTGAGCCACTATCTTTAAGCTTGAAATATTCTCCAGCATTTTTTCTGAATTACAACAGATCACCTGAAACATGTTTGAAAAAGGTTTTGTCAGCGGGAAATACTGAGTGAGTTCATTCATTTTGCTAAAATGACACATTTGTTATAATTTACAGTATTAAGAGCGATTACAATGTTTCTGATATCAATCCAACTACCCACGGTACTTGCCACTCGACCCATTGGCCCATTCGTCCAATGGTGTCTGTGACTATGGTCATATCCCCCATTGGCTGCCCCAATGGTGACGATTATCAAGTAATGTATACAAAACCCCACATACCGGCTGTAACTTGGTGATTACAAAGACTTAATCCCCGTAATTATAACTTTGAAATAAACATGATTTTGTAAATAGATTTGATAAAAAGAGAGAATGACTCACATTGCTGATTTAATATGGTCAGAGTCTAATCTATGGTTTAGCCTTGTTAACCTAATATAGATAATGCACACAAAACTGGGTTAGTAATCAATCCAGCAATTACGATAATTTACGAGATCAAATTATCACAATGAATGATCAAATGCAATACTTTGTCCATCGAATTAACGATGATCCGTTGAATTAACAACGAACGACAAGGTATAATACTTTACCTATCGAATTAACGACAATCCGTTGAATTAACAACGAACGATAAAGTATAATACTTTACCTATCGAATTAACGACAATCCGTCAAATTAATGACGAATGATAAAGTATAACCCTAATGTGGGCGGCATTTAAACATGCATTGGATATCTTGATCTTCGGATAAATGAATCGTAGCAGCGATTGTGCTAATACCCTGTTTTGTAGCAGAATTTCGATACCCAGGGGTATAATTTTGGAATAACAGAACGTAAAGCAGTGTATTTGTGAGATTTGGGTCGACGTAAAATGTTCAGAATTCGTCTACCAATGTCTGCTATTTATAGGTAAATTTTGGGATGCCCTGCGCATCGTAGCAAAACATCCCCTACGATGCGTATGGGTCTTTTAAAGGCCTGCGCATCGTAGGCTATAATCTGCTACGGTGCGTATGGGTTGAAAATAGGCCCATAGACTAGCCACGACTGGGACTAGCCTTGCTGAGTTGCTACACTCGAATTTCAGTAATTTGACAACGTATTTTAGTGGATAATTATCCACTAGGGTTTACCCCCCTTGAGTTTTAGGGGCCCTAATCCTGATTCTGAAAATTATGAAAATTTCAGGGTTTGTTCAGAATCACTTGGGTCTCTCAATTAGGGTTTCCTTTTAGACTAATTAATACATTTAAATAGTACTTTTGATGAGAGTTGTTACAGCTTCTTTGCATTTAGCCATTTCAACAACTAAACTCTGATTGTGAATATGAATCGAATCACAGTGAAGCTTTATTCTATCAAATTCATTTTTCATATATTCACAATCTCTACAGTTGATAAGAATTTCAGATTTTACCTGACTTGTAGAATCTGAGACATTTGCCATAAAGGCAGTCTGATAAGAGAAAGATTCGTCTTCAGAAAAGAACTTCTCCATTTCTTTAGATACTACCTCAGCCTTCTTAATCAGAACTGATTTCTGACATTTCAACTCTTCTGCTTCATGCAATAAGTCATCAAGATTAGAACTTGCTTCTTTGCTCACATCAGATTCAGAACTCGAAGTAGAACTTTCTTCATCAGAACTCCCAGAATTACCAGAACTATCGTCACTATCAGAAAATTCTTCCTTATGAACGTGCTTGATGTGATTGATAATCTTAGCATAACACGCCGTTCCTCCTTTACCTTGATCACTTTCCCCAAGTTGTAAAGACCAATTAAACCCTTCATCAGCTTGTACGGTTAATGCACGACTTTCATTTGATGGTCCAGACTGATTCTGGTTAGTGGTGTTGTTTACAGCCACTATCCCTTTTCCACGATTGTCTTGATTAGCATTTGAAGTACTCGTCTGATTACGGAATGGGTTCTGATTGCCTTGTCTGCTTGGTCGAGTGCACTCACGTTTGAAGTGACCCTTTTCCCCACAATTGAAGCATGTAACTGCTTCTTTATCAAAACCGTACTTTGTATCTTGTTTGTTTTCCAAAGAACTTCTTCCTGTTCGAACCATAAAGTCCTTCGCCCTTCTAACAGCACTTGCGAATGCCCACTTTATATCCATCAACTCCATTTCATCACGGTTGATTTGTAGATAGTCTTCGTTGGTTAAATTGATGTTTCCAATTTGACCGGCGACCAAACCGCAGTAAGCACTGACCATGGTATTAATAAGTTCCATATGTTCCTTTGCTACTTCAATGCTAACATTTGAGAGGTTTGATGTATCAACTTTGACTGTGTTAGGGTTTGGAGTTGGAGGATTGTTGGTATAATGAGCTTGCTGTTGTTGTTGTGGTTGGACTTGTGGTTGTGGTAGGGATGGATTAAAACCTCCTCCTGAATATGCCTGAGGTTGAGTAGTAGAAACTGGAGGTATAAAAGGAATAAAACCTCCTCCAGAATAAGTCTGAGTTTGTTGAGGAAACGGAGAAGAGTTTGTATCTGATACAAACACCGTTTGTAACTTTGGTTGCCTCAGACTAGCTGACGGGTCAAAACCTCCACCACAATACATTTCAATATTCTGAGGAGCAGCAATGCGTTTTGCTTTTCGGATTTCTTCATCATTTTTATGTTCCAGCTTCTGTACAAATTCATAGATAGTTATAGTGTCAGCATCTAGAATACCTGTATGCTTTAGAAGCTCAATGTATGGACTCCACTTTGGTGGTAGAGAATCAGCAAATCGTGCACAAACTTCCTTTTGAGATGCAGTAACAGCATAGGCAAACATCTCACTAATCAAATGATAAAACCGTGTGGTCATATCATTTAGAGTTTCGTTTTCCAAGAACTGGAACGATTCAAACTCTTTCTTTAATAAATCATGCCGTGTCTTTCTGGAAGCTGCGTTTCCTTCTCCTCTTGTCACCAAACAATCCCATAAGGATTTCGTGTCCGTACAATACGAAAACTGATGATAGATATCTTTATGAAGTGCTTGAGTAAGAACAGCAAATGACTTTTTCTCAAATTCATATGCTTTCTTGTCATTTTCCTGCATGTTAGTAAAACCTTCGGCCGTTGAAGCTGCTACTTCAAGAGCATCATTGCGTGGAGTAATGAAACACCTCCAAATATCAGTGCTTTGACCTTGAACATATGTAATGAAACGACCTTTCCATGATGGAAACTCGTTCATATGATTCAACTTTGGCGGGCGATTGTTGCTACCCGTTTCGCTCTCACTGATCAAAAGATTTTGAATGTTTTGGTTCTGATTAGATGCCAAAGCCCATTGTCCGGCACTTATAGTTGGTTGACCAAAAACACTCTTTACCCACGCTGCTGCGGACGTCGGATCTTCACGTGGTCTAGAATCCATACTCCAATCCCATGGACTAGTACAACTCATATTTGATGTATGTATGATAGTACCTGCACAAATTTCTTGAAAACAAACAGTAAGCAAACTGATATAAGTCCTCTGTGTAAAACAGATCTGTTCTCGACGAAACAGAATTCACGAAACAGGTTTGTTTCGTCTGAATGAATGACGACGAAACAGACTTGTGATAATTGTGATTTGTGGCGAAACAAAATTTGTTTCGTCAAAGATGTTGTGGCGAAACAGACGTTTGATTCGTCAAAGGTGTTGCGACGAAACAGATGTGATTCGTCGGCTGTGTGTTTCGTCAAAACTGGGTAAAAGTCAGTTGGTTTAGATATTTAAAATATCTACTGATCAGTCAAAGGATAAGATGAGACAACAAAGATATTTATCCTGACACAAGGTATGTTTGTAACTCTTATTTTCAACGAAACAGAGACTGTGACCAATTATCACTTTTACACACAAAAGTCAAGTTATTATATTATAAGTGCAACACTTGTTTTAAATAACTTATCAGATCAAATGCTCAGTTTATATAAGAACAAACTATGAAGATATGAAGAACACCACCAAGAACATGAGTTTTCCGATGAGTTTTCCGATCACCGATAAATTTCCGAAACACGAAAATACACTAGATTTTCACTAAAAACCCGGTTTAAAGCATAAACAAACAATCTAACTTAGGTTTTTGATAAAAATCTGTAGCAAACACCAATAAAACAGCAGATTTATGAATATTTTTCAGAAAATATTAATTTTTCAAGAACTCATTTTCAGAAAAACACACACAAAATACTTGATAAAAACCGAACAAGTTTGATTTTAAACAAGGATAAGAGCCAATGCTCTGATACCACTTGTAGGTCCCGAAATCTGAGGATCGATTACGAACCGAATCTCTTGTTTATAGTAAACACGGCTACGTGTGCGGAATCCACGTAACTATGCCAAATCAAACATATATAGCAATAATAACAACGGATTAATCAATGATACATATTCTATTGATTAACGGGATGAGAACCGATTACAACTGATACAAACACAGTTCAGACGGAATTTTGGCAGAGTTTTGTTACTATGGTCTGTTTCTCATCTCTCTGAGTTCAAATGAACACAAAGTGTTGTTTATATAGTCCCTGGGCCATTGATATCGACGAAACACACAAGTGTTTGACGAATCTGAACATGGGCCAGACATTGGGCCTGGAACAGCCCAATACATGACGAATCAAGGTCTGATTCGTCATGACCTTCAACAAAACAGAAGTCTGTTTCGCCATGAAGTGTTTCGACGAAACAGGTCTGTTTCGTCGAGGACTGCAACTGTTGAGTTTGTTCCTGTTATCAGACAACAACAATCAGCAACATATAAACATAGTAATGACAAAACTACCCTTTAATGCAACATGCATTGTTCATAATACTTTACATAACAAAAGAGACAAAAAAGTTGTACACAAGTAGATAGGAGGATATCTGACTTGGTCAACATAACATACAGACTCGATAATTAATAAAAGACCATTCAAAATACATCGTTAAACAAGACTAGTTACAGACACTAAAAATGCATCAACAGAGTAGAGTAAGTGATGAAACACAGGTTAACACTATGGTTAATCTGTGGGGTTATTTCTCCTGTGGGTTCAATCTCTCTTTCTACTCGTGAGATGGCTCGGTTCCTGCAAAACAGCAACACCGTTAGTCTCGTTAAGAGGGGAATATGGGGGTTTCCCTCTTAACCAGGCTCCGGCGTGAGAATAAGTACTGTTCCGAGGAGGAATAAACAGTGTGTGTTGAGTGTGAGAATGTAGAGAGCAAGATCCCTTTACCTGAATGATGAAGGGTTCTATTTATAGCCGGAGGGTGAGAGAGGGAAGAGCAGCGATGCCAGCTGTGGTTTCGCGCCAGCTGTCCGACCAAGGGGAATATCCTCTTGGTCTCCTCTGCTGTGGTCAGTGTAGTGGTACATGTGGCGTGCTCGCATTTGCCCATCTTGGAGACGTCGTACTGGCATTGTCGGGCTGCTCTTATATTTGTTACAGTCCGACGTGGCGCCTGTAGACTGGTGACACGTTGTGTCCTTTATGTCGGGTGGAGCATCTTTGGAGCCACCTAGATATTTTCTAGAAGCTTCTAGAAGCTTCTGGATGACTTCGTCGATGTCATCGCCACGTCTGATGGAAAAAGTGGTGTGGTCCTTGCCATGTTGGCAAGGAATTGGGACCATACCTCTTCAAGTCCCCCTAGTCCAGTGTGCCTTCTAGTTGAGTTGATCGTCTAGGAGGGATTCTGGACTTATAAGTGTGGTATTTCGTTATAGCGTGAGGTTTTCGTGGGGTCCCAAAGAAATCTGCACCTAATGGGCCCACGGCGCGTGGAGTTTGGCAACTTGTATAGTTGAGCCGGGTGGACGCGTGGCGTACCGCGCATGGGTTTTGGCACTTTAAAAAGTTGAGCCAAATGGACGCGTGGCGCACCGCGCATGGGTTTTGGCTCTTTAAAAAGTTGAGCCAAATGGACGCATGACGCACCGCGCATAGGTTTTGGCTCTTTAAAAAGTTGAGCCAAATGGACGCATGGCGTGCCGCGCATGGGTTTTGGCCTTTTAAAAAGTTGAGCCAAATGAACGCATGGCGCACCGCGCATGGGTTTTGGTTCTTTAAAAAGTTGAGCCAAATGGACGCATGGCGTACCGCGCATGGGTTTTCGCTCTTTAAAAAGTTGAGCCAAATGGACGCATGGCGCACCGCGCATGGGTTTTGGCTCTTTAAAAAGTTGAGCCAAATGGACGCATGGCGTGCTGCGCATGGGTTTTGGCTCTTTAAAAGGTTGAGCCAAATGGACGCATGGCGCACTGCGCATGGGTTTTGGCTCTTTAAAGAGTTGTCGCCGAGAGGAAGCTTTGTCTGTCTTGGGAAGGGATGACTGGTGTGACTGGCTGGTGTCAGATGAACAGTTGCCTTTTCAGTCACCGTCAGTTGCTTTTCGGCGAGGTGTCAGGTGTCTGTTCACCTGCTTCCGGAAAAAGAGGTGCCGCCTTCTCTCTCCTCTGACGTGTCTTCTCCCTGTTGGTTGCTTTTTCGGATTCTGACGCCCCCACTACCCATCGCATTAAATGCGATGGGTATAAATATATGGTGGTTTTCTCTTCCTTCTCCACTTATTCAAAATTTGAATTCCGGAGATCTCTTTTCTTCCTTTATTTTCTATCTTCTTTTCTTTGAGTTCATCTGCATTACACTTTGTTTCCCTACCATGTCTTCTGCAAATCCTTCTTCAAGGAAGAGGAGGAACAAGGGGAAAACTCCTCCTGGCCCGGATCAGGCGGTAATAGGGTGGAGAGAGGAGGAATTCCAGAATTTGGTAAGGGAGATGGGTTTTCTCCCTGATTGGGGTGCTCAGTATCCTACTCTTGGTTCCACCGCCATGGATGCTCCTCCCGGTCATATGACTTTGTATGCTGCTTTCTTCCGGGAGGGCAACTTCAGGCTTCCGATGACCCGATTTACTGCTGACGTGTTGAGGGGTTATGGTCTCCACATCTCTCAGATCAATGCCATCGGACTCCCTCGTATTACTCACTTTGAGTTTGTTTGTATGGCAAACCGTTTAGATCCGACGTTTGAGATGTTCAACGCCTTCTACACCGTTAGATATACGAGTGGGTTTTACTCTTTCAGTGCTCGTACCGGCATTTCTCCTGTGTGTTCTGTGCCACTAAAGAGTCTCCATGACAGGAAGCAAAATTTTTTTTATATTCGCCGGGGTGTTGTACCTGTGGACATGCACTACAGATCCGTGGATGAGGGTATCCCCAAAGTTGATGTGGTTGCAAATTTTGTTGATCAAGACTGGTATAAGAGGTTGACTCGTAAAGCCACTCCGATAATCCAGCTTGAGGAGATGGCGTTGGTTGGTGCCGGGATGAGCCTGAAGTGGGTCCCGAAACATCCGTTGGGGGTTCCGGTTTACGGTCATGAGGGCAAGTGTACGTTTTGCTCCGCATCCCTCTTCTTTTTTGTTTTGTGTATGTTGTACGTTGTATTGTTTGTATATTGTTCTTTATCTCCGTCTTTTTGTGCAGTAGGTTTCACGTTGTTGAATGTTTTGGATCTTAAGGCACCGGGTGCAATGGTTGAGGCGATACAAAAACCTGATAAACAACCCTGGTTGGATCAGATCCGTGGTCGATTTCTGCATCCGAGTAATGAGAGTTTCATCGCTTATGTGAACACTGTCTTAGGTGAAGATAATGAAAATGATGATGATGCATTTGATTCCATTCGAGAGGAAGTTATCGTTCTCTCGAGTGATGGGTCTGTCAGATCTTTGGAAGACCTAACCTCTCGTTCCGCGCGTGCAGGTCCGGCGCAGGGGATTGTGCATGAGCCGGTGAACGAGGCTGTTGGTGATGATTTGGAGATTCCGGTCGAAACTGTTGACCCGTTGGAGACGAGGAGAAAAGCGAAAGCTGACAAAACGGAAGGGAAAGGGAAAAGGGCTGACGAAACTTCCACCAAGTCTCCTCGTAAGCGACTTCGTACTCCTCGTATCCTTGATTATGTTGTCGTTTCTGATACGTTGTCCGGTTTAGGAGTTGTAGAGAGACGTCCTGCGTCGGACCCTGAGGACCGCGCGACTTTAACAGAGATGATGCAGAAGAAGGCCTTCGATGATAGGAAATGAAAGCTTGACGAGCAGGCTGCTGCTCTGCTTGCCTCGAAGAAAATTAAACTTCAAAAAGAGAATCCTCCTGCCCCTTCTGAATCGGATATTGACATGGGTATTTTCGCTGAAAAACCTAGTGATTTATTGCAGAAAATCTATGAAGCTTCTGGTATTCGTTTTATTTTCTCTCAACGTGTCTTACATTTTTTGCTTGTTTGTCCTTTTCTTTGAATGTGCTGCTCGTTTTGGAGCAGGTGCCAAAACAGCCAAGACGGGACACAAGGTTGATATTTCAAAGATTACTCCTCCCGATCTCCGCCGTCGAGGACCTTTGGGTTGTCTCCTCCCCATGAAACTTCTGACGGGAAGAAAAAGGAAGATGTGAATGTGGAGCAAGTTGGAGAGGGTGGTGGTAAGACGGGTGGTGATTCTGGCTGTGTTGTTGGTGGTGATGATGCTGCGGGAGGTGCTGGGGGTGTTGATGCAGGTGGTGCTGGTGGTGTTGAAACCGAGACGCAGACCAGTGAGACCACTCCACATCAGACGATATATACCAAACGCCCGCCCGGTGCTGGTGGTGGTGCGACTTCCGGGGCGGTTCGCAACCCTCTGTTTGGGAAGGTGCATGCTGACTCTTTTGATACAACGAATCCTGCTTGTGATGACCTTCCGCATATCCCTCGTTGGAATCTGACACAGGGTTCCAGGATGAATAATTTGGATAATTGTCATGAGTTTTTCTCTTTGTCTCTCCCCCCGGCTGAAAGGATGTTCCAGAAGAGGCGCCGCCGGTTAGAGCTTTTGGATGAGCATGTTCAAGCCGGGGTTAACTTCTGGTCCACTTCACAGGAGATTGTCCGTGAGTGGAGAGAAATGGGGGAGGACACTCTGGAGTTTGAGAATGAGAAAAAGCTATTTGCGGAAGAGAAGGAACGATTCAATGTTGAGAAGAAAGGGTTGATCTGGAGGTTAGCTGATGCGGAAGAGAAACTTTCCCAAGAAAAGCAGGCCAATGCTGATAAGCAAAAGAACTGGGAAGCTGCGTGCGAGCGTACCAATGTGGAGCTTAAATCTCAACTTGACGCTATTGTACGTTTGTCTGGCGAGAAGGCAGATCTTGCTGATGAAGCTCAAAAGGCGCGTGTTGCATTTGAAGAGAAGGAAAAAGAGTATATTGCGCGTATTGCTAAGCTGGAAGACCTTGCTAGGCAATATGAGACTGCTGATCGTCTTCTTCAAGAGAAGACTGCTGAATGCAAGGCCTCTGAACTCCTTGCTGAGGAAGCGTCCGCTGATTGCAAATGGTTGCTCTCGCGCGCGGTGCCTCTGGTAATTTCTTTTACTTTATTTTGTGACTTTCGTGAATTGTCCCTTATTTGTATATTTGTTGTAGATTGCTGATCGCATCGTCAACTCGCACGAGCTTGCCCATTATATGTATGAGTTGGGGCAAGCTGGTTACAGCAGCGGTCGTAAGGATGGGTACAACGAGGGTAGGGCTGCGGCCCTTAATAAGGAGAAATAACACCATTTCGAGCTGTGGAAAGAGGATTGCACTACTGCTTACGTCGCGAAAAGACAAGAGTTTTCGTCTTTGGAGTTTGCTGTGGTTAAAGCTGCGAAAAAACTGGCTCGAAGACCTGATGGTGTCGCGTTGTTAAAGAAAGCGCTTGGCGATGAGGGTGGTGCGACTGGAGGTGCTGGGCCTAGTCATCCCGAATGAGGATCTCCGGCCTGCGCGCTGCGTATGACCTTCGTTGGTCTTGTACTTGACAATTGGATGAACAATTTTAACTTCCTTGTTACGCTTGTGGATATTTAGCTATGATTTGACATTTGTTATGCTAATAGTTGTTTGTTTTTATGCGAATTTTGTTATCGTCATAATATGTGCATGTGTAATTACTTTGATTTAGGTATCACGAATGAATGATGGCGCTGACAGGTTGTGTTGTGTTTATTACAACGTTTTATTCTGTCGTATTTGTGCGCAGTTTGGATCGTGAATACGAAGTGATCGAGTTACAGGTTATTGTGAGTACCCGGCTGTTCTCAGCCTTGGGGGTGCTTACAATGTTTGTTTATCCTGTGTTCGATGTTTTCATGTTTATGTGGGCACGAAGTATTTGTTTGGCGTTTGTTAGGCTTTAGTTGTGTGTCTGACCCGGCTGTGCACTTGTTTGTGACATGCCTTGGAGGTCTACAACGTTTCCTAATGGTCGAGCCATTGATGTTTTCGTGTATGCCCAAAGTAATGTATGCAGTTGTGACAAAGAAATTTGCATGATCGAAAGATAGCCAAACACTTCTTTTATAACTATAAATGTGTTGGCAATTTGGCCATTGCGATTACAAGAATTTTCTTCATAGGTAACATTTTCTCAGCTGTTGGGCGTTCCATGTGCGAGGAACCTCCCTGTTGTCGATGGTGCGCAACTTATAGGCTCCTTTTCCGAGCACGGTGTCGATGACATATGGACCCTCCCACTTGGGAGCCAACTTCCCGGGTTTTTCTGCATTTGAGGCCTCATTGTCTCTGAGGACGTATTCTCCCGGGTTGAAGGTGCATACTCGGACTTTAGAGTTGTAATATTTTTCCAGCTTCGTTTTGTACTTTGCTTCATTGATTGCCGCCATTTCTCTCCGTTCTTCTAGGAGGTCAAGGTCGATCCTCCTCTCTTCTTCATTGTTGATTATGTTCATTGAGAGCATTCGGGGCGACGGCAATCCTATCTCCGCTGGAATTACTGCCTCTGACCCATAAACCAAGCTAAACGGTGTTTCTCCGTTGCTCGTTTTGGGCATCGTCCTGTGGGCCCACAAGATGCTGGGCAGTTCGTCTACCCAACCTCTTCTTTTTTATCCCAGTCTTGCCTTGATTCCGTCGACGATACTCTTGTTGACGGCTTCGACTTGACCATTCCCTTGCGGGTGCGCGACCGAGGAGAAGGTGTGCTCGATGTGTAATTCCTTGAACCACTGTTGAAGATTGTCTTCGGCAAAGTTGGTTCCATTGTCGGTGACTATCTTGAGGGGTAATCCAAAACGACATATGATTTGTTCCCAAATGAATTTTTTGACAACGGCGGCTGTGGTTGACGGGAGGGCCTTCGCCTCTACCCATTTGGTGAAATAGTCGACTGCGACTATTATGAATTTGACGGCTCCTGGGGCTTCGGGAAAAGGTCCGACCATGTCTATTCCCCATTGTTGAAAGGGCCACGCCGTGGTGACTGGCACCAACTCGTTCTTGGGTCGCATCGTTTTGGGGGCATGTCTTTGACATCCACTGCATTTCCTCAACTCTTTGACCGCATCTAAATGCATTCCGGGCCAATAATATCCCGCATTCATGACTTTTGCTACCACCATTCTTGGTCCGGCATGTATACCACAGATTCCTTCGTGTACCTCTCTGATCAAATAGCGTGCGTCTTCGGGATCAACACATCTTAACAAAGGCCCGAGGTATGATTTTCTGTACAAAATCCCATCAGCCATCTGATAATGTTCGGATTTGTACTGAATTTTCCTTGCTTCTGCCTTGTTCTCCGAGAGTATTCCAGATTGGAGGTATGTGATTATCGGAGTCATCCAAGACGTTGTCCCTAGTTGAACGACGCTTACTTCTCGTAGTGGCACTGACGGGTTGCTTAAAACCTCTATGCGTACATCTTTTGCTAGGTGCTGGAAGCTTGTAGAGGCGAGTTTACTCAGCGCGTCGGCTGGCTTATTCTCGCTTCTATTGATGTGATGCACTTTGTAGGAATAGAAGGTTTATGGCAGTGTCTTTGCTTGGCTCAGGTAAAGTGCCATTGTGTCTCCCTTGGCTTCATATTGCCCGTTGATTTGACCTGCCACCAAGATGGAGTCCACATGCGCTTCGATGTGTCGTACTCCCATTTTGATTGCCAACCTTAAACCAGCAAGGAAGGCTTCGTATTCAGCTTCGTTGTTTGTGCTTTTAAAATCCAGGCGTATGGCGTAGGTGAACTCATGTTTGTCAGGGCTCACCAGCCGGAGACCAGCACCTGCGCCATCCTCGTTAGACGCACCATCTGTGTATAGTAGCCATGGTTCTTCCACTTGCTGTTTCTCGGCTTTTTCCATCGCCTTGCATTCTCGATCTTTGTCATCCGGTACCTCTGTCATGAAATCTGCAAGTACTTGGCCCTTGATCGCCGGTCTTGGTCTGAATACTACGTTATGACCCCCGAGCTCTATCGCCCATTTAGCTAGTCTCCCTGAATTCTCTGGCCTTGCGAGTATGTTGCCAATATTGTAGTTTGTTAGCACGTGAATGACGTGGTTGGCAAAGCACCTGCGCAGCCTTCTTGATGCATGAATCAGTGCGAGTACTAGTTTCTCCATGATTGCGTACCGGGTTTCTGGGTCGGTTAGAGTTCGTGACACATAATAGACTGGCGTCTGGACACCCTGTCGATCTACAAGCAACACTGCTCCTACTGCTCTGTCGGAGGCTGATAAGTACAGTACCAGAGGTTCGCCCTTGACTGGTGCAGTTAATGTTGGCAGCTTGATGAGGCAGTCTTTCATCTCGCGGAATGCGCTTTCGGCTTCCGGAGTCCACTGAAATTGACTCTTCTTCATGCAGTTACGGAGAGTTTTTATAAACGGAAATGATTTAGCTGCGTGATTGGCCAGGAAGCGGTTGAGAGCTGCCAACCGTCCTGCCAATTTTTGCATCTCCTTGATCGTTGATGGTGACGGCATGCGTTCTATTGCTTGTATCTTGTCAGGGTTCACCTTGAAGCCATCTTTCGTGACAATGAAACCCAGGAATTTCCCCTCTTCCATGCCGAAGGAGCATTTCGCTGGGTTTAACTTGATACTGACTCCGCGCAAGGTGTCGAACGTCTTTTGGATGTTCAGCAACATTGTACTCTCCTCTTTGCTCATAATAACCAGGTCATCCATATACACTTCTATATACTTGCCGATGGCGTCGTGGAAAGTTTCATTCATGAGCCTCTGATAAGTCGCGCCCGCATTTTTTAAACCAAAAGGCATTTTGGTATAGCAGTATAGCCCTGTTGGTGTGTGGAACGCGGTCTTGTCTTCATCCTGTACGGCCATCTGTACCTGGTGGTACCCTTTGTAGCAATCGAGGAAACATTTCCATCGGAATGTGGCAAGTGAATCGATCTTTTCATCAATGTCTGGTAAGGCGTAACAGTCGCGTGTACATGCCTTATTCAGATCTTTTTAGTCCACGCACATTCTCCAGCTACCGTTGTTCTTCTGAACCATCACTGGGCTTGCCACCCATGTTTGATACCTGACCTCCCTGATGATCCCCGCGTTTAACAGCTCTATCACCTGCTCTTTCATGGCGTCGTGCTTTATGTCTCCTAAATGGCGTTTAGCGTGTACCACCGGTTTAGCTTCTTCCGAGACGTTTAAGCGATGTTCAGCTATGTGCCGTGGAACACCCACCATGTCTGCTGGTGTCCAAGCAAAGACGCCCATATTTTGGAACAGCAGTTTTTTTAGCGCCGCGCGCGTTAGATCGGACATTGCAGGTCCTAAGGTTACTGTCTATTCTGGATATGTGCTGTTTAACACCCATTTTTCCGCCTCTTGGCGTGCTTCTGGTTTCCTTGTCTTTGCAGGTCTTAGCTCATCTATTGCTAATACTTCTTTGCTTGCATAGATGATGGCTACTCCTGTTTCTGTTGGGAATCCTACTGCTGAGTGTGGGCCAGAGCAGATCATGCTGAAATCACCTTGGGATTCTCTTCCCAGCAGAATATCGTGTCTTGAATGTGCTGGCAGCACCATGAATGTGACTTCTTCTGTTCTTGAGTTTCTTCCGTCCGAGAGCAACACTGGGAACGATATTTGTCCTAGAGGAAAAACGGCTTGGTTGCAGAAACCAGTGAGCGGGTAATCAACTGGTTCTAAGCGCGCTTTATCCTCCTGATCGAACTGATTAAAACACTGCTCACATATGATATCCGTAGTGCTCCCCGGATCGATGAAGATGTAATCTGTTTGGTAATGCCCTATGACGCCCGAGATGACTATTGGCCTTCTTTCTCGTGGGCCTCCTCTTACAATAGGGAAAACGACTTGTTTCTCGCGCCATGAGTCATCTTGCGCACGCTTGTTGTAGTTTCTTCTTGGCCTTCGTGGACCCCCTTGAACCATGTGGGTTTCTAACTTCCGGATTTTTTTGTTATCCAGCCCTTCTTCTCTTCTTTGAATCTGACGGTAATCACGCATTCCACCTTTGACCAGGTGAGTTAACTTTCCGTCTCTTAAGGCCCTTTCGATCTCTTGTTTGAGGCTGAAACAATCGTCGGTTAAGTGGCCTGTGTCCTTGTGGAATTCACAGAAAAGATTCGGGTCTTGGCCCCTTTTGTTGCGCATTTGTAGTGGTGGCTTGAACTGGTGGTTCTCGGTTGCCAAGACTTCTGAAGGGGTTTTCGTTAGGAGTGTCCACTGCTTCTCTCTGTTTTCCCTTTTCACCTCTTTTCGGTGTGCTATTTGGTTGATCGTGTGGCGCGCATCCTCTCTTACCGGGCTTCTTTCTCTGTGACCGGATGCTTTCCAAGGTTGGTTTCTTCCTTTCTTGCTGTGCCGGTCGGTATGGTTGTAACTACGCTGACAGTGGTCGTCGCCGGTCAACTGTCTATCCGACTGCGCGATGGTTTTGGCTGCTTCAATGAAGGTCTCCCAGTCTTTGGGTCCTCCGTCTCTTCCTTTAACGCGCTTGATGAGATCATCACACTTGACAGCCCTCATGAAGTGTGCGCGCATCATCTTCTCGCCTACATTACCGATCTCCAAACATTCTTTGTTGTATCTTGTAATGAAATCTTCCACGCTTTCATGGTCTCTGCGCCATATGTTCAAACAATCGGCTGGATCCCTGGTGTGTCGTCGTTGCTGTGAGAAGTGTGCCAAGAACTTCTCTCGGAAATCAACCCATGATTTGAGTTTTCCTGCTGGTAAGCTGTCAAACCAGACGCGCGCTGCGCCTATGAAGGTTTGAGCGAAGAGGTGACACCAGGTTGGTAAGTTCCATCCGCCCGTTGCTCCCGCACCGTTCAAAACTTGGAGATGATCGTCTGGGTCTGTCAACCCGTTGTATTTGCCCATGTTGTGTGGCAATTTTGTTTTGTCTATGGCAGCCGTGGCGATCTCTCTGATGAACTTTGAATTCTCAGCCATGTCGTCTGGACGATAGCTTAGAGTGTAATCATGTTCAGCTTTTGGGTCATAACCCGCGCGCTTTCGAGGTTTGTATGCATCATGCTCCGGTGGCAACCTGCTGAACACTGTGCTTTCTCTGTATGTCTCATCGTCATCTTCGAATTCGTCGTTTATGTTGCGCAGACCTAAACGACTCTGTATTGGCCTCTTCGGTTGATGAGAATACTGCACGTAATTACTCTCTGTTTCACCGTACGTATCACGCGTGTCGTGCACGCTTGGTCTTCTAATATGTGGCGGAGGTACTGACTCGGGACGTAGATTAAAAGCATTGGTCTGTTGAGGCATGGGAGCGCTCAAAGGCCTTGGAAGTGGAGTGACGAATGCGGACTGGTTTGCTTGTGCCTGTAGCAGAGCTTGCTGCACGCTGAGTTGTGTGTAAACAAGGTTTATAGACGCCACTTGTTCGGCATACCAGGAAGCCAGAGTTTTTCCTTCGGGTAGCCCGAGTAGTGCAGAGAAGTTTAGTTGTGCTTGGTCCGATGGAGCTGAGGGGCCAGCTCCATGGCTCTGAGTTTGCACTGGTGGTGGTGTCTGTTGGACTACCTCTGACGGAGGCTGGAACGTAGCTCCGTTTGTGGTCTGAGTGATGATTCTGGGTGGAGTTTGGAAAGTAGCACCAGGTACGTTTTGAGTAGCAATCCTGGATGTACTCCCAAAGATGCTAGGAAACTCATTGTTCATCGGCCCTTCTTGGATAATTTCGTTCCTTGGACCCCGCTGGACGTGTACGTTGTCCGAAACGAGTTCGAAGGAAGAAACGTCTCCATCTACTTGGTGAGAAGGGTTTTGTTCAGCCATGTTTGACGAGTTTTTTTGAAAAGAAAAAGAGATGAGAGTGGTTTTGCTAAAAGCGGATGGCGCCAATGATGAAACACAGGTTAACACTATGGTTAATCTGTGGGGTTATTTCTCCTGTGGGTTCAATCTCTCTTTCTACTCGTGAGATGGCTCGGTTTCTGCAAAACAGCAACACCGTTAGTCACGTTAAGAGGGGAATATGGGGGTTTCCCTCTTAACCAGGCTCCGGCGTGAGAATAAGTACTATTCCGAGGAGGAATAAACAGTGTGTGTTGAGTGTGAGAATGTAGAGAGCAAGATCCCTTTACCTGAATGATGAAGGGTTCTATTTATAGCCGGAGGGTGAGAGAGGGAAGAGCAGCGATGCCAGCTGTGGTTGCGCGCCAGCTGTCCGACCAAGGGGAATATCCTCTTGGTCTCCTCTGCTGTGGTCAGTGTAGTGGTACACGTGGCGTGCTCACATTTGCCCATCTTGGAGACGTCGTACTGGCATTGTCGGGCTGCTCTTATATTTGTTACAGTCCGACGTGGCGCCTGGTGACTGGTGACACGTTGTGTCCTTTATGTCGGGTGGAGCATCTTTGGAGCCACCTAGATATTTTCCAGAAGCTTCTGGATGACTTCGTCGATGTCAGCGCCACGTCTGATGGAAAAAGTGGTGTGGTCCTTGCCATGTTGGCAAGGAATTGGGACCATACCTCTTCAGTAAGTGAAAGATTGAAGGATTTCACCAGACGGGGGAGGGGAAGCAACACCGATTTAATGCTCTCATCAATTGAATCATTAATCTCCAGTTACTCAGGGCGAACCAATTGCAATCGATTGAAACATTAGAATCATCAACTGAATCACTAATCTTTAATTCGCTCTCGGCATTGAAACCTCTTTGAAGACGTCATTGAAACTTCATTGAAAGGGGGCAGAATCAGAAGGAGTGGGTGAAAAATGGGGAAATAAAGCATGACCTTTGAAATGATCGGTCGGAGGTTTGAGGCGTTTGGTTTAGCCAGGGAAGATGAAATCCCTAAAATGACCTTTAGGTGTCTTAAATTTTGGCCAATGTTCAAGTTTGGCCCCTCTTTGCTAAAATTCAATAGGAAACAATTCAGACAACTCTTTGAATTCTTTTTTAGAGTTAATTGCCATTTTCGCCCCTTAGGTTTGGGCACACTTGCCATTTTCGTCCAAAATGAAGGTTTTGTACCATTTTGCCCCCAACGTTTGTAACTTTTTGCCATTTTCATCCAAATACCTAACCAAGTTACTTTATATCTTATTATGGGTTATTTTTAACCTAACCAAGTTAGTTTATACTTTATTATTGGGTATTTTTGAAATTTATCAATTATAAGGGGGTAATTTATAAATTATCTTCTAGTTATTATTTTTGAAAAAGATGATCCAATATTAAATTTTAAATTTTACTTTAATTAATGCATATATATTGGAGATGGTCTATTATTAAAGATTCGAATTATAAAAATGCAATTCATATGATAACATATGCTTTGTTCATTGTTACGCTTTTATCTATTTCTATGTTTGTATACCTAAATAAGATCACATTGGTGTTAACATTTTTATAATATAACACGATTTATAAAGGCCGATAAATAATAACTAGAAGATAATTTATAAATTACCCCCTTATAATTGATAAATTTAAAAAATACCCAATAATAAGGTATAAACTAACTTGGTTAGGTTAAAAATAACCCATAATAAGATATAAAGTAACTTGGTTAGGTATTTGGATGAAAATGGCAAAAAGTTACAAATGTTTGGGGCAAAATGGTACAAAACCTTCATTTTGAACGAAAATGGCAAGTGTGCCCAAACCTCAGGGGCGAAAATGGCAATTAACTCTCTTTTTTATTATCATTATGTGAATATTTATTTTATTAATTAAATTGTAGAGTAAATTACAAGTTTTGTCCTTTATGTTTACACCAAATTGCAGGCGGTGTCCTTTCCCTTTAAAATTGACGGGTTTTGTACTTAATGTTTCAAAATCTTGCATGTTATGTCCTTTGAGCCTAACCTAGTTTATTTTTTTGGTTAAATAGGATCATGCGTATGTCACATGAGGGTAAATATGTCTTTTCCACTACCCTCTCCAATTTTTTCACCAAAATAAAGAACCTAAACCCTAAATCCTTTCCTCCTCTCTGTACCATTGTCACCACCTATCAGCACCAACCTATGTCATCATCTAAGTCAGTTCATAACAAAATAACAACCTGATAACAAAACAGCAACCAAATCAGGGCACACATTCAAAACATACACAATAATATTATTTTATCTATCAATTGCATATAATACACAACGAATTGAGCATAGAAAATGTGATCTGGAAGTGACATTGAGTGGATTTGTGATGAATCGGAGAATAATGTGTGGAAATTGACCTCGAGAGGCCATCTGAACAATGTCACTGAATCCGCTGAAGCCGCCATCTGAATCCACTACCGCCACCCACCTCGGATTCACCGATTCTCCTGGTACAAGAACCTTAATCTCAAAACAGGATGAAACACCATAAACACCCCTGCAAAACAGCCCCCGAGGGGGTACGTTCTCATGCTTTTACCAGTGTTGTTGGTGACGACAGACAGAAGATGGGTACGAACGGATACATAGGGAATACGGTTGAACAGGATGATCGGGTTATGGGCATTAGATGATATGTGGAAATTGTTATGAACTGACTTAGATGATGACATAGGTTGGTGATGGTAGGTGGTGACAATGGTACAGAGAGGGGAACATGATTTAGGGTTTGGGTTCTTTATTTTGGGGGGAAAATTGGAGAGGGTAGTGGAAAAGACTGATTTACCCTCACGTGACATGCACATGATCCTATTTAACCAAAAAAATAAACTAGGTTAGGCTCAAAGGACATAACGTGTAAGATTTTGAAACATTAAGTACAAAACTCGTCAATTTTAAAGGCAAAGGACACCGCCTGCAATTTGGTGTAAACATAAAGGACAAAACTTGTAATTTACTCTAAATTGTATTTAAAAACACTTTAATTATTAAAACTTTTATTTAATTCCTTCATGGATTCCAAGGATCATGATGTTTGCCCTCAAAGTGTCTTAAAATTTTGGGCAATGTACATGGTGCTTCAAGATTTGTAATTGTACGGAAAAATTATGAAAAGGGTAGAAAACTCAGTTCTCTTAATAAAATATTATAGATTTGTTAAGTATGATCTGGAAACAGTTGTATGCAGTAACCTAAAGCTTTAAATAACAGTGATTTAAGGAGGTTGTATGCGTTAAAAATAAACTTTGGGCGGCTTTCAACCCGTTTGACTCGTTATGTTTTAACCAAGTTTTTTTTTGTTTGACATGTTGTCCTGCTTTAATACTAGCCGATCAAAGTCAGCGATATCACCCCAGCCCCCCGCCCCACGCCAGACTCAATCCCCACGCCAGCGGGGCAACGCCATGACCAACGCTAGGCGGGTGTGGTCTAGCCAGTGTTAAATGCATTCCGCCGCCCCAACCCGCTCCCCACACCCTGTACTCTGACAAAAGTTGCAATTATATTTTATTATTGAAATAACTTAGAAATATTCAAAACATGAATTACGACATTTGACTTGAGAAGGTAAAAATAACCACAACGTTTTTCTTCTCAAAATGCTCAGGTTCGAATCTTCTCAGGAACTTTATTTACTTTTCTTTTCTTTTTCATCTTCAACTCAAACCCTAGCTCTTCTCGGACGTCGTTTACAGATCTCCGTCGACTAATTTCTCACATTCTTTCATCATTCAGTATTTTAATATCAGATCTATATCGAAATCTATCTTATAATATTATTCAATTTTACAGCCGAAATTCACCCCCAAACCACCGGTTCAGAGGAGACGAACTCTTGTCTTGCCTAAAAGGTACGTTTGCTACTTCCAATTTGAGTGTTTGTAGTAGATCTGTATTTGTTTGTGATTTTCATTTTGTACAGGTTACAGTAGTGATGATGATTCTGTAATCGAGCAGGAATTACTCCACACAGTCGTGAATATTTCTCTTTTTTTGTGGTGTTATGATTACAATTTTTGTGATATTTTATAATATATTGATAGATATGTCGCTTGATTGCCTAAATTTTAACAAATTTCTTGTTTCTGACTAGAAATTTAGATGAAATATAACCATCTCTCAAAATTGGTGTCTCTGAATACATACAGTTTAGGTGAACCGGGCGGTTTTCACGGTTTTACTGTTCGGTTTTATGAAAAAAAGGTTAATTTTTAAAAGAGCAGAATTTTGTATTAAATTCATTAAACAAATGATAAGATTGTTGATGAGTATGATATAGGTAGATAACTTTATATTTCTAAAATAAAAAATATAAATAATAAATGCAAAATGGTCTGTTCAGCTTAGAGAACCGGTTTCAACTTTCAAAAGGTAAACCGAACCGTTAACTAGCAAATCGTTAGAACTATACCGTGAACCGAATCGTACGTACTTCAAACCGGTTGACTTTCTTCGGTTTCGGCAGTTTGGTGGTTTGGGATGTTTATGAACACGTGATACGATTATCACTTTACTCTTTAAAAATGACCTCTAAGAAGTTGAACATTCCCCAAGAGATATATGAAGTTGATACATGTTAAAGTGTGATTTGCGAGAGAGGTAATAGGTGTGGTGGCAGCCATTGGGCCAGGGGTGTGTGATTTCAAAACTGGGGATGTTGTTTATCATCATTTCGGGGGTGTGATGTGAACCTATACAGACGATCAGCTTGTTTTGTTATCTTTTAGCTAAACTTTTTATATTTGACCCGTTTTGAGAAAAAAAAAACTCTCAAATTGACCCATTCTTAAGTAAATGTTCTCAAGGGGTACCAAATTTTGTCCACACCTTTTTTTTTCTTCATATGTGTACTTGTTAATCTTATAGTTGTTTGTTGCTGTTCTACTAAGAAACTGGATTTGTCGTCAAGAATCTGTGAAGCATTCGGAGCTTTTGTATGGTTTATGTTATTTCAAAACGGAATTATCTTCACTCAGGGCTTCTAGTTCTGAGACAATTGATAATGATTCAAGTTCTATCGCCAATCCTTCAAGTCTTGCCCCAAGCTCCCAAACAGGTACCCTTTGACTTTTCAAGTTTAAGAGACTATTTTTCTTCTTCGAGATTCCATTTGAACTCTTCAACTGATTCAGAAAGATTTGTGGCCCATTAAAGACCGGCACAAGTATCAAAACAGAAAAGCTATGGTGTACTGTTCAATATGAACCAAAGTACCAAACTCCATATCAATTTTAGTTTCAAAGATTTATAGGTTTGATGTCAAAATTGAAATTTGTTTTGATAATTTGATAGCGCTGTTGGTATCTATGACAGAGTGGACAGACCAAGGCTCAGCTACTTCTTTTCAGGATAATAGTATTAACTTTGAGCTGGAGAAACTAAGAGTTAAACGCAGGCACATTCGCGGGTTGATGCAATTGCATAAAGCAAAACACTTGATTCATCTAGAAAAGTAGAAAGGTAACTACAATTTTCTTTTTCCTCTTGACTTTTGAAGTCAAACTATATACTTAATAAGTGGTTATCTGCGGAAATCATCACAGATTCAAGTCTTTTTATATTTCTTAGTTTTTGAATGTTCATTTGTTTATCACAAGATTTTTAGTCTCTGAAAATGAAATCTAGCCCATTTGACTAACAGTCAAGTCAATCTTGAACTAAAGCATACTGCTTTTGTGTCAGCTGACTGACTGATGTTCAAAAACTGCAACTTAAGGAATCTATCAAACTCAAAAGATTAAAACATAAAAGTTGGAACCAGAGGGAATGGAACCGTATATAAATCGAGCTTTCATCAAACGTTGCTGCTGATATATTCAAAATGATTAAAACGTGCACATTGCCCTTTTATAGGGAAATTCATTGTTAAAATTTGGAAATTACAAGTCGTCAAAAAAATACAGAAGTTAAAGACATTAATAGACGCGCAAATTGAAGACTCAAAACCAGTTGGTCGGACCTGGTCTGAGTAGAGCTTCAGATGACCTTGATCAGAACCTGCAAGATCACAAGGAAAGAAACACACCGTTACCCTCGTCACAGGGAGGGGGCCTCTCTGTGACCAAGCTCGGGCGTGAGAATAAGTATTTGTGAGGAGGAAGTTAGTCAGGGAGAGAGAGAAAGGAGTTTAGAGAGAGAAAGTAGTCATTACCCTTGGTGATGAGTTTTGGCGGGGTATTTATACTTTTGGGGAATGCTAACGTGGCGAGTTAGTTAGGGTCGGACAAGTCATTGTCATGGCAGTTAAAGCTATGGGTCCGTTACTTACGACGGACCAAAGTGTCTAGACGCTCCGTCTATGTCATTAGATACGATCCGATCCTTTAGGATTGAAGGTTCGACTCTATATTTGTTGGGTGTTCGGTCCGTCCAAGGACGTATCCTCATCAAGTCCCCCTAGTTCGTAGCGTTTGCTCAGTAAAAGCTTCGAACTAAAAAGATGAAATTTTGGTGAGTTGGAAGCCCTTATTTGTCGGAGTTTTTGCTGTTTTTGAATTTTGGCGGTGATTTTAGTTTTGGTGACCGTCGGTTACCCTATTTTTACCCTTATCAATGTGACTTTTGATATGCGTCACCCATCCTGACGTGTCGATACTGGATTGGTTTCTTTGAGGCGGTGAAGGTTTTCTATAAAAAAAGGGGAAAAAGGTTTTTCACTTTTACCTTTTTACTTCCTCTCTTTCTTCTTCTTTTTCTCTAAAACGGAACGTTGTTTGTCCATCAGGTTAGTGTCTTCTTTATACAATGGCGAATAAGAGTAACTTGTCTGGTTGCTTTAATATTTTGAATAGGAACGGCTTAAAATGGTATGTGGATCAATATGCAATTCCTGCTTCCTTACATCCTGTTCTTCCCGAAAAGGATACACCCATTTATCCTTTTGTTCCGGGGAAGATAGGAGTTTATACTCGTATGTTCAACTACTGCAACTATCGTCTCCCCCTGACGAAGTTATTGGTTGAAGTCCTTCTATTTCACGAGGTTCATCTCTCTCAAGTGAACCCTTTTGGCCTTGATAAGGTGTGTCATTTTGAGCTAGCTTGTCGTGGTTTAGATTCCGACCCGGATTTGAATGTGTTCCGGGCTTTTTATAAACTGAATCGGTTCGGTAACTGGTACACCTTTGAGGTTAGGAACAAGAATGCATGTTGCTATTCGTGGATTACTTCCAGCCTCAAAGATTGGAAGGACCGCTTGTTTTTTATTGACGACCAGTGCGTTCCGCTCGAGATGTCATGGAAATTGAAAAGGCCACGTCTCCCAGATCCTCGTCCTAAAGATTTTGAGTTCAATAGGAATTTGTATGTGGCTTTGATCAGGGAAGCCGGGCGTGTTCAGAAGTATCAAGTATCCGGAACACATTCTCGTCATGGGACGGATTAGCACGATTTGGGCCGAACCGGAGTGGTACCCTACCCTTAGATGGAACGGAGAGGGTTAGTTACGTTTTTAAACAGGAGATAGTGCTCTTCGTATTATTCACTTTTTTCATTCACTTCTCTTTTCTCTTTTATATATATATATATATATATATATATGTATATGCTTTGAACGTGCGAGCTCATGATTACTATTATTCGTTTCCTCTGTGCAGTTATGGGTTTAAAAGACGCTATGAGGTTGAAGTCCTTTGATTCTACCGAACTTGATGTTCGAGCCACCAAGACACCGAAGGGCGACCCGCCGTATTAGAGTGTAGTGCAAGAAAATCTTTACCAAATTAGGGAACCAACCGTTCCGGTCAATCAGGGAGGTTCAGCTGGACAGGGGGTTCGGGTTCAGTTCCTTCAATACGGACGGTGAATGTAGCTCCTACCCAGGCCGCTGTGGTGGTTGGTGGTGACAAAGGAAAGAGAACGGTTTCACACGAAGCGAAGGGGTCCGGTTCCAAGATCGTTTTATATGGTTCGGAGCACCTTTCTGTTGAGGATGAAGAAATAAATGTTGAAGGAGGAGATGAGGGTGATGATGATGATGTTGAGGCGCGTCGTTAGCTTGAAAAGAGGACGGACTACTTCTTCCAAAGTTGATCCGAATAAAAAAACACTGAAAAAGAAGAAGTTGGATTTTAAGACAATTGCTTTGGATGATGACGAAGTCGATCAGGTTACCCGGTTTTCTTCTGCCGGGGGCTTACTAGATAACTTGGATGCTCATCTTCATGGTGGCAGGACTCCAAGGGATCTGTCGGTCAATCTTCCAACGAGCCCGATATCTTTTGGGGGACCCACCACCAAAGTTATTGAAGACATCCATATGCCTGATCCTCAATCTTTCAAGAAAATTGAACCTTCTCCCTCCGGTAAGCCTACAACAGGGGTCGCTTCTAATGTTTCGAGGCCAAGCACTCAACCAATTGATGGTGGGGACAGTGCCTCTTCGTCCCCTTTGTGGTATGAAACTGAAGCTGTCTTTATATGTCGGGAGCTAGGTTCAGGCGATACTATGGATGTGGACCCTGCTCATGCTCTGGAGAAGTATGTCCCTGAATGGTCGTTGGCGAACAAGGATAGGATCGTGGACGCTTTATCGGCAAAGATGGCTTTGTTTCATCTTGGGACTCCTGCTGAGCATGCATATCACCGGAAGATGAGTGGTCTGGAGCTTGGCAATGCCCTGATGCTGAATCAAGCTCAATCTAACTCTCTGGTAGTGGAAGCCTATAAGCGCTGGGTCGAGGCAGAGTCCAATTGCCGCAGGTTTGCACACGAGGTCGCCTCTTTGAAGAGTGAGGAGAGTATCCGATCAAAGACTAAACAGGAGATCTCATGTCTTCGTTCCCAAGTAGACCGACTGAAAGAGCAAGTCTCGGAGGTGAAAGGAGTTAGCAAGGCTTCTCAAGCTTCTGTCGCGGCTGCCTATGAGGCTCGTGACAAGGCTACCCATGATCTTGAGGATATGAAGCTAAAGTTTGGGGAGTTGGAGAAGAAATTATCTGATGTTGAGGGGAGAAGCAAAGCGGAGCTGAAAGAGATGCGATCTTCTTACGACCAACTTCTGGCCGATCATCATCGCCTGATTAGTGGTACGTTCGTAAAACGCTATTCACTTTGTTTTCTTTTTCTACTCCTGTTTTTAATCCTTTGTTTCTTTCGTCACATAAAGCTGAACTTGAGAGGGCTCGTGATAGGGCCGTCAAGTCACAACAGGAAACACAATTGATGAAGCGAAGGGTATGCTAAGTCGTTGTGATGGTGAGATGATCGAGTTATACGCTCTTGTATCGGAGCTCATGCTTACCAAAAAATGGCTTTTAACGGACGGGGTAGCCTGGGTCGTGAAGTCGGTCCATCAAAGCCCTGAACTGGAGAAGGTTGTTGCAGATCAGGTTAATAGCGTTAATGCAGTTTGAGTGAATGAGGGAATTAAACAAGGTTTTCAAGCCGACAAGGATTCGGTTCGTTCTGGCGAAGAGGTTCTTGGGTATGACGAGGGGGCTAAGAATGCACTGGATGCTGTGATCAAAGCCTTTGATAATTTTCACATTTCTGTTCTTGACAAGGTTGCGGATTTAATGGACAAACATTTGTCTATTATCAAACAGAGGAGTGAACTTCCTATTGTGAAGGAGAATTATGAAGCTTGATGCATGGCTCTTGTAATCGTACAATATTTTACTTTTATTATTGGCATGTAACCGCACAATTTTAATTTCTGTTTGTGACCTGCTGGACATATTCCTTTTGTTTTCATGGTATCGTACTTTTGTCTACGATATTTAATTCTTGGCTTTTTAGTTTCTGTTTGCGTCCAAACCTTCGCTATTTAGCCAAATCATATAGGGTCATCCTGATGACCGGGCTGTAGCAAGAAACTTTTTATAAGTTTGCTTCTCTTGCTCGAACCCTTTTTGTTTTTTAAACGGTCGGATCATACCCGATCTGATCCGTTTACTTAATAGATTTTGTTGTTCTTAGAACTATTTAAGCCTTCTCGATCGACGCGAGGCATGGGTCGAGGCCCGCTCGTGCACATTTTGTACTGTTCGGACTTATACATAGATATGCTATGTTTTGTACTTGTAAGAATGCAGATGGATTTATTTAATATTTCACTAATCATAGTTCCGGGGCAGACCCTCCTGGTTTACAAGGAAATGGAAATATGTTCGGGGTAATACCCTCCCGATTTTTACATGGAAAAAAGGAAATATAATGAAAAATAGCGATCTTTCTAGGCCGTAGCGGAGCGGCGTCTGCATAAAGCACCTTTTTAGATGAACCCCATTCCATGTTCTAGGAACGGGGGTTTCGTCGACTTTCTCGAGCACGTAGGAACCCTTATCGCTTGCTTCTTTTATGCGATAGGGTCCCTCCCACTTCGGGGTTAACTTTCCAGAAGCTTCGACGCGACTTGCATCATTGCTTCGGAGCACGAAATCTCCGACTTTGAATTTGTACAGTTTGGAGCGAGCATTGTAGTACTTTTTTATCTTCTTCTTGTACCGTGCTTCTTTGATCGTAGCTATGTTCTGACGTTCTTTCAATATATCGAGGTTAGATTGGAGCTGCCGTTCATTTTCTTCCCAGTTTTTGCATCTCTGATTTGGGAGTCCGATCTCTGTGGGAATCACAGCCTCGGTACCGTATGTGAGACTAAACGGTGTTTCTCCGTTGCTAGTCTTGTGCAGGGTTCGATGAGCCCATAATACGTTTGGCAATTCGTCTGCCCATCCTTTGCCTTCGCAACCCAACCTTCTTTTTATTCCATCGACGATTCGGCGATTTATCTGCTCGACCTGTCCATTCCCCTGGGATGTGCCACTGAGGAGAAAACTTGGTTTATCTTCAAACTTTCGCACCAGCGCTTGAATGGATTCTCTGCAAATTGTTTTGCATTATCGCTCACTATGTAGAGCGGAAGACCGAAGTGACATACGATCTGCTCCCAGAAGAATCTCGTTACATTGTAACCAGATATAATTGTGAATGGTCGAGCTTCCACCCACTTGGTGAAATAATCTACTGCTACTAGCAGATATTGAGCGCTTCCGCTCGATTGTGGGAAAGGTCTGACTATATCGACGCCCCATTTCTGAAAAGGCCATGCGACGGTTACCGGGATCATCTCATTCTTCGCTCGGAGGCTTATTGGCGCATGCTTCTGGCATTCATCACATTACTGGAGTTCTTTAACTGCACTCTCGTGCATCCGAGGCCAATAATACCCTCCATTTTTAACCTTTGTTACGATCATTTTTGGCCTGACATGGATCCCACAAATGCCGTAATGTATTTCTCTGATGACATAACTGGCCTGCTCTGGATCAAGGCATTTTAATAGAGGCCCGAGGAAAGTTTTTCGATACAAACCCCCTTCCTGCATCTGATATTGAAGTGAGTTGATTTGGATTTTTCTGGCCTTCGCTTTATCAACTGGCAAAACATCGTGAACCAGGTGGTTGATTATGGGTGTCATCCACGTTTGTGACGGAGCTTCCACTTTCATGACATGTGGAGTGGCAATTGAAGGTGTGGTCAACACTTCTACCCTTACCTCTTTTGCAAGGTGACTGAACGACACGGATGCTAATTTGCTCAATGCATTGGCCTTCTTGTTTTTACAACGGGGGATATGTTCGATCTTGCACGAGTCGAACAATGCCATAGCTTGGTTTACTTGTTCCAGATATTCGATCATGTTGGTTTCCCTTGCTTCATATTCTCCGTTCACCTGATTCGCTACGAGCAATGAATCCACATGGGCCATGACATTTTTTGCTCGGACTTTGGCTGCCAAACGCAAACCGGCTAACAATGCCTCATATGCGGCTTCGTTATTAGAACTCTTGAATTCTAATCGGAGCGCATACGTTATATCCATGCCATCTGGATCAGTGAGAATCAAACCTGCCCCAGCACCTTCGGCGCTCAAAGCCCCATCTGTATATAGAGACCAGGGCTTGTTTGGTGCTTGCTCCGTTTCTTCCACTTCCCTGTCTTCCAGCATTTCTTACAAAAAATCAGCTATCACCTGCCCTTTTAATGGACCCTTTGTTTTGAAAGTGATGTTGAAAGCACCCAGCTCGATTGCCCATTTTGCCATGCGACCTGACACTTCAGGCTGCCGGAGAACATGTTGGATTCTTTGATCAGTTCGGACCTCAATTGGATGGGTTTGAAAATAACGGCGAAGCCTTCTTGAAGCATGGACCAATGCCAGAGCTAACTTTTCCAAATTTGGATAACTTGTTTAATAATCTTTTAGCGTTCGGCTTACGTAGTAGATAGGTATCTGTGTTCCGACTCGGTGGGCGACTAACACTGCGCTTATGGCGCCCCGCAATGCAGCCAACTAAACCGTTAGTACCTCATCCTCTTCGGGTACGTTGAGGGTTGGCAATGTGCCCAAATAGACTTTAAGCTCCTCAAAGGCTCGCGCAACTTCTTCGGTCCATTTAAATTCCGATCTGAAACTTTTTCTAAGTACATCCATGAATGGGAGAGACCTATCAGCTGCTTTTGACAAAAAACGGTGCAAAGCGGCCAGCCGTCCATTTAAGGACTGAATTTCTTTAACCGAGGTCGGGGGCTTCATGGTAAGGACAGCATCGCTCTTGTCTGGGTTGGCTCGCAGGCCACGTGATCCGACCATGACGCCCAAAAACTTTCCTTCTTCTACCCTGAACGTACACTTTTTAGGGTTTAACTTCATATTGATGCTTCGGAGTCGAGTGAACGTTTCGAGTATATCTTTCAACATGGCTGCTTTGTCGTGACTTTTGATCACGATATCGTCAACATATACTTCTAAATTTTGCTCGATCTGGTCTTTGAAAGCTTTTTTCATTAAACGCTGGTAAGTAGCTCCGGCGTTTTTTAAGCCGAAAGGCATCTTGGTAAAGCAATAAACTCCTTCATTAGTAACAAAGGCTGTCTTGTCCTCATCTTCGACTGCCATCTGTATTTGATGATACCCCTTATAAGCGTCTAAAAAGCATTTCAGCCTGAACGTGGCGACGGAGTCAATCTTTTCATCGATCTCTGGTAACGGAAAAAAATCTTTCGGGCACGCATCATTCAAATCGGTGAAATCGATACACATTCTCCATGACTTGTCCTTCTTTCGTACCATAACTGGGTTCGAAACCCATGTTTGGTATCGGACCTCTCGGATGATCCCGGCATCTAGGAGGATTTTTACGTCTTTTGCAATCGCCTTGGCTCGATCCGGTGCCATGTGCCTTTTCCTTTGCGCTATCGGCTTGATTGATTCTTTTACATTCAGATGGTGCTGTGCCATGGATCTAGGAACCCCTTGCATATCGGAATGCTTCCAGGCGAAAACATCAATTGAATTACTCAACAATTCCCATAGGAGCTTCTTTGTTCGTTTCGGGAGTTGAGCACCAATAGCCACTTGCTGCTCCAGGAATTCTGGATTGATCGTCAAGAGTTCTGTAGGTACTTCAGATTTTTTGGAGCACATTTCTGCTGCGTGCCTTACTTCTGCGACGAACGCATTTGACTCCGAAAGGATAGTGGCAACCCCTGTTTCGGTGGGGAATTTTATGGCACCATGTATTGTTGAGCTGATTGCTCCGAGAGCTGGTAATCTAGGTCGTCCAAATATTCCGTTATGCGACGAATGAGTACCAACAACCAGAAAGGTTAGTTGAATAGTTCTGCTTCTGTCATTATCTTTGAACGTGGTCGGAAGGGTAATTTGCCCTATCGGACATACCACCTCTCCCGAAAAACTTATTAGAGGGGTAGACACCTCAATTAATATCCTTCTTGTTTGGGGGTTCAGCTGTTGAAAACATTGCACGTACATTACTCAAAGGCGCTTCCTCCGTCTACGTAAATTTGTCGGACCAAATGCCCTGCGATTACGGCCGATATCGTGATCGGTCCGTCTCGAGCATCTTCCGGATCGATCGGAGGAAAGTACGTTGGTTGGTGCATCCAAGCTACCATATGTTGGTTCGACCGCTTTACCCCCCTTGGTTCAGTAGACCGAATCATATTGATTCCAGCCTCGGTGTTCGGATTATCAATCGCTGCTGCAGATTTCTTCCGATCCTTTACTTCCTTCACGAGATGAGAGAGTTTTCCGGATCGTATGGCCTTCTCGATCTCCTGTTTTAAAGCCCAACATTCGTCAGTTGTATGCCCCTTGTCTCAGTGATATTCACAATACTTTTTGGAATGTTTATCTGATGTAGGCCGCTGCTTTGACGGTGTAGGAAACCGGGTGGTTTCCGTACTAAGGATCTCGCTCGGCAATTTGGTTAATTCGGAGAACGTATTAAAACGCACGTTTCCGGTTCGAAAGCTGGTTCGATCAGAATTCTGGTACGGCCCACGATTTCTATTCCAGCAGTTGCTTCTATCTTTTGGTGGTGAAGCGTTCCGTCTCCATGATGCGGTACGAGCCTTAGCATTCTTTGCTGCTGTTTCATTTGGTTGACCGCAGGCGCTTTTTTCCCGAATGAAGGCTCTTGCTCGTTCCATCAGTACCTCCATGGTTTTTGGGAGGTCTTCGTGGAGCTTTTCTACGAGCTGATTGTTTCGAACTCCATGACAGAACCCGAAAACACGAAGCTGGTCCACTGCCCCGCTTATCTGCATGCTCTCTCGATTGAAGCAATCGATGAAATCTTCTACAGACTCTCCATCGCGGCGTTTTATGTGGTGAACTTCGGTGGTGTCTTTCTTGCAGCGTCGTTGCTGACAGAAATTTTGCAAAAACATACGCCGGAAGTCTTCAAAATGACCAATCGATCCTTCTGGTAAACCGTCGAACCACACCCTTGCTGACCCAGTGAGAGTCTGAGCAAACATGTGACACCATGCTGGCATGGGCCATTGTTCGACCTTAGCTGCTCCAGCGAAAGCGAACATATGATCGTTCGGGTCGGACGTGCCATCATAAAATTTTAATGTTGGGGGCATGTTCAATTTTGCCGGGAGCGGCGCATTAACAATCCTTAGCGTGAACTTTGACTGAGAAGTCATAGACGTAGGATGATATAGCATGATTAGCTCCTGATCCTGAGGGTTTAAACCCATAGATCCCAGGAGAAACAGGTCGTTAAGAGCGTTATTTATCGGAGCGCTCGTAAGCGAGGAAAATTGTGTAACACATGTTATCGGAGTGGAGATTATAGGACTTACCATAGATCCAGATGTGAAAGCTCCGACGGAGACGGGATTAGCCCCTGGATAGACACTGCTGAACAAGTTCGTGCGAAGACTCTGCAACATTTCCTCTCGCTACTGTTGCTACTGTAGTTGCCGTAGTAAGTCGGCATTCCGTAAAAGGAAAGCGTTGTCAAAACTAGGCAACGGCGTGGCGACTAGAGCAGTAACTGAGAACGTGGTGATAGAGCTCGCGATTGCCGATCCTGCTAAAACTGCTGAAGTGGCAACTGTTGTAGGAACAGCTGTTATAGGTGCAACACTTCCTTCCAAAATGTCACTATAAGACGGGAAAGTGCTTGTGTAGACATCTGTTGTTGACTCCATAATTTCGAATGAACAGAATTAACGAAGTGAATTGTGTGAATTCGAGGGGATGGCGCCACTGAAGACTCAAAACCAGTTGGTCCGACCTGGTCTGAGTAGAGCTTCAGATGACCTTGATCAGAACCTGCAAGATCACAAGGAAAGAAACACACCGTTAGCCTCATCACAGGGAGGGGGGCCTCTCTGTGACCAAGCTCGGGCGTGAGAATAAGTATTTGTGAGGAGGAAGTTAGTCAGGGAGTGAGAGAGAGAGGAGTTTAGAGAGAGAAAGTAGTCATTACCCTTGGTGAGGAGTTTTGGCGGGGTATTTATACTTTTGGGGAATGCTGACGTGGCGAGTTAGTTAGGGTCGGACCAGTCGTTGTCATGGCAGTTAAAGCCGTGGGTCCCAGTTAGTTACGACGGACCAAAGTGTCTAGACGCTCCGTCTCTGTCATTGGATACGATCTGATCCTTTAGGATTGAAGGCTCGACTCTATATTTGTTGGGTGTTCGGTCCCTCCAAGGACGTATCCTCATCACAAATCAAGTCAAAGACAAAAATATATGCGTAAGTCGAGTCAATTAGTGATTTACAAGTTCCACTAAAAATTATAGAATTCAAAAGGCTAAAAAATAGGGAAAGTCTTTAGTGACAAAATCGGAATCCTAATCTATGGAATTCGGGTACGAGAGTCTTCTAGATTTCCAATCAGCTCCTTATCATTTCCAAATAATAAAATTTCATTTTGCAGCTTGAAGTATTGAGCCGAATCTGGCATCCTCATCTGCTGATTCTAAACGGTGTGTGCGTGTCGATCATGGTTATTTGGTTTACAAGTAGATGGAAAACGGGAGTTCGGACAAGAGATTATTTTGCAAAAACCATACACCATTGATCCTGTGGTTCAACCGGTTCCGTATCACATGGGAAGTAGCATCAGCTCTAACCTTCCTTCTTAACGCGAAACCGAGATCAATCATTCATCGTGACCAAAAACCAGCAAACATATTGCTTGATAAAAATCTCGTGAGCAAAATCGGGGATGTTGGTCTCTCAACAATGCTTCAATCGGACTTCTCTTCCACATCCACCATTTACAAAGACACGACGAGTCCAGTGAGTATCAACAAACAGGATTAGTATCTCCAAAATCCTGAGTATTTCCCAAGCTTCATGTGAGAATTTTTGGATAGGATTGTTTTATGTTCATTTGTCTGATTTATCTATATGTTATTTGGGACCTTTCATGAACTTTGAGTACGCAAATTTATAAAGTGTACATATTTTTTTTTTTTTTTTTGGGAACGACAATATGTTAATAGAGAAAAGGCCAGTGAGAGGCTGGTTTAACAATCACAAAGAAATACATAACAAAACAACCCTACAAGAACCGAACAAAAACACAACGGCAATGAACATAAGTATTATTGAAAAGCAGACTCCCAGGGGAACTACAGGAGCTGCTTTTTAATGATCACTTAAAAAACATATCACAATGATACTAATGCATAACATCATAAACCTTATACCTTGATCAATTTCCTTAAGAGACGGAAATATGTTATCCTCCATGATCGATTGAGCATTAATGAAACCACAATGACCCAAAACCCAGTAATAAATCCAAGCGCTATGCTAATAATCGACCCCCAATCTACTTTGTGTGATCCACCGTCTTCTTTTTGGTCGCTTGTTGTATCAGGTTTGTCAGCATGTACACAATCATTAGTTAGTGGAGCTCCACAAAGTTTGTTTCCAAAAAAGCTGGACTCATTGAAGCTTTGAATTTGTGTACCTGTTGGAATTCTTCCTGTCAAATTGTTGTAGGACACGTTAAAGCTACTCAAGAAATTCAACCCTGACAAACTCATAGGAAGTTCCCCAGAAAGATAGTTTACTGATAAATCAAAAGACTCAAGTGAATTCATGTCTCCTATCTTATTTGGGATCTTTCCTGTCAATTGATTTCTTGATAAATTCAATGATTTTAACTTGCTGAGGGTCGTGAGCTCACTAGGGATCTGCCCAGACAAATTGTTGCTCGAAAGGTCCAAAAGCATGACTAGTCCTAGGATAGATCCATAAGTGTCTTCTCGACCCTTCATCGCCAATGAAACAACAACAATAAAAGAGCCACCATCAAGATAGAATGATAATTGAACCTCTAAATTAGTTTCTATGCCGGAAAGCACACTAAAGTTGTTGAAGCATCTAGGAATATTTCCTGAGAGGTTATTATCAGCGAGATCCAAGACTTGAACTTGTGAAAGATAACATAGCTGGTCAGGAATATTTCCATAAAAATTGTTGGATCGAAGAGTGAGAATTTTCAACATAGTGAGTTTTATTCCAATCCATGGTGGAATGATTCCCACAAGATTATTTCTTCCAATGTCAAGGACCTTTAAGTTTGAAAAATTCAATAGGGAAGAAGGTAATCCTCCTGAAATCTTGTTCCGACTTATGGCTAAAAATTGCAACAAAGGTATAGACCCCAATGTTCTTGGAATCTCACCTGACAAATAATTATCACTTAACCATAAGAGTACCAAGCTCGACCACTTCTCCCAACACTCTGGAATAACACCTGATAACTGATTATTTCCCAAATCAAAAAATTCGGTCTTCTTCACACCATTGGAACAAACCAAATTATGTAATGATCCCACAAAATAGTTATTTGCTAGGTCCACATATATTAAAGACGAACTGTTTGTGAGAGAAAGTAATTTCCCCCCAAAATTATTATCACTTAAGTCGAGCCAATGAACTGTAGGAGGGATGGACAATTTATTTCCAACCAGATTATTGAGACCCAAGTCAAGGACTTGGAGGTTGGAGCAATTCGTTATGGTGGCCGGAATGTTTCCCGTGAAAGAGTTGTTAAAAAGATATAGTTCTTGTAATCTAAAGAGACGCCCGATTTCAGGTGGAATTCCGCCTTGTAGAATGTTGCTGGGAAGGGCGAGGAAGCTTAGCATGGACAATGAACCGATCCAATCGGGGATCTTGCCGACCAGATTATTGAAACCCAACTTAAGGAATTGGAGGTTGGAGCAGTTCTTTATGGTGGCTGGAATGTTTCCCGTGAAAGAGTTGTAAGCGAGACGTAGTTGTCGTAATCTAAAAAGACGCCCGATTTCATTTGGGATCTTGCCAACCAGATTATTGTTACCCAAGTTAAGGACTTGGAGGTTGGAGCAATTCATTATGGTGGCCGGAATGTTTCCCATGAAAAAGTTGTTACGAAGACGTAGTTCTCGTAATCTAAAGAGACGACCAATTTCAGGTGGAATTTCACCAGAAAATGAGTTGTAAGAAAGCCGAATGACCCTGAGAAAGCTTAGATTTCCCACGGAAGGAGACAGCGTACCAGTTAAGCCTCCGTATGTGAGGTTCAAGTGGGTGACTCTTTGGTGGCTAGGGCTGCATGTAACACCTTGCCATTGACAGAAGTCAGTGCTGGATTGGTTCCATGAGGTCAAGAGACCTTGTGGGTCACCTTTAGTCATGGATTTAATAGCAAGCAATGCTAGACGATCAACGTTGGTGCCGTTCAGTGCTGGTGCCTTGTGAATGGGTGTGGAAAATGCTGCAAGGTGTGTCAGGAAGAGAAAGATCGCAAGAAAAGCAACCATTTGGCACTCATTTTTGGTAATAAATTTTGTGGTATCTTTCTATGTTTTTTCCACCATATACTTATACACAGAGGAGTGTCAATAGTCAACTTGACCAAGTAAAAGCTTGGAACTTTCTTTTCAGTGGGCATGGTGATTTTTACGTTCCAACCTCTAAAGTTTAGTGCGCCTTGTGGATGGGTGTGGAAAACGCTGCAAAGTGCATCAGGATGGCCAAGAGAAATGATTGCAAGAAAAGCAACCATTTGGCACTCATATTATTCTAATCTTGACCATATATACGAACATCTTTTGTGTTTTTTATTCGTTCCTATTTCTTCATATGATAATTTGATAGTAAAATAATTAACATATATGTCTCCTATTGTTTATTCAATCAGTTATTTGATCGAGAATATATTCAATGAATAAATAGAAAATAGTGACTAACTTTAGCTAGTTAAAGTGATAAGAAATGATGTAATTGGCTTCACAATTTCCATGCGTCTCACATACGGCGATAAAGGTAATAACCAAAGACCTATTGACTTTGCTTTTCCTTGCACATAGTTTAAATAGGGAGTAAAATGCACGGATAGTCCCTATGGTTTGGTGAAATTTCACCTTTAGTCCCCAACTTTTCAGAATTACACTCTTAGTCCATGTGGTTTGACAAGTTGTTATTCGGATAGTCCCTAAAGCGGATGAAGGTTACTCGGATAGTCCCTGTGGTTTGACAAGTTGTTACTCGGATAGTCCTTGTGGTTTGACAAGTTGTTACTCGGATAGTCCTTGTCATTTCACACCCACTTAACCAGAAAAACTAACCTCCATCCGCTTTGGGGACTATCCGAGTAACAACTTGTCAAACCACAGGGACTAAGAGTGCAATTCTGAAAAGTTGGGGACTAAAGATGAAATTTCACCAAACCAAAGGGACTATCCATGCATTTTACTCTTAAAAAGGACTAAAAATTACTATTTTTTCTCTATCATTTTCAATTAAATAATATTTTTTATACTTTTATCGTTACATTTTCTCTCTCATCCACTCATAATCAGTTTAAGAAAATATTAAAAAATTATAAAGGGGTACACAGTGTTCTCACATATTTACAGATAAACAGTAACATTTTCTCATTCTTTCCCTCACAAGCACTCAAAACCATTCGCAACCATTCCTTATAACATAAGTAACTCACTCACATAAATTTAACAACTTTTGTTATAATGAGTAGGGGTGTTCAAGGTCTGGTTTTAACGATTTTTAAGTTATATCGTGAATCAAACCGTTAGTAACGATTTTTAATTATCAAAACAGAAACTGGACCGGTGAGACTTAAAACCGAACCAAGCCGAAAAGTTACGAACATTGAAAAATGAAAAATAAATGGGAACACTGTATAAAAAATTATATATAATATATAAGATAAAATGAAAAATAAAATTACTAAACAATGTATAATTTGATTTTCCTTACCCACTCAGGAATTAGAAAACTAATGTGACAGTTAGCAATGCAAAAAAGGTAAAATAGGTGTGCAATCCGTATTTATTTATTAAACCAAGATATATTAATAACTATAAATACTAATTTATTCTAAAGTTTTCAATCAAGATAAAGGGAGATGATCAAATAAGAAGATTGGTTTGGGTAAGAAGTGTAAGAAACAATAATAGAAGGACATGTGATAAATAACAAAAAATACAGGAAGGGGCATTTTAGTCAATCTCAACTCATCTTCTGACTTTCTCTTTCTCTACATATTCAAAACCCAACATCTTCAAAAATCCATCATATTCAACCTTTTCTTTACTCTCTCTCTCTCTATAATCACTAGATTATATTGTGATTTTCTTCATCAATCAATGATTTAATGTAACACACCAAAAATGGGTTTGGTAATCAAACCACGTTAATATTAATGACTTGGTAAAATACCGTTAGAGGTGAAAATTTACCCGGTAAATAATAGGGTTTAAATAAATAAATCAAATATATTTAATAAAAGGAGGATAAATACTCTGAGAAAGCAAAGTAGATAGAAGGCCCGAATTAACGGGGCCTAAAAATAAACTGAGTCATAAATTCCCCGAACCCACTAAGTTAACTAGGAATGTTTAACCTAGTTAATAAGTGGGAATATTGTTATTAGAAATAAGTAGGTTGTGACCTACATAATAACGAACCAAACACCAGGGGTTAAAGCAGGATAACTAGAAAAGTTATTTAATTAAATCAAACACAAACACACACAGTGTGTGTTCTGGATCGAGCTCAGGGGCGACCAAGAGGGTGAAACCCTAAACTCTCACAAATCCATCAAATTGAAGGCCCAAATGGAGTCTAAATTCACAATTGAACATGGATTAATGATCATCCAAGCTAGGGGATCATAAGGTATGTAAAATCTTGGTGTTTGGTGAAGTTGTAAAAATTGGATAATCATCCTAATCGCGAATTAGGCATGGATTAGAGAAGCTATGGCTAGATTAGTGATGTATACTTGCTTAGGAACGAAACCCTAAGTGAAAATCATACATAACATGCTATGAATTGAAGGACTTGATGAGTTAACACACTTAGATAAGTGGGTTTTAATGTTATGATAAAATTTATGATATAGCTATGTTTAGAATCAACATGCATGATATCAAATAGAAAGTGTTTGATTAAACCATGAAATTGGGTACAAGATCATACTTCTCATGAAATGGGTTTAGTATGATATAAAAGAATTGATGTTAAAATCATGATATAGATGCTTGAAATCATGTTACCTAGTAGTTAGTGTGTAAAATTTGAAGTTCGTTAAAGGTTCGGATGAAATGCCTAAGTGAAATTCAATAAAACAAATGTGCATTGAATAAGTCGAACCGACCAAGTGTATGATCGAATGATAAATTCGACATAAAAGCGTAGGATGGTTTAGTTGTAAATGATTATGACTAACCTAACCATCTTACAATTACAATGATAGTTTGACGCTTGGCAAGCTAGGTGAAAGCTTGGGGAAGGAAGCGGGTCAAACGAATCAAGAATGAAAGAAAAGCGTAATTCGGATGCGAGGTAAGTATGGCTTACACTAGTCTTATACTTTAGAATATTCTCTTATCGTATTAGTTACGAATAAGAAAAATACATAGTTGTGGTATGATGTTTCGGCGTGTAGACGTACGGAACAAGATAGTCGAGCATGACAAGAAACCATGTAGATGGTTCAAAAGGAGTTAAATCGGTAATTTGATCATTTTATGACAAATGGAAAATGAACTTTTAAATGGTTACCTTATAGGGTAAACTAAAACAAACAACAAGGGTAAAACGGTAAATTGGTCACGCGTCGGCCATAACTATTGGTTTTAAATGACACTTATGAAGTAAGCCTTAATAGGCCGAAAAGTGTTAGGGAATGATTTATAAGTAAAACGACCGCACGATGTAAATCGGAGCGAGTCATATAGTCGAGATGAGAATACATGTCATCTCGCTAATATAATCGGTCATTTAGACCAAACGGGTCAAAGGGTGAAGATACCACCTTTCGATAATAGCGACTAATGATTCTTGTCGAGTTATATGATTTCAGGAATAAATGTAGAAATGATATTTGCATCGCTATTATTTAGCGAATATTATAGCAAGGCATTAAAACAGGTCAATACATTGATCCGAGCCAGGTATGTGTAATAGAGTAATTATTCATTTAGAACGTAAGGTTCAATGAGCATTAAATGAAGTCTTAGATAGACAATGGGTTACTTAAATGGTTAAACCGAATGTTTTAAAAGAGGGTCATGGCGTTTCGAAAAGCATAATGACTTTTCGAACAAGATCATAACTCAAAAGAAGAATTATGGGTCAAACATGCTCTCAAAAGACCTTGTCGTAATTAAAAGACTAAAAAGGACCAAAACGCCCTTGTTAGCTAATTCGAACAAACAACCTTTAAAGGTTGTTTGGAAACGAGTTTTATGATTAGGTAAATACTTAGAATAAGTATAGAAGCTGAAAGAGGTATTATATTAGTCAAATGGCACTATTTGAGTTTTTGCCGTAAAATAATGATTCGAGAGGTAAAATTTGGTTTATATAGATCACCACATTAAACCCACCATAAATACAGTTGTGGTGGGAGATTATAGGATAAGAAATGTGGTGATGGAATGCTAGAAGCAATCGAAAGCGATTTTAGGCTCGAAAGTGCTTAAATACCCTTAACGGGTCAAAATAAGCATACGAGCGAAAACGGGTTTAAATTGTGTGATAAACTTGTGATTAGAACCTAAAATGGTAGATAACATTAATTTGAAGAAGTGTATGTGATATAGGAATCAAACAAATATGTTTGTTTGATAAAATGCATAAACGGGTTAAAATGCGATAAAAAGGTAACAAGTCGAAGGCTTAGAAGTCTCAAAATTTATTATGTTGGATGAATGTTTTATCTCTCAGATAGAGCCGAAGAACTATCAAATGGCTCTGAAGGATAATTCTTGGTGTGAGGCGATGCAAGAAGAGTTAGCTCAGTTCGACAAGTTAAAGGTGTGGAATTTGGTCGATCTTCCAAAAGGCCAACATGCAATCAACACGAAATGGGTTTTCAAGTGCAAGAAAGACGATAAGGGTGTCGTTGTCAGAAACAAAGCACGGTTGGTTGTTCAAGGCTTCAATCAGGAGGAAGGGATTGATTATACCGAAGTTTATGCACCGGTGGCAAGACTGGAAGCTATTTGTTTGTTTCTAGCCTTTGCTGCACACATGCGTATCAAAGTCTATCAGTTGGATGTGAAAAGCGCCTTCCTTTACGGGAAATTGCATGAAACTGTGTATGTGTCCCAACCACCGGGTTTCGAAGCTCCAGGGTTAGACAACAAAGTCTATTTGTTGGACAAGGCTCTCTATGGTCTCCATCAGGCCCCTCGAGCTCGGTACGAGACGTTATCAAAACATCTATTGGAGCATGGGTTCTCGCGTGGTGCAATTGACTCCACACTCTTCATTTTGAAGAAATGGGGAGATTTTCTGATTGTGCAAATTTACGTTGATGACATAATTTTTGGTTCTTCAAATGAAGAATTGTGTCGTGAGTTTGAGGCTGTGATGAAGTCAAAATTTGAAATGAGTGTGATGGGTGAGTTATCATTCTTTTTAGGTCTTCAAGTGAGTCAAGAAAAAACCGGGACGTACGTGCATCAGACAAAGTATGTCCACGAGATTCTCAAAAGATTTGGATTGGAAGATAGCTTACCCTATGACACGCCTCTCCCGACAAATCTCAAGCTTTCACCTGATAAGGAGAAAGATCCTGAAGTGGATCCGACTCTATATCGAGCAATGATAGGTTCACTGATGTATCTTACTGCTTCACGACCAGATATTATGTTCTCTGTTTGTTTTTGTGCTAGGTACCAATCAACTCCGAAGGAGTCTCACTTGAAAGCAGTCAAGTGTATTTTCAGATATCTGAAAGGGACGCCTAAGCTTGGATTGTGGTATCCAGCTGAAGGTGGTCTGGATTTGCTGGCGTATGCTGATGCAGACTTTGGAGGGTGCCCGATGAACAGAAAGTCAACCTCTGGCGGCGCACAACTTCTTGGGAACCGTCTTGTCTCTTGGCAATGCAAAAAGCAAGTTGTCGTTTCTCTATCCACGTGCGAGGCCGAGTACATTGCTGCATCAAGCTGTTGTGCTCAGGTCTTGTGGATTCAGCAGCAAATGAGGGACTGCGGTTTGAATTTTACTCGAACTCCTATTCTTGTCGATAACAACTCTGCCATTTCCATAACTAACAATCCAGTTAATCACTCACGCACTAAGCACATAGATGTTAGGCATCATTTCATTCGCGACTGTGCTGAGAAGGGTTTAATAGAAGTGGTTAGGGTAGACACCTTCGATAATCTTGTCGACCTGTTTACAAAGACATTCGATCGGGCTAGATTTGAAAATCTGGTCCGAATGATTGGCATGATCAACCCCGAGTAAAATGCTTTTCAAAACTCGCATAGAAACTTTATTTTATGTTTTCTGTACAGTTCTTACCGCTTTCGAAAAATTGAAAAACTCCAAAAACATTTTTCTTAGTTGTAGGATAAATTTCAGAAAAATACAAAAACATTTGAAAAATTTAAAATGAAGTCGTGTTGAGATATAAGGGAAATGATAGTACATCGGTTAGTCGTATCTAATGCAGGACTATGGTTATATAATCAATTAACCGTTAACTGTGACAGCTTCATTATATGTTGCTTCGGTAGGTTTTACGCGTAAATAAGAACCTGTCTTTGGTATATAAACATAATGAACTGCGTAACTTGTGTGGCACATCTCTCGGATATATGGTCTTGGTACCGTAATTTCGTTTGATAGATTGCCGAGGTTCTGAGATACGTGGTCTTTATGCTGTTTATCATCATGGTATCATGGTTGTTTCTTTTACCGAAAATAACGGGGACGCAAGTCTAGATCTTCCATGATACCATACATACGTGTAAATATCCTTAATTCATGATGCATTCGACCCAAATAAGTGATAAACAATCACATGTCCCACAAAATTATGCGGGAGTCAAGTTCGTCTCTCTGTCTGTACGATGGTACTAACCTGTTCACGGACTTGCTCCTATGCCCTTTGCATATGAAATTCAAGTTCCTCCTCAATAAGTGATTCTATCACAAAGGACTTGTTTTCAATTCCAAATAAGTGAGTATCTCACATTAGCTTATACGTCAAAAACAGATGATAAATGGTATACTCACCAGTAAGATGAACTCTCGTGCATACCTTGATACGGGAGTATATTCTGAGGTGGGTAAACATAGTTACAATCAGTTATTAATACACTTAATCGCATATCTCGAAAACAGTGTTTGAAAGCGTGCTAAAGCTTAAGTGGACCACAATACCGTTGAACGTCTTGAACTGTTAATATCATTCTAAAAGCTTAAACTGAAAAACTATGCTTCTTGTGTTGGATAATGACAGAAAAACCGATATGATCCCTTTGCTCCGATTTCACAAAAAAAAAAAAATTAGTGTAAATACGTTCGTAGGTTTAATTTCTTTATTCAGTCAAAAATTCAAAAACATCAAAAAGATTTTGCTTTCTCGTTTCTATGTGCGAGTTATCATTTTGAAAATTCTCTAAGGGTTGTGAACATTCTTTAATAAGGTGTTAAACATCAAGATAGGTAATCTTAAAATAAGTCTTTCTGTATAAAAATCGGTCGTGCAAGATCCATCTAAGTGTGTGGGTAATCACGTCATTTTAAGGTGTTTCGGTAAATCTGCTTCCAAGTTGTGATATTTTTCCAAAAGTATAAGTTTTGAAGTAAGTTGTTCTGAATGATCGTGTTTTGAAATACAAATTATTAAATATTGGTTGTTTAATATTTCAATTGTTGATTCCGGGGTATTGGAATTATTTTTTTTGGGATCCAGGTTTGGGCTGAGTATCTCCGGGGTTAAGATTCTTAATCCGGTGTTAAGTGTTTCAGGTCTGGATCGTTCATCACAAGATGGAAGATTTGAAGAAGCTGTGTGCATCTGGATCATTCATCTCAAGATGGAAGATTTGAAGAAGCTGTGTGCATCTGGATCATTCATCTCAAGATGGAAGATTTGAAGAAGCTGTGTGCGTCTGGATCGTTCATCTCAAGATGGAAGATTTGAAGAAACTAAGACGTCTGCCGTTGCATTCCTTTGAAGAAGATCAACCGTTAGCTGATCAATACATCAAAGTCGTGCAGTTCTGTGTGAAAAACCAGGCAGTGAGTACTCAAAGAAAGGATGAAGATCTCAAGACCAATGAAGACCATGCACTGATCAAGGGGGAGTTTGTTAATGCAATTTGGGTGATAAGTGCATGCCTTCCAATTTGTAGGGTCTTTATTGTACATGTATTGAAACTTAGTCCTAGTTTTATCCTTGAACATTTTGTCCAAGTTTTAGGTTAGTCCTTTTGTCTGAGTTTTGTTCAGGACAAAGGTCAGGGGTTTGGTTTAGGACTAGAGAAAGGGTTTATGTGTTGTTTCTCTTGTCCGTGTTTTGTGTAGTGTGTTTTGTCCGGGCTTCTAGTTTGTCTTGGAAGTCCGGGGTTTGCCTTGTATATATACCTTTATGTGGAATAGACAAGGCGGCGATTCTGTGTGATATTCTGTGCACCTTTCTAACCCTAATCATTGTGTGTGTGTTTGTCTGGCGGCTACTGTGTGTGTGACGTCATTCATCTTCCTCATCAAGAATACTCTGTGTATTCTTGATTTCTTTCACAAATCTTTGCATTCTAGTGTTTCATTTACAGTGGTTGATCATCAGGTGGATTCCGCACACCTGTTGGTTGCGTTAGCTGAGTGAGATCTTGGATTAGGAGGCCTTACACCGACCAAGTGTATGATCGAATGATAAATTCGACATAAAAGCATAGGATGGTTTAGTTGTAAATGATTATGACTAACCTAACCATCTTACAATTACAATGATAGTTTGACGCTTGGCAAGCTAGGTGAAAGCTTGGGGAAGGAAGCGGGTCAAACGAATCAAGAATGAAAGAAAAGCGTAATTCGGATGCGAGGTAAGTATGGCTTACACTAGTCTTATACTTTAGAATATTCTCTTATCGTATTAGTTACGAATAAGAAAAATACATAGTTGTGGTATGATGTTTCGGCGTGTAGACGTACGGAACAAGATAGTCGAGCATGACAAGAAACCATGTAGATGGTTCAAAAGGAGTTAAATCGGTAATTTGATCATTTTATGACAAATGGAAAATGAACTTTTAAATGGTTACCTTATAGGGTAAACTAAAACAAACAACAAGGGTAAAACGGTAAATTGGTCACGCGTCGGCCATAACTATTGGTTTTAAATGACACTTATGAAGTAAGCCTTAATAGGCCGAAAAGTGTTAGGGAATGATTTATAAGTAAAACGACCGCACGATGTAAATCGGAGCGAGTCATATAGTCGAGATGAGAATACATGTCATCTCGCTAATATAATCGGTCATTTAGACCAAACGGGTCAAAGGGTGAAGATACCACCTTTCGATAATAACGACTAATGATTCTTGTCGAGTTATATGATTTCAGGAATAAATGTAGAAATGATATTTGCATCGCTATTATTTAGCGAATATTATAGCAAGGCATTAAAACAGGTCAATACATTGATTCGAGCCAGGTATGTGTAATAGAGTAATTATTCATTTAGAACATAAGGTTCAATGAGCATTAAATGAAGTCTTAGATAGACAATGGGTTACTTAAATGGGCAAACCGAATGTTTTAAAAGAGGGTCATGGCGTTTTGAAAAGCATAATGACTTTTCGAACAAGATCATAACTCAAAAGAAGAATTATGGGTCAAACATGCTCTCAAAAGACCTTGTCGTAATTGAAAGACTAAAAAGGACCAAAACGCCCTTGTTAGCTAATTCGAACAAACAACCTTTAAAGGTTGTTTGGAAATGAGTTTTATGATTAGGTAAATACTTAGAATAAGTATAGAAGCTGAAAGAGGTATTATATTAGTCAAATGGCACTATTTGAGTTTTTGCCGTAAAATAATGATTCGAGAGGTAAAATTTGGTTTATATAGATCACCACATTAAACCCACCATAACTACAGTTGTGGTGGGAGATTATAGGATAAGAAATGTGGTGATGGAATGCTAGAAGCAATCGAAAGCGATTTTAGGCTCGAAAGTGCTTAAATACCCTTAACGGGTCAAAATAAGCATACGAGCGAAAACGGGTTTAAATTGTGTAATAAACTTGTGATTGGAACCTAAAATGGTAGATAACATTAATTTGAAGAAGTGTATGTGATATAGGAATCAAACAAATATGTTTGTTTGATAAAATGCATAAACGGGTTAAAATGCGATAAAAAGGTAACAAGTCGAAGGCTTAGAAGTCTCAAAATTTATTATGTTGGATGTTGGATTTTAACTCCATATGATGGAGAATTAAATTATGGACGCGTAGGAAAAAGAATCGGGTAAAACGGATTAAAAACGAGAGAGTTATGCTCGTTTCCGTGAAATCGGGTCATGCTGGGAATGTACAGCAACTGTTTAAGCAACAATCTGTGAAAAAGGGGCTAGGCGTCACGCGACGCCCCCTAGTTCTGGAAAAACCTTATTTTTTTGTTGTTTGACCCATGTAACTTGTTTAAACTATTTATTTAACTATCAAAACTAACTTTTAAGTTGGTTTTGATCATAGGTGATCGCCAAGAGTGCCTAGATGAAGATCAAGCTCGATGAGGAACCGAACACGATAAAATACAAGCTTCCGCGCAGCGTTTCGTCGTATCTTTTAAACGACGAATTCAATTACATTAACTTGTATAAACTTTTAAATTGTAAAAGTTTTAATTAACCTGTATTTACAATGTATATGAAACTATAATTACATGTGTATTTTCGTAAAGTGAACGAAAACTGTAAAGATGTAGTAAGGGTGTTACAAGTTGGTAATCAGAGCTCATGGTTTAAAAGTAAAGTGTGTTCGGTTCGAGGCTTGATCGCAAATCCGGTAAGTACATGTATACCAATGGTTTAGTATGATTAAAGTGTTGAGAACAACACATATGGTTATCGTGTAATACACGTTACACCAATAAAAACGATATAGAATAGATATAGTCAACGAAATTACACGCGTTGATGCGTATAGTAGAAAAGCCTTGTATTAAAATACGGATATCCTTTAATGTTGAAATTACTAATTGTTGTATATGTTTTAGTTGAAGGACACTCGCATACGAGGATAGCGAGAGTTTAACAAATCGCAGATTTGACAGAGGAACGGTCCAAAGAGTATGCTCATCAAGGACCTAAATCGCGTAACGGTCGCGAACAAGGCTAATGGCAAGAGGAGCCCGTTAGGGCAAAAATTACCAGGTGCACATTTTAAATTTAATTGCAACAAATAGTAATATGCAACAAATATGTAGAAATTGAAAGTTGCATATGTAGATTAAAAACTTGGGAAAACCCAAATAGAAAATGTATTCGGGATATTGTTTCCAAGAGAAACAAATAGAGACATTACTTACATAGGGCGTTGTAACACCTCGTAAAATCACGTCCAATAAAGTATTGACACGTGTAATAAACCCTAATAAAATCAAACCTTGAATATAAGGGACTAATTTTTCGAAAAATCGAAAAACATTAATTATGAAAGAACTGGAAGTATTATCATACCTAAAATAAACTTCTAAATAACCTTTTATGGTTTTATATTCACAAATGAGTCACTTGTTAATCAAGGGGTAAAAGCGTCAACATGTAAATTCTTACCTCTGAGTGACCTTTTAACAAACCGAGAGCCTCATGATATTTGATTATACTCTCGGGAATGCCAATCATTGGCCATCCAAGGCTTTTATGCCCAAAAGTGAAGTTACGCGCAACTTTGCAAGTATAGGGGACTAAAAGTGTCAATATGTTTAATTATACCTCTGAATGACCTTTTATCGAGCCCGAAGCATTATGATGTTTAATGATACTTTCAAGAATGCCCAATATGGATTATATGAGGCTTCAATGATGTTCAATGATGAGTTACGCAAGTTTGCGCATTAGAAGGACCTAAAGCGTCAAACTGCTAAAGTATACCGATTCGTATGTTATCTGACCTCCTGGAATATGACCATGAGGTAAAAATACCATAATTATCCCTAATATAGCTTAGATATAGGCTTAGAGGTGTTTGGTGCGCACAATTAAACTTTTAAGTCATGCTGGGACTAAAAGTGTCAAGAAGCGCACAAGTTTGCGTTTACACGCATAACTTACATTCTGAATATTCCCGGACACTCAAAAAATTTATTTAAGCACTAAAATATTTTATTTTAGTGTTTGGTTTGATAAAATTCCATTTGTCGCGTCGTTTGGATTGTTTTTCGCGCCCGTCCGTGTTTCGTCGTAATTAGCCAAACAACGTGACCGTACGACCAAAAGAACCGACATCCGGCATATTTTTGAGCATGTTTCATGTTCTCTATGCTTAGGCATCATTATAAAGCCTTAAAAATGGTTTAACGGGCTTTAGAGGTGTCGGAAATCAAGTTTGGAAGTCCAGGGGCCAAAACTGTCAACATTTGAAAAATTCTGTTTGCTGGCCAAAGGCTTGCGTACCTCAACACTGTGGTTGTTACGGTGCGCAAGCAAGCCCCAGATGCAGCAACTCATTTTCTGTTGCCTGTTCAACCTTTCAAACGACATGTCTTGCCCTTTAACACTTCCAGGAGTTGCCTAAACTGATTTTTAGCCCTTAGGGACATGTGTTGATGATTCATGGTCCATAATAGCTTGAGTTGTCAACAATCTAAGGTGTTTGAAATCACTATAAAAGGCCTTCAATGTTGCAACATTCTTGCATTCATTCCATCTGCAATTGTGGGACTTTCTTGAGCTCAAGAGCAGACACCAAGCATCCCTAATCATGATTAGGACTTTGGTAAACACCCTTGACCTTCCTTGATTAAGTTTTGCTTAGTAATTAGCTTAAAAGTCAAATCATCGTAATTAACGGTTAACTTAGCGATTAATCACTAATGGTCCAGTGATTAGTCGAATTGAAAGTAGTTATAAGTTGGTAATTATGTTGGATCTGAGTTTGGTTTTGATTGTATTTTCTGTTTGAATTATGATGGAAATGGATGAGTTGTGCAGCGGAATTAATATGGAAACAAACTTTGCATACAATCAAATGAGAGTATTGCCTTGATCAAGACATTTTCAACAGAGAACCGAATGATTGAATTTAATTCCAACAACGATTACAAAGTAATGTTTGAATACAAACTCCCCCTCAGCCAGAGCTCAGTTGTTTGTTCGTGCAAAGAAGACGGTGTTGCAAAGAGCTGATAGAACAGTACAGAGTACTGAACTATTTATAGGCACTAGTAAACCACTGAGCATCTTAGCTGACGTCACCATGAAAGTGACATCTAACCTCCTAACAAACTCTAACCTCTGACCTATACAAACACTGCTATACAAACTACTGATATTACATTACATTGCATAAAGACAACTATACTACTGCTGCAACCTTCCACTGCTGTGAACCCAGCAGTACTTGTCCGGATCAGTACTACTTGACTCAAGGCAGTAGATTGAATCAGCAGAGCTTTGGTCTTCCATCAGTCTTTAACTTTGGGCAGTAGTTGTAAGACAACACTTTGCAAGATCAGTAGATAGGAGGTCAGCAGATGTTGAAGTTCACTTTCAAGGGGAGAGACTTGATCATATCATCTGTTTATTCTGGAGCCACTGCGCTGATCCAGTTTTGGCTTTCATTATCTGTTCCTCTGATCGGGTTCAATCCCAACAATCTCCCCTTGGAACAGATAATGCCAAAACACTTCATTATTGTGGAACTTTATTGCCTCATTAACAGCTCCCTTATCTGCCCTTTAAGTTGCAGCTCAAAGTCTAAGGCATCTGTATCATCTTCATCCCTTTCAAGAGGAAGAACAAGGAGATCCTGCATATCTTCAAGACTTAGGCCAAGTGCTTGTTCCCTTGTTATTTTCTTCTCTTCTCCACCAGACCTGAACAGAGTCAATACATGGGTCTGTTTTTCAGTTGCCCACTTTAGTACTTTTGAGCCTGGTGGGTTTCTTGGGAGATTTTTATTTGTTGAGGAGTTTGGTGATGCTGGCCTATTCATGACTGGTTGAGCAGTGTTTGCAGGTTGATTCAATTCAAGAGTTTCTATAATCATTTTCTTAATGCCCTCTTTCACAAGTTCATCACCTATTATTAGCTCTTGAATTGTTTCAGCTCTCAGAGGTGTTTGTGGCCTTCTTTTGAAGATGGCTGAACCTGCTGGAGCAGTGGATCTCCTGATCTGCAGTTTTGATGGTCTTTTAGAAACCTCTGCTTTAGGATAGACAGGCTTTTGGGGAACACGTGGATCTTTCTTTCTTAGTTCCTCCAACTTTTTGTAAGTAGCCCTGACCACATCTTCTTTCCATCTAGCAATTTGTCTCTTGTTTCCATATTCAGCAGCAACCAATTCCTCTTTCATTCTTTTCAACTCTACCTGTTTATCAGGCACATTCTTTTTAAACTTTGCCTAGTTAGGAGGAGTGTGAGTGACCTTCCTTTTAATCAAGTCTTGAATTCTTGCTGCTTCGTTTTCAAGCTCAGGAACAGTCCACTCTTTGTACATGTATCTCTCTCCTTTGTATTCCTTGTGAGCCATGATGCTTTCAATGTAGTCTTTTTTCAAAGTTTCAGTTGCTCTTTCTGAGATTTGTTGACTGACATTTTTTGCAAATTGTTCTAGGGATCTGACCTGTGTGAGCAGATATTGATACTTTCGTGAAATTTCTTTGTCAGATTTCCCTTGTGTGTTTCTTTTTGAGATATCCTCTGCTTGCTTGGCCCTGATTTCCAAATATTCATCAACATTTTTAGGCCTGGGATATCCCTGAATTGATGGCAAACTCCTTTTGGCAGGGTCATCCTCATAATAGAAAGATTTTATTTCATCTCCTTACAGCTGCTAGTTCAAGAGGAAATTGAGCACCTGCAGGAGGTAAGGGTTTGTGCATTTGAACTGAAGAGAGAGGAATAGGTTTTGGTATTGTGATAAGAGCTAAAGATTTTGAAGATGTTTGTGGTGGTGAAGTGTCATCATCTTTGAGAATTAGCCTTCTCCTCTTTGTTTGAGAAGGGGCTGATGATGTTTTAGATGGAACAGTGGTGGTGGATGTAGTGGCAGTGGTTTGTGATTGACTGACAGTTGTTGAAACAACTGGTGTTCCAACCACTATTGTCATTACAGCAGATGTTGTAACAACTGCTGTCTTCTGCCTTTTGGCAGGAGGTGATTTTGTTGTTGGTGGTGATGGTGGTAAAGCAGTGGATCTGGTGTGTGTTGAAGTGGGAGCAGATGTTGAAACCACTGAAGTACCAACTGTAGTTGATACAACAGGAGTTACAGCAGCTGTTTTAGGTGGTGGTTTTGGAGCAGACTTTGAACGTCTGGTTGGTATGGATTTGGGTTGCCTTACTCTTCTAGTAGGCTTCTTCTTTTCATCAACAAGATTTTCATCATCTTTTGACCCTAAAGTACCCTGATCCGGATAATCTACCCTGGCTTTCTTTTTGGCCTCTCTATCCCTTTTGACGCTTGCAACTGCTTCTGCCAGTGCATTTATGGTCACATCAATTTTCTTGCTACCATCTGGCAGAGGGATATTTTTGGTCATGTTTGCATTTTCTGGTTCAATAAAGAGACCATCATCTATTCCCTTTTTCTTCCATTCCTGAAGTTTCTCCCCCCTTTTTGGCATTATCTGGGGGGAGTTGATCAATAAAGAGGACTGTTGGAGGAGCAGTGCCAGTGGTATGCTGGATATGAGTTTTTAGAGCCTTTAGATCAGCCTGGGTGTTCTTGAACCTTGACTCCATTGCATTTCTCAGCTGTAGGACATGTTTTTCATGTTGCTGATCTGCTATTTTTGCTTGTTGATGGAGAAAAGGTTGAAATAGATTCCAGAGCTCATTTGTAGCAGGTGCCTGTTGTGGAACAGGTGCTTGAGGTGGAACAGCAGTGGATTGTACCTTTTGTACTTGTAACAACTGTTGTAGCATGTCTTTGAGTTCTGCAACAGAGTTATCAAGCATTTCAACATGATCCGTCAATTTCTGGTACTTTAAACCATCACCCAATTTAATGGGATCATCTGATTTCCCACTAACAGTGGTTTTATCAGTGGTTGAGGTAGGGAGTATACTCCAAACATTAACCACTGATGCCCCTTTTTCTTGGTACTGGGGTCTTCTCCCTTCAACACTTGACAATCTTTTGATGGTGCCAGAGGACAAGAAAAGGCCACTGGTAGATGTCAGAGGTGCTATAGAAGGAATTGCCTCCAAGGAAGTCTTATTCTTGTAACCACTGTCCAAATGTAAACCTGTAGGTTCAACAGTTGTAGTGGCTGCTTCACTTGGATTACCATCGAGAGTTACTTGGAACTCAAGGGGTGTAACCTCCTCAGGTTGTGTTGGTGGGTTAGCAAAGAATGATACATCAGGCTCAGTCATTTGTTGAGGCATATTCTCATTAACAGGTGATTGAGAAGGACTGGGTAATGCCTGGTTCAAATCTATTGCATCCAACAAAAGTTGTGCTTTTGGTGGAATTGTGGATGTGAGGTTGGGTGTAGAAAGAGAATTTGCCCTGGGCATTGGGCTGTGGATGATGGGAACGAGTGTTTCCAGAGCATCATATTGTGGAGTCCCTACGAGTACAACCTGTTCTTTTTGAGAAGAAGCAGGAGGAGTTTCGGTTATGGGTTGAGATATTTTGACCAACTGCTGTGAGGAAGTAGCAGCAGTGGTTGCGTGTGACTTTTGTTTTGTCACTGGCAGTTGCTATGGTATCTCATCCTCCAGAGGTGCCTTTTTGATTGGTTTGGGGGGTTTTTAATTTTTCTTTTTGTTTGGCTTTTTGGGATTTGTAGGTGTGGGTTTCAAAACAGTTGTCTTGCTGCTTTGATCACCTTGAGCAGTGGGCTCAGCAGCAGATACCTGAGGAGCAGTGGTAGCTGCTAAATTCTGCTCAGGCACCTCTGCTTGCGTTTTGCAAGGTGTTAGCATTCTTGTGAAAGTTTCAGTTGTTAAACTGTTTATTTGACAATAATCACCTTGATTTATTGCAGCTAAATCATCCTTACTGAATTTCTTTTCAAAATAGTAACTTAAAAACCTTGGAAACAGTAAGAATGATTTAGTTTCAACATTGTTAACCAAATCTTTAAAGATTTCCCGAGAATAGTTAAAATTTTCTTCTTGAAGAATTGCATATCCCAGATTTTGAATCTTTAAAGGGATTTCATTGAAAGAAGTGGTTTTGTTTGAAACACATAGTAGGAGGGTATGAAATAAAAATCTGGTTGCAGAAGGAAAATAACCTTTTTGTAAGGTAAGTTTCTTCATCATTGTGGCTTCATACCCTCTCTCAATGAAGTCAGTTTGTAACTCGTTTTTAGTGAAAGAAGTTTTATCTTCCTGATCATCAAGTTGAAAGACCTCTGAAATGGATTGTGGCATGATTTGGACAGCTTTACCCTTTATAGAAGAGTGTATGGTGGTTGCAGTGTCTCCTTGTTTTTCAAGGGTTGCATTCTTCCAGAACTCTCTTTGGGTCGCCAAATAGATTGGTGCATCGGCGGTTAACAAAGTTTTGTACTTTGATTTTGCCATGGTGTCAATGACGGAATCGAAAACATTGGTGGTTCCTGGTTTTGTGAGAAGACCCAGGAGATTGTGAGATGGTTTATATGGGATTTCAGTGGAGATTGCCTTTTGAGAGGCTGTTTTCAATGATGATTTGGAAGTGGGTTTTGCAGATGGCTTCGATTTTGTCATTTTGAAGATGATAATCGAAGAAATTTGTGAAGGATGAGATGAAAAACTGCTTTGAGAAGAGAATTTTTAAGAATTCAATTCGACAGTAAAACCCTGTTTTGGTGGTGAGTGGGGGTTTTTATAGGGAAGAAAGTGAATGCTAACGTGGCAGCTGTTACAAATGGTCTGACCACTATGTACTGCCCACGTGACAACCCCAGGTGAAAGTGAAGGATAGTACTTTTATGAAAGTGACTGATGAAGGCAGTGGTATTAAAGGAGTGGATGATTTTCACTATCAGTGGATAAGGCACTGCTTTTGAACAACAGAGTTTATCAAAGGAATGAGAGAACAGGGGTTGACTTTCAGTAGTGGACAGACTTTTGAAGTAGAGCAGACTTTTGAACAACCAGTGGTTATGGCAGACTTTTAAGGATTTTAATGAAAATTTCATTGTTAGCTATTTTTAAGGATGGATTTTTGATTTTCTGAAAACATTTTGTTGCTTTTATTCATAGAAAAACAAGATGTTGCTTGTTATTCCATGTTCAGCATCCCAATCCTAGAGACCAAGCTTTCAAAAGTGGCTGTATCAAGTGCTTTTGTGAGCACATCTGCCAGCTGGTCTTTAGTTGGGACATGATGCAGAGAAATCAAACCTTTTTCATAGCAATCCCTCACAAAGTGATGTCTGATGTCGATGTGTTTGGTGGTAGAGTGGGAAACTGGATTTTTGATGATATTTTCTGCTGCCTGGCTGTCCAACATGAGTGGTGTCTTTAAGGCAGTTATACCAAAATCCAGTAACTGATTTTGAAGCCACAGGAGTTGGGCTGTACAGCTTGCAGCAGCAATGTATTCAGCCTCAGCAGTGGATGTTGAAACTGCTGCTTGCTTTTTGCTTTGCCAAGAAACCAAGCAATCACTTAGAAACTGGCACCCTCCTGAAGTGGACTTCCTTGTGGTGTGACATCCAGCAAAGTCACTATCTGAAAAACCTGAAAGCTTGATGTTCCCATTAGTTGGATACCAGATACCAAGTGTGGGAGCACCTTTTATGTATCTGAAGATCCTTTTTACAGCAATGAGATTTGATTTTCTGGGAGCTGATTGACTTCTTGCACAGACACATGTTGCAAACATGATGTCTGGTCTAGATGCAGTTAGGTACAATAAAGACCCAATCATGCTTCTATAAAATGTTTGGTCAATCAGCTCATCTTTTTCATCAGACATGACCAGCTTATTTGTTGCCATGGGTGTGCTGCATGGTTTACAATCATTCATATCAAATTTGGTCAAAAGTTCTTTAGCATATTTGCTTTGATGAATGAAAGTTCCATTTTGCATTTGCTGTACTTGGAGACCAAGAAAGCATTGCAGCTCACCCATTGCACTCATTTCAAACTCAGTTGTCATGAGTTCTCTAAACTCTTCACACATTTTGTTGCATGTGCTTCCAAAAATAATGTCATCCACATAAATTTGGACAATCATTAAATCCTTCCCTCTCCATTTAAGAAAAGTGTTTTATCAATGGTACCTCTTTTGAAACCATTTGAGAGTAGAAAGTTGGAAAGAGTTTCATACCAGGCTCTTGGTGCTTGTTTCAAGCCATACAAGGCTTTGTTCAGCCTGTAGACATGATCTGGATAAAATGGATCCTCAAAGCCTGGAGGTTGACACACATACACCTCTTCTTGAATTGTACCATAGAGGAAGGCACTTTTGATATCCATTTGAAACACCTTCATGGTGTGGTTGACAGCAAAGGCCAGGAACAGTCTAATGGCTTCCAATCTTGAAACAGGGGCGAATGTTTCATCATAATCAATCCCCTCTTCCTGTCTGTAACCTTGAACCACAAGCCTGGCTTTATTCTTGACAACAATGCCCCTTTCATCAGTTTTGTTCTTGAAGACCCACTTTGTGCCAATGGGACTAACATCTTCTGGCAGTGGTACAAGCTCCCATACTTGTTGTCTTTTGAACTGTTGGAGCTCTTCTTACATAGCTTCTACCCAGCTGTTGTCTTTCAGTGCCTCTTGGTACTTGACTGGCTGATGGAGTGATAGAAAACCAGCAAAAAGACAAATGTTTTGGGTTTGGCTTCTTGTGAGCACCCCTTCATTGATGTTACCAATGATTTGATCAGGTGGATGAGATCTCAAGAAAATTAAATCTCCTTGGTATGGTATGATGGCATTTGTTGGTGAGGGCTGCAAATGTGTATCATCTGAGCTAACCACTGCTGGTGGCTTTGATGACCCAGCAGTGGCATCAAAAGGTGGTGGAATAGGAGGTAATGAAGTGGACACCTGCTGACTTTTATCCTCTGTTTGGGGACTTTTGTCAGCAGTGTTTGAGGATGTGGAAGCAATGGTTGATGGGCTACTTTGGTCAACAACTGTTGAGGTAGCAGTGGTTGAGCTTTGACAGCTGTTTTGAACAGCTGATGCTTTTCCCATTATGGCAGACCTTTGAGGGATGATGATTTCATACCCATAGTCTGGTGTTGAATCCTCTGATGGACCTGCACAGTTAGTCTTGACAGCAGTATTTTCAAAAGTAAATTTTTCCAGATCAAACAGATCTGCAGGATTTGCTTGGATTTTCATTGATGAAAGTTCATTGAACTTTACATTCAAAGTCTCCTCCACTGCCTTGGTCCGTGTATTAAACACTTTGTAGGCCTTGGCAGTGGTTGAGTATCCCAGATGATAACCACAATCAATTTTGGCTGCAAATTTTGAAATGGAATCTTTTAAGTTCAGAATAAAGCATGGGCAGCCAAACACTTTGAAGTATGAGATCAGTGGTTTGATTTTATACAGAATTTCATAAGCAGTCTTTTTGTGCCTGGGGTTTATTAAAACTCTGTTCTGGACATAGCAAGCAGTGTTTACTGCCTCTGCCCAGAAAGTTAATGGCAAACCGGAATCAGCAAGCATGGTTCTGGCAGCCTCAATCAAAGTTCTATTCTTTCTTTCAATTGCCCCATTTTGCTCTGGTATTCTAGGGATGCTGTACTGCCTTACAATCCCTTTCTTCACACAGAAGGCATCCAACTCCTTATTTTTAAATTCTGTGCCATTGTCACTCCTGAAGCTTTTCACTGGTAGGTCAAATTGCTTTTCAACCTGTGTCACAAAGTCTTGCAAAATGCCTGCAGTCTCATCTTTTGAGTGTAAAAAGAAAGTCCATGTAAACCTAGAAAAGTCATCAACAATAACCAAACAATATCTTTTCTTCTTGAGACTCATGACTTGAACTGGGCCAAACAAATCCATGTGTAGCATTTGCAAACACTGGGTTGTTTTGGACTCTTCAATGGACTTATAAAAACTTTTATGCTGTTTTCCTTTTAAACAGGAAATGCAATGTTCAGGACATGAAAACAATTTTTGTGGTAGGCCTCTCACCAAACCATTTTTTGAAATTTCAGTGATTGTCTTAAGATTTGTGTGCCCCAGTCTTCTGTGCCAAAGTTCTGTCTCTTTGTTAGAGGCAGCTGAGAACAGACATACATCAGCTCTGGGACACTCTTTTGACATATCAACAACATAAACATTGCCACTTCTTTGAGCAACAAGTTTTGTTTGACCAGTGTTTATTATTGCTTCAATCTTTTTGACCATTTCTGGTCCAACAATCCTACAACACTCCTTTGTGAAGAATGACCCATTACCCTTGTCACTCATTTGTGAGACACTCAGGAGGTTGAATTTTAGACTGTCTATCAGATTGACATTTTCAAATTTTATATTTCCAGATTGTACTGTACCAGACCCCAGAACTTTCCCTTTACAGTTATTCCCAAAGGATATATCACCCCCTCCATGAATTTTGAAATCTTTGAGTAGGGCTTTACATCCAGTCATGTGCCTGGAGCCTCCACTATCAACATACCAAAGGCTATCTAAACAGGCAGAAGCTCCCTGCACATGAAGTAAAAGGATTAGTTCATTAGGGTTTCCAAAGCCAATAAGGCTTTGGATGGGGTCTCAACAGTGTCTGAGATGGATGCACATTGATGGACAGTGGTTAGGTCAGGGGTTTGGACAGTTTTAGTACTGTTTCTTGCTAACCACTACTGGGGGTCTTGACCAATCACCTGTTGGTACCCAAAAGGATGTCTGTTCACTTTTGGTTTAGAGGGCCTTTTGTAGGTCTCATAAACGTGTGGAATCCTTTGGTAAGACTGTTTTTCCTTGCCTTTTCTGAACTGATTGGCAGGGGGTGCATTAGTAACCTGAACATCTCTTTTGATAGATGTTTGGTTCAGCTGTTTTGTGATAGCTGTTTGAACTGGCACAAACAGTGGTTGGTTTTTGGTGAATTTGACAGATGATGTTAATGGACTCAAGGATGTTTTAGCAATGTACTCGTTCTTTTTCACATCAAAGTTTTTGAGATACACACATGCTTGAGTTTTGTGGTTTGATTTACCACAAACAATGCAGCTTTCAGCTGGAATAATGACACTTGTTTTGTTTAAATCATAAGCTTTTAAATGGAAAAAATCTTTTGTTAGATGATTCCTTTTCTCACAGAATTCACAAAACAGGTTATTGATCTTTTCTTTCTTCTTTCTCTTTTCGGACTCCTTTGCAGCAGAGGTTTTAACCTCTGTTGGGATGTCCTTGAGAGGAATGACTTTAGCTTTTGGAGCTTTAGCACCATCAGTTGATGTAAAGTCCATGGGCTTGAAATTTTCAAGAATATCACACTCATCAGACCATTTTGGTTTAAACTGATAATTTTCAAGCTCCTCAAAAGTAGAGGAACCCATTGGTCTGTCAAGTATGATTTTGTTACCAAGTTTGTCAGTGATTTTCACTTCTTGGCCATTCTTGTTTGTGGGGATGAACTCAGTGGTTACATCAGTGGTTTGAGCAGATTTTTCAAAAGCAGTGTTTTCATCATCATGTTTTCTATAATCAACACCAAATTTTACATTGCTTTTAATCTGTTTTTCAAGCATAACCTCATACCCTTTGCATGATTCCACCCATTTTTCACAGGTAATCTGGGTGGACTCTAACTCCTTTTTACAAACTTGGTATTTTTCTACCATAGTTTGGAGTTGAGTTTTGGTTATGCTCTGTTCTTCTTTAAGACTATTGATCTCTTTCTCTTTTTCAGTCAATTTGTTTTTAAATTCTTTTAAAGAACTTTCAAATTTGACTTCATCAATTAAGATTTTGTTTCGAAGGTTTTCATTCACCTCTTTAATGTTAGCAAAAGCAATAATGCAATTGTCAGAACACAGTTTTTCAAGAACTTGAGGAGATACCTTGGCAGCAGCCATCATTGCACAATCACATTGATGATTTTCTTCATCATCAGCTCTATCTTCCTTCTCACCTGCTTTCTTTTCTTCCTCTTCTTCTTTGTCCTCTTTGGACCACGGGTCTGTTAGTGGTTCAATCAGGGTTTCTGAATTTTCTTCCAACAGCAGTTCACTAGCAACTGCATTAACAACTGCTTCAGCCACCTCAACCACTGTTTCATCACTTAGCTGTTCACCTTCAGTTTCAATTCCCTCTGGTATTGACTCTAATGCCATCAAACAAAATTCATCATTAGAAGATTCATTAGAAGCATAGAGTGCAAAATTTTCATCACTAAGCTCATCAGGCATGCTGCTCCAGTCAACAAAGCCTTGAGTGAAAAAACTTTGCTGATCTGGTTGTACCACTACTGGAGCAGTAGTTTGAGGTGCAGGTTGCACTTGTGCCTGGGGGACAGGGGTTTGAACATATTGAATCTGTGGAACAGTGGTTTGGACATAATGCACAGGCACAGGGGCAGCAGCATAATGAGCAGTTGTGACAACTCGAATTTCCGACTTTCTTTATTCGCATTTAATGCACGTTGACTTTGACTATTTAGTTGTGATATGATAAAACCTAGTGTGTTTGCATGGTTATGTGTGATTGTATATCATGTGTACTGTTTGTAGAACTTAAACTGTTAAGAACCCGACGAAACACAAGGCTGTTTCGCCATAACCCATTCCGACGAAACAGGCTGTTTCGCCATGAACACTCCGACGAAACAGAAGTTTGTTTCGCCGGCCCAGTAATTCACGAAGCCCAGTTCGGGCCCAGCTTGTTATTTCGGGTTTTAAAACGTGTAACAGCCTCAGTTTCACACATTTTATCATAACAATCGAAACCCTAGAGCCCTTCTCTCCTGTGTGACGGCAGTTGGAGCTTCTCGAAGATATCCTTAGCGATCGATTCGTATTCCTCTTATCTCGGTTAGTCGTGTGTATGTTAATCGGTTTCTTGATTCTGTACCATCTCGATTCATGTTTGTGTAAATGATTGATGCGTGTTATTGCTGCGATTCTAGTATGACGGTGATATAGATTTCGATTATGTATGATGTAGTAGGATTTATATAAAATGGTATGAGAAATTTAATACAATCGAGTGCTCGGTTCTGGATATTGTTATTATGCTCTGATTATGAATCCAAATTAGTATCTTGATAGGGTACAATGATATGATGTTGTATGTTGATATGTTATACACATAAACTAGGGTTTATGCTAGACAATGACTCTGGGATGATTGATTTATGATGATTCGATATGCACATTGGCCTTCGTATGATTTCTGTTATTGATGACGGCTGCTAGAAGGATTAGGGTTTATGTGTTATTCGCATCTGCTGTAACTGATGTCTGCGAAACAGACATCCGACGAAACAGGACTCCCGGCGAAACAGAATGTGTTTCGCCAAGAGTCATCGACGAATTAGAATCCTGTTTCGCCAAACAAGGCCACGACGAAACAGAATGTGTTTCGTCAATTTGTGTTTCGCCGAAAGTGTGTTTCGCCAACTTATGTGTTTCGCCATTATGTGTGTTTCGCCGAATAGCTGATCTGTGCAGGAACTTGGGTTAATTCTGTTAAGCATTAACTGGAATATTTAACTGCTGTTAAGTGTAACCATCTTGTATATGATTGTGATTACGTGCTACATGTTTATACGTGAACAAATTGAACACAAACTGATTTCACATACGTGCCTACTTTAGGACGCGATTGATTACTTGTGAGCATACACTTAGCATACTGAGCAAACCAAGGTGAGTTCACACTCTTACCAAGGCATGGGATTCCCCGGTGGGTTGGGAATGGGATTGAATGATTACTTGCACTTACATCAACACTAGACTACTTACCACGGTCCTCGGTTGGGAAGGATGCCTGTGCCAAATTCTACGCAAAGCCTACGTACTGTCCTCGGATTGGGAAGGACACCAGCACTAAACCTACGTAAAACATACGTACTACCGTCCTCGGATTGGGAAGGACGCCAACGCTAAACCTACGTACTCGCTACGTACTGTCCTCGGTTGGGAAGGGCACTTACGTAAAACCTACGTAAACTTATACTCACTACTATCCTCGGATTGGGAAGGATACTTATGGATAAAACTAGTCTAGTAACTTACAACATGGGAAGCCCCCACTAATTGAACTTACAACATGGGAAGCCCCCACCAATAGAACGTACTATCGGCCCAGTAGAGCCACATGTTACATACGAACTTACTATTACGCATTTACTTTCTGTGAACTCGCTCAACTAGTTGTTGATCCTCTGTTACATGCCTTGCAGGTCGTTAGATACATGGAGCTTGCACAGGAAGGAGCAGGTCGTTGTGGGATACGGATCGTAGACGATATTTGAACTTATAACTTATTTTGGGTTTTCATTATTATGCTTCCGCTACTTAAACAATGTTTGGTTATGAACATCAGTCATGTCAGGATGAATTACCTTTTCCTACTTTTACACTTAAATACTATGTTTGATATGATTGATGGCTTGATCCTGGTCAGTCACGCCTCCAAGCGGTGATACTCCGCGGGTGGATTTTGGGGGTGTGACAGCAGTGTTAACATGAGCTGCAGGGGTATATTGGGTATAATGCACAGTGCTTTGATTTTGAGGTCTAGGGTTTGAGCTAGGATGAGTGATTATAGGACCAGTAGTTTGACTCCTGCATTCCCTAGCGAAATGACCTAGCCTATTGCACTTGTAACACTTGATTTTCGATTTATCCAACCCAACCCTTAGATTCCCATGTAACCCTAGGAACTTTCTCCCTGTTCTTTTGTAGAATTTTCTTGTTCTCACACTAAGCAAAGCCAACTGATGTAAAATGTCCATCTCCTCTAAGTCAGTGGGATCAAAATGTTGCAAATCATTGAGTTAAAAGCACAATTTATCTGACACCTGGTTTTCAGTGTTTGCAGTGAACGCATAGTTTGCAGAGTGAGGATCAGGGTTGGTAAAGTTACCACCAGATGTTATATCAATGAAATGATCATAACCCTGTTCCTTACTACTGCTACCAGATTCTTCCTGACCCAGAAGAGCTGTGCTACCGAATAAGTAATCATCAGTAGCTTTCCCAGACTCTTGCAGCTTCTTTTTCTGGTTCAACTCCCTTTCATAGGTCAGGAGTCTACCATGAAGTTGGTTCAGGGTCAGATCTTTGAACTCAACAGAGTTTCTAGTCACAAATGCAATTTTGGCTTTCATCAGTTTATTCTGGAACCACTGCGCTGATCCAGTTTTGGCTTTCATTATCTGTTCCTCTGATCGGGTTCAATCCCAACAAATTATGTGGGTAATAAACCCTTAAAAGGGTTTCCCCTGATTCGCACTCTAACTAGGTCAAATGTCGGGTCAAACTTGTTATTAAAAAGTCAACAGGATACTTAAATTCTAATTTATGCATAATTAGCAATGTAGAACACATACAACCTGTTTGATCATTAATATAACTTGGTAATTAGTATAAGAACATGTCTAAACATGTTCAACCCGACAATTTTATGTTTAGACCCGGTTCGGAACCGAAAGTCGCAAAGCTTTGACTTTTGCTTTGACTTCAGTTCTGATATGTTTTGGTATGATTTAGAAATACCTTAGAGCTTCATTTGGACCAGGTTACATGCTAGTATAACCCTCTGTGATTATACACCTCGGATCATTAGTTATCCAATTAATATGCATGATCCCGTTAATTGCTCATATGTTGACCATTATGCCCTGTTCACCTTAAAACGTGATATTTGAAAATGTAAAAGAGTAGAAACTTTAATTACTGATATATAAACTTGTATGCAAAGTTTGACATCAGTTTGAGGTGTAGAATAAGAGTTATGCTCATTAGCGTAAATTGAAAGCTTTTTGTTAATTAAACGGCGAAATTAGCGTATAGCCTAGTTAAGCCTACTTTTTGATATCAAACTTATTACCCACTGATGTAATATATTATTTTGGGATTTTTGAAGATTTTTAATTAATTTTAGGCTGAGCATAACTTATAGTCGTAGGCTTAATCCGGTAATTGTCGGTTTTGCCCTTACGGGCTATAAAATGAGTTTTACATATCTAATTGAATCCAAACCTTTTTCTACTGATCACATATGATAAATAAATTATTTTAAGCCTTTTGGAATAATAAAAATGTCAGCTTTAGGTATAGAACCCGGAAACGGCTTTTAATCGCCTTTTTAAGCGTTTTTAATGCATAGTATGTACTAAAACTAATTTAAACATACACGGGTTGATACCTACTGATATTTTAGGCAAATTATAATATTTTAACAGTAAGCAAAGGTTGATAAACTCAGACTTCAGTTTTGAGCTTTTCGACTTATGTGAAATTACCAAAATGCCAATACGGTACATAGTTTGGTTATAATTTATAAATTTAACATATATACTTTACCCTACTGTTATAACTTATCAAATTGAGTATGTTTGCTGATTACATCTGACCTGTAACTCAGTTAAACACTTAAACTCTTTTATAACCTTTTAAATGACCAAACTACCCCTACGGGGCATAGTTTGTGTTTAAATTCGTTTCGGGCATAATAAAAGACATCTTACTGATGTCACAACATATTTGGGGCATATTAACTTAGAAAACCTGTATATGGCTCTCATGAATACCTGTTACGCTTATTACGCGTACGGTTCGGTTTATGTAACTAGTTTACATAAATTAGCCGAAACGGGTCAAACCTTATCGGTTTTATCTCAAAATCCAGAGTGTGAATGAAATACCCATATTAAGCAAGTCTCTGAATGTTTCGGGTCTAAATCACATTCTATCCGGTCTTCGCTTAATCGTACGTATGAACCGTATCTTTGAAACTAACCGGTCTAAGCTTAAGCCTAACGAAAGACCCGTTAGGATTCTAATAGGTTATTATAAACCTTCGTTCCAGATTAGGAGGACCAGTAAAAGGTACTTGCAATTTGCTATTTGTGAATTATACTTTGCTCAGGTAAATACTTTTAACTTATTTTCCCTATACGGGCTTAGGTTACGGTATATAAAATACCGCTTGGTTGGGCATCAAATCTTCCATCGCTTAGGTGGTTAATTGAATAATTTGATCGGCCCGTTTAAACAGTCTTGTTTGCTTAAAAGCCTTTGGGGGGGTTAATGACCATGTCTCGGATATCCCTGGCATCATTTTACGAAATGGCCACGACTTAAGCGCGGGGTGTAGGCGTACACCCGTCAGTGCACAAAAGAATAATGTGGTGTGTCTATTGATCTTTAACCCGGACACGATCCGGGCTACTGAACGCATAAGGAACATGTAATTCGTTCGCAAGATTATATATTTAAATAATTGCCCAAGTTATAAAAGATTAATTTTGCCTCTGTGCATTTTAATCAAGCTATAAAATGTTTATGCCATGTGCATCCAAACCAATTTTTAATCATTTTTAAAATGAGTCAGTTTAATGTATTTACCAGTGTAAACTGGCGTATTTTCCCAAAAAGATTAAATGCAGGTACTAAGCGTCATTGGCTGGATGTCTCCTTAGCATCATAGAAGTCTCGCAAGCTTAAGATGCCTAAAGTCTGTTGAACTATCGTTTCCATTTTATTTTCGATCCTTCTGTGGATAAACTTCCGAATATTGTGACATTTGATATTACAATATTAAATTCGGTTGTATTATATTTTCTCAATTGCTTCCACTGTGCATTTAAATATTGTGTTGTTTGACTATTATGTTGCCAACCACGTCACGATACTCCCCCACCAGGCCCACCGGTGACACGTGGAAATCGGGGTGTGACAGGTTGGTATCAGAGCCAACACTGAGTGAATTAAACACTAGCCTTTTGTGTTTAATCTCAGTTACACAGTTGCACATTCTTGAGTCTAGACGAGAACATAGGACAAATTGAAATTCGTTTTATTTTGTCCTTATTTGGTTCCTTTGTTATTTTTCTGATTAGCCCTTGCATGGGCGAGTCATTTTCAGTAGAAGTCCCGTTTAGGGCAACCATATACTTGTTTAAATTTTAAAAGAACAATTATATTTAAAATATCATTCCTATATTATAAGATCTACCATTATAATAAAATGGCAAAATCTAAAAAGGACAAGACCTAGCCATGTGACACATTAAGACAAGGCCAAGACGGTAGTTCCACAATTAGATTCAGATTCTCGTTAACATTTCAGTTAGGATTGCTCTGCGTTAAATATTAAAAGAATCTTAAGAGTGAAACCTAGCCTGAGTGTCATTATAAAGACCTGGCCAAGATGGTAAGACCTGTTTAAAAGATTCAAATCCCAGTTAACATCTAAAAACATGTTAACGCTCCTGACAGACGTGATTCGTTAAAATCACACACGTCATTTTTATATAAGGATCTTTCCAAAGATTCCAAACCCAACTTAATGATCTCTGAATCATGGGTTTAAATCATCAATTAAGATGATCATATTTTGACCATACGTGGTAATATGATGCCTTCGGGCCTTGCTCATTTCCATATGGGCCAAAAGACAGTGGTAGCTATGACTCCCTGTCAGAAAAAGGTAATGGACTATGTTCAAACCTTCATGCCTCGATTCTTTGAAATCCTGGCTTATAATTTAAAAATTTGTCCTGGTGACTAGGCCTTATGTGCTAATATATATTGTTATTGTTTATAATTAGGATAAATTATAATAGAAATCCTAAATAAATATGATTAATAAATTAACCAAATATGGTCTCTGTTTACCATGGTTAATGAATTACCCTAAGGGGCAATTCCGTAATAAACGTTCCTTAGAAGGGGAGTGCCTACGGGCTATAGTTAATGTCCATTGAGACTAAAGGCAGTGGTAGCCTACAACTCCCTGTCAAGCAAAGGCAGTGAACAAACGTTCGAGCCTAAATACCTTGATTCTACGAGAATCATGACTTATAAATTAAACTTGTCCACGCGACTAAGCCTTTTGTGCTATTACTGACTTATAATTTGGGATTAATAGTAAAAATCCTGAATAAAATAAATACCATTCCTTTCCTGCCAGTTAAATATTAAAAGAGACTCTTAAAGGGTATAACCTAGCTTGAATGTCTTTAAAGACCTAGCTAAGATGGTAAGACCTGTTTAAAAAGAGATTCAGATCCTTGTTAACATCTGCAAACGTGTTAACACTTCTGACAAAGGTGATGCAATAAAACCACGCTTGTCATCTTTATATTAGGAACTTCCAAACCCCTTTTAGCATAAGTGATCGATGGGAATCATGGCTAATAAACGTCGAACACGATGTATGCATCAAAACATCCATTCGAGATGTATACCTACGGGCAAAGATGAATGCATGAAAAAGGTAGTTTTTATTTCATAACTTCTTGTCAAGACAATGAACTATGAAATTTTCCGATCCAAAGGAATCATTGATTATGTTTTACAATTTCCCTAGTGACAAGGCCTCTGAGCCATCAAAAGTCCTTTGGAACAAGCCCTTGTGCTATATATAAAAGAGATGTCAGTATGACATTGGCAGTCGTGACTTATGTCCCCTGTCTAATAAATATGAAGGATTATATTCCGTTTAAATGCCAAAGATGGTTTATTTAAAAACTTAGGCAAGGCATAATCAAATGAATTAAATACTATCTATTCGCCTATATGGTTTATTTGTACCATGGCTAAATAATCATCAAATTCGACAATTCACCATATACTTAAACCAATTATTACTACTTGGTTTGTAGCCTTCAGAGCTTCACCATGGCTGACTTCTCTGAAGCTCACAATCATCCAGTTAATCAGAATGATGATGCAAGACTGAACTTAATAAGCACCAAGTTACAGGCTATGATAAATACAGCCGTAAGCAACGCTGTGGACCGTGTGTTGAAGGATTATAAGCGAATGTGCGATGATACCCCAAATAAAGGTTACAAAAAGAGTAAGACCGGTTCAAGCTATAACCAGTCCAAACCAAAGGAGGCAAAACCCGAATGTAAAGCCTGCAAAAGAAGACACTAGGGACAGTGTCGATCAAACCAAAAGATAAAGCAATGTGGCATCTGTAAAAGAGCTGGCCACCAGTCCCACGAATGTAGGGACATAAAGAATGCAAATTGTTTCAGCTGCGACGAAAAGGGCCACATCAGTACTAATTGCCCTAAGGCTGCCAAGGAAGGAGCAATTAAGTCTAGGAAGAATTTGAAGGACAAACAGCAGTCCGGTGAAAAGACCAGATGCAAAACCTGTAGGAAATACCACCTCGGGAAATGTAGATATGAATCTCAGCCTCTACCCTGTGGAATCTGCAAGGCCAAGGAACATAAGACCTTGGATTGCCAGAGATTGGGAGACGCAACCTGCTATGGTTGCAATGAAATAGGGCACATCAAGACAAATTGCCCAAATAAAACCAAGAACCCTGGGGAGGCTAAGAAGACCGAAGCTGGAAGCTCTCAAATGGTCGCTCAGGAGACTATTCAGAATGACAATGTCACAACAGGTATTTTCTTTATCAATAACGCTCATGCCAGAGTATTAATTGATTCAGGTTCAGATAAGTCTTTCGTGGACAATAGATTTTGTAAATCTTTAAAGTTGCCTGCTAAAACTCTAAGCATTAACTGTAAAGTAAAATTGACCGATAGTACCTCAGAGACTGCTTCAACAATATTAGATGGATGTTTTATATCCATTAGGAATCATTCTTTTCTGCTGTCCTCGTTTCCAGTTATATAATAAAGGACTCGATATAGTGATAAGAATGGGTTGGTCGTCTGGTAGCCAAGCCCATATTGTGGATGATAAGAAGCGAGTAGTTATCAAAACTCCTTATGCTAAGCCTTTGACCACTCAAGAAGATACGTTTGGGCTAAGATGCTGCTGAGTCTCTCATAAGATCTTAAGCTTAGCAAACTTTTAGAAATTTTCCCATAAAAACCTCAGATATTAAGTGTAAGGTAAAAGTTACAGACGAAATCGGAAGAATCATTTCTTTCGTTCCTATCAGAAACCTTCAGTCGTAGAGTTTTCGAAATGTCCTCTCTCTAAGAGGAAGTGCGTCAGCATATATAGTTGATATCTCTTTAATCTCTATCGATTCCGAATCCCAGATAGTATGATAAAAGCGCCATATGAGGATTGGTGTATCTTACTAAGTTCCATAGATTGCTTCCATGCCTGATCAGTATGGGGGTTTAATGCATGGGACCACAAAGATATTCCGAGAGGTCATATGGTACTAAAGTCAACTAATGGTATTCAAAGGAGATATCCAGAATGGAATTGTCCCAGTAAATGTTTCCGATTAAGGAATTCGTGGACTAGTAACATAAAGGTGTCACTTATTTGACACAAGCAATGATGAGTGAACTGGAGTCTGAGATATGGAATTCTCTGTAACCTCCTCGTATCTTGACTATCTTCTTTATAAGAATTACCATGTTTACCTTCTGAGAGGCAAGAGGATGTTAGGACAAACATCCCGCTTAGGGCTGCAGTTATTGTAAGAGCCTTATATATGTTAGTACCAACAGAATAGGAAGATTAAGAGCCAAATCGATAAGTTTTTAGAGAAGGTTTCATAAAGCCAAAATTCAAAGTTCTAAGAACTCCGATTTATATAAATAAGAAAGTCGGATCATCTTTGCTTATGCATTGATTACCACAACCCTATTTAAGCAACAATTAAGAATCGCTATTACCTGCCCAGAATCGTCGATTTGTTCGACTAACTGTAAGGATTAGCTATTCCTTAAGATTAGTTAAGCAGTGGTTGGAATAACCATCTCACTTTAGGATAAGCTTTTCTATAATAGTGATATATAAGCAACAACGCTGCTCCTTTGGAGACCTTGTATAGATGGAATGTTAAACAATCTATTGTTAGGAAAATAGATTGGAAAGTCCAATTATCAGAATCTGAAAGTTGTATTGGAAACAACAAATAAGGCCACGCAAATTCATAATCATCTGTAAGATGCCAATATTCGGCAGAAAATCAAGGATTAATGAAAGTGGCAACCCTCCTAAATCCTTGTTAAGGAGTAAGGTTCAACAAAAGATATCACCCAGGAAGGGTGTGCCAAATTTGTTAAATTATCAGGCTAGTTAAGCTCTGAAAATATAGAATCATTCGAAGGAAAATCAAATGTATCAAGATCAAGTAGCTTATAAGCTAAAACCTATTTAAGAAGCTTGACGGAGCTCGCAATACATTGCACACTAGTGACTGAAGGATGTGTTTCGCCAATAAGTCAAGAAGCACTATCACATAATGATATGCAGATTTAGGATATGATGAGCAACCTGTGTCGATTAAAGATCGACAGGATTAGAAGCTTCAAAAAGATACATGTACCTATTATAAAGGTCAATTGGAGTGCCTTCGAGGCTCAAAGGTACTGGGAAAGATTAGGCCCAATATAAGGCAGAAAATACTTCCTTTACTTTAGCAAATCTCGAGGTCGAGATTTCTTTTATGGGGGTGAGGATGTAACACCTCGTAAAATCATGTCCAATAAAGTATTGACACGTGTAATAAACCCTAATAAAGTCAAACCTTGAATATAAGGGACTAATTTTTTGAAAAATTGAAAAACATTAATTATGAAAGAACTGGAAGTATTATCATACCTAAAATAAACTTCTAAATAACCTTTTATGGTTTTATATTCACAAATGAGCCACTTGTTAATCAACTGTAGCCGTTTATGTGATTTATTGAAAGTTTGCGCAATAAAGGGGTAAAAGCGTCAACATGTAAATTCTTACCTCTGAGTGACCTTTTAACAAACCGAGAGCCTCATGATATTTGATTATACTCTCGGGAATGCCAATCATTGGCCATCCAAGGCTTTTATGCCCAAAAGTGAAGTTACGCGCAACTTTGCAAGTATAAGGGACTAAAAGTGTCAATATGTTTAATTATACCTCTGAATGACCTTTTATCGAGCCCGAAGCATTATGATGTTTAATGATACTTTCAAGAATGCCCAATATGGATTATATGAGGCTTCAATGATGTTAAATGATGAGTTACGCAAGTTTGCGCATTAGAAGGACCTAAAGCATCAAACTGCTAAAGTATACCGATTCGTATGTTATCGGACCTCCTGGAATATGACCATGAGGTAAACATACCATAATTATCCCTAATATATCTTAGATATAGGCTTAGAGGTGTTTGGTGCGCACAATTAAACTTTTAAGTCATGCAGGGACTAAAAGTGTCAAAAAACGCACAAGTTTGCGTTTACACGCATAACTTACATTCTGAATATTCCCGGACACTCAAAAAATTTATGTAAGCACTAAAATATTTTATTTTAGTGTTTGGCTTGATAAAATTCCATTTGTCGCGTTGTTTGGATTGTTTTTCGCGTCCGTCCGTGTTTCGTCGTAATTAGCCGAACAACGTGACCGTACGACCAAACGAACTGACATCCGGCATATTTTTGAGCATGTTTCATGTTCTCTATGCTTAGGCATCATTATAAAGCCTTAAAAATGGTTTAACGGGCTTTATAGGTGTCGGAAATCAAGTTTGGAAGTCCAGGGGCCAAAACTGTCAACATTTGAAAAATTCTGTTTGCTGGCCAAAGGCTTGCGCACCTCAACACTGTGGTTGTTACGGTGCGCAAGCAAGCCCCAGATGAAGCAACTCATTTTCTGTTGCCTGTTCAGCCTTTCAAACGACATGTCTTGCCCTTAAACATTTCCAGGAGTTGCCTAAACTGATTTTTAGCCCTTAGGGACATGTGTTGATGATTCATGGTCCATAATAGCTTGAGTTGTCAACAATCTAAGGTGTTTGAAATCACTATAAAAGGCTTCAATGTTGCAACATTCTTGCATTCATTCCATCTGCAATTGTGGGACTTTCTGGAGCTCAAGAGCAGACACCAAGCATCCCTAATCATGATTAGGACTTTGGTAAACACCCTTGACCTTCCGTGATTAAGTTTTGCTTAGTAATTAGCTTAAAAGTCAAACCATCGTAATTAACAGCTGACTTAGCGATTAATCACTAATGGTCCAGTGATTAGTCGAATTGAAAGTAGTTATAAGTTGGTAATTATTTGGGTAATAAACCCTTAAAAGGGTTTCCCCTGATTCGCACTCTAACTAGGTCAAATGTCGGGTCAAACTTGTTATTAAAAAGTCAACAGGATACTTAAATTCTAATTTATGCATAATTAGCAATGTAGAACACATACAACCTGTTTGATCATTAATATAACTTGGTAATTTGTAATAACCATAAATTTAAAACTATTATTATTATTATTTATAAATTACCCAATAGGAAACCCTAATAAAGACACCCAAGTAATTTTGCACAAACCCTAGAATTTTCAGAACAATCAGAATCAGGATCAGGGCCCCTAAAACTCATGGGGGGATATTCCCCATTGACGATTATCATCACAGTTTATTATTAAAATCGAATTTTCTAGTTCTGTCGACTCACCTAGGCTACAATTACACGCGGCAACCGTATGTTAAAAGTAACCCCTCACGCCACGCGAAGGGCACAAGGAGACCTGTCGCGCCACGCGACAGGTACCATTTTTCAGTTATAAATAGTCGGCTGTGGGACTTGATTCTGGGCACAAAAACGACGTTCAAACTTCAAATTCACTCTGAGATATCGTTCAATTACTCTTCGAACACACACAAAACACTAATTAAGAGTAGCGGGGTGCTGCAGAACAGGGTAATAACTCGATCGCTATTACGATTCATTGTCCGATCGATCAATATATCCAATGGATGTTTAAGTGCTGCCCACATTAGGGTTATACTTTGTCATTCGTCATTAATTTGACGGATCATCGTTAATTCGATGGATAAAGTATTGTACTTTGTCGTTCGTCATTAATTTGACGGATCATCGTTAATTCGATGGATGAAGTATCGCACTTTGTCGTTCGTTGTGAGAATTTGATCTCGTGAGTTATCGTAAAGGCTGTATTAAGTTTCTAACCTAGTTTGTGTACATGTTATTTAAATTAGGTTAAAAGACTAATCAATAGTCTAAACTCTGCCCATATAAATCTAAAATATTAGCACAAAGTAGCTTCACTTTGGAGTTATTAAGGTACGGATCCTTACCCCACTCTTTATTGCTTCATAATCAAATTGTTATAAACCACTAAATTACTATATCTTTTAAACTCCTTACGTCTTTGATTATCGATTCATTTGACAGTCCGTTCGATTCCTATTCAAATCATTTTGATTTAGCTTTCATGTCATGCGATAATATTATGTTGTTATACTCATTATCGCATGTTCCAATATATGTTCCGTTTTGTTATGAAAATAAGTTTTATGAGTTATGTGAATAAGACCATTTGTACTCTGATACCCTGAGTATCGCTTCTCGTGGAGTGTCCCACGAGCATGTTGTGGCGGCATCGACATCATGTGCTCCATCCGTGACGGAGAGATCAGTTCACGGCGTCTCTTAAGTACAAGTGTGGTACATATAAGCTATTAGGAGGCGTATGGATCGATCCTAGGATTTAAGTATAAGGAGGTGGATAACGGGTATGCCAATTCACCATCTCATGTGATAATTATGCAGGAGTAGCTACCTGTGTATTGTCACGTTTTAAGTTTGTTCATGGGTACATCCGTAAGATATGATTATGAAATTATGTTCTTGCATCGTATTATTTTCGCATAAAGCGTTATTTGTTATTTGAGCCTATTATTCTGTACTGAGCATTCGGCTCATTCCGTAAATTTTTGTATATACAGGTCTGCATGTTACTTTGGGCGGGGAAAAGAGAGAAGAATAAAGACTAGGAATAAATCTGAAGATATTAGTTAATAAAGTCGAATGTTTTCGTTTGTATATTAACTTTAAGTTTCGTTGTTATGTGGTTGTATCCTTGTCAAATAAATAAATGGAATGATGACTTTTGTTTATGATATCACTGTTATTGTGACACGTCAGCCCTTCCGGGTTGGGGTGTAACAGCTATGGTATCAGAGCAAAGGCTCTTTCCTGTAGAAAACTTGAAGATAGTAATTAAAACCTGTGAGGAATGGGTAGATATCTATGATAGGATTCAACTTGATCTCTTATTTGGATTAACTCCTATGTTTATTCGTATAGATGCCTCCTCGTCGTCCGCTACGTAGGAGTACTCGTACTAACCATGTACGTAACAACACTTCTTCGAATGAGACTCCAGTCGATCCAAACGTAATTAATGCTATCAACCAGGCTGTTGCCGGGTTGCTTCCAAACCTTGTTGCTCAAACAGCTGAGGCCGTTATTCAACAAACTCGTCAGCCAGAACGTAATAACACGAATCCAATTTCTGGTGAAGAAATTCGTGAGAATACCACGAACCATACTACCTATAGTATAGATATATGGATCGCTAAATTCCAAAAACAAAAGCCGAAATCCTTTAGTCACGCTAATAATCCAGTCGAAGCAAGGAACTGGATAGCTCATATTGAAAAGATCTTTGGAGTTCTTGGAGTTCCGGAGCAATACAAAGTTAGATTGGCTACCTACAAACTTGAAGATGATGCACAAACTTGGTGGGAAGGATATAAGCAAGTCAAAGGAGGGGATGATTTTGACGCTAATCTTTCATGGGTCGACTTTCGTAACATCTTTTACGACAAGTATTTTTCGACCGCTGATAAAGAAGCTTATATCAGGGAGTATGCAGTAATTCGACAGGGGAGTGATGAACCAGCCTCTGAGTTCATTACTCGATTTTCAAGGTTGGCTAGTATTGTAGGAGACATTGCAGGATCAGCAGAAGTCCAGGCAGAAAAATGCAAGTGGGCAGTCAATGATCGAATTCGGAAGTCAATCATGTACATGAAATTTAAGGATATCACCGAAGTTGCTGATGCAATCAAAACTTTTGAATTCGAAAGGAAAGAATTCTTATCTCGAACTGGGGATAATAAGAAGAGAAATAGGGAAGGACAATTTAAGCAGGAAATCGGCCAATCATCCACTACGCCACAGCATCAAGACCACAAAGTGCAAGTAAATCAAAACTCTGGAAATCAGGCACGTCCATGGCAACCTAGACTGCAAAACCCGAGGCCTGCTCAGAACCAGATTCAGTTGTATGCAGAACCTAATAGAGCTCAACCACTGAATCAGCATGTAAACCCGAATCAGATTACATATCCTTTATGTAATACTTGTGGCAAGCGACATCAGGGCGTATGTCACCGAAGTACAGGAGAATGTTTTAGATGTGGCCAAACTGGACACATGATCAAGGAGTGTACAAAGAAAGACACTAGGAAGAATAACCGACCAAACGTTGCAACACCCAATGTTGGAGGAAGAGTTTTCGCACTTTCTGCTACTGATGCTGCTAATATCCCAGGTACTGTGTCGGGAACCCTTCAGCTTGGTAAACATAGTATCTATGTGTTATTCGACACAGGAGCGACTCATTCTTTAGTATCCCACTCGTTTACTAAGTACCTTCCGATAAAACCAACTCTCTTAAATCATACCTTAATCATTTCCACTCCCATGGAAAATTCATCCGCAATCACTTACGTATATAAAGATTGTCCGATTAGTATTGAATCTATGGTGTGTAAGCAGACCTATTTCCAATACATATGTGTGACTTTGATGTTATTCTAGGAATAGATTGGTTGTCTAGACATCGTGTAACTATAGATTGTCATTCCCGTCATGTTATTTTCGGTGATCTTCATCATCCTGATATTATATATCAAGGAACTCAAGCTCATAAATCTCTTAAAATTATCTCCGCATTCAAAGCTCGAAAATTCTTATCCAACGGCTGTGCTGGATTCCTAGCATCGATTAAGGATACTTCTGCTAATATTAAGAGTATCGATAGCCACTCCGTTGTTCGTGAATATCCTGATGTATTTCCGGATGAACTACCGGGATTACCACCTGACCGTCAGGTAGAATTCACTATCGACTTGATCCCTAGTGCCGAACCTATTTCTAAAGCTCCATACCGTATGGCTCCAATGGAACTGAAGGAGTTGAAGGAACAATTGCAAGAATTGTTAGATCTAGGATTCATAAGACCCAGTGTTTCACCTTGGGGTGCTCCGGTCTTATTTGTGAAGAAGAAAGACGGTAGTATGCGTTTATGTATTGACTACCGAGAGCTGAACAAGATTACTATTCGTAATCAGTATCCTCTGCCTCGCATTGATGATCTCTTTGATCAACTTCAAGGGGCTCAGTTCTTTTAAAAAAATCAACCTGAGGTCCGGATACCATCAGCTAAAGATCAAAAATGATGATGTTCCCAAGACCGCCTTTCGTACTCGATATGGTCATTACGAATTTTTGGTTATGCCCTTTGGGCTAACTAATGCACCCGCAGTCTTCATGGATTTGATGAATCGCGTATTTCACAAATTCCTAGACAAATTCGTTATTGTCTTTATCGATGACATTCTGGTGTATTCCAAGAGTCGTGAAGAGCATGAAGCACATCTACATGCAGTTCTTGGAACCTTGCGGCATGAGAAGTTGTACGCTAAGTTTTCCAAATGTGACTTTTCGCTTAGCCAAGTGGCATTTCTAGGTCATGTCATATCAGCAGAGGGAATTATGGTAGACCCAACAAAGGTTGAAGCTATTACAAAATGGCCAAGACCCACTTCTGTTACCGAAATACGAAGTTTCTTGGGTCTTGCTGGCTATTACCGAAGATTTGTTGAAAGATTCTCGGTAATTGCTTTACCTCTCACAAAACTCCTAAGGAAAGGGGTGAAGTACTCATGGACTGAGGAACAAGAGAAAAGCTTTGAAGAATTGAAGAAACGACTCGTATCTTCTCCGATACTTGCTCTCCCTTCTGGATCAGGAGGGTACCAAGTCTATAGTGATGCCTCAAAGAAAGGAGTAGGTTGTGTGCTAATGCAACATGGGAAGGTTATCGCTTATGCCTCCCGTCAGTTGAAGCCTTATGAAGTTAACTACCCTACACATGATTTAGAACTAGCCGCAGTCGTCTTTGCACTTAAGATTTGGCGACACTATCTGTATGGTGAGAGTTGTGATATCTTTACCGACCACAAGAGCCTCAAGTACATATTTACGCAGAAGGAGCTAAATATGAGGCAAAGAAGGTGGTTAGAACTTTTAAAAGATTACGACGCAAATATTCAATACCATCCAGGCAAAGCCAATGTTGTAGCTGACGCGTTAAGCCGAAAGAATTCCGGGACTATATCTTGCTTACAAATTCAGCCTCGTATTAGGAGGGATCTCGAAAGAATGAACATTTGGCTTCAGGTTAGTAAATCTGATGGATATCTAGCTAGAATGCAGATTGAACCCGACCTCATATCACGAATCAAAGATGCACAAAAGCAAGATGGAGAACTTTGGGCAATTGTGCAAAATCTTGAGGTGGGTAAGCAATCTGAATTTAGTATAGACCATCATGGGGTGATTTGGTGCGGTAAAAGACTTTGTGTACCCGATGACTCCAGCCTTCGTGAGTCATTGTTAGCCGAAGCTCACAGCTCACCATTTTCAATTCACCCAGGATCTACCAAGATGTATAGAGACTTAAGACAGAATTTCTGGTGGAATGGCATGAAGGAAGACGTTGCTCGATACGTAAGTATATGCCTCACTTGCCAACAAGTGAAAATTGAACACAAACGAGCAAGCGGTCTATTGCAGCCATTGGATATTCCCATATGGAAATGGGATGAGATCACAATGGATTTTGTTACTGGTTTTCCTAAGACATTTAAAAAGAATGATGTTGTATGGGTTGTTGTCGATAGATTGTCGAAGTCAGCACATTTTCTACCGATTCAGCAAGGATTTTCGGTTAATAAGTTATCCGAAATATTTCTTCAAGAAATTATTCGACTCCATGGCACACCATCTTCCATTGTTTCCGATAGAGACCCACGTTTCACCTCACGATTTTGGAAAGGTTTTCAGGCAGCTTGGGGTACACGACTGAAGTTTAGTACGGCTTTCCATCCACAAACAGATGGGCAGTCGGAACGCACGATTCAGACCTTGGAAGACATGCTCCGAGCATGTGCACTTGAATGGTCTGGAAACTGGGATGAATATCTATGCCTTGTTGAGTTCGCTTACAACAATAGTTGGCAAGCAAGTATTGGCATGGCACCTTTTGAGCTTTTGTACGGTCGAAAATGTCGCGCACCGATCTGCTGGGATGAAGTTGGAGAAAAGATTATTGAAGGGCCAGAATTAGTTCAGATTACAAATGAAAAAGTCACTATGGCCCGAGAAAAACTGAAAGAAGCTCAGAGCAGACAAAAGAGCTATGCAAATCAAGATAGACGACCACTCGAATTTAAAATTGGTGACCACGTTTTCTTAAAGGTATCACCTTGGCGGGGTGTTCGTAGATTTGGAATTAAAGGGAAGCTTAGTCCCCGTTTCATCGGTCCGTTTGAAATCCTTGAAAGAATTGGAGAAGTGTCATATCGACTGGCTTTACCTTCTCAGTTCTCTCACATTCATAACGTTTTTCATGTCTCCTCGTTAAGAGGATATAATTATCATCCACTCCATGTCATTAGTTATCCGTTACTTACGATTCACGAGGATTTGTCTTACGAAGAGGAACCAGAATCCATCTTAGATCGACAAGAAAGGGTTTTGCGTAGTAAAGTAATTCCATTTGTTAAAGTCCCCTGGAAAAATCACTCTGAACACGAAGCAACATGGGAATCTGAAGAATCAATTCACTCTCTATACCCTAATCTATTTGAACAATAGAATTTTAGTCAAGGTAACGGTGAACCTTGTTCTTTAAATCTATGTTCATTTAGTTATGTTTGTGATCATTCCTGTTTTGCTTTATGTGAATATATATTAGCTATGATTAAGCATATCTATGTAGGAAATATCAGTATCAATAGTTACTCTAGTATCTGTAAGTCTCTATTGACTTATCGTACGGTAAGATATTTTATTAAGATACGTTATAGGAGGACCATTAGGGCACATATGTAAGGTAATTGACAATTATAGTCATGACCTTAGTTATGAATTTCAGATACACATGTGTGTTTAGGAGATTCTGGTTATATAAGTTAGTAACTCTGCTATGAAAATTCCATTTCCGTTACTTATGCAATATGTTATATTCTTATTTTGAAAAATTTCGAGGACGAAATTTCTTTTAAGGGGGTAATAGTTGTAATAACCATAAATTTAAAACTATTATTATTATTATTATTATTATTATTTATAAATTACCCAATAGGAAACCCTAATTAAGACACCCAAGTAATTTTGCACAAACCCTAAATTTTCAGAAGAATCAGAATCAGGATCAGGGCCCCTAAAACTCACGGGGGGATATTCCCCATTGACGATTATCATCACAGTTTATTATTAAAATCAAATTTTCTAGTTCTGTCGACTCACCTAGGCTACAATTACACGCGGCAACCGTATGTCAAAAGTAACCCCTCGCGCCACGCGAAGGGCACAAGGAGACCTGTCGCGCCACGCGACAGGTACCATTTTTCAGTTATAAATAGTCGGCTGTGGGACTTGATTCTGGGCACAAAAACGACGTTCAAACTTCAAATTCACTCTGAGATATCGTTCAATTACTCTCCGAACACACACAAAACACTAATTAAGAGTAGCGGGGTGCTGCAGAACAGGGTAATAACTCGATCGCTATTACGATTCATTGTCCGATCGATCAATATATCCAATGGATGTTTAAGTGCTGCCCACATTAGGGTTATACTTTGTCATTCGTCATTAATTTGACGGGTCATCGTTAATTCGATGGATAAAGTATTGTACTTTGTCGTTCGTCATTAATTTGACGGATCATCGTTAATTCGATGGATGAAGTATCGCACTTTGTCGTTCGTTGTGAGAATTTGATCTCGTGAGTTATCGTAAAGGCTGTATTAAGTTACTAACCTAGTTTGTGTACATGTTATTTAAATTAGGTTAAAAGACTAATCAATAGTCTAAACTCTGCCCATATAAATCTAAAATATTAGCACAAGGTAGCTTCAATTTGGAGTTATTAAGGTACGGATCCTTACCCCACTCTTTATTGCTTCATAATCAAATTGTTATAAACCACTAAATTACTATATCTTTTAAACTCCTTACGTCTTTGATTATCGATTCATTTGACAGTCCGTTCGATTCCTATTCAAATCATTTTGATTTAGCTTTCATGTCATGCGATAATATTATGTTGTTATACTCATTATCGCATGTTCCAATATATGTTCCGTTTTGTTATGAAAATAAGTTTTATGAGTTATGTGAATAAGACCATTTGTACTCTGATACCCTGAGTATCGCTTCTCGTGGAGTGTCCCACGAGCATGTTGTGGCGGCATCGACATCATGTGCTCCATCCGTGACGGAGAGATCAGTTCACGGCGTCTCTTAAGTACAAGTGTGGTACATATAAGCTATTAGGAGGCGTATGGATCGATCCTAGGATTTAAGTATAAGGAGGTGGATAACGGGTATGCCAATTCGCCATCTCATGTGATAATTATGCAGGAGTAGCTACCTGTGTATTGTCACGTTTTAAGTTTGCTCATGGGTACATCCGTAAGATATGATTATGAAATTATGTTCTTGCATCGTATTATTTTCGCATAAAGCGTTATTTGTTATTTGAGCCTATTATTCCGTACTGAGCATTCGGCTCATTCCGTAAATTTTTGTATATACAGGTCTGCATGTTACTTTGGGCGGGGAAAAGAGAGAAGAATAAAGACTAGGAATAAATCTGAAGATATTAGTTAATAAAGTCGAATGTTTTCGTTTGTATATTAACTTTAAGTTTCGTTGTTATGTGGTTGTATCCTTGTCAAATAAATAAATGGAATTATGACTTTTGTTTATGATATCACTGTTATTGTGACACGTCAGCCCTTCCGGGTTGGGGTGTTACATAATTAGTATAAGAACATGTCTAAACTTGTTCAACCCGACAATTTTATGTTTAGACCTGGTTCGGAACCGAAAGTCGCAAAGCTTTGACTTTTGCTTTGACTTCAGTTCTGATCTGTTTTGGTATGATTTAGAAATACCTTAGAGCTTCATTTGGACCAGGTTACATGCTAGTATAACCCTCTGTGATTATACACCTCGAATCATTAGTTATCCAATTAATATGCATGATCCCGTTAATTGCTCATATGTTGACCATTATGCCCTTTTCACCTTAAAACGTGATATTTGAAAATGTAAAAGAGTAGAAACTTTAATTACTGATATATAAACTTGTGTGCAAAGTTTGACATCAGTTTGAGGTGTAGAATAAGAGTTATGCTCATTAGCGTAAATAGAAAGCTTTATGTTAATTAAACGGCGAAATTAGCGTATAGCCTAGTTAAGCCTACTTTTTGATATCAAACTTATTACCCACTGATGTAATATATTATTTAGGGATTTTTGAAGATTTTTAATTAATTTTAGGCTGAGCATAACTTATAGTCGTAGGCTTAATCCGGTAATTGTCGGTTTTGCCCTCACGGGCTATAAAATGAGTTTTACATATCTAATTGACTCCAAACCTTTTGCTACTGATCACATATGATAAATAAATTATTTTAAGCCTTCTGGAATAATAAAAATGTCAGCTTTAGGTATAGAACCCGGAAACGGCTTTTAATCGCCTTTTTAAGCGTTTTTAACGCATAGTATGTACTAAAACTAATTTAAACATACACGGGTTGATACCTACTGATATTTTAGGAAAATTATAATATTTTAACAGTAAGCAAAGGTTGATAAACTCAGACTTTAGTTTTGAGCTTTTCGGCTTATGTGAAATTACCAAAATGCCCCTACGGTGCATAGTTTGGTTATAATTTATAAATTTCACATATATACTTTACCCTACTGTTATAACTTATCAAATTGAGTATGTTTGCTGATTACATCTGACCTGTAACTCAGTTAAACACTTAAACTCTTTTATAACCTTTTAAATGACCAAACTACCCCTACGGGGCATAGTTTGTGTTTAAATTCGTTTCGGGCATAATAAAAGACATCTTACTGATGTCACAACATATTTGGGGCATATTAACTTAGGAAACCTGTATATGGCTCTCATGAATACCCGTTACGCTTATTACGCGTACGGTTCGGTTTATGTAACTAGTTTACATAAATTAGCCGAAACGGGTCAAGCCTTATCGGTTTTATCTCAAAATCTAGAGTGTGAATGAAATACCCATATTAAGCAAGTCTCTGAACGTGTCGGGTCCAAATCACATTCTATCCGGTCTTAGCTTAATCGTACGTACGAACCGTATCTTTGAAACTAACCGGTCTAAGCTTAAGCTTAACTAAAGACCCGTTAGGATTCTAATAGGTTATTATAAACCTTTGTTCCAGATTAGGAGGACCAGTAAAAGCTACTTGCAATTTGCTATTTGTGAATTATACTTTGCTCAGGTAAATACTTTTAACTTATTTTCCCTATACGGGCTTGGGTTACGGTATATAAAATACCGCTTGGTCGGGCATCAAATCTTCCATCGCTTAGGTGGTTAATTGAATAATTTGATCGGCCCGTTTAAACAGTCTTGTTTGCTTAAAAGCCTTTGGGGGGTTAATGACCATGTCCCGGATATTCCTGGCATCATTTTACGAAATGGCCACGACTTAAGCGCGGGGTGTAGGCGTACACCCGTCAGTGCACAAAAGAATAACGTGGTGTGTCTATTGATCTTTAACCCGGACACGATCCGGGCTACTGAACGCATAAGGAACATGTAATTCGTTCGCAAGATTATATATTTAAATAATTGCCCAAGTTATAAAAGATTAATTTTGCCTCTGTGCATTTTAATCAAGCTATTAAATGTTTATGCCATGTGCATCCAAACCAATTTTTAATCATTTTTAAAATGTTTCAGTTGAATGTATTTACCAGTGTAAAATGACGTATTTTCCCAAAAAGATTAAATGCAGGTACTAAGCGTAATTGGCTGGTTGTCTCCTTAGCATCATAGAAGTCTCGCAAGCTTAAGATGCCTAAAGTCTGTTGAACTATCGTTTCCATTTTATTTTCGATCCTTCTGTGGATAAACTTCCGAATATTGTGACATTTGATATTACAATATTAAATTCGGTTGTATTATATTTTCTCAATTGCTTCCACTGTGCATTTAAATATTGTGTTGTTTGACTATTATGTTGCCAACCACGTCACGATACTCCCCCACCAGGCCCACCGGTGACACGTGGAAATAAGGGTGTGACAGGCGTGATGTGAAAACTATAAAAATGTCATGCGTGTCATGTGTTAATCGCTTACTCTTGCCAAGTAAGTAGTGGCATATGATACCATGAACTTCTTATAGCGGACACGTTTACATCCGATGTAGTAAGGACGGGGTTAAAGGGAACAAATTAAAAAGTACCCAAATGAATCAGATAAGCAAAATATTTGATCATAATGTAAACGCACAGCCGAGTGACGGAAGCGTGTTATATTAGGATAATGAGCCCGAGAGAAGGGACAAAGAAACATGTAAAATGATTAAGATATGCACTGGAAGGGGGGTGTACTTACACTCGAACCCGGAAAATGCGAATATGTCTCTAAACGGGTCGTTTTTGTAAAACATCAAACTCGAGGACTAAGTCGGAATATAAAAATGAAGCGAGGTCTTAATGCATACCGGGAGGGTTGCAATAATAACGACTTCGGTAAAACACCCGGTTGATGGGTAAGAATTTAACGCATGCGTAGACCGAGAGAGGGGGACTCGGATGGAAAGTTAAAAGACTCGAGTTTTGAGTCATAACTAAAAGACGACAAGATAATGTAAATAGAAATTTTGAATAAATTATGTTCAACTATTTTAAAGTTGAACAGGTCGAATATAATGTCATGCCGAACGGCATGAGTAAACGCAAGCGGGATAAAGGTAGCGTTAAAAGCAAAAGAATAATGAGCCCGGTAATGGGACATAATCAAATACAAATGTATGTAAACTGGATAATGGTGAGCATAGAATAAACCGACGCATAAATGACGTGAGAAGTCATAAAGTCGGAAAATTTGTCCGAAAGGAAACGAATGTAGCCTTAGACTACGGTCAAGGTCAAAGAAAATACCAAGGCGAAAATAAATAATAAAAAAAAAACAGGATGCCTTGACACCAAACATGTATTTTAAGAATGACATGAGTAGGGAATGATCTATGGGATCAACCTAACCTTTGTGGTTATAAACAATGGAAAGGGTCTACGAGACTAAAACCAACCACGAGTCATGACTAGAAAGAAATAGATTATAAGGACCTCGCCTTAAAGAGGTGGAGGTCTAATTAAATAGACCATAGACTAAGTGATAAAACCTACGGGTTAATTAGACAAAGCGAGGGAATAAATGGAGAATCCTCGCATAAAACAAAGACTGAAAAAGAATAAATTTTGGACTGTCAGTATCCCAGTATGGATAATTGACAAAGGTTAAAGAGAAGACGCTAAACTAAAACTTCGGTTTTGGTAAGAAATAACGTTTCTACAAAAATGAATTATGATAGACGTATAAACGGTAAACATGAAAGATATAAGTCTTGACACGGATAGGTGCAAGACGATATATCCGAAAAGTGATAATTCTGAAAACAGAAAGTTGATGTAAAATTTGGCATGACGTGACATGATCACGGTCAAGAAGTGTAATGTGAAATATAATCGCATTAGAGCCGAGTGATGAATATTAGAGCCGAGTGATGAATATTGCTAAGTTAATTAAACTAGTGGAAATAACGAGATTACTTTATTTCAAGTCGTATTATGTCATGTAAGATACGTAGATGATTAATAACCAAAAGGATATTACCATACTTTTCTGGTAATACTAACAATCGGTTGAAGTATGAGAAATGCTTAATTGATTATCGAGAGCAAATGCATGGAGTTAAACTCGATAAATTATGTAAGAAAAGGTTTCGAGGACGAAACCTCTTTAAGGGGGGTAGACTTGTAACACCCCAAAAACGGGTTTGGTAATCAAACCACGTTAATATTAATGACTTGGTAAAATACCGTTAGAGGTGAAAATTTACCTGGTAAATAATAGGGTTTAAATAAATAAATCTAATATTTAATAAAAGGAGGATAAATACTTTGAGAAAGCAAAGTAGATAGAAGGCCCGAATTAACGGGGCCTAAAAATAAACTGAGTCATAAATTCCCCGGACCCACTAAGTTAACTAGGAATGTTTAACCTAGTTAATAAGTGGGAATATTGTTATTAGAAATAAGTAGGCTGTGACCTACATAATAACGAACCAAACACGAGGGGTTAAAGCGGGATAACTAGAAAAGTTATCTAATTAAATCAAACACAAACACACACACAGTGTGTGTTCCGGATCGAGCTCAGGGGCGACCAAGAGGGTGAAACCCTAAACTCTCACAAATCCATCAAATTGAAGGCCCAAATGGAGTCTAAATTCACAATTAAAAATGGATTAATGATCACCCAAGCTAGGGGATCATAAGGTATGTAAAATCATGATGTTTGGTGAAGTTGTAAAAATTGGATAATCATCCTAATCGTGAATTAGGCATGGATTAGAGATGTATACTTGCTTAGGAACGAAACCCTAAGTGAAAATCATACATAACATGCTATGAATTGAAGGACTTGATGAGTTAACACACTTAGATAAGTGGGTTTTAATGTTATGATAAAATTTATGATATATCTATGCTTAGCATCAACATGCATGATATCAAATAGAAAGTGTTTGATTAAACCATGAAATTGGGTACAAGATCATACTTCTCATGAAATGGGTTTAGTATGATATAAAAGAATTGATGTTAAAATCATGATATAGATGCTTGAAATCATGTTACCTAGTAGTTAGCGTGTAAAATTTGAAGTTCGTTAAAGGTTCGGATGAAATGCCTAAGTGAAATTCAATAAAACAAATGTGCATTGAATAAGTCGATAAGTCGATTGACTTTAAAAAGTCAAACCGACCAAGTGTATGATCGAATGATAAATTCGACATAAAAGCGTAGGATGGTTTAGTTGTAAATGATTATGACTAACCTAACCATCTTACAATTACAATGATAGTTTGACGCTTGGCAAGCTAGGTGAAAGCTTGGGGAAGGAAGCGGGTCAAACGAATCAAGAATGAAGGAAAAGCGTAATTCGGATGCGAGGTAAGTATGGCTTACACTAGTCTTATACTTTAGAATATTCTCTTATCGTATTAGTTACGAATAAGATAAATACATAGTTGTGGTATGATGTTTCGGCGTGTAGACGTACGGAACAAGATAGTCGAGCATGACATGAAACCATGTAGATGGTTCAAAAGGAGTTAAATCGGTAATTTGATTATTTTATGACAAATGGAAAATGAACTTTTAAATGGTTACCTTATAGGGTAAACGAAAACAAACAATAAGGGAAAAACGGTAAATTGGTCACGTGTCGGCCATAACTATTGGTTTTAAATGACACTTATGAAGTAAGCCTTAATAGGACGAAAAGTGTTAAGAAATGATTTATAAGTAAAACGACCGCACGATGTAAATCGGAGCGAGTCATATAGTCGAGATGAGAATACATGTCATCTCGCTAATATAATCGGTCATTTAGACCAAACGGGTCAAAGGGTGAAGATACCACCTTTTGATAATAGCGACTAATGATTCTTGTCGAGTTATATGATTTCAGGAATAAATGTAGAAATGATATTTACATCGCTATTATTTAGCGAATATTATAGCAAGGCATTAAAACAGGTCAATACATTGACCCGAGCCAGGTATGTGTAATGGAGTAATTATTCATTTAGAACGTAAGGTTCAATGAGCATTAAATGAAGTCTTAGATAGACAATGGGTTGCTTAAATGGGTAAACCGAATGTTTTAAAAGAGGTTCGTGGCGTTTCGAAAAGCATAATGACTTTTCGAACAAGATCATAACTCAAAAGAAGAATTATGGGTCAAACATGCTCTCAAAAGACCTTGTCGTAATTGAAAGACTAAAAAGGACCAAAACGCCCTTGTTAGCTAATTCGAACAAACAACCTTTAAAAGTTGTTTGGAAACGAGTTTTATGATTAGGTAAATACTTAGAATAAGTATAGAAGCTGAAAGAGGTATTATATTAGTCAAATGGCACTATTTGAGTTTTTGCCGTAAAATAATGATTCGAGAGGTAAAATTTGGTTTATATAGATCACCACATTAAACCCACCATAAATACAGTTGTGGTGGGAGATTATAGGATAAGAAATGTGGTGATGGAATGCTAGAAGCAATCGAAAGCGATTTTAGGCTCGAAAGTGCTTAAATACCCTTAACGGGTCAAAATAAGCATACGAGCGAAAACAGGTTTAAATTGTGTAATAAACCTGTGATTAGAACCTAAAATGGTAGATAACATTAATTTGAAGAAGTGTATGTGATATAGGAATCAAACAAATATGTTTGTTTGATAAAATGCATAAACGGGTTAAAATGTGATATAGGAATCAAACAAATATGTTTGTGAATTGCGTTTACAACCTGGGTTTTTGAATTGCGTTTTATGATCTGGGTTATACCACTGTGAATTGCATTTTACGACCTAGGTTCAACAATTTCATTTTATGATATGAGGTTTTATCATTGTGAATTGCGTTTTACGACCTAAGTTTTAACATTGCGTTTTACGATCTGGGTTTTATTATTGTGAATTTCGTTTTACAAACTGGGTTTTACCATTGTGAATTGCGTTTTACGACCTGGGTTTTTGAATTGCGTTTTACAATTTGGGTTTTACTATTGTGAATTGCGTTTTACGACTTGAGTTTTTGAATCGCACTTTACGATCTGGTGATCCAATTAGCAATAGTATAGTCGTTTTAAAGATAAAAAAACGTTCATTTTTATGGTGCAATTTTTATTAAAACGTCATATGAAAGAGTTATTAAATCTAACAGCCATTAGCCTACAAACTTTAACATCCAATCAAAACACTCAATGAATAGTGAAACCTACTCACATAAATTTTTTGATAAATTATAAAATAATACTACTAGGGTTTATTAAAACTAAAAGTAAACCATAAGGGTTATATGGTATGTCACACCCCCAAAATACCACCTAGGGAATGTCCCTGTTAGGCGTGTGACGTACCAACAATGAGCCACTAATTACATTGAACCCATATAAGTTTCTAAATAAAGTTCTCAATCATTAATAAAATACCATCAACAAGTTTAAATGAAAACCAATATGTTCAGCGGAAGTAAATAGTAAACCAAGGTTAAACAGTTTCAAAACCAATGTATAGTATCAAGAAATCAATCACATGTATCCCTCCAATCGACCCATGACCACTCCAGCAACACCAGACAACAAGTTCCCAAATCCAAGATATCTAACGACCCGCGAGCATGCAACAAGTGTATCAGACAACGCTGGTGAGTTCATAGTTTTATGAAAACGTTGGTTACCAAGTGTTTAGTTAATCCATTGAATTTAATTCCGAAAGTAATGTTGATAATATCTCGATATTGAACAAGACGGCTCCTGATGTATGTTTTGCCCGTTCCCCAGTGCTCCTATCAAAGCACTGGGCCCGACTGGGTCATTATTTCACAACCGTCCTCCCTGGTACGGTGTGAGGGTGCCAAACCTAAGTAGCGCTACCACAATTATTGTATATGTAGCACTCACATGTAATTCAAGTCACGACAGTTAATCCATCAACCCATTATCGTCAAGTAGTCACGTAACATGTATGCGGTTCACAAGTAGATTCATATCAAAATTTCATGTTTACCGGACATATAACCCTCAATCCTTCAATACAAGAATATGTAAAAAAATATTAATCAAGTTAGTGTTTCACATAAGAACTTATAGGGTCCACTACTACACTTCGGCCCAACTTCAATTTATTAACCTATCCTACCACTGGTTGAGAGCCCTTTAGATTATGTACATCCCAACTTAAGTGTAGAAATATTAATTTCCCAACTCGAACACCTGTTTTAATCTTCTATACTCGGACCTATCTAACAACACCCGTGTAGCCACTTAGTGCTAACTCTTTCAACAAACAGCATATGAATCTCTAACCACAAAGCATAACACAATCATTCATACAATGCCAACGTTAAACTTACAAAATCCAATTATGCGATTGGATCAGTTGTAGGTCTCATGCGGTTACAACCCATCAACAGGGGTGTGCGGCCCAGAGGTTACACCAGGCCCGTTACATGTGCGGTGCAGCCCAGTTGGGTACCGGCCCAATGTCCACTCTCGGCCCAAACCAAATCACATGAGTTTATTAGTTCAATTTTATAACAACCCCAATTAATTAAAGACATATATCATCGGCCCAAGAGTGAATCTGGGCCCAACCCACCATACGTAATTAACTGTTTATAATTTCAATTAGTCGATTTACGCCCCGCTTGCGGTATGCTCATATAATGTATATATGCGTGGGCGCTCGGGGGGCAAAAGTGAAAGTGCACTAATTTTAACGTTATTTTACTAATTTCGTGAAAATAACGTTAAAAGAGGGGGACGGTTAATCATGCATCATGTGGTGGCGTTGATAGCCAAAAGACAAGGGGGTGCATGCACTAATCGGCGTTTGTCTCAATTGCTGAGTGTTATGTGCCTTATGTCCAAGGCTTGATGCAAAACCACAATTGAGCCGGGGGTCTCATTGGAAGCAGCCTCTCTATTCCTACAAGGTAGAGGTAAGGCTGTCTACATCTCACCCTCCTCAGACCCTACCTTAGCTTTGCTATTGGTGGGATATACTGAGTATGATGATGATGATGATGATGAATTTCAATTAGTCGATTACTTTGTGGAAAACATTATTATCCTTTATGTTAATCACATCCTGGTTGTATAATAATTTGCACAATCACAAGCTTAGTCAACAACGATCCTATTATCATTTAGCAATTACACAGTATATTAAACAATCAATCAATAAAGGAATATGTAATTCAAACAAATAATCATGAGTAGCATGTTACAATTCATCATTTACTATTTCTTGATTAGATCTAGGCACACACATGGCAGCCACTTTCATTCAAAGTTGACAAGTTTGTCAAACCATTTATCCTTACATGCATTGGACCACCAAGGGCTATGAATACCACAATCGGTTTGCTTAACAAAAAGGCATACATCACAATCAACCAACACACATAGAATAAGATTAAAATATAAGTCAGTCACATGCTATTATGGTGTGGCCCAATAGGAATTGATTAAGATCATAGTTCTCAAAACATCGCACATGTATATAACACAATTAATCAAGACAATATATACACACATAAGAAAACCGAGAGGCTTTTACTAACCCGACGATGTATGGAACTAGGCACAAGAGATGATCCCTAAAAGAAAAGAACTTCAACAGAGGGGGGGGTGGATCTCCAGTTGCACACGACTTGGGGAGGGGTATCTACTGTCGACGATAGCTTGATGGGGAGGAAATAGGGTTATACGATAGAATGGGTTATGTGCCCCCTATAGGTTACGTATACATAATAGAAGGAGATTGGGCCAAATATATGTTTCATGGTCTCAAACGGCCCAACATGCTTGTAACCGGCCCAAAGCTCAAACATTATTAACCGGCCCAATGTGGTTTAAGAATAATGTAGGTCCGGCTAGGGGAGGATCTAGTCGCCTAATCCTTGTGTACAAACCAACCCGGTTGTGCGGAATCCAACCGGAAAGGCAAACCGAGATAGAACACGCAAATAATCAACACACAAGACTCAACGATTAACACCACTTGTATTAAACGTATGAAAGGTCCAGTTACAGCTCAATGTTTACAAATCAGTCCTGTAAACTCTCTCTAAGTGTGTGTGTGTTCTCTGCTCTAAGTGTTCTCTGCTAACTGTCATCTACCGAAGTGAACACAACACACGGGTATTTATACCCAAACACAGCAGGTCTGGTCGAAGGATCAGACAGATGATCGAAGGATCATCTATCGACCAGAAACAGCTCGAACGATCAACATGTACCACGAAAGATGTGATCTTTCGTGGTCCATCCATCGAAGGTCCATCTTTCGAGCTTATCATCATCGAAGGATATAAGTGATCCTTCGATGACCATCCTTCGACTCAAACACATTACAACCAAAGTGTTGACTGTTTGGCCAAGTCAAACCAGGAGGATGGTTGACTTGGTCAAATTTACAAGACTTACAAAGACATCGTTTTGTATACAGACAAAGTACAGACACAAGTGCACCAACAAACTCCCCCTTGGCTGTAGCTTTGTCTTGATCTTCATTCTTGTAAGTCTCTCGTGTCTTCAAGTCTTTGACGTCTCTTCACGTCTTCAATGTCGGAGGATCTTTAAAGTCTTCACGTCTTGACAGCAGAAAGTGTATCAACAAACTCCCCGTATCATGTAGGAAGTGTGTTGACAAACTCCCCCTTAACATAAGCTCCCCCTTGAGTTATGCTCGTGAATGACTTGATCTTTATGAAGTGAGATCCTTGTGGTGTTGATGATGGTCAGCGACAACTCGATCATCTTCATCATTTGAGTGCCTTCACGTCGTGTCTTCATTCCGAAGCTTGTCATCGACTATGTTCTCCTAGCCTTTAGAATCTGCACATGCAAGAAATCTAAACGCGTAATGAGAACAACCGCTTGGAATATCATAAGCAAACAACACACATGTGACCATTGTTTAAGCAAACACCGTCCGACAGTTTGAAAGTTTAACAAATTTTATCAATTTCAATTTTAACTTTCAAAACTTGCAAATTTCGACCGTTTATGAAGATTTAGTCTTTTTCGGTTTTCGTTCAGGTTTCAGGTAACGAAGACTCGAGCTCCAACATCGTACGATCGAAAATAAAATAGAAATAAAATCTTTTTGGCTTTTAGAAAGTTTATATTAAAACACACATAAAATCTTTTTGGTATTTTTGAATATTTCAAATGTAAAGACTGAAAGCAGTAAATAAATATTTACAGACATTCTTTTTGTGAGTTTCGAGGGCAAGAGAATCATATCAGTGTACGGTCATGCCAAAACGCTCTTGTTGTTCAATTAGTTAACATTAAGATAAGCATCCTATAACAATTATCGGTATTGTTGTCCACATAAGCTCAACTTATCAGATGTAATCATGGCAAGGGGATACGTTAAGGTATGATTTATACTTACCGACCGGTGTTCATCCACATCACGACACATTCCCGTATCAAGGTATGCACGAGGGTTCATCTTACCGGTGAGTATACCGATTATCATCTGTTTGACCGTATATGATGTGAGATTCTCACTTATTTTGAATTTGAAAACAAGTCCTATGTGATATAATCACTTATTGATGAGGAATTTGATTTTCGATGCATGAAGGGCACAAGAGCAAGTCCGTGAACAGGTCAGTACTTTCGTACAGCAGAGAGACGAACTTGACTCCCGGAAAGAATTTGTGATAATTTATCACTTATTTGTTTGGACATGTGATTGTTGATCACTTATTGAGGTCGTATGCAGTATGTACACGTATGTATGGTATCATGGAAGATCTAGACTTGCATCCCCGTTATTTTTCGGTAAAAGATACAACCATGATACCCAAATGATAAGCAGCATAAAGACCGAATATTTCAGAACCTCGGCAATCTCTCAAACGAAATTTCGGTACTAAGACCATATGCCAATGAATGGTTCCCACCCAGTCTTCAGTCGATTTAAGTTTATATCACCCTGCACACTTTAAAATGATTGTGAGCCTACCGATACATCTTATATAGAGCTGCTTATCGTTTTTCATTTAAGGTTTAAAGGGGTTTAGACAGACCACTGATGTACTATCATTTTCTCTTTTGCTCGCCAGGAAACTCATTTTTGTTTTTCTATTGTTTTTGTGTTTTTGAAATTTTTCAATGTTTTTGGATTTTCAAATTTGGATTTACTCCCCCTAAAATCAATAAACTAAGACAAATTTAAAACACAAAGGTATTTACAAAAATGATTTTCCGATGTTGGTTTTACTCTTGCTTGACCTTAATGCCGTTTACCAATAATAAATAGTCAAATCTTGATTTGTCAAAAGCTTTGGTAAAAAGGTCGGCACGTTGGTCATCGGTGTGGACGTAAGCAACATCGATTAGCCTTTTCTCGAAGCAATCACGTATGAAGTGATACTTAATGTCGATGTGCTTAGTCTTTGAATGCTGCACAGGATTTTTAGTGATCTGTAATGCAGCAGAATTATCAACGTAAATAGGAGTAGTTAGGAATTCAAAACCGTAGTCACGCATTTGCTGTTGTATCCACAGGACTTGGGAGCAACAACTGGAGGCAGCAATGTATTCAGCTTCGCATGTTGATGTAGCGACGCACGTCTGCTTCTTGCACTGCCATGTGACTAGGCGATTTCCCAAAAACTGACATCCAGCCGTTGTGGATTTGCCGTCGATTTTGCATCCGCCAAAATCAGAATCACTGAATGCGATCAAGTCAAAGTTATTATCCCTAGGGTACCATAGACCGGTGTCAGGGTAACCCTTCAAATAACGAAAAATCCTTTTTACAGCTGCAAGATGTGAGGCCTTCGGATTCACTTGATATCTGGCAAGCAGGCACGTTGGGTACATTATATCTGGTCTTGATGCTGTGAGGTACATAAGGGATCCGATCATCGCGCGGTAGTATGAGGGGCTAGTAGCTTCACCCTTCAAGTCTGGAGTAATTCCGTGATTTTGTGGCAATGGGGTACCGATGGGCGTTGCATCAGACATCTGGAACCGGCTCAAGATGTCACCAACATATTTAGTCTGATGAATGAATATCCCAGACTCGGTTTGTTGTACTTGTAGGCCCAAAAAGAAAGTCATTTCCCCCATAGCACTCATCTCGAATTTATCCTGCATTACACGCTCGAAATCCCTACACAAAACATCATTAGTAGAACCAAAAATAATATCATCAACGTATACCTGTACCAGTAGAAGATCTCCATCTTGTTCTTTGATGAAAAGAGTACAATCGATCAGACCTCTACGAAATCCATTCTCCAGCAGATAATTAGATAAGGTTGCATACCAAGCTCGCGGTGCTTGATGTAGACCATATAGAGCTTTGTTGAGCAACCAAACCCGATCAGGATGGATAGGATCTTCAAAACCTGGAGGCTGTTCGACGTACACCTCTTCTTCCACCACACCATGTAAGAATGCACTTTTCACGTCCATCTGGTATACCTTGAAACCTTTGAATGAGGCATAAGCCAGAAAGATCCGAATTGCTTCTAGACGTGCAACAGGTGCATAGACTTCGTTGTAGTCGATTCCCTCAATCTGACGAAAACCCTGAACGACTAATCGTGCTTTGTTCCGAATAACAATTCCACGGTCATCCTTTTTGCATTTAAACACCCAACGGGTACCAATCTTCTTGTAACCAGCAGGTTTCTCTACGAGTTTCCAGACACCTAGCTTCTGGAATTGCTGCAGTTCTTCCTGCATTGCCTCAACCCATGAGCTATCTTTCAATGCATCTTTCCAAGTTCTTGGCTCTTCCTGTGAGACATAACACGCGAAAGACCAATCATTTTGTTGACCAGATTCTCGGATAGTTGCATACAAGCCTGCATTGTTGTTGTTTCGCAACATGTTTCTTGTTTAAACGCCACTTTGTACATTTCCGATGATGTTTTGTTGAGGATGGGTATTGTGAATCCTTGTTTCTGGATTATCTCGAACAGGAATATTTGTACCCAGATTGTTGAGATTGAGGTCAACAATCAATTCAAGGCCCGGAATTGACGAAGAGGATGATGCAGTAGCTTCAGCTGTTCGAGGGACATCCACTGGAGGTGTACCTTCTGAAGTACCATGTACTGCTGTTGTTGGTCCTTGATCTGCATCGAGAAATTCGTCATCCTCTGAAGATTCGTTCAATTCGGAAGCATCTTGAAAATCCTCATTGTCGAGAGCATTATTGTTCACTGAAGATGGTTCTTGATTGACAATAATGGGACGAACCAACGGTGAATCTGTTGCGTTGTCACTCTCGAAAAACATCCTTGCCGCAGCATTTTCTTCAACGGCTTCAACATTGATCTAATTGAAAAAGTCATCGTACTCAAACATCCAAGGCTGACCAGGATTTCTAACTGGTAAAGTGTGCCTTTGTACTCTGACTTCAGACCATTCCTCGACCCTTTTAGTCTCTAGATTCCAGACTCTTAAGTTCGGGGTGGAATACCCAAGAAAGTATCCCTCAATGGCTCTAGCCCCAAACTTTCCATTAGGATCGATTATTGTGCAAGGAGCTCCAAACGGTTCAAGATAAGACAAGTCTGGTTTCCATTTGTTGATAAGCTCAAAGCAGGTCTTGTTGTGCCTTTTGACTGTAAGGACTCGGTTCAATGTATAGCATGCAGAAGACACAGCTTCAGTCCAGAATGGAATGGGCAGCTGCGATTCTACCAACATAGTCCTAGCAGTCTCGATCAATGTGCGGTTTTTACGTTCAGCGACGCCATTTTGTTGAGGAGTATAAGCTGCACTAAATTCGTGAAGAATACCTTTTGAAGTGCAAAACTCCGCCATGGCATGATTTTTGAATTCAGTACCATTGTCGCTACGTATCCGCCTAACCTTCAAGTTGTAAAGATTCTCAATCTGAATGATCAAGTTTTTGATAATACCGAAGGTTTCACTCTTGTGTGCCATAAACGCCACCCAAGAAAATCTTGAATAATCATCAGTAATCACGAGGCAATATTGATCATTCCTAATGCTTTTGTGCTTGACAGGACCGAACAAATCCATGTGCAAACGTTCAAGAGGAACAGCCACCGTGTTGACTTTCTTTGTAGGGTGTCGCTTCTTCGTTTGTTTTCCTTTTTGGCACGAAACACAGACGTCTTGAAGATGGAAGTTTTTAAGAGGAACACCATTCACCAATTCATTTGACACCAAATGATTCATTTTGCGTAAGTGAATGTGACCCATTCGTCTGTGCCAGGAGATTGTGTCTTTTTCTGTGGCTTTGGAAACGAAACAAGTTGCTTGTGCAGACGTTGTGATAGCTTGGCTCATATCAAGGACATACAGATCATTTATCCTTGGAGCCGACAAGAGAATCCATTATTTTGGAATTTTGAAGCCGGGTTTCAGCACATAACATCCATTAGCATCAAAGTGTACTGAGAACTGCTTGTCACAAATTTGAGAAACACTAAGAAGATTGTGATCAAGTTGTTGCACAAAGTTGATCTTGTCAAAGCTAACAACCCCGTTGGAAATCATTCCTTCACCAGTAATATATCCGCCCTTATCTCCAGCAAAAGCAACATAACCTCCTCTAATAGATTTGACGTCGTAGAGAAGCTTCATGTCGCCTGTCATGTGCCTGGATGCCCCACTATCAACAATCCAATGACTACTGATAGTTCCTCCTGGAACACCCTGCACATGAACTCAATCGATTAGTTGGAGATGGGGACCCAAGCCATTGTGGTCTTGGGTCTTCCATTTTCATCAACAACAATAACTTTTATTCTTTGATGATTGGAAAATTGTGATGGTCCCCCTGATTCAGTAACCGTTTTTGGTTTCCAAGTCTGTCTTGTTATACCAGTGTTATTCTTTAAAAACTTAACTTCATGGTTGTCTGAAGTTTTTAAATTGTTTGGTTTGACAGAAACAGATGGTTTTTGAGCCACATCGGTTTTAATTGCTTTTTCAATTTTCTTGACCTGTTGGCGTTTCTGTTTCTTTTCCCTTTCTTTTACAAGTCGGGGATCTTGTTTTACAGAAACAGATCGCTTGCGGTCATTTTGGTCACGGGGATCATCAACCTTTGCTTTCAACTTATGAAGATATGGGCAATTTCGAACGATATGCCCAATTGTACCACATTCGAAACATGATCTTCGTTCAACAAACCCCGAAGTATCATGTGATCGTCTTGCCGATGATGAACTTTGTGATCCCGAGGTACTAGGTTTTGAACAACTTGGTTCATTCCTTTTCATCACTGTTACTTTCTGGACAAAATCTAAGTTAGATTGATTTGCAAACTTTTCAATTTTGTCCGTTCCCTTCGATTTCACAAAGTTCACATTCTTCTTCTTCTTCTGATTCGGCTTCTTTTGACTTTGAGTCGGTGCCTTACCTTTAGGTTTGGTATGATTTTGCTGGGTTTGCACTGTTGGTAATTTCTTATTCCCAAATTGTTTTCTGACTTCAGCCTTTGGGATAGGAGGACACTGTGTGACTGTAACATGTGGTCCTGTCTTTCCCAAAAACTTACTTGTCGAATTTTCAAAGACTTTACTTATTAAAGATTGATTAACATTCTTAATAGGAAAATCTTTGTCTGAGTAAATTTTATCATCACCAACAAGAGTGTACAGCAAATCCACACTCTCCGACTCTTTCTCAGACGAGGACACAGTTGCAATAGTCTTAGCGGGTTTTGCAGGAGGATCACACAGAATGTGATTCTCAAGAGGTATGTCCTCTTCGTTTATCACCGCATCAGACTTTGCTGAATCGGTATCATCAGACTCATCATCAGAAGAATCAGCATCCTCAATCACAACTGGAGGATCCTGATTCTGTTCAGCAGTTACAAATGTATCTGCTGACACATCTGAATCGGATGATACTTCTTTCTTGTATCCGAGCCCTGTTGCAAATTCCTCAACGTCCAAAGGAACAGATGGTTCAAAATGAGTTCTATACTCCTCATCAGGCAATGCATCAAAGTTGTTTCTCACGGGTGGTGGACATTTCTTATAACCTATGCATGTGACATCCTTTTTCTCTTTCTGTACATCAATGATGTGATCCAACACATAGCTAGAACTCAAATAACTGTCTAACTTGAGTCGGATCGCCTCACTTTCTGTTTTAACACAAGCCATTTCCTTTTGCATTACCTCAAGACGAGTTATATAAAGGTTAATGTCAGTTTGTTTTCTAGAAACCATTTTTGTCAACTCTGTTTTATCTTTCTTTAACGTTTCAATCATTGACTTAAATTCCTTTTCATGGTTTTCATAAAACTTGTTGGCTACTGTGCACTTAGAAAGATCCACGGTCAACTTCTGGTTGTGAATGAATGTCACATCATATTTCTCTTGCAAAGCCTCATGCTTGCTTTGCAATTCACACCACTTATCATTCACGGAAACATGTTTGTCTTGCAATTCAAACAAACTAGCTTGTAAAGCATCGTGTTTGCCTTGCAACTCAGACATGTTTGCTTCCAAATCAGCACATCTAACATTCAAACTATCACAATTATCACAGCTAACAGAAGTGGGTTCATCGACACATACCTGACTTGATGAACTGTCGACATTAGCCATAAAGGCTGAATGAAGAGAAGACGAAGAATAAGCAGCTTGATCCACCAAAATAGATCTTCTTTGAATTCCTGCTGTAGCTTCCTCCAATAGCTCATCAATATTAGCATCGACTGACGCAGCTGATGTGTCATCTTCCTGATCATTCCCTGAAGCGGATGACTCTTCATCTGAACTTCCACTATAACCGGAGGAGTCTTCATCTTCAGAAGATTCACTACCATTGGTGGAAGATTCTCCACCACTGGCGTGTTTAAGATCCTTGACAATTTCAGCAAAACATGCTGTTCCATCTGGAGCATCATTATTCAGCTGAATTGACCAATCACAACCTTCATCTACTTGAACCACAAGTGCCTGGTTGGCATTTGATGGTCCTGGTTGATTCTGGTTGTTGACAGGCACCAGTGTGCGATCATTGTTCCTCGCTTGGTTCTGATTAGCCCTGTTTCCTTGACCTCTGAAGGGATTCTGGTTCCCATGTTGAGATGGCCTTGTACATTCCCTTTTAAAATGACCACGTTCACCACAATTGAAACATTTGACAGCCTGTTTATCGAACCCATACTTGGTGTCTTTCTTGCTTTCCAAGCTGGTTCGGCCCGTTCTTTCCATGAAATCCTTTGCTCGTCTAACAGCACTGGCAAAGGCCCACTTGATGTCCATCATCTCCATCTCCTCTTTATCAATCTGCTGATAGTCTTCTTGTGTCAGATTAATATTACCAATCTGACCCTCCACTAATCCACAGTATGTGCTCACCACAGTGTTTAGCAGCTCCATATGTTCTTTTGCTACTTCAACACTGACTTTAGAAAAGCTTGAGGTGTCGAGCCGTACTGTATTTGGCTTTGATTGTTGACCAGCAGATAATGTACTTCCATAACAAGCTTGCTGTTGCTGTTGAGGAGGAAGTTGATTTCCAAATATATCAGTTGTTCTGATTTGCTGTTGCTGTTGTGGTGCTGGTTGAGGAGCTGGATTAAGCAGATTTCCAAACATATCTGTTGTTGGAGGAGGAGTGCCATACAAACTCGTGCTAGACACAAATGCTGTTTGAATTGGAGCGTGTGAGGAAGGTTTTGTAGAAGTGCTGGAAGTTCCATAATAAATTTCAGGATTTTGTGGCACTGCAACTCTTTTTGCCTTGAGAGTTTCTTCCTGATTCTTGTTTTCCAGGAGTTGAGCAAAATCACTGAAGCTTGTTGTATCCAAAGTGCCATTGTACCTCATGATTTCTAAGAAATTATTCCATTGAGGTGGCAGTGCATCTGCAAACTTCTTCACTATCTCTGCTGAAGTCGTTACCACCCCAGTATTTGCCAATTCAGTTAGCAAATGAGTAAATCGACTTGTCAAATCTCCTAGAGATTCATTCTGCATACAAATAAAACCATCAAACTCTTTCTTCAGCAGTTCTTTTCTCAATTGACGTGTCGCTTCATTTCCTACGCCCCTTGTCTTCAATGCGTCCCACAACCTCTTTGTCGTCTTGTAACTGACAAATTGATGATATATATCTTTACTTAAAGCCTGAGTGAGAATGGCGTATGCCTTCTTTTCCAGATCATAGACCTTCTTCTGATCTTCCGTAAGATCTGCAAACGTGGCAGTAGATGATGCGGTAACCTCTATTGTTTGATTGAAATCTGTAATGAACCGCAACCACAATTCTGTATTTTGACCAAGAACGTATGTATGAAATCTACCAAACCATCCCGGATATTCACTTAAGTGCATCAACTTTGGAGGCCTATTCAAACTTCCTGTTTCACTTTCGCTTAGCAAAATGCTTTGAACACTTGGAGCTTGATTTGATACAAATGCCCATTGACCGGTAGATGTAGCATTAGCTTGCGAACCCGAATCCGGAGCTGGAGTACCAAAATACATCTCTGCATTTACCGGAACACCCCACATCGAATTCATTTTTGATCAGCCGAAGGATACCTGTTCGAAAGACTTGAACAACACAAACTGTTAAACACAAACAGACTAAGGATCGAAAGATCAACACCTGTTCGAAAGATCAACAGGGTTCGAAAGATCACTGTTGAGTTTCGAACAATGTTTTCGAAAGATTCTCCAACGAAGGATCCTTATCCTTCGAAAACGTACTGTAGACCGAAAGATGAACACGAAAGATGACTTCGAAAGACTCCCCAGTCGAAGGATCCTAGTCTTTCGAAAATGAGCAGAAGACCGAAAGATGTATGTTTCGAAAATATTCCTTGGAACGAAAGATAAGTCTCACACTTCGAAGGATGCTCGAAGGATGACTATCTGTCGAACCTCCTTTGGTCGAAAGATGATCTTTCGACTTCGAAGGATATCTTTCGAACTTGCTCTGACACAGTTGACAATGGTGACAGGTAGGTGAAAAGTTGACGGGTTGGTGAGAACTTTCGGCAGAAAGTATGTTCAGACCATATCTTTCAGGTCTGAACATGCAGGTTTTTCACCAACCGGGTAATGATCCCAATATTTTAATCAAAATACTCTTTCCAACACACAAACAAGTTTAATATTCAAATTTCAAAGATCAAAAGGTGTAATATTATGAAGAACAAACCCAGAAATACAAGAATTTCGGTGAACCGAAACTCTCCAAACACACGATTTTGCTAAAATGTTTAACAAAAACCAACAGCTAACATGTAAACATGAAGAATAACAAGGTTTTAAGTCAAACACAAGGCAAAATAACAAGATTTTCCAGAAAATATAAACTTCAAACACCCGGAAAACACCCGAAAACACTCGGTTTTAACAAGGAGAAGAGCCAAGGCTCTGATACCACTTGTAGGTCCGGCTAGGGGAGGATCTAGTCGCCTAATCCTTGTGTACAAACCAACCCGATTGTGCGGAATCCAACCGGAAAGGCAAACCGAGATAGAACACGCAAATAATCAACACACAAGACTCAACGATTAACACCACTTGTATTAAACGTATGAAAGGTCCAGTTACAGCTCAATGTTTACAAATCAGTCCTGTAAACTCTCTCTAAGTGTGTGTGTGTTCTCTGCTCTAAGTGTTCTCTGCTAACTGTCATCTACCGAAGTGAACACAACACACGGGTATTTATACCCAAACACAGCAGGTCTGGTCGGAGGATCAGACAGATGATCGAAGGATCATCTATCGACCAGAAACAGCTCGAACGATCAACATGTACCACGAAAGATGTGATCTTTCGTGGTCCATCCATCGAAGGTCCATCTTTCGAGCTTATCATCATCGAAGGATATAAGTGATCCTTCGATGACCATCCTTCGACTCAAACACATTACAACCAAAGTGTTGACTGTTTGGCCAAGTCAAACCAGGAGGATGGTTGACTTGGTCAAATTTACAAGACTAACAAAGACATTGTTTTGTATACAGACAAAGTACAGACACAAGTGCACCAACAAATAATTATAGTCTAAACAGCCCAAAACTAGTCATGAGATACAATGAAACCCACCCGCACAATCACGCACAATCAAGAATCATTTAAGTTTAACATCCCGAGCGATTAACAGATTCACCAAAATAAACAGTATGCAAGGAAGTAATACTAGTGAGGAATCGGAGTCACAAGATTGAAAGACACTAACCGTAAAGTTCGGGTTGTCACATCATCCCCAACTTGAAATAAATTTCGTCCCGAAATTTGACAAATAAGCACAGCGAAGTGAAGTGATAAATCAAGATTGTTGTGGATTTTCCTCAGGTGCCACATCATTCCCAACTTGAAAGGGAATTTCGTCCCGAAATTCGCCAATGATAACAGACGTTGACACAATCGTTTAGATAACTGCGGATCCTAGAGTTTACTCCGACCATTGCATTCCTACGTGAAATCCGGTCTACGTCTTGAGTTCCAACGAACACTCACGATTGGAATTCGACTAAGTTAGCGAACCTTGACTTCCTGGTCCAGGTGTCCGATAAATTCCTCTAGTAAAAGTATCGCACGCGTTTCATCAGACAACCATTGCCTTAGATCCGAAACATAAATAACATCGCGTACGTTACCCGATTCGTCGGGTAACTCGAGTTTGTAGGTTACGCTACCGATTCTTCCCAGACTGTTGAATGGTCCATCGTGACATCAGTTAAGCTCGCCATGCTTACCAAGCACTCCACACCCTCCCAGGGTGAGACTTTCAACATGATACGATCGCCAACAGCGATCTTCCAGAGTTTCCCAGGTTTATCAGCTTTCCTGACGGTCACGCATTGCTGCCAATCGACTCCCGATCCAAACAACCTTCCCAAGAGTTTCGAGTACCAGTCCTGGACCAGTAATTAGGCTGTCACCCACCTTGATCCAACAAGGAGATTAACGTTACTATCCATGCAATGCCTCAAACAGAGTTGTCTGAATACTAGAATGGTAACTGTTGCAGTAAACTCAACCAAGGTAGGAGTCCTTCAAATTTGTACCCAAGCCAGGCGCACACATGCTCGCAGCATGTCTTTGAGTGCCGGGAGAGTTCGTTTACTATGACCGTTTGCCAACGGCGATAAGCAATGCTCTGATCCTGACGTGATCCATAGGTGTTGTGTATTGCCTGACATAAATCATGCATAAATCAAATTAAGAGGTAACAGGAGTTGGCACCTCGTGCCCAAAAGCCGCCTCTCTCAGAGGAACATTCACAACTGTGAAGACTCGTCAGTTTTCTTGATTACAAGAAAGTGTGCTAGTAACGTGAGTCCATCAACGATCATCCAGGTGATAAGGTTTCCGTTTCGGGTTGTTAGTAGACCAGTGATAAAATCCATGGCAGTCTGTTCTCATTTCCATATGTGTGCTCTGATTGCTAATATCCCACCTTGACTTTCCCACATGTCAAACATCGTTCCCATGCGTGGCTATGTGGGTCTTCAGGCCCGGTCACCCTCACATGGTCTTCAGGTTTTAATACATCCTATCAAAACTCCGACGAATAGGATATTCGAGACCCGTGTGCTTCGCCAGCACCAGTTTCTCAAGGTTGCTGTATAGTGAGGTTCATATTCGTTCCATGAAGTAGCAAATATCGTCCGACCTGCCAAAGGTTGCTTCCCCATGCCACGCATGGGTTAATCTTGAGAACTCTTTTTATTCAGTTCTTCAGTTTGAGCAAGGCGAGTCTGATCAGGTATGTTAGAGTCGATAGCAGGCTACAAAGCTCGTGCACGTCCAGGTTTCACGGTCATATTCATTCAAAAGTTCCATCCAGCGGTGCCATCACATGTTTAGCTCACACGGGAGGCCCTTGTGATCGGTCTAGGTAGTGCATTTGGTACCATCCAAGTAATGCCTCTAACTTAAATCCAAAGACCAGGGCTTCCACCGCAGGTCGTGACTCGTGCAGTTCTTCCTGTAAGTCCATTACGTAAGTCATCAATTTCCAGTGTTGCGTCGGTCTGTAAACATTGCAGAGTTGGGGTTCGAAGGCTGAAAAGATGTCCTCCTGTTTTGTCTTTCACGAACACAGCACCCTACTGTGCTAAAGAGAATTAAGTTGCGCGATCTTCGAAAATCCTGTGGTGAATCTGCGATAGAGTCTAGTGTGACCAAGAAATTGCTGCATCCTCGAAGGGATCTTTGGTGCCGAACAATATCTAACGAAATGGGTCTTTAGCGAGATCCACGTATATTCCCATTTCGTTGATCGTATGATCAAAAGGTATCTCTCGAATCCAGAAGTTACCTTAGCAAGACTTCGCGCAGAGTGGCTCGTCCCTCAGGAGCTCTAAAATAAGATACAAATGTCGCCCATGATGTTCCTTCCTCTTGGAAATGATCTAGAACGTCATCCATAAATACGGTCGATTCATGTGGTCCATAAAGCTGTTGGTGTGTTGTTTAACTCAATGGTCATGGTGTACAAAGTTGCAATGGCCGTATTGCGTTCTATATGTCGTTTCAGGAACATTCTCCTCTTGGTCTTCCGTCAATACATGGTCGAGGCAAACAGTTCTTGATTGTCACCTTGCTGCATTCTAGATAATCAGTACACATACGAAAAGGCTTTATATTCCCGAATATAGCTGGGGCTCCCCAAAGCGAACAAAAACTATGTCCAATAAAACTCCTGTCCAACAGTTCCTGTAGATAGTCCTTGCAACCCTCCTGGTGCAAGACGGTACGTAGCACGAGTAATCAGGGCTACCCCTGTTGTGAGATCAAACTGAGATTCTGCCTAACTGTGGTGGAAGTAAATCTGAAAGCTCCTCGGGTAGCACACTGAGAGGAATCACGAACAATTGGTGGATCCTTGATCTTCTTTTCCTTAGCCTCAACATCAGTAAATGTTCCTAACGTAGCGGGGTGATCCCTCCGTAGACACTTCTTGGCCTTCATAGTTGATATGGCGCTAACCTTTGCACCACTCTGTTGCTTTAGAACAAATAACGATTATCCACACAATATTTTCTCCTCACAAGGTATGTCTGCGCGATTTCTGAATAACCAATCCACACTAACTATTGCATTGTAACTATCAGGGGTAGTAGAAGGAAGGTCGATGTCGAACACCTGTCCCCCAAGGTCGAGGTTGCATCCCAGTGAACATATAAGGCTTTAATTGACTTGCATCAGCCGACTCCACAACAGGTTCGGTTTCAAGAAGCATCAGGGTTAGATAGAACAGAGACGATGTGAATAGCTACCCATCCAAGCTATCGTGTTGCTATTACGCCTGGTATAGCCTATGCCAATACTAAATGTCCTTCCATGAGCTTCATTCCCAGTGTTGTTTTCATCACGAGAATTTCCAGTACTGTCGTCGTTCCCTTGGTTGTCGTCACCTTGACTTAACACAGTCAATCCTTGTCGAGGTCACCTTCGTTTCCATACTGTAAGCTACGATCACGAGTACCTTGATGTTGCCGCGACTGTTGCCTCTAATATTGTTTCCTTTAACGGTGTCCTGCGTCCTTTCACCAACAAGGTCCATCTTTTCACATTCCGTGCCACGTCCTAAGGCACTACTCATGGTGCGGGCGGTTACACAGTCCGCTCTACAGTCGATCGTCATCAATTTTGTCCCGATTGGTTCGTAAAAGTCGACTCCCATGAGTCGCTGGATGGGGTTATGGATTCGATTGGAGCCAAATCGCTGTTGTTCGTTGCCGGTAACTAGGGTCGTGCAAATGCTGAAGTCGGTAAGGTACTACGTTTACCCTCTTGTCCATCGTTCTTGCAAGTTGACTGAGTAATACACGGTATGTCGCGAGAGTGTTGCAGAAGTGATCGCACTTTGGGATCTAAGGCGTCAACACGCTAAGCTCCAACAAACAAAGATAAGTGAGGAAAGCATAGTCCAATCATTTGATGCTGAGCCATCCAACTCAGGGACGTTCGTACCAGCACCTAACATTCTACACAGTTCGCTAGGAGTTCAGATGTGTGATCAGGTGATACTCGATAGCATCGAGATTCGTAAGGATTCAGAAAGGGGTGAAAAGATCATGTTCGAATAGGAGACTGTAACACCCCGAAAACGGGTTTGGTAATCAAACCACGTTTATACTAAAAGACGGGTAATTTACCTTTAGTGGTAAAAGAAACCCGGTGAATATTAGGATTCTTAAATAAACAAGAATTTGCTAACTAGGAATTTTAACCTAGTTAGCTAATAGTTTAGAAATAACTTATAATAGGGTTAAAATTAGCCAAAGTTATTAGAGAAACTAAAGTGGAGGGACCTAAGTTGTAAAACTTGAAACTAGAATTTGTTAAAACAAATTAAATAAAAACCAAACACACAAATTAGTGTCCTTGGTCGATCAAAAACGCAGGGGAGCGACCAGGAGTTCTCACCAAACCCTAACTCCACAAATTTAAGCAATTGAAGGCTAATTCATGTCCCAAATCAAAATCTGAACATAGATTCGTGATCCTCATCACAAGGGGGTTACAAGGTATGTGAAATTTGGTGCTAATCCTCTATTTGAAATTCTCATGAAATTGGGAAATCTGAAAATTTATGTTGCATGTTTTCTATTTGGGTAGAATAGGGTTGATATGGTGTCTAGGAGTAAAACCTAGACAATAACATGTGAAATCATGGCTAAATTCTGAAAAATTTCATGAACACATTGAAGGTGATTCATGGGTTTTGTGAGAAAATGATAAACACTAGGATATAGAATGCTAATCTAGTGTAAATTAATGCTTAGAAACTGATTTCTGAAAATATAATGTGTAGTTCATGAACACTAGACATAGAGGTTTGATTTGTGGTGTAAATCTAGGTAAAAATAACTAGTTATGAACTAGTTAGTAAATATGTAAAATTATGCCCACTAGGTGTTTGTTAAAATGCCCGAATGAATGTTGACATAATGAAATTATGAAAGAAACGCGTAATTGGCTAACTCGACTAACTACGTGTAATACTAAATAATATGGGTTCTAAACGTGATGTTGATTGAACTTATTGTGCGTGTAATATGATTGAAGTTAGTTGACTATCGAAAGTCAAATAAACCAACATTGAAGTCGGATAGTAGTTCCGACATAGAGTTTGTAAGATGGAATAGTCGTATGTGATAATGACTAAACTAACCGTCTTACGAATTATGATGATAGTTTGACGCTTGACAAGCTAGGTATAGGCTTGGAAAGGAAGTGGGTCAAACAAAGCAAATAAGAAGGAAAAGCTTACTTCGGATGCGAGGTAAGTAAAACTTACACCTACTTGTAGTATATGTGTTTATATGTATAAACGAAGAATACAATAAAGAATTAGGATCGAATCATGGGTTCCGACACGAAACGAAATGAATCGGAACCAATAAAAATGTTTTAAACCATGATTAATGGTGAAAGAGGCAAAATGGTAAAATAGTCACGAATTGGTTAAGAATTTGTAAGTTTTTCTTAAAGTAACCTTATAGCGTAACTAGTAATGGAAAATGGGTAAAAATGGAAATTTGGTCAAGTATTGACTAAAGTAAAATAAGTTTCAAAAGACACCCATAGCGTAAGCCGAATGGGTTAAAAATATAAGAAATTGACTTTAGAAAGAAAGGGATCTAGTGAGAAAATCCGGAATGGGTCGGATGTGTGATTGGTAATTAAAAAACCATGTTTTCATTATCTATGAAAATCTTGAATTATATATAGGCCGAACGGGTCAAATGGTGGGAATAACGCCATTTGACAAAATCAACTAATGAGGTTGTCAAGTCATGTGTTTACAGGGGTGAATAGTAATTTTGGGTAATTGCGTCGCCATAAGAATATCGGTAATAAAAGCAAGGTTTCGAAACGGCTCATTAGGTTGACTCAAGCCAGTTACGTATAAATAAGATTGTAGTTAAACATACATTTTTGGGTCAAATAAGTAGCAAACGCCCTTCGTCGTAAATGAGGGGCTAAAGTTGACTAAAATGCCCTTGTTGGGTAAACCGGGCAAACGACCTTTAAAGGTTGTTGGAAATAAGTGTTTTGGTAGATTAAATCTTTAAGATAAGTATAAAAGGGATGTTATGGGACCTTAGTGCATAAACACCCTTAACGGGTCAAAATAAGCATACAAACGAAAACGAGTTTAATATGTGTAATAAACCGGTGATTATAATCTAATATGGTAGATAACATTAGTTTAAAGAAGTATATGTGATATAAGGGTCAAATAAACACGTTTGATGATGAAATCACGAACGGGTCAAAAGTTGGTAAAAAGGGTAATAAGCGGAAGAGTTAAAAGTCTGAAATTTTATTTTGTAGGATGTTGGATTTTAACTCCATTAGATGGAGAATTAAATTACGGACGCGTAGGAAAAAGAATCGGGTAAAACGGATCAATAACGAAGAAGTTATGGCCGTTTCCGTAAAAACCTTCGTTGCTGAAAATTGCAGGACACAGATCTGGACCTGCTGGAAAAGTGTATCCCCCGCGTGGCGTGACAGAATGGCCCGTCAGCGTCGCGTGTCGCGAGGCATGCTTACGGACCGTAAGGGTCCAGGCTTACGGTCCGTAAGCCAGTGACTGAAATTTTAAATTTTTCGTATTTCGTTTATTCTGAACTCCAAACTCGTTTAACCCTGTTACTTGACTATCAAAACTAACTTTTGAGTTGGTTTTGATTTTAGGTGAATGTCGTGAGTACCCGGATGAAGATCAAGCAGAGCGTCGAGCAAGAACCGAACACACTAGAATTAAGCTTCCGCACGTTGTTTCGTCGTTATTTTAAACGGCAATTCGTTAGATATTAAGTTGTATTATTTTCAAATTGTAAAAGTTTTAATTCACCTGTATTATTCAACAGTAATTACTTATAAAATCATATTTGTTTTCGTAATATATACGAAAACCCTTAATTAATTAGACGGGTGTTACAAGTTGGTATCAGAGCCTTGGTTTAAGAGATTCAAGTATGGTGGGAAAACTATGCTTGGACTTAAACCTTATGCTCTTAATAAAGATTGGTGTTCGGTTCGAGGCTTGATCGCAAATCCGGTAAGTACAAGTATGGTAATAGTCTAGCATGCTAAAGTGTTGTAAACAACACATAGGGCTATCGTGTGATACACGTTACCCCAAGTAAAACGATTGGTATAGTTAACGCGTATAGTAGAAAAAGCCTTGTATTATAATACGGGCGATTATTGAAGTTGACGTTACTAACTTTTGTGAATGTTTTAATTGAAGGACACTCGCGTTTGAAGACGACGAGAGTCAAACGAATTGTAGATATGATGATGGAACGGTCCGAAGTATGACAAGAGGAGCATGCTCACCGAGGACTAAATCGCGTAACGACCGCGAACAAGGTTAATGGCAAGGAACGCCCGTCGGGGCAAACATTACCAGGTGCACATTTTAAATAATCGCACAAATAGTAATATGCAACAAATAAGTAGAAATTGAAAGTCGCATATGTAGATTAAAAACTTGGAAAAAGCCGAATAGAAAATGTATTCGGGATATTGTTTCCAAGAGAAACAGATAGAGGCGTTACTTACATAGGGCGTGATCTGAAAACTATAAAAAGGTCATGTGTGTCATGTGTTAATCGCTTACTCTGGCCAAGTAAGTAGTGGCATATGATACCATGAACTTTTTATGGCGGACACGTTTACATCCGATGTAGTAAGGGCGGGGTGAAATGGGACTAACTTAAAAGTACCCAAATGAATCAAATGAGCAAAATATTTGATAATAATGTAAAAGCACAGCCGGGTGACGGAAGCATATTACATTAGGATGATGAGCCCGAGTGAAGGGACAAAGATTAATGTAAAATGATTAAGGTATGCAATTGGGAGGGGGTGCTTACTCTCGAACCCGGAGAATGCACATATGACTCTTAACGGGCCGATTTTGTAAAACGCCAAATTTGAGAACAAAGTAGGAATATAAAAAGCGAAACGAAGTCATAATGCATACCGTAAGGATTGCAATAATAACGACTTCGGTAAAACACCCGGTCGGTGGGTAAGGATTTAAACGCATGCGTAGGCTGAGAAACAGGAACGCGAAATAGAAAGTCAAAAGACTCGGAATTTGAGTCATGACTAAAAGATGACAAGCATTTTTGCAAACATAAATTTTGATAAAAATTACGTTCGACTAGTTGAAAGTCGAACGGGTCGAACAAAGAATGAAATTTGACGTTCACCAGTGATGAAATTTCACACGAACAAGATAAACGAATTAAATATATGATGACGCTTGCTAATGTAAGTAGGCGCGGATTGAATAAGTAAAAGTGTGAGATGTTAACTAACCTATGTAAACGGTTATGGGCGTTAAGAACGTTAAGATAAAAGAACCCGGGTAATGGGTTGTATAGAAGTATAAGTATGAACCGGGAGACGGTAAGCGTAGAACAAACTGACGCGTAAATAACGTCAGAAGTCATAAAGTCGGAGGATTAGTCCGGAAGTAAACAAGTGAAGCCTTAGACTACGGTCAAGGTCAATTGAAGTTCAAGAGCGAAAATAAACGATTCTAAACATAATAAGAGATGCCTCGAAGCTATATATGTATATATACAAATGAATATAGACAAGAATAAAAGATGATCTACGGGATCATCATAACCTACGGGATTAAACACAGTGTTAAGGTCTACGGGACCAAAAAGACCCTCGAGTCATAAAGAGAAGGAAACGAGTTGTTAATGTCTCACCTTAAAAAGGTGAAAAATTTAAAGAAATAGCCTATGAGGCTAAGTGAAAGAACCTACGGGTCAATAGTGTAAAGCAAGGGAACTAGTTATGATTCCCCGCGTAAAATGAGAACGGAAAAGAATAAATTATGGGTTGTCAATTTCCTTAATATGAGTAATTGACATAGCGTAAGCCGAATGGGTTAAAAATATAAGAAATTGACTTTAGAAAGAAAGGGATCTAGTGAGAAAATCCGGAATGGGTCGGATGTGTGATTGGTAATTAAAAAACCATGTTTTCGTTTTCTATGAAAATGTTGAATTATATATAGGCCGAACGGGTCAAATGGTAGGAATAACGCCATTTGACAAAATCAACTAATGAGGTTGTCAAGTCATGTGTTTATAGGGGCGAATAGTAATTTTGGGTAATTGCGTCGCCATAAGAATATCGGTAATAAAAGCAAGGTGTCGAAACGGCTCATTAGGTTGACTCAAGCCAGGTACGTATAAATAAGATTGTAGTTAAACATACATTTTTGGGTCAAATAAGTAGCAAACGCCCTTCGTCGTAAATGAGGGGCTAAAGTTGACTAAAATGCCCTTGTTGGGTAAACCAGGCAAACGACCTTTAAAGGTTGTTGGAAATAAGTGTTTTGATAGATTAAATCTTTAAGATAAGTATAAAAGGGATGTTATGGGACCTTAGTGCATAAACACCCTTAACGGGTCAAAATAAGCATACAAACGAAAACGAGTTTAATATGTGTAATAAACCGGTGATTATAATCTAATATGGTAGATAACATTAGTTTAAAGAAGTATATGTGATATAAGGGTCAAATAAACACGTTTGATGATGAAATCACGAACGGGTCAAAAGTTGGTAAAAAGGGTAATAAGCCGAAGAGTTAAAAGTCTGAAATTTTATTTTGTAGGATGTTGGATTTTAACTCCATTAGATGGAGAATTAAATTACGGACGCGTAGGAAAAAGAATCGGGTAAAACGGATCAATAACGAAGAAGTTATCGCAGTTTCCGTAAAAACCTTCGTTGCTGAAAAATGCAGGACACAGATCTGGACCTGCTGGAAAAGTGTATCCCCCGCGTGGCGCGACAGAATGGCCCATCAGCGTCGCGTGTCGCGAGGCATGCTTACGGACCGTAAGGGTCCAGGCTTGCAGTCCGTAAGCCAGTGACCGAAATTTTAAATTTTTCGTATTTCGTTTATTCTGAACTCCAAACTCGTTTAACCCTGTTACTTGACTATCAAAACTAACTTTTGAGATGGTTTTGATTTTAGGTGAATGTCGTGAGTACCCGGATGAAGATCAAGCAGAGCGTCGAGCAAGAACCGAACACACTAGAATTAAGCTTCCACACGTTGTTTCGTCGTTATTTTAAACGGCAATTCATTAGATATTAAGTTGTATTATTTTCAAATTGTAAAAGTTTTAATTCACCCGTATTATTCAACAGTAATTACTTATAAAATCATATTTGTTTTCGTAATATATACGAAAACCCTTAATTAATTAGACGGGTGTTACAGAGACAATCACTGCTATGACTCCTATAGGCTACTGAGTTCTAACATAACATCAATTAACAGAGCGGAACCCCTCTCACGCTCGTTAAGCCTCACTGGGACTCACATGCACCCCCCCTATTATTATTATGTGTGCACCCATAATAATAAGGAAATTTGCATGCTTATCTCAGTGCCTCTTAACTCGCGCAAAAAGGTTCCCCGAACTCGAGAAATAAGACAGATGACACCACAACATAGATCATGAAAATTCAAGAAGAGTCGCACTCTTAAAACACGTAACATGGGTTGGTAACATAGAAACTCATAATGTAATGCCAAGTGTGTATTCACGTGTGATGTTATTCATAAGCAAACACTAGATATGCTATGCAATTGTAAACAAGAAACGAACCTTGCTGTCTGGAGCTGAGTGTCATGGTCATATTCACGTATTCAGATCTGTTCGGTTATAGTCTGGTTTTACAAAAAACGTTTTAAAACGAAGTTCACTATAACCTGGCTCTGATACCAAACTGTCACACCCCCAAAATACCACCTAGGGAATGTCCCTATTAGGCGTGTGACGTACCAACAATGAGCCACTAATTACATTGAACCCATACAAGTTTCTAAATAAAGTTCTCAATCATTAATAAAATACCATCAACAAGTTTAAATGAAAACCAATATGTTCAGCGGAAGCAAATAGTAAACCAAGGTTAAACAGTTTCAAAACCAATGTATAGTATCAAGAAATCAATCACATGTATCCCTCCAATCGACCCATGACCACTCCAGCTACACCAGACAGCAAGTTCCCAAATCCAAGATATCTAACGACCTGTGAGCATGCAACAAGTGTATCAGACAACGCTGGTGAGTTCATAGTTTTACGAAAACGTTGGTTACCAAGTGTTTAGTTAATCCATTGAATTTAATTCCGAAAGTAATGTTGATAATATCTCGATACTGAACAAGAAGGCTCCTGATGTATGTTTTGCCCGTTCCCCAGTGCTCCTATCAAAGCACTGGGCCCGACTGGGTCATTGGTTCACAACCGTCCTCCCTGGTACAGTGTGAGGGTGCCAAACCTAAGTAGCGCTACCAACTAATACCCCGTTACCTCCCCGGTAACAAAAGATGGGACTTAAGAGTGATAGAGTGAGAATATTATCCAACATCCCAGTTTCACCCAAAAGACTTGTCCCTCCCCGGGATACCCACTGACTATCCCAACCACCGGGACGCATGCTCAAGATGAACTCACATTTGGTTTGCTCGGTAAGACTAGTTACTTGTTTATCAATTAATCACGCCCGTCCTAACATGGTTACCGACAACAATCAGTCTCAGGTGCACATAATCCACATATTTCACGTACAATTAATTCATGTATTCCTCGTTCACATAATACACAATTATTGTATATGTAGCACTCACATGTAATTCAAGTCACGACAGTTAATCCATCAACACATTATCGTCAAGTAGTCACGTAACATGTATGCGGTTCACAAGTAGATTCATATCAAAATTTCATGTTTACCGGACATATAACCCTCCATCCTTCAATACAAGAATATGTAAAAAAATATTAATCAAGTTAGTGTTTCACATAAGAACTTATAGGGTCCACTACTACACTTCGGCCCAACTTCAATTTATTAACCTATCCTACCACTGGTTGAGAGCCCTTTAGATTATGTACATCCCAACTTAAGTGTAGAAATATTAATTTCCCAACTCGAACACCCGTTTTAATCTTCTATACTCGGACCTATCTAACAACACCTGTGTAGCCACTTAGTGCTAACTCTTTCAACAAACAGCATATGAATATCTAACCCCAAAGCATAACACAATCATTCATACAATGCCAATGTTACACTTACAAAATCCAATTATGCGATTGGATCAGTTGTAGGTCTCATGCGGTTACAATCCATCAACGGGGTGTGCGGCCCAGAGGTTACACCAGGCCCGTTACGTTTGCGGTGCAGCCCAGTTGGATACCGGCCAAATGTCCACTCTCGGCCCAAACCAAATCACATGAGTTTATTAGTTCAATTTTATAACAACCCCAGTTAATTAAAGACATATATCATCGGCCCAAGAGTGAATCATGGCCCAATCCTCCATACGTAATTAACTGTTTATAATTTCAATTAGTCGATTACTTTGTGGAGAACATTATTATCCTTTATGTTAATCACATCCTGGTTGTATAATAATTTGCACAATCACAAGCTTAGTCAACAACAATCCTATTATCATTTAGCAATTACACAGTATATTAAACAATCAATCCATCATTCAATAAAGGCATATGTAATTCAAACAAATAATCATGAGTAGCATGTTACAATTCATCATTTACTATTTCTTGATTAGATCTAGGCACACACATGGCAGCCACTTTCATTCAAAGTTGACAAGTTTGTCAAACCACTTATCCTTACATGCATTGGACCACCAAGGGCTATGAATATCACAACCGGTTTGCTTAACAAAAAGGCATACATCACAATCAACCAACACATATAGAATAAGATTAAAATATAAGTCAGTCACATGCTATTATGGTGTGGCCCAATAGGAATTGATTAAGATCATAGTTGTCAAAACATCGCACATGTATATAACACAATTAATCAAGACAATATATACTCACATAAGAAAACCGAGAGGCTTTTACTAACCCGACGATGTATGGAACTAGGCACAAGAGATGATCCCTAAAAGAAAAGAACTTCGACAGAAGGGGGGGGGGGGGTCTCCAGTTGCACGCGACTTGGGGAGGGGTATCTACTGTCGACGATAGCTTGATGGGGAGGAAATAGGGTTATACGATAGAATGGGTTATGTGCCACCTATAGGTTACGTAAATAGAAGGAAATTGGGCCAAATATATGTTTCATGGTCTCAAACGGCCCAACATGCTTGTAACCGGCCCAAAGCTCAAACATTATTAACCGGCCCAATGTGGTTTAAGAATAATTATAGTCTAAACGGCCCAAAACTAGTCATGAGATACAATGAAACCCACCCGCACAATCACGCACAATCAAGAATCATTTAAGTTTAACATCCCGAGCGATTAACAGATTCACCAAAATAAACAGTATGCAAGGAAGTAATACTAGTGAGGAATCGGAGTCACAAGATTGAAAGACACTAACCGTAAAGTTCGGGTTGTCACATCATCCCCAACTTGAAAGAAATTTCATCCCGAAATTTGACAAATAAGCACAGCGAAGTGAAGTGATAAATCAAGATTGTTGTGGATTTTCCTCAGGTGCCACATCATCCCCAACTTGAAAGGGAATTTCGTCCCGAAATTCGCCACTGATAACAGACGTTGACACAATCGTTTAGATTACTGCGGATCCTAGAGTTTACTCCGACCATTGCATTCCTACGTGAACTCCGGTCTACGTCTTGAGTTCCAACGAACACTCACGATTGGAATTCGACTAAGTTAGCGAACCTTGACTTCCTGGTCCAGGTGTCCGATAAATTCCTCTAGTAAAAGTATCGCACGCGTTTCATCAGACAACCACTGCCTTAGATCCTCTAGTAAACCATAAGAGTTATATGATACTTATACTAATACTTTAAGAGAATATTTTATATTTTAGAAATAGTCAAACGGAAGATAATATAAATGTTTATATGCAATAGAGGCTTGTACACATAGCTTTAAGACTTGTAAGTATAAATATAAAAAATTAAAAAATAAAATAGTGGACGCCAAATGACATCCACCCATTGGCCTACAAACTCCAACAACCAATCAAAACACTCAAAATTGAATAGTGAAACCTACTCACATACAATTTTTGCTAAATTATAAAGAGAAAATAGGTTAGAATAAATGTTAGATAGGTTTAATATGTGAGCTCCAATTACATTTCAATTAAAAATTAAGACCCAATTTAACTTAATTAAACATAATATATAACAGAAATATAAATAGTTAAATATATGAAAAATAAACAGTTTTATAAAAATAAAAATATAATTTAATTTTACCATCCAGTTCTGTTTTGGTTATAAACTGTAAACCCACGCGTTCACTACAGTTTGAATTTTTTTTAAACCGGCCGACCGAAATCACCAGTTTTGGGTATAAACTGTAAACCAAATCATTCACTATGTTTTGAATTTTTTTAATCTGACTGACTTAAGGTTAAGAAAAACACCGATCGTGAAACCAAACCGATAGCTGGTTTGGACGGTGAAACCAAACCTATGACCAGTTTGGATGGTTTCATAGTTTCAAACCAAGCTGTGAACACCCCTAAAATGATATTTATGTCATTCCAAGCACCATTAAAATGATGAAAAATTAGTTGGACTACCTTTTGACGAGTTTTAAAAATTACCGTTAATGTTAGTCTATGATATATTTATTGTTAGATTAGATAGAACTAGTAATAAGGCCTGCGCGTGTTATGCGCATGCTTTTTTTTTTTTTTTTTTGAACGGCCAACCAACAATTTTATTAGAAAGCTAGCAAGGAACTAGCAAGAAAAGTCCGGAAGTACAAACCGAAACAAAACCAAACCAAAACAAACAAATCCGAAACCAAACCACCCGGACCTTAACCCATTTTCCGTGTATCAAACAAACACCAAGCAGCCCAAGACATGTCCGACATCTTCCCACGATTAGTAATCCACAAATAGCTCATCACTTTAATCTCAATTATTAATGCGACAACCATATGAAAACACATGTTTTGACGTATCCGATATAACTCAATATAACCTATATAAGCGTTGCGGTTGGATAAAAAATAAAGTAAATCGAATTTATACCGTATAAAAGAAATGAAATCGAAACCAGGTTGGTTCGTTTAGTGGGGGACCACCTAAACACCACACCGTCCTTACACGTGTATCAAGACTTAGCAGCATCAAAACGTACAATAACTTGTACGTCAAAACGTAGACCAACTGAAAACGTACATAAAAATAAGTATTGCTTGTCACACATCGCAAAAGGCGGAATCAATGGCGATGTAACATGAAAGGTTTTAACCATTAATAGTCATACAGGCATACTAACAATCGCCAACATAATGTTGGTGAGGAACAATGTTTAGATCGATAAGTAAATAAAACATAAACAATGTTTTGAAAACCGTTTACATGAAAAAGTGTTATTCGTGAATGACCAAATCAAAGTCTAGCAAGGACTATGACCAATGTGACAATATGAGCCTATAACCAAATCTTGACTGAGATCGTATCCCAATACAATATAATCGTTTCAGAAATTTCGAAAACCTTGTCATAACTGGGTTAGCGCTACTAACCAAAGGAGGGGCGTCAACCCTATAGGACTATTCGCGATATTCCATGGTTAAGTCCATAGCGCTACTAACCAAGGGCTACGGTTCATTAAACACACGGGCTTTCCTGAGCTCTCAAAACAATCGATAATCATAACACTCGTATTCATATAATAGGTATAACTAGAATCAACTAACATGCAAGTGTAAATCAATTCGTATAAAACCGTATGCTTTTCGCCCAAATTTAGTAAACAGTAAAAGAGGGGCCGTGATTACTCATCTCGAAATCCATGTGTAAAAGCTAGCGACACAAAAGCCCAAAAGAAAGCAAGTACTATCAACCTAACACATATAGGACACCTTATTGTCTATATCGTATGTATGTCTTGCAAGTGTTTACCCAACTCACTAGACATGATGAGATGTTATTATTTGAAATAGGTTTGACTCGATGTTCTGTTGGTGATTGTTATATATAAATTTTATTAAATATATATTCTTATATATTACGTATGTAACACATAAACACAAGTAATCAATCCATTTAGAATTCACTTTCATGTACACATACTAACTCGTATCTCGATATGTTTCATGTAATCGTCAAGTAACATATATATATATATATATATATATATATATATATATATATATAGGGTCAGGATTTAGAGAAAACGGTAGAAAGTGTGAGAACGGTGAGAACGCTTATCGATCGTCCAATCAAAACAATCTATGGACTAGATTGGCGCGGTGGCATTTTAGTAAATAACACCAATTTTATTACGTGGACGCGCGTCATTAAGGGTAAAAGCGTCTTTACACCACTATACCAAAACGCCATACTGATGAATAAAACGCTATTACGGACCAAAACAGATCGCTATATAAACAAAAACAACCCAGACATAAAAACACACCCACCAGAACCTGAAACGCCATATTTTCTACTATATACCATTCATCTTACAAACGCCAAAATCCCCAAAACATCAAACACAACTACTAAAAAAACGCCATATTTTCTACTACATACCATTCATCTTATAAAACGCCAAAACACTCAAACATCAAAGATTCCAAAAAAAATCGACGGTTCTTTGAGATACACTATTTCCTCAGTAAAACGCCAAAAATGCCAAATATCGTTTCTTGTATATTCATATATTGTTCTACGCCAAAGTTTCGGATAATGCATTCTTCCCTGAGGTGCTGTGACTCAAATAACATTTTGTTGCTTGAGATGGACAAATCATAAACAAAAAAACGTTGGGGTGAGACTTATGTCATTTTCTGCGTTTTGTTCTTGATGAATAATTTAATGGCATTAAAAGACGAATGCCACTAATGAGTTGTTTGAAGATACATATTCAAACAAAAAACTCATGTCATTTTGTCTTTCCAAATGACCACAAAAACACAAGCATGGCTAAGCCAAACCACCAGCGAACATGATTCAAAACAAGAAAGATACCGATGACAGTGAAGATTTGGAAGATGAATTGTTTTTAATTTTTATTTTTTAATTTTCTTTTTTTTGTAGTTTGCTATGTAATTTTCAACTTAGAATAAAAAAATACATCATGTTAATAAAAACGCCAAAACAATCATAATGCATATGAAACGCCATAAATGGAGTAAAAATGCCAAAAACTCCCAAACTATAATGAAAGTAATTTGCAGAAGTATTAATTAATAAAAGCTAATAATGGAAAAAAAGGCCAAAAACTACTTAAACCCATTCAAAAACGCCAAACTTGGGATATGGAAAGTCTATTAATATCATATATTAAAACAGTAAAAATACACAGTAACTGAAAAGACATCTACTTTATTAATATCATATACTATAAATAAAATCCCGCCTAAACCACGCGCCAAAAACATCCTATAAGAGAGACGTCTCTACACAATCAACTGATCACAACCCCAGAAACAAACGCCATATTTCCCAGAAAGCATTCACTTTAAAAACGCCAAAAATAATAGTTAAAAAAGCCACATATGTAGAACCTCGATTCTGCTATATTGAGTATTGATCTGAATGAAGTTTCACTGAATGGATTCTTCTCTGAGTTGGATATCTCTATAATCTTTTGCTGATTGAGATGGATAAATATTCAAGGTAAAGAGACTGATGACACTGATATGACATCATGTCACTTTATTCTTGATGGATATATTGATGGCATGAAGGGATCAATACATTAGAGCAGACGTTGATCTTCAACATGTCATCAAACAAGTATATATCCACCCACAATAAAGGATGCCACAAAAAATAAGCATCTTCTAAAGACGGCCGTTATGTAGGAAAATAAGGATCTACATAAGGTATTCAAAAACAAGATCAAAACGCCAAAAAAGTCAAAAGTAAAAGAGGCTGATAACAGTGAAGATTTGGATGAGAAATTAGATTATAATTTTTATTTTTATTTTTTTCATTTTATATTGTTTGTTATCTAATTGTTTGTTGTTTATCATCTAATTCTCTACTATTTTAAAAAAATTTAGTATAAAACACCAAAAACTACAAATACCAAAACGCCTGACAGTGTGAAAAAACTGTGAGAAGGAATGCTAGCAAAGCACGATGTTGCTATATAAAACGCCAAAAAACGCAAACAAAGTAAAAAAGAAAAATAAAAAAAACGGTATCAATATTGCCAAACATTATAGTTATATTAATGCCACTACATGGAAATTTGAAACTTATTTATCTTTTCAAAACGCCATAATTGTCTGTCACATTATAGGCCTGTATCCTACATGGTAAAACACTTGATATAAATAAAAATCAAGAAAATTACTGATGTTTTTACATTAAAGGCCTGCATCCTGAACTAAAAAAACAAATAAAAACGCCAAAACAATACTTTAAACGCCAAAATATTTATTAAACGCCAAAAAATGGAAAGATGAAGTGACACGCGTTTAAAAAAAGAAAATATGAAAGGACAAAAAAGCCCCTCCGCACTTTTCTAAGCGGCGTGACACGTGTTGGGCCAGGAAGCGTTCTCACACTTTTGAGCGTTTTCTCCTGAACCCGTTTATATATATATATATATATATATATATATATATATATATATATATATATATATAGGACAAAGATCAGTTAGGAACCACCCCTTATTGCGAGAACCGCGAGAACCAGTGTGAACACAAACAGTAATTCCTAAAAAAATCTAAAAAACACCCAAAAAACTTTTTTTTTATTTTTTTACTATTTTTTTTGAAAAAAATCGCAATATTTTGTTAATAAAAAAAAATTTTCAAAAAAAAAAAAAAAAAATTTCGAGTAACAGTTATCCATGCACATGTGCATATGTATCGTTTCTTTGTCAAATTCCGTAATTCATTACAAATAATAGTCAATTGCACTTTCATTTACACTACCACGTGTAATACGCTACTTTTTACGTTAACAATGTTAGAAATCCACATGTGCATTTATATGTATTAACAGGAAATAAGGTGTTTTGGTACACTACTTTCTCTTTCATCTATCATTCCATCCATAATACACAAGCATGCACATGTGCATTTTTGTCATTTCTTTGACAAATTCCGTAATTCATTACACATATTAGACAATTGCACTTTATTTACACTACCATATGTAATACACTACTTTTCACATTACCAATATTAGAAATGCACATGTGCATTTATATGTATCAACATTAAATAAGGTGTTTTGGTACACCACTTTGAATACACTTTCCTTTTTCATCTATCATACCATCCATAATACACTACCATTACCTTCTACCATCCATAATACAATACCATTACCTCCTATACCATCCATAATACAATACCATTAACAATATTTTCACTTTAATACATGTATGTAAACACCATTTATACCATCCAATCAACATATTACATAAAAAATTGATAACTATAACCAAACCATCAACCACTAGATATAACTAACCAAAAAACATGTATATGAGCCTACTTCTCCATTCAAAATCACAAACTTTTTGTAACAAAACACGTTATATCATGGTTATACCTAATTATGCACATGTGCATTTTGAATATTGGTAATGTAAAAAGTAGTGTATTACTAATGGTATTGTAAATTAAAGTGCAATTGTCTATTCCTGATATCGTATTACTGAATTTGTTGAAGTAATGATACATATGCACATGTGCATGGATAACTGTTACTCGAAAAAAAAAAGTTTTTTTTTTTTTTTTTTTTTATGGTAACGAAATATAGCGATTTTTATTAAAAAAATATTAAAAAAAAATAAAAAAAATTTTGAGTGCTTTTTTGATTTTTTTTAGATTTTATTTTGTGTTCACATTGGTTCTCGCGGTTCTCGCAATAAGGGTGGTTCTCGCATGAACCTTACCCTATATATATATATATATATATATATATATATATAAACGAGATCAGGAGAAAACAATTGGAAGTGTGAAAACGGTGAGAACGGATCCTTGTCGAACACGTGGCAGGGGGCGCTAAATGAAATGCAGGGGCAGGATTGTCATTGTCCGCGTTCCCCTTAATAAATGGCGTTATAATTCCGTTTCAAACAAATTTCCAAAAATTTCGTATTAGCAGTTACCTCCTCTCCAATCTTCCGAGATCTATGGCGTCTAATGTGGATTCCGTTCTACAAAGTAATATTTGATGGCGTTTTCATATGTGTTCCAGCAAATCATGCAACAGATATGGCATTTTGTTCTTTATGCTTGTTTCAATGGCGTTTTTTTTTCAAAGTGATATTTGAAAATGGCGTTTATGTTTCAATGGCGTTCTTCCTATATTCAATATTTGGCGTTTTCATTATTAATGTTAATTGTCGTTTGGGATCTAATATATGCTTATTGTTTACGATCAATGGCGTTTTATACCTGGTTACGTATATCTGATTAGTTGTGAATATTGACGTTAATTTGTAAACATCAGTTCTTACTATTTGTTAATTATTCAACTTATCGCGTTTTCATTAACAAGTTCTAGGAAGACAATAACATTAGTTCTTCATATTGTTTATTATTCAACTAATGACGTTTTCATTATGGCGTTTTCATTAATATGTTTTATTAGGAAAGTAACATCAGTTATTCCTATTGTTTATTATTCAATTAATGGCGTTTTCATCGATAATGTTTTACGGAGACATTTTATATGTTAAATATTCCCCCAATGACGTTTTTCTTAATTCATTCTCACTGTGTTTTTTCAGACGAGTGTGTTTCTTTGAATGAAAGGTTTTGCCCGAAAACTGGTATTCCATTGATCATTTTCGGCGTTAGTGAAGATATAAAGCCATAAATAGACATGATATTTCCAAGCCTCGATGATTGTTATTCATTGTATGTTAGATATGCAACGGCTTGTGGTTTTTCTGTCAGGAAAGGGACTGAAAAGATAAACGCCAAAGGAGAAACACATATTAAGTATTGTATGTGTATGAGATCTCAGGTATATAAGGACAAGAAGGTTGATACGTTGGACCCGAATCAAAAGGAAATGATTGTGCTATCCAACTTTTCAAAGAGGACTGGTTGTGGAGCACAATTATGTGTAATATTTAAGGCTGGATCATGGAAGGTCTACAAGTTTGTTGAGGAGCACAATCATGATTTTGTTAAACAGCCTGATAAGCATTTTCTTCCGTCTGAACGACACCTCACTCAGCTCTAGAAGCATCTTATACATAGCATGTCTAAGTTGAATTTGAGACCGGTTAAGGCGTTTAATGTTGTGAAGACTTGTTTTGGCGGTTTTGAAGACGTGGGTGCAAGTAAAGTTGATTTTAAGAACTACAAGAGGCCAATTAACTTATTTATAGGGAAATACGACATTGAGATGGTTGTGACACATTTGCATTAAAAAACAGTCCCAGCCTAATTTCTTGTACAATTACTTCACAAATGACGAGAATCGTTTGAAGGGACTTTTTTGGTGTGATGATCAATGCAATCGTAATTACCACATGTTTGGTGATGTGATTTCGTTTGATGCCACACATCATTCCAACAAGTAATATTTATAATTCTATTTTTTTCTGTGTGTTTTGGCGTTTTCACTGTTTAGATGCATTGGCGTTTTGTTCTCGTTTCATTTTTTCAATGGCGAGCCTAAACGAACCCATTAATTTATATAATGTTTAACTAATATATTAAATATATAGTTAAAAATAAAAATAATTATTTTTATGAAATTATGAAAAATAACTAAATTATATATTAATTTATAAAATAAATAATTATAATTAATATAAGTTAATTGGACATAGTTTAAAGAGTGAAAACAAATCTTAGTAAAAATGAGATTCAAGTAAGCCCAAGCACCATCAAAATAATGAACATTAGTTGGATTACTATTGACATATTTTAAAGATTACTTTTAGTTTTAATTTTAATGTTAGTCTACAATATAATTATTGCTGTATTAGATTAAATTGTGATGTGTATATTGTAAATACTAATGTTCCCTTTAAAATTAAAGAGGTTCTATTTAGGGGGTTTGTAATCGACTCAAACCAGGTTGAGCTAGACCTCGAACTTAAACGGCCTAGCTCGGCTCAGTTGGTTTATTCTATCATGCTGAAAAGTTGAGCTTGAGCTCGACTCGTAAAATGTTTAAGTAGGGTTGTAAACGAACCGAACGTTCAGCCAACAGTTCGTGAACCGTTCGGCGAGAAATTCGTTTATGTTTGTTCATTTAATAAACGGACATGAACAAGAAATTTCGTTCGATTAGTTAATGAACGAACATGAACAGAGGTCTCGTTCGTTCAATTGTGTTCGTGAACGTTCGGTAAGGTGTTCATGAACTTTCGTTCATTTTATGTGCATTCGATTACGTTCATATGTTTGTGTTTTAATTAATGATTTTTGTACTTTCGTATATTTTGTCTATATTTTTTATATTATTAAACTTTTATTTATTTTATTACCATAACAATTAAACTAGGAAACCTTATTTAACTTTGTTTATGTACCTTTTCCTTTCTCATTATTTACATCGACGAATACGATCGACCCCTGTTCCACAATAAGGGATTCAAGTTCCAGTGCTCCTCTATGGGCCATCGACCTTTATCCTTCGTCGCGTAGGCTAAATTTTTTGTGTTCTTGAACACTCTCATTTCCTTAATGAACGAACACGAACATAAAATCTTGTTCGGTAAGTGTTCATGAACCATTCATGAACACATTTATTTACTTAACTAACGAACACGAACAAGGCCTTGTTCGTGTTCATTCGGTTCGTTTACAGTCCTATGTTCAAGCTTGCTCGAGCCAAAATCGAACTGGCTCGTTAATTCTAACTTTCTTTTTTTAGAAATATTGATAACATACAAAAACAAATTAAAAATAAAAATTAGACATATAATTTATATGTATTATTTTTATTTTTCCAATATTTTAAAGACTGAAAGGCATATTAAAAGTACTATATGTATAATTTTTGTTTATTTTCCCATATTTATATATGTTACTGTTTAGTTAAACTTAAAATGTTAACACTCAACCCATCTCACATATTTTTTTAATACATTAAAATCAAGATTAATCTATATAAAATAAAATAAATCGAGCCGGCTCACGAGCCGAGCCAAGCCTATATCGGGCTCGACTCGTTTACAAATCGAGCTGAGCCAACTCATTTACAACCAGGTTTTTTTCCGAGTAAGCTTCAAAATAAATAAAATTTATAAAATTAAAAAGTACAACCAAATTATAATCAATAATCTCCAAACCAAACGACCAAGGTAAAAAAATGACCATAAAAACAAATAGCTTCATGGTTATATAATAACACAAGTAGTAGTTATAAATAATTAAATTTATATAAAGTAGGTCCACTAAGTGAATTACTAGGATATTACGATCACAAATGAAACCAAATATCATACTTGGAGACTATATCAATAAATTTAAAGCGTAGGAACCAAATCCATAATGATATTGCTCTCTTTTCTTAATTATATAAGCCGTTCATCCCTTAAAAAGTAATAATGCAACCAATTGATATGAGACTATGCGGTGTGGAGGGGCTTGGGTTGGGGGTATTGCTCGACACGTGTCAGCTATGTGTTCCACCATGCCACACCCAAAAGTGGGGTGTGGAAGGGGCGTGGCGTTGGAGTGCCATGTAGCACCTAAATTTCTTTTTTTTTATATTAATCATAGAATTTAGTAAATATTTTTAAAAACACATTTTATTGATGTTAAATAACTACAATAAAAAAATACATTACATCACCAAAAAAAAATCAATCATCTTCATCTTCATTGGAGTCGAACCTATGAAGTGTCAAAACATGTTCTACCATCGACACTGCTGATAATAATAATTTCACCCCGTCGTTGGATGAGGATGACAAAACAAATTTATCATTTGAATCACTTGAACTTGAAGAATCCATTTTATATAATTTTCTTGGAGTTTGATAATGGTTTTTGATTTCATAGATGGTAAAAATGAGTAAGAAATGTTTGGTTTAACAGCAAGCAATGCTAGACTCAATCCCCACGCCAGCGGGGCCACGCCATGGCCAACGCTAGCCTGGTGTGGTCTAGCCAGCGTTAAATGCATTCCGCCGCCCCAACCAACGTCAAACACCCCGTAGTCTACAAAAGTTGCAATCATATTGTGTTAGTGAAATAACTTAGAAATATTCAAAACATGAATTACCACACATCACAAAAAATAGAATATCACAAAAGAAACTTTTGACTTGAGACTTGAGAGGGCCAAAATACACTATCACAAAAAATAACCACAATGTTTTTCTGCTCAAACATGCTTAGGTTCGAATCCTCTTCAGGAACTTTTACTTTTCTTTTCTTTTTCATCTTCAACTCAAACCCTAGCTCTTCTCCGACGTCGTTTACAGATCTCCGTCGACTAATTTCTCACATTCTTTCATCATTCAGTATTTTAATATCAGATCTGTATCGAAATCTATCTTATAATATTATTCAATTTTACAGCCGAAATTCACCCCCCAAACCACCGGTTCAGAGGAGACGAACTCTTATCTTACCGAAAAGGTACCTTTTCTACTTCCAATTTGAGTGTTTGTAGTAGATCTGTATTTGTTTGTGATTTTCATTTTGTACAGTCACAGTACTGATGATGATTCTGCAATCGAGCAGGAATTACTCCACACAGTCGTTGTGAATATTTCTCTCTTTTTTTGTGGTGTTATGATTACAATTTTTGTGATATTTTATAATATATTGATAGATCTGTCGCTTGATTGCCTAAATTTTAACAAATTTCTTGTTTCTGACTAGAAATTTAGATGAAATATAACCATGTCTCAAAACTGGTGTCTCTGAATACATACAGTTTAGGTGAACTGGGCGGTTTTCACGGTTTTGCTATTCGGATTTCTGAAAGAAAAAGTTACTTTTTAAAAAAGCATAATTTTGTATTAAATTCTTTAAACAAGTGATAAGATTGTTGATGAGTATGATATAGGTAGATAACTTTATATTTCTAAAATAAAAATATAAATAATAAATGCAAATTGTATGTTGAGCTTAGACAACCGGTTTCAACTTTCAAACCATAAACTGAACAGTAAACTGGCAAATAATTTAGAAATATTCAAAACATGAATTACCACATATTTGGTAAATCATTAGTACTATACTGTGAAGTGATCTGGAAACAATTGTATGCAGTAACCTAAAGCTTTAAATAATAGTGATTTAAGGAGGTTGTATGCATTAAAAATAGACTTTGGGCGGCTTTCAACCGGTTTGACTCGTTATGTTTTAACTAAGTTTTTTTTGTTTGACATGTTGTCCTGCTTTAATTGTTGTGTCTAAAATATGGGTAGAGGGAGAATTGGTTTCCTCAGTTCTACAAATATACTATCAGTTGTTTTATCTATTTCGTATTACAACTAATCTAAGAACATTTACATGGGTCAGCTAATGTAAACCATCTTCATACATCAGAAGAGCACTTTATCCAACCGAATCGCAGTGTAATCAATGTGGGTCTGTATTTAATTTTACCTGAAAGCAGCAAGTGTTAATACAGGTAGAACAAGGACACAAGGTGTTGGTTCATGCAGCAGCAGGCGGGGTTGGTTCTGTGTTATGCCAGTGGGCAAATATGCTTGATGCCACTGTCATTGGAATTGTATCAACCAAATAGAAGGCTTTGCAAGCTAATGAAGATGGATGTCATCATGTTATTATCTACAAAGAAGAGGATATTATTACCAGTGTTGCTGAGATGGTGAAGGAGTTGATGTTGTGTTCGATTCTGTGGGAAAAGACACCTTTCAGGTAACTGTGAATTTGTGATCCCCTTTTCCATCCACCTATTTCACATGTTCACAAAACTTTTAATGTTTTATAATCCGGACAATGGTAATAGCCATTAGGGTTTATGAGCTTGAGGTTTTTTTATTCTCACCACATGTTTCTTCTGTGTTTTTGTTAGATGATATTAAACATATTCCTACTTGTACATGCTGCTAAAGAATATGCATTTTTTTAAAGGTGCTGAAATGGGAGGTTGAAATTGGGGATCCGAAAGGATAGATAAGAGTGAAGAACAAGGCTATCTGTAGGTGTTAATTTCATAGATATATACTTCCGTACCGGAGTTTATAATGTCCCTCAACTCAAATTCTTTTTACTTATACACCAGGTCTGCTTCTTAATCTCTGTATCAACACATCATATGTTCCTAAAATGATAGTTAAATGCACTTTCTGGAGAGAAAAATGATAATTCTAATGATATATTGTCCATAGAACCAGCCCTTCAGGGGATGCGATTAGTGTATGATGAAAATTGGCAGGTTGAGCGGGTCGGGTATCGGGCCAACACGGGTGTGGTTGAAACGTGTCGTTTTAAGTACTAGTAAGGTTGCTTTGGTCCTAGGAAATTGTTTTGTTGTTTATCATAAACTGATTATAAACATGATTTGAAAACAATGGTACATAATACTTAAAACGACACGGTTCAGCTAAAAGATAACGAGTCGAACGGCTTGAAACTACATCAATGGAAGATAATTCACCATTGATAGTTCCATCTAGCTTGAATAGCTTCTAAGAAGGGCCACTGGTCACTAGAGATTTGAATCTTACTAATGAGTACACCTGGCAAACGGGTCAGGTCGGGTTGGGTTGGGTCATGGGTCAAAACGGGTTCGGGTTGAAACGGGTTCGGGTCAAAACGAGTCAATTAAAAAAAGGGTTGTTTTGGTTCGGGTCGAAACGGGTTCGGGTCAGAACGGGTTCGGGTTGAAACGGGTCCGGGTTAGAGCGGGTTTCGGGTCACGGGTCAAAAAGCTGAAACCGAACCGAAACCGACCAAAACGAAACAAAAAAAACTGAAAAAATCGAACAAAAAAAGCGACCAAAACGAAAAAAAAAAACCCGAAACTGAACCAAAACGAAACAAAAAACTGAAAAGATCGAAACCGATCTGGAAAAACCGATCAAAACGAAACAAAAAACCAAATCGAAACTGGCCAAAACCAAACAAAAAACTGAAAAAAATCGAAACCAAACCTAAAAAGCATGTTGGTTCAGACTCAGAATCGACACACTCAGTAGACACTATTTGGGACTCTTTGCTGTGTTTATTTCTCAACTCAAAATAAACGATTACAAGGGGTATTGGAAATGAGAATAGAATACTGCAATTAATTAAACAAAAACACATGCTAAATAAACCCATGTTCTCCTGTTTTTGTGGAACGAACCCAACTTTCACTTTCTAACGTTCACCTCCATGAAACTCGGTCAACATGGACCAATTATTCTGCTGACCCGTAACCGACTTGACCTGTACTCGACCCGAATCCATCAAGATTATCCAACAAAAAAGCGACCAAAACGAAACATAAAATCTCAACCGAAACCGAAAATAACCGACCCAAACAAAACAAAAAAAAAACCGAACTGAAACCCGTCTCGTGCTAAAATCCGCCCCGACTCGAAACTCGTCCCGTGCGAAAAATCATGTCGGCCCGAAACCCATCCCGCGCGGAAACCCGTGCCGACCCGAAATCCGATCTGAACCAACTACGTTCCGTTCCGATCCGAAACCTTCCTGGCCGCCCGAAACTCAATCCGAACCGAACCCGTTCCGATCCGAAACTTGTCCCGTTTCTTTAAAACACCAACCCACATTGATCCATTTCTTTGAAGTTGTCGACCCGTTTTGACCCGAAAATACATGAGATGGAATTTTAATTGACCCATTTTGACCCATTGAGTGAAAATATCTTACCTAAATCAACCCAAAGTGACCCACTTGGAAGAATTTGGGTCAAGATTGCCCCCTCTACTAATGATTAGAGTCTTTTAATTTTATGATTTGGATCTTACTAATGAATAATGACTTCTAGTTTTGCAACCAAACGTAGTCATTGTTCTGAAATCCCACTAATATGATTACACTCTTACAAATCTTATGTAGAATCATTATGCTCAAGAAATTTATTAATTTTGAGCAAGACAATATTGAATACTCATCTTGAATACAAGTTTATAATTTTATTTAAGACAATATGTTTAGTTTTCAAAGAAATAAGTGAAACCTATTAACAACCTTATTTTCATCATCACATCATAAACCTATACCTTGATCCACTTTCCCAAGAGACGGAAATATACAATCCTCCATGATTTGGTGACTATTAGTGAAGCCACAATGATCCAAAATCCAATAATAAATCCAAGCACTACGCCAATAACTAACCCCCAATCTGGTCCATGTGATCCATCGTCTTCCTTTTGGTCTCTTGTATCACATACATCAATCAGTACACAATCACTAAGCTTTGAATTCGAGTACTTTCTGGAACTCTTGCTTTAAAATTGTTGTAAGACACATTGAAGATACTAATGAAGTTCAACTTTGACAAGCTCATGGGAAGTTCCCTAGAAAGCTTGTTTAGTGATAAATCAAAAGATTCAAGTGCTTTCATGTCTCCTATCTTATCTGGAATATTTCCTGTCAACTGATTTCTTGATAAATTTAGTGATATTAACTCCCGAAGGGCCATAAGCTCATTGGGAATTTGACCAGAAAAATTGTTGCTCGAAAGGTCCGATAGCATAACCAGCTCTAGAAAAACTGTATACCAGGGGGATATACCAGTTTCTTAAAAAAATAATCATTTACTATATGATTATGAGCGGATATACCAGTTTCTTAAAAAAATAATCATTTACTATATGATTGTGAGCACTATCACGATCCCTTAAAAGTCTATTTGCTCTTGTACACGCTTATGAATGCGGCTTGTTGACGTAAAAGTTGTAGCCTTCATCGAGTATATGTGGTTATGACGTCATATTCGAGGTTAGAATCGAGTCACTTGATAAAATTCATGTTTAAGAATAGTATAACAGATTTTAGAGATACTGGGAAAGGGGAAGAAATGTGTGTAAAAGGAAATGGTGTTGTGTGTATATATACGTGTGTTGTGTGGTTTATTTAATTTATAAACAAAAATTAAACGAATTTGTTTTAATTGTTAAATCATCACGAGACTGTTTCATTGTGGTTGCCACCAAAATTTCACCATCTTCACGCCATGATACCACCAACACCCCCCCCCCCCCCCTATTTCACGGTAATTCACGCCCCATTGGGTGGTGTTTAACGCTGTATCACACCAAAAGGAGCCACACTAGCGAGGAGCATGGTTCCATAACGAGTGGTCTAACAAGCAATATGGCCCATATGTACAAAACAAAGGGTTTAATTTTTTTAGTGTGGACGATTCTTGGATGGTTCCATTGCGAAGATGGAGAAAATGCAATCTATAAGATCGATTGAACCATCTATACAACCAAAAAGGAAAATAAATGTCACAACGCATTTCAGCCTTAAAATTACTATGTTTGATTGAATAATTCAATAGCTTCAACCCAGTTTTTATGACATTCATTTCATGCTCTAGCTATACTACATTTCACAAGGAATTCCTTCTAGGTTCTTGTGCTACAGTGAATGGCTCTATTACTTTTACCCATAGGTATAAATTGTTGGACATTTGTGAAAATGGCATTTTTCACAAATATAGGAAAATGATTTTTTCCTATTTTGGACTAGAAATAAATATAAGAAAATGAGCGAGTTTTATATATTTATTTGTGGGTTTGTGTTCTATGTCGGAAGAGCTTGGTAACGAACTAAACCACGTCCAAAACGGAGCTAAAATGAATGAGATATCGATGCTCAAAGTTTGGTGTTTGAAACTTGAATGCTGGAAAAATGGGAAAGTGGCATCTTGTCCCACATAGGAGGAGAGATGAAACTTAAAGGGGTATTTAAGTGGGAACTCTCCTTCCTTATTGTTTCTTGGAAGCACTCACTAAGTGTACTCGCGAAGGGTGCCGCACTCTAGCTTGCACACGCGCGCGTGGCGTGGGCGATGAGGGGCAATGTGGCGCTTTGATGTCGCACTTTGTACTTGTATCGCATCGCCGCTAGCCGCTTGAGAGCCGCCTTTGTATTTTTGACCGCGTGCGCGTGGTGGAGCACAAGGGCTGCAAGAACTAGGTGGTTGGTGGTGCGCACTCGCGCATGTAGCATGGGCACTGAAGTGACGTGCGCAGCGCACCAATGGCTCACAGGTGACGTGGCGCACGCGCGCATGAGGTTGAGCCAAGGTGGCGCACACGCGCATGGAAGTAAGCCAAAATGGCGCACGCGCGCATGAGCGTGCAGACCTGCGCGCGCAACAGTATGTCTTGCGCGTGCGCAGAAGCTTCCAGCAGCTAATGCTAGTGCAGTTACATTTCAGCATTCGAAACTGACGTAGCCAATGGTTTTGACTGCGAATCAAATGACGAATTAATGTGCATTGAAGACGTTCAATGCAGTTTAATTCTCCTATTTAATTCGTTTTTTCAGTTTCTTTCAGACCTGCTGTATAAATAGGAGGCTTCTTCAGTAGAATCAACACACCAAATACACCAGCTCTCCACAATCTTCTCTCACAAAATTTTATCTTCAAGCAGCAAGGTACATCTTCGGGTTGGAGTCAAGACCGGCAGTGTAACTGCTTTAGCTGTTGTATTCTGGAAACAAACGCGTTCTCCTGGGAGACTCGAAATTTGTTTTAAGGGACCCATATCTAACACGATCCACTAGCTGGGAACAGTTTTTCTGTTCGATTTTTCCTGTTCTTGTTTTTCCAATTTTTCAGTTGTAATTGTACTGTACTTTTATTTTCATGCTGATTTGTTTCTATAATTCAAGTTAATAAAGAATTTTATTTATTTTGCACGAACGGATTCCTACATAAATTGTCAAACTTGAACCTCCACCACCATTTGGCAACTAACGCTTACTTTGATGATTTAAGGCTTCCCATCCCAAGTCCTCTCATGTCTTTTGGACCAATACTTTATCCCAAGGAATGTAACATATGTTTTCCTTCACGCTTTCAACCCTCCCCCCCTCCCCCTCACACACACTCATTATAATCTTTTACGCGCGTTCAAGTTCTTCAATTACAATCAATGGTGCTTTAAATAGAGAAAGGTAAACAATGGGGAACTTCCTAAAATTGTCTTCAAAAGAGTAATTCTTCCACCAAAAGAAAGAGTATTAGATATCCAAACAATTAGTTTGGATTCGGATTCATCCGGCACCTGTTTCCAAAACTTATAACGATACATATTGGCTACCACGGAAAGTTCTAGGAATGGGAGATGGAACTCATTCGCTTGACAATTTAATGCCATGGCCATATACCACCTCAATGTAATTTCCAAATTACTTAAACATTTTTTTTTTTGGGGGGGGGGGGGGGGGGATACCTATATAGTTTTAAAATTTTCGGACGAAAACTCGGAAATATTACCCATCTAACGTAAACATTGGGGGGGGGGGGGGGGGTTGTGCACCCACTCGTCCCTTCAAAGCTACGCCACTGATTCCCTCTACTTGTGAAGTTGGTGTAGTGAGGTGGTTTCGTGTTCAAGATTGACGTTCAATGGTTGAACACCATTAATTAACGCTCAGGGAAGCTTTGAAGAAGACTACCCAGAGTTAGTTAAGTTTGTTATCGATAGAGCGAGATAAGAGGGAATTTGTATTATCTTCTAAATGAATCGTTTACAAGGCTAATTCCCTATTTATACAACATCAAAATTGACTTCTAACTACTAGAAAACTTGGTAATTACTACCGGAATTTGCTACCAAGAAAATGGTAGTGGATTTAGCGAGCTGTTTCCACCAAAATACAAAGTAAGCGTAACTATGTACAATTAGTATGATATTGTCACCAAGCACCGGGAAATTTAGGCACCATTTTTTTTGGTTGAGAAATATAAAGTACCGTGGGAAATTCGTGAGAAAAATAGTGAGTTGTCACTAAGCTCTGGTACTTTTTTATATCAAGGGCGGGCTTATTATTATTATTTTTTTTTATCAAGGGCGTGCAACACCCATATTTTATACCCCTTTTTATATCATTTTCTTTCAAAACCGGTAGGATTTTTTTCATTTAAATAACAGCGGAAACAATTTCACTAAAATAATATGATAAAATAACCTTTCTAAAAATTCATATTATATATTTATTTGATAAGTTGAGTAAGTTTATTTGATAAGTTGAGTAAGTTTACACCAGGACAACTTATCTAGATAACCCATAGTTTATACATCAAAAGTGGGTTATAAACACATGATCGATCCTTAAACGTATTGAGGCTCGATGTGGCTCCTTCAATCCCACACTAGTGATTTACCTAGAAAATATTATTTAAACAACTATTACCCAACGCTAAATGAGTTTATAATTTAACCATAATGTTTTCCATATCACAGTTTTTATCCATTCCACCGTATCCCCACCATGGCATTTTTATGATTAACTATGATTCATTATGTATCACCCAATGGTGTACTAACATTTATCACATGTAGGTGTATAAACATCTATCACTCGTAAGTGAATCAACAACTGTCACCCAAAGGTGAATTAACTGTCACCCGTAGGAGAATTAACGACTATCTCTCGTAGGTGAATAAATAACTGTAGGTAGGCAAATTAACAACCGCCACCCAAAGGTGAATTAACGACTTTCACCCGTAGACGAATTAGCAACTGTCACCCGAGAGTGAATTAACGGCTATCACCCGTAGACGAATCAACGATTGTCACCTGTAGGTTAGTTAACAACTGTCACCCGCATGTGAATTTACAACTATAACACCCACCACGTTCCACCCATGGCAATCTTTAACACACGAGGGTGATTTAACTGCCACCACATTACATCTATGGAGTATTTATTTTCTCCATTTAATCAACATAATATTAGTCTATAGCATATTTCATGGAGCAATATCCTCCTTCTCCATCAATGTATTCAAAGTAATTATGTAGTCAATAGTTTCTTAGTTTAAGAGGAGTAAATCTCTTCCTATTATTAGTCTAGTATTTTGTATTTAAAGTGTTGTATCATTGCAATGAAATTCAAGTTGGCCATTGTGATTTTATAACCGTACACAAGTATTTAAAAATAATTAACAGTATGATATTTAAACGTTTATAGCATTCGAACCGCACTAGACGTAGTATAATAATTTAATTTAAACGATAACAATATAATATATTCGAACAGTATATACGTTTTTCAAAAAAAAAATTAACGGCATATAATATTAATGGTATAACACTAACGGTTATATATTTTAAGCGATTTAACCTTAGAACCGGGTGAGAATTTATACCACAATTACATCAAAATAACCAAACAAAATTCTAGCTCTATACGCAAAGTATATAATGTCTGTGCCAATGATTGCTGCTCAGGCTCTGAATTCTATGCAACTTATACGCTGCGTACAACTCTATAATACGCTACGTATAGAGCTGTACGCAGCGTGTATAAACCCTAAGTGTGCAAATAGACAGCCTTGGTGTGTGAATAGTTTCAGCCTTTAATAATAATAATAATAATAATAATAATAATTTTACCTTTCAATACCGATAGCTACCCGGCTAACACCACCGATTTCAGCCGGGTAATATGCTACTATCGCTACCACTAATTTATCTCTTTAGTTTCTCACTATTTATATAAACTTAGATGAGAAACACCACACTTGTTCTTTTATTTTTTTCTTCATTAAAAGAAAGGAAGCTTAGATTAAATAAGCTGTCTATGCTTATCTCTATAAATCGAAGAGAAGCGTGGCTAGATTTCAATATTTGTTGTTTTCTTCCCAACCTATCCACGTGCATATATCCATCCACGTACACACCAAAATTATCATATTTATTTACTTACATTTCTATTTTATTTTTTCTAGTTATCTGTTATGTATTTACATTATATATATCATAACTTTATATATTCATACATAACTAGTAAAATATCCCACGTGTTACGGCGGTATGTTACGTTATAAATTAAACTCGAGTAAAATATATGTGACGGTATATTGGCAAATCCCGAAAAAAGTTACGTCATAAATTAAACTCGAGCAAAAGTATTGAGATGTAGATAAAAATACATGCGACGATATATTCTCCAATTATGAAAAGGTTACGTCATGAATTAAACTCGAGTAAAGCCGTGGCCTATCCAAGTTTATTACAATTGAATTATAAACTAAATAAAAAGAACCAGATAAACTTTAACTATTCTAAAACTAAAAGAAGTATAGAATAAATAAAACTCAAATTATTTAACATATCTAATAAAAACATGCGAAAAAGGTATTTGAATATAAAATTTATGATTATTTATATTTTCTTTTTGGTTTATAAAAATAAAATAAAAAATGTTAGATTTTATGTGGCTAATTTGAGAAAAGAAAAGGTTTTGGTAACTAAAACAATAACTAAATAAATTTATTGTAGCTAAGGGCAGGCGAGGTGGATAGAGTTTTGCACGTGATGGAATATTATCAGTCGTGAAAAACAAAAGCATACCACCGCCACTCAACTTCTTCACGCGTTGAAGGGTTGTGAGTGATGGGTTGTTGAGAGTTGCGCCCGTCCACCAACTCATCACCTAGGTCCGCCCCTGGCCGGCCTAACTGTAGAAAAAAAAAAAAAAATACTTTCATGATGTCTCCACGTTTTATTTGGTCAAACACCCCATTACTGATCACTCCTCGTTATTCATCCATCGTTGGAATCCGCGAGACAGTCTCCCACAAGGTATGTTCATTATTATGAGCTGGTTCTTGTTTGTTGTGAGAGTTTTAATTAGCTATTTTCTTCTTTTAGATCTTTGATGCATGCGAATTTTGAGTGTTTTAATTGTATGCTTCAAGAATGATGAGGAGTAGACCTGGCAATAGACCTGTCAATTGGATTGGATATTGATCCCAATATTCAATCCATTTAAATCAGTTATTGGATCATAAAAAAATCCACTAAGACTATCCACTATGGTGACCAAACTCCCCAAACGGTTGCCATGTGGATAATAAGACAAAAAAAAAAAACAATTTTTTAATTTAATAATTCATTATTTATCACAACCAGGTTGTGTATACAACCCAAGGTTGCAACCACTTAATATTAATATTTAATTGTTTTTTTTTTGTCTTTTTCCTTGTAAACAAAAACTATAAATCATTTTTATTTAATAAAATATTAGTTTAGGTTGGGTTGTGATTGTGGGTGAAAAATTGAATTGGGTTGGGTTGTATAGGTGGAAGAGAGAGAAATTAGTATTTTAATGAAAGATTGGGTTGGGTTGGGTTGTGATAGTGGATAGTCTAATCCATTAATTAGTCTAATGGATTGATTCATTTATCCAATTAATTATAGGAAAAATTACAAGTTTTGTCCTTTATCTTTATACCATATTTCAGGCGGTGTCCTTTTCGACGAATTTTGACAAGTTTTGCCCTTTATAGGGAATTTTGTTGCATGTTTTATCCTTTGACCCTAACCTAGTTAGATTTTCTTGTTAAATCTGGTCACATGCAAGTCACATGAGGGTAGTTTAGTCTTTATACATATAAAGGACAATTTTTGTAAATAATAAATACAAGCCCTCAATTTCATCTTTTGCTATTTTTTTTTTATAATAAATCATTTATTAAACAATCCTCTTTTAACCTCCTTTATCTTCAACCTTAAAAAACCCTAACTCAAATTAATTCACACCAATTCATCCCCATTACAGGCGGTTCTCTCGCCACCTCAGCAGGTCGGTTCGCCATCAATGGGACTACCACAGCAACAACAGCAGGCTAGCCCTCAACAAATGAGCCAGCGAACCCCAATGAGTCAGCAGTTGAGTTTCGGTGCGATCCAACCACCAATGAGTGCAGGTAATCAAGAGGCTCTTTGTCCTGCAAGCCCGCAATTGAGCTCACAGACTATGGGTTCTGTGAGTAGTATGACTAATTCACCAATGGATATGCAGGGTGTTAATAAGAGTAGCTAGCCCTAATTTACTGATTTGCTTTTTAATGTTTTTTTTTATTTGTATTTTCTCAAATTTGTCTAATGGGGGGTAGTATTTAGGATAAAGGTATATATGCTTGAACCTGGGACAATATAAGGTCTAGTGTTCGTGTATCAATGTTCTATGGTATCCAACATATAGTGCAGATTATGTGTTAAATCTTTATGGCACTTTTGGTTGATCTTAATTTTGATTTCGGATATGGTCCAAACATTAGACTCTAATGTTTATGTTATCAGAGATCTATAAGATTAACATAATAGCATTGGATCTATAACAATTTATTCATCCCCGCCTGTAACTGGGATGAATTGGTGTGAATTAATTTGAGTTAGGGTTTTTTAAGGTTGAAGATAAAGGAGGTTAAAAGAAGATTGTTTAATAAATGATTTATTATAAAAAAAAAATAGCAAAAGACAAAATTAAGGGCTTGCATTTATTATTTACAAAAATTGTCTTTTATATGTATAAAGACTAAACTACCCTCATGTGACTAGATTTAACAAGAAAATCTAACTAGGTTAGGGTCAAAGGACAAAACATGCAACAAAATTCCCTATAAAGGGCAAAACTTGTCAAAATTCGTCGAAAAGGACACCGCCTGAAATATGGTATAAATATAAAGGACAAAACTTGTAATTTTTCCTTAATTATATGGATTGATCCATGAATTGACACGTTTGAATGACAGACCTCTTAGTTACCCATTCGATCCATCGCACTTGGACCATACTCTCTCTCTCTCATCACATTCTCCCTCTCTTTCTTCGATCGCACAACTATCTCTCTCCTCTGGTTTACACTCACTCTTCCTGTTCATCTGCTTACAAATCATCAACAAAGAAGCTTCAATTCATTCACTGATCAACACACAAATCAAGCAAAAGTACTTCAGGTGAACTCTTAATCCCTCAATTTCAATTTCTAGGGTTTCGTTTTGTTTCTGTTCGTAATCGCTGTTAGACTTATTCAACAGTCGTAAGATGATTTGTCACTTTTGATTTGTTTTTTCTTTTGTTTATTATACTTGTGCTGTGAATTTCTGATATCTGGGTGTAGATAAAGATTATTAGAAAGTGTAGATAAGGTGTTCGATGTTATGTCTGTGTGAGAAAGTTTAGTTTTTTTTTTACGATTTTGGTAGTAATTCGTTTGATCTGATGAGTTGCTGACTACTGGGTGAACAAATTAATGATTTTTAAACTTTTTTTTGTCATCTACATCATTTTGCTTTACCAGAAAACGACGTTTTTAAATCACGAGGGAACTGTTAACAATTTGGTGTAGTTTAATCTGTGCCATACTTCCACCTTTTTGTTTCAGTTGTGTAAAGTTTGTGAATCTGATTGGGGACCATTAATATTGTCATTGGATTTAATTTAGATTAATGGGTAGGTAGATATTTCTGAACTTTGTAGGATGATATAATATTTCTTAGAATCTCAGTCAGTCAGATTTAACTAACAAGTAAAATGATGTTATGTGCAGTTATTAGAATTTTCAAAATAGCCGCAATAGATAGAGATAGGAGTTTCAGAAGAGTCTTTATATGTAATGCAGTAATGGAATTGGTGTAGGGATAAACCATCACCCAATTTGACCTCCTAATAACTTTAACTTTGACCATTAGTATGTGTTCTATACAGTATTTGGTTGCAAGCAATTTGAATATACTTAACTGTGGTCATTGTGCTTATTGTTAGATGCTGTTGGTGATGGCGAAGAAGAGAGTAACGAGACACAGGAGCTTTCTAAGAGGTATATGTTTTCTTCCTTGTGCTTGTTTTCTCACAACTTCTGATTCTTACAATATTTTCTGATATAAAATGTGATCTTTTTTCTGTAAGACAAAGAGAATGTCAATAGAAATCGAACCAAGTGACTTGGCATCAAAGAAGAAGAAAAAGACCCAATCCACATGATATATCTCCCTATGCTGTGTTCATGAGTTTGCTTGTTTGTTTTTTTTTTCTTTTGAACTTTTAGTTACTGTTTTCCTTGATGAATTTGGTTGTTTGTAAAAACAAGTGGCATGTTCCATGAGGGAATTGCACAAGTTTTTGGCAGTTGCTTGTTCATCAAGAATCTTATTGTTGATCACAAAAAGATTCTGCATCCGGTTTTTACTCATGTCTCATGGTCATGGTGAAATTTGATTAGAATCTTTGATCTAATTTTTCTAGTTTAAAGAACTTTGATAAGAATTTTGGTAAAAGGCGGTGATTGTATTGGTTATTAGGTAGGTAAATCATGGTTGGATTGTTGCTGTTCTGGACAGTTGCGGACCAGGTCCAAGATTGTTTTTAGAATTTTTTTATTTTTTTAGATTTTTTTGAATTTTTTTATTTTTAAATTTTTTTTTATTTTTTAGAATTTTTTTGATTTTTTTTGATTTTTTTAGAATTTTTAGAATTTTTTTGTGATTTTTTTTTTGTTTTTAGAGGTTTTTATTATATTTTTTTATGGATCGATCCTGATAGTGATCCATCCATTTAAAATTATTTGGATATGGATCGGATCACGATCCATTATGTTGGATCATGGATCGAATCATGATCCATTTAAGTTGGATCATTAATGGATCGGATCATGATCCAATCCATATCCATCCATTGACAGGCCTTGAGGCTGGCAATATTGACCCAAAGGTGTAAATTTGGGCTGATTTAGGTGCTAAAAACAAAGTAATTGGTTAATTTGAATTATGTTTTATAGTTAAGGGGTCAGAATGGGTAACTTTTGAATTTTAAAAAATACCCAATGGGCAAATGGGTCAGGAGTAGACCTGGCAACATTGACCCAGATGTGTAAATTTTGGCTGAAAACAAAGTAGCAGGTTAATGAATTGTTTATCATGTTTAACATTCACGAGGATATATGCAAGCAATTTTACGGGCTTAAGGATGTTATGTAGGGTTTGATGTAATGCCGTTTACTGCGTGTGTCAACGAGGTGCTAGATAAAATGCTTAGCTTACCGGAAAAGTTCGAATCGACTGTAGGTAAAGACCAAAGATTTGGGTAAGATGAATGTTTCAATGTAGGGGTGTAAAAGGTTTATATAATAAGAAGAGGTGATTCAGCCTCTGTATAGTTCTCATATCTCTCTTGGGCAGATTCAGTTAGCGACTGTCGAAAATGGGACGACAAATGTGTATCCGTTTATCAACATGTTTGTTTTGGAGGAAATAAGGAAGAATATAACCCTGAAAGAGAATCGTGTGGGGAAGAAGATGTATAACGGTATAGTGCATGGGTGTGTGTCGGTTAAGAAAGAGCTTCAAGTGTAAATGGAGGATGATATATAACAGTACAGAGCATGGAATGCACTAGATGAACTAAGGGGATAGACTGCATACAAAAACAGTTCTGGGCGGAAATTTCGGGTCTAACGCCTGACTAAGGTTTAGAAAAGCATCATTTAAACTGGCTACCCAACCCGTCAAAAACGGTTCAGTTTGACCGGTTAATGCAGTTTGGGCTGGCCAGTTAATTTTGATACCTTCGTGGGATGTATGCAATTGCGCAAAGCGAGACCCTTGATGCATCTCGAAAGGTAACTACCATGTTTTTTCCTCTTGACTTTTGAAGTCAAACATTAAATTCAAACCATATACGTTTATATGCTCTTATCTACAGAATTTGTCATACATTCAAGTCCATTCTGTAGACTTTGATTTTTGGGATTTCTTGATGCAAAACGGAAACACAAAAATAACAGAGATAAAATTCTCGAGAAAAATTGATATATTACTGCCTGACTAAATCATGTAATTACATGATGGTTCCTTTAATATTTAAGGAAAAATTCAAAATATGGCATGTATGCCCAATTTTTGGAATTTCAAACCGTCAAGATAAATGAAATTAAAGACAAATATAAAAAAGGGAAGTCTTCAGTGACGAACTCGTGCTCACTCTTGGATCACATCCTTACCATTTATGAACAATTGAATTTGATTTTGCAGCTTGAACTATTGAGCAGAATCCGGCATCCTTGTCTGCTGATTCTAATCGGTGTGTGTGGATCATGGCTGTTTGGTCTACGAGTACAAGGAAAACGGGAGTTTGGACGAGCGATTATTTCGCTTGAGACACCATCGATCCCGTGATTCGACTGGTTCTGTCGCGGGGGAAGTAGCATCAGTTCTAAACTTCCTTCATAACGTGAAACCGAAATCAATCGTTCATCATGACCTAAAACCAGCAAATATACTGCTTGATAAAAATCTTGTGGATGTTGGTCTCTCAACAATGCTTCAATCGGACTTCTCTTCCACATACACCATATACAAAGACACGAGTCCAGCGGGAACCCTTTGTTATATTGATCCAGAGTATCAACGAACAGGATTAGTATCTACAAAATCCGATGTATACGCTCTTGGTATGGTGATTTTGCAGCTGCTGACCGCAAGACCGGCAATTGTAGTTACTCATGTGGAAACAGCTCTTGAAAAGGATGAGTTAGCCAGTGTGTTGGATCAAGATGCAGGCGAATGGCCAATTGATGAAGCGAAAGAGTTAGCATATTTTGGGTTAAGCTGCGCTGAGCTTCGAAGAAAAGATAGGTCGGATTTGAAAAACAAGGTTCTTCCTGTATTGGAACGACTAAAAGTAGTCGCAGATGCAGCTCAAAGATCCACGTCCATGACACGACCCACCCCTCCTAACCACTTCATATGCCCAATACGCAAGGTAAGATTGTGACATTCTTTCTTTCAGTTTTTTATCGAACAACACTAGTTTTTCATAATATAATGATGTTTTGATCCAGGATGTTATGGTTGATCCATGTGTTGCTGCTGATGGCTACACGTACGATCGCAGGGCGATAGAGCAATGGCTTGAAGAGAGTGATAGCTCCCCGGTGATTAATTTACCGTTGAGGAGTAGGAGCTTAACGCCTAATTACACGCTTGTTTCGGCAATCATGGAGTGGAAATCAACAACCTAACCGTTTGAGTGAGAATTTTGGATGCAACCTGATCTTTTTAGGATTGTTTTATGTACATTTATTTGATTTATCTATATTTTATATGGACCTGTCTTGAACTATGAGTATGAAAATTTATAAAGTGTACATAGTTTTTTTTTTGGAACGATGATATATTATTATTAGAAAAACGACCAGCGGGAAGCTGGTTTAACAATCACAAAGAAAGACATAACAAAACAACTCTACGTGAACCGAACAGAAACACAACAATAAACATAAGCTTTATGAAAAGCAGACTGTAGGGGAACTGCACCAAGTGACCCAGGAGTTGCTTTTTTTATGGTCACTTAGAAAACATATCACAATAATACTTATGCATAACATCATAAACCTTATACCTTGATCAATTTCCTCAAGAGACCGAAATATGTGATTCTCCATGATCTATTGAGCATTAATGAAACCACAATGCTCCAAAACCCAATAATAAATCCAAGCGCTATGCTAATAATCAACCCCCAATCTACTTTGTGTGATCCACCGTCTTCTTTTTGGTCGCTTGTTGTATCAGGTTTGTCAACATGTACACAATCATTAGTTAGTGGAGCTCCACAAAGTTTGTTTCCAATGAAACTGGACTCATTGAAGCTTTGAATTTGTGTACCTGTTGGAATTCTTCCTGTCAAATTGTTGTAGGACACGTTAAAGCTACTCAAGAAATTCAACCCTGACAAACTCATTGGAAGTTTCCCAGAAAGATAGTTTACTGATAAATCAAAAGACTCAAGTGATTTCATGTCTCCTATCTTATTTGGGATCTTTCCTGTCAATTGATTTCTTGATAAATTCAATGATCTTAACTTGTGGAGGGACGTGAGTTCACTAGGGATCTGCCCAGACAAATTGTTGCTCGAAAGGTCCAAAAGCGTGACTAGTCCTAGGATAGATCCATAATTGTCTTCTCGTCCCTTCATCACCAATAAATCATAAACAATAAAAATACCAATGTCAAGACTGATTGATACTTGAACGTCTAAATTAGTTTCTTTGCCCGAAAGCACACTAAAGTTGTTGAAGCATCTAGGAATATTTCCAGAGAGGTTATTATGAGCGAGATCCAATACTTGAACATGTGAGAGATAACATAGCTGGTTAGGAGTATTTCCGTAAAAATTGTTGGATCTAAGATTGAGAATTTTCAACATAGTGAGTTTTATTCCAATCCATGGTGGAATGATTCCTGCAAGATTATTTTTTTGTAGTTGAAGGATCTTTAAGTTTGACAGATTCATTAGGGAAGAAGGTAAGCTTCCTGAAATCATGTTCCCATTCATGTTCAATAATTGCAACAAAGGTACAGAGCCTAATGTTCTTGGAATCTCACCAGACAAATTATTATTATATAAGAATAAGACTTTCAAGCTCGACCACTTCTCCCAACACTCTGGAATAACACCTGACAACTGATTATTTCCCAAACTAAAAAATTCGATCTTGTTCACACCGTCGGAACAAACCAAATTATGTACTGATCCCACAAAATAATTATTTGATAGGTCCAAAACTAATGCAGACGAACCATTTGAGAGAGAAGGTAATCCCCCACACAAATTATTAGACCGCAAGTTGAGTACATGAAATGTTGTTGGGATAGACAATAAATTTCCTTGGATATGATTATTTGACAACCGAAGTGCTACAAGATGAGGCATTATTGAACCTAGATTTTTGGGTAAACTACCAGTGAGTTTATTATCAGAGAGCCTCAGTTCTTCTAAAGATGAAAAATTATAAAGAGAAGGTAGAAAGGTACCAATAAGGTTGTTTCCAGCCATTGAAAGTCTTCTCAGGTTAGTCAGCCGGTGGAATAAGTTGGGAAAGCTTCCACCGAGTTGACAGTGGGTGAGAGAAAGTGTATCAAGCAATGTAAGATTTGCGATGAAGGGTGGAACCCCGCCTTTTAAAATGTTGCCGTCAAGGGAGAGGAAACTTAGCATGGACAATGAACCAATCGCATCTGGGATCTTGCCGACTAGATTATTGTTACCCAAGTTAAGGACTTGGAGGTGGGAGCAATTCATTATGGTGGCCGGAATGTTTCCCACGAAAAAGTTGTTATGAAGACGTAGTTCTCGTAATCTAAAGAGATGCCCAATTTCAGGTGGAACTTCACCGGAAAATGAGTTGTAAGAAAACTGAATGACCCTGAGAAAGCTTAGATTTCCGATGGAAGGAGACAATGTACCAACTAAGCCTCCGTATGAGAGGTTCAAGTGGGTGACTCTTTGGTGGCGAGGGCTGCATGTAACTCCTTGCCACTGGCAGAAATTAGTCATGGAATGGTTCCATGAGGTCATGACACCTTTTGGGTCATCTTTAATCATGGATTTGATGGCAAGCAATGCAAGAAGGTCGGCGGTGGTGCCGTTCCGTGCAGCTGCCGTGTTGGTTAGTGTAGAAAAGGTTGCAAATTGCACCACAACGGCCAAGAGAACTGGCCGAATGAAAAGGGGCCATTTAGCGATCATTTTTGGTAGTGATTCGTTGAATCAAGTGTGGTATGTTCACAATCTTATGCAACTATATATACTTATGAAAACGTGGGTTATACGCCTGACCAGTCAATAAGTTTCTGTTCATTTGGCATGCTGATTTTTATTCTTGTGCCCGTTTCCCACCATTAAAGTTAAAGTGTGTGTGATAGTTTTAGTTGATATATTTTATAACTTTAGTAATTTATTTTGTAGAATCACTCTTCTTTTTTTCTTTGTAAATTAATGCGTAAACTAGAAACTTGACAACTCTTTTTAGTACCACTTCAGCATCCGAGTGAGAGGTTCAAGTCGTTGAGAGTGTTGTCGTCGACGTGTGGTGGAGTATGGAGATAAAGTAACCATTTGGCATCCATAAAATTTAATGAATTGTGGTATTTTTCTCTTTTATATATTGTGTTTTTTTTACTAATTATTATATTTTCATGATAATATATAATTAGCACACACACACACATATATATATATATATATATATATATATATATAGGGAGGGGCTCATGCGAGAACCACCCTTATTGTGAGAACCAATGTGAACACAACCTAAAATAGCTAAAAAAACCTAAAAAAACCATAAAAAACCTAACCCCCACCCAAAAACCTAAACCCCCCACCCTCCCCCCCCCCCCCCCCCCCAAAAAAAAACCTAACCCCCCCCCCTCCCCCAAAAAACCTAAACCCCCCCCCCCCCCCAAGCTAAAAAAAAACCTAAAAAAACCTAAAAGAAACCTAACCCCACCCCCCCCCCCCCCCAAAAAAAAAACCTAAACCCCCCTCCCCCACCCCCCAAAAACCTAAACCCCCCCCCCCCACCCCCCACCCCCCCCCCCCCAAGCTAAAATGCTAAAAACTAAACCCCCAAAAAACCTAAAAAAATCTAAAAAAAATCTAAAAAAATCAAAAAAAAAATCCAAAATTTTTTTTTTGATTTTTTTAATATTTTTTAGGTTAAAATCGCTACTTTTCGAAGCCAAAAAAAAAAATATTTTTTTTTTTTGGGTTCGAAAAGTAGCGATTTTAACCTAAAAAATATTAAAAAAATCAAAAAAAATTTTTTGTGTGATTTTTAGCTATTTTTAGGCATTTTTGGTGTGTTCACATTGGTTCTCGCGGTTCTCGCAATAAGAGGTGGTTCTCGCATGATCTTCTCCCTATATATATATATATATATATAGGATAATGCTAGACAAAAAACCCTAAAATTCTTAGAAAACTCTGGAAACCCAAATCTCCACCCATTTTTACCCCACTTCCCGACATTTTTTTTTTTGAAAAAAATAACACATGTAATATACATGTTTTAGAGTGTCTTGGGCCAAAAAAAAACAAAAAAGCGCCGAAGGGATTTTTTTAAAAAAAATAAACAAATTTCAGCCATGTCCGGTCACCTAACATGTGTTAGCCAAAAATGTCAGAAATTGCTGAAATTTTTTTTTTTTTTTTAAAAAGATCCCCTCGGCGCTTTTTTGATTTTTTTTGGCCCAAAACTCTTAAAAACATGTATATTACAAGTGTTAATTTTTTCAAAAAAAAAAAATGTCGGGAGGTTGGGTTTTCTAAGGTTTTTCATATAGATAGGGTTTTCTACCTAGCCTTGCCCTATATATATATATATATATGTATGTATATATGTATGTATATATAGGGTAAGGTTCATTTGAGAACCACCCTTATTGCGAGAACCGCAAAAACCAATGTGAACACAAAAAAATACCTAAAAAAATCCAAAAAACTCACAATTTTTTTTTAATATTTTTCTCATAAAAATCGATATATTTTGTTACAAAAATTTTTTTTTTCTTTTTCTTTTCGAATAACAGTTATGGATGCATATGTGCATTTGTATCATTTCTTGGACAAATTCCATAATATATTACCAGTAGTAGAAAAATACACTTTCATTTACACTACCATATGTAATAAACTACTGTTTACATTACCAATATTAGAAACGCACATGTGCATCCATATGTATCAACCAATGGGGTGGTGGTCCATTGGCAAAGGCAAAGTTTTTAAAACACCAAGGTTGGAAATGGGGAGGTCTTGGGTTAGTCGTTCAAAAAAAAATGTATATGTATCCACATGAAATAAGGTGTTTTGTTACAAAAAGTTTGTGATTTTAAATGATTAAGTAGGCCCATATACATGTGTTTTCGTTAGTTATATCTAGTGGTTGATGGTTTGATTATATTTGTCACTTTATGATGTAATACGTTGTTTGGATGGTATAAAAGGGTGTTGATGTACATATAATAAAGTGAAATATTGCTAATAATATTGTATTATGGATGGTAAAAAGCAATGGTATTGTATTACGGATGGTAGGAGGTAATGGTAGTGTAGTATGGATGGTATGATAGATGAAAGAGAATGTGTATTCAAAGTGGTGTACTAAAACACGTTATAACATGTTCATATATATAGATGCACATGTGCATTTCTAGTGCTGTTAATGTTATAATAAGTTCATACATATAGATGCACATGTGCATTTCTATTATTGTTAATGTAAAAAGTAGTGTATTATAAATGGTAGTGTAAATAAAAGTGCAATTGTCTGATATTTGTAATGAATTACGGAATTTTTCAAAGAAACGATACAAATGCACATGTGCATGGATAACTGTTACTCGATTTTTTTTTGAAAATTTTTTATTATTGACAAAATATAGCGATTTTTCCAAAAAAAATTGTAAAATTTTTTTTTTGGTGCTTTTTAGATTTTTTTAGGTATTTTTTGGTTCTGTTCACATTGGTTCTCGCGGTTCTCGTAATAAAGGGTGGTTTCTAACGGATACTTCTCATATATATATATATATATATATATATATATCTATACTACTTTATAAAGCATATAGGAAGGATAGAAATGGTCATTTGCCACTTTACAAGCCTTTGATGCCCATTGTACAACATATTAAGCACAAAGGTGTTGAAAACCTTTTCAACACATGCTGATACCCGCTTGGATCTTTACCCGGATCAACTTGACCCGTTTTACTTTGATGGATCCAATATAAACATTCTATCACTCATTCTAAACCACAAATTTCATTTTATCCATCCTGCCGCTCCACCTCTCTACAAACCCTAGATCCGGGTATCCGCTCCTCCACCGCTCCTCCATGGAACCGGTCGTCGCCATCACCTTCTTCTCCCCTTCTCCACTCCAACAGTCGGTTAGTGGTACCGTTTTTTACCCTATCTATCGTTTTTGTTTGTTAAATTTTAGATCTTTTAAGTTTTTTTAAACATCTTTGTCAGTTCTGTTATAGTACTTTCAGATCTGTGTTTGTTTTGTGTTTTTCTTAATGTTTTGTGAATGGATCTACGGATAAACATCTTTGTCAGTTTTGTTATAGTACTTTCAGATCTGTGTTTGTTTTGTGTTTTTCTTAATGTTTTGTGAATGGATCTACGGAGAGAGTATATATTTTTGTATTGATTAGGGTTTTTGTTTTCTAGAAATGTGAATACAGTTGAAGATGAAGACTGATGAACAGGTGAAAGAGAGAACACTGCGGCTTGGTTCAAGAACCTTCAGATTCAGCCTTAATGGTACCGTTTTTACCCTATCTATCGTTTTTGTTTGTTAAATTTTAGATCTTTTAAGTTTTTTTAAACATCTTTGTCAGATCTGTGTTGGTTTTGTGTTTTTCTTAATGTTTTGTGAATGGATCTACGGAGAGAGTATATATTTTTGGTGAAAAATTACGGTTTTTGTGAGCATCATGTTGGTTGTTTGCTGGAGAGAGGTGATGACCTTCCTGTTCATACAAAACCAACACAGATCTTCTATTTGTATAATAATCTTCTATTTGTTCGTCTTTTTTGTTGTTAAATAGATATTGAATACCGAATTTGTTCGTCTAGGGTATTCAATGGTGCTGTTGAAGACCAAACAGCAGTCAAGGTTAGTTTGTCTTTCTACTTTCTTTCTAATCCACGTATGATGGTTTCTATTCTCGAAAATAACTGTGTTGATGATTGTGTTTTTTGGGAATTGGATGTGAGTTCAGGTACAAAGAGATTTGCTAGGCTGAACCCCAGAGATTGCTGGTATTGGTTGGGAGGTTGTCGGAGGCATAATCCCGAGTGTTATTAAACAAGTAACGTGGGTCAGTTTTATTAAATGGCTCAAAGGATCTATTTTTTATTAAACAGGTCTAACTGATTCTAATTGCCCAGACCTCAGGATGTTGTTGACTTTGGGAAATTGATAAAGGTAAACTGTTCATGACATTCAGTTATTCACTTTGATAACTGGTACTTTTGTCAATTGATTCTATCCGAATTTGGATGGTTTTGATGAGTTAACATGATTGTTGTCCTTGTATGTGTTTCAACATGTAGGTTCACCGATATTACTCTGGAGATGTTGATGTGAAGGCCTGCTGAAGAGGCTGCTCTCAAAGCAATTCGAGTTATTGGTGCCTAAATGAGAGGGTTTTTACTTGATTTCTAGCTTCTACTTTAATTAATTTTATGCTCTTTTTCCCAATCTGTACCTGCTAATTACTGCTAAAGAAAACTTTTTTTCAAAGTTTTGCAAATAATTGGAATAAGAAAACAGAAATTGACAATTGACATTGTAAAAGTCAAACATGCCGACTGAAAATGTCAATTGTCAATTTCTGTTTTTTTAATAGAAAATAAATATTATTAGTTCATTACCAACTAAAAAGATTCAGTAAAATATTTTATTGAGATTTTGTAATCACTAATCATATATTGACCAATGTGTAAATATAAGACATTCAAGATTTACCTTATCCGAGCAGGCGAGCAGGAGTTGCAGCAGAAGCAAGAGGTCGTGGAGCGAAATCCTAACAACGTCGACGAGCTGAACGGTATATGAAGTCTAAATCTGTTTTTTCATACGTTTTTGTTCGCTATATTTGAGTCTGATCTGTTTAATATTTATACAGTGTTTGGATAGGGTTCAATGACACCGAATCGATGATTTTCTCTCTATTCGACACAAGATCCACTGGGGTTGACCTCTAGGTATCGTAATAAACCACATCTAATGTTTTTTGTTTGTTATTTGAGTCTGATCTGTTTATAACTTCTACATATGTGTTTGGATCTGGTTAACTTTATGTTTGCGACAAGAGTTATGTTTATTGACTTGAGTAATCATATTAATGGTTTTTTAATAGAAAATAAATATTATTAGTTCATTACCAACTAAAAAGATTCAGTAAAATATTTTATTGAGATTTTGTAATCACTAATCATATATTGACCAATGTGTAAATATAAGACATTCACGATTTACCTTATCCGAGCAGGCGAGCAGGAGTTGCTGCAGAAGCAAGAGGTCGTGGAGTGAAACCCTAACAACGTCGACGAGCTGAACGGTATATGAAGTCTAAATCTGTTTTTTCATACGTTTTTGTTCGCTATATTTGAGTCTGATCTGTTTAATATTTATACAGTGTTTGGATAGGGTTCAATGACACCGAATCGATGATTTTCTCTCTATTCGACCCAAGATCCACTGGGGTTGACCTCTAGGTATCGTAATAAACCACATCTAATGTTTTTTGTTTGTTATTTGAGTCTGATCTGTTTATAACTTCTACATATGTGTTTGGATCTGGTTAACTTTATGTTTGCGAGAAGAGTTATGTTTATAGACTTGAGCAATCATATTAATGGTTTTTTAATAGAAAATAAATATTATTAGTTCATTACCAACTAAAAAGATTCAGTAAAATATTTTATTGAGATTTTGTAATCACTAATCATATATTGACCAATGTGTAAATATAAGACATTCAAGATTTACCTTATCCGAGCAGGCGAGCAGGAGTTGCAGCAGAAGCAAGAGGTCGTGGAGCGAAACCCTAACAACGTCGATGAGTTGAACGGTATATGAAGTCTAAATCTGTTTTTTCATATGTTTTTGTTCGCTATATTTAAGTCTGATCTGTTTAATATTTATACAGTGTTTGGATAGGGTTCAATGACACCGAATCGATGATTTTCTCTCTATTCGACACAAGATCCACTGGGGTTGACCTCTAGGTATCGTTATAAACCACATATAATGTTTTTTGTTTATTATTTGAGTCTGATCTGTTTATAACTTCTACATATGTGCTTGGATTTGGTTAACTTTATGTTTGCGACAAGAGTTATGTTTATTGACTTGAGCAATCATATTAATGGTTTTTTAATAGAAAATAAATATTATTAGTTCATTACCAACTAAAAAGATTCAGTAAAATATTTTATTGAGATTTTGTAATCACTAATCATATATTGACCAATGTGTAAATATAAGACATTCAAGATTTACCTTATCCGAGCAGGCGAGCAGGAGTTGCAGCAGAAGCAAGAGGTCGTGGAGCGAAACCCTAACAACGTCGACGAGCTGAACGGTATATGAAGTCTAAATCTGTTTTTTCATACGTTTTTGTTCGCTATTTGAGTCCGATCTGTTTAATATTTATACAGTGTTTGGATAGGGTTCAATGAAAAACAGGTTATTCAAGTCGATCAAAGTGAGCCAGGGGTTGTTATTAATGAGATAAAAAGATTTCAAGATGCACGCTACATATCGCCCCCAGAGGCTATGTGGCGCATTTTTTCCTTCTTTCTTTCTTTCTCAAATCTATCATGCTGTTCTAGCCTTACAACTCCATCTCCCAAATAATCAGATGGTTAGATTTAGAGATGATGACTTAATGCCTAATATTGTTGATAGGGAAAGGGATAAGAGAACCATGCTAACAACATTTTTTGAGATAAATAGAAACGATGAAACAGCAAGGGTACATTTGTATAAAGATTTTCCAAAACACTTTACGTGGAATGGAAGCACACGCCGTTGGAGTCATCGTTTCGGTAAAAAACAAGGAGGTCGTATCGTTTCCGCTAATCCAGCCGAAGGAGAAAGGTACTACTTACGCCTACTTTTGTCAAATGTCAGAGGGCCTACTTCTTTTGAACATCTTTGCACAGTTAATGGTCAATGGTGTGCGACATTTCGGAAAGCAGCTCTTGAGTTAGGCTTAATAGAAGACGATGAATATCTATCACAATGTCTCGAAGAAGCCTCTACATTTCAGTTTCCCAATGCTCTTAGAAGGTTATTTGCGACCATAATGATTTTTTGCCAACCTGGAGATATTCGAAAGTTATGGAATGACCACTTTGATTCATTGTCTGAAGATCATCGGTTACACTGTCAAAGTATAGAACGAGTTCAAAATATGGTTCTTACCGAAATTAGTGTCTTGGTACAATCCATGGGTAAAAATTTCAATGAGTTCGACCTTCCTAAGATAACAGACGATGTTAACTTACAAGATGCAGGTTATCGTGAGTTATAAGAAGAGTATGGGATTGTTTTGGAACCTGAACACTTGAGTGCCAAAGATTCACTTAATCCGGACCAAAAAAACGTGTTTGATGAGATCATGATGCATGTTGATAATGATCTTCCAGGCGTGTTTTTATTGATGGTCTAGGTGGAATTGGAAAAACATTTTTGTACATTGCCTTGCTTGCTGAAATTCGGTCACGTGGTCTTATTGCTCTCGCAACAACTTCATTAGGTGCAGCGGCTAATAATATGCCAGGAGGTAGAACGACTCACTCGAGATTCAAGATTCCTCTTAATCTTGAAAATAATTCAATGTGCAATATCAAAAAACAGAGTGGGGCCGCTAAACTGATTCGGTCTGCCAAAATAATCATATGGGATGAAGCGTCGATGGCTAAACGACAGGCGATAGAGGCAGTCGATCGTACATTCCAAGACATTATAGGTGTTAGTCTCCCATTTGGTGGAAAGATAATGGTTATGGGAGGTGACTTCAGACAGGTGTTGCCGGTTATTAAACGTGGCACTCGAGCACAGATTGTAGACTCCAGCGTACGAATGTCACCTCTTTGGTCTTTGACTAAGAAGATGCGGTTGACCATAAATATGAGAGCGCTGAAAGATCCATGGTTTTCTAAATTTCTTTTAAGAGTCGGCGATGGAACTGAAGAACCAATCGAAGGAAACTATATCCGTATACCCGATGACATGACAATTCAGTGCAACAACAGAGAAAACGCTATAAAAGAATTGATCCATGCCATCTTTCCATCAATTGAAGATAATGTATATTCTTCAGATTATATAATCTCTAGAGCAATATTGTCCACTAAAAATGATAGTGTTGACGAGATTAATAATCAAATGATTGAAATTTTTCAAGGGGAGGAAAAAGTTTATTACAGTTTTGATGAAGCTGAAGACGATCAGCGCAACTTCTATCCGGTCGAGTTCTTAAACTCACTAAATGTTAGTGGTTTGCCGCCTCATAAGCTTCGTTTAAACATTGGATGCCCAATAATATTGTTACGTAATATCGATCCATCACATGGCCTGTGTAATGGCACGCGGTTGATATATAAGGGTTTCATGCGAAATGTTATTGATGCGGAAATTGCAGTCGGTCAACATGCCGGAAATAGAGTTTTTTTTGCCAAGAATCCCTCTAACCCTTTCTGAAGATGACATGTTCCCATTCAAGCTGAAAAGAAAACAATTTCCAATTCGACTTAGCTTTTCCATGATGATTAATAAAGCTCAAGGTCAAACAATTCCGAACGTTGGTATTTATCTACCAGATTCTGTATTTTCACATGGACAACTTTATGTCGCGTTATCAAGAGGGATTTCAAGACAAAGTACGAAGGTGTTGGTACATCTCGCCAAAGAATTCAAACAACGCGGAGTTTACACATCAAATGTTGTCTACCAGGAAGTGTTGCGTGATTAATTAATCGCATCCGTATCAAAACGAAGGTAAGTTAGTAGATTTTGTGCCTTATTTGCTTCCAGAAATTACTTTTTAATTACTATTTTAAAGCACCTGTAAGCGTCTAACATTTTTTTATGTGTCGAAATCTGGTACAGGAGAGGAGAAGATACAAGAAAGTCATAAGCGAACGGATGTATTGGTAAAACAGGAAGAGATACAAGAGACTCCCCGCATTTTGTTTTTATTGTTTTGTCCAGCTACTTGACTGTTTTGAACTCTTCTTGTTTTTAATTACATCTACTTCCTTGTTTTGTACTATTCTTGTAGAAGATCACGAATAAGAAAACTAACTTAAGTACTATACAATATATCACGAGACGACGGATAAACTAACGGTAAACGAGTATCCTATTGTAAATCGCCACTCCCGCCGCATCGCGCGGGTAAGTGACTAGTATATATATATATATATAGTGAGGTTTATTGGAGAACACTAAAAAAGTAGGGAATTGGTGCTTCTCCTTATAAACACTTGTAGAAGTATTTTAAAAACAAAGGTTTTTTTTTTTTTTACAAATACTATATTTTTTTACTAAAAGTATATAAATAGAATATATTCAATCATTTTGTCTAAGGTGAATGGAACTAGCTTCATTATTTCCACGCCGTGTGACATATGCCGATAAAGGTGATATAAAGAATACAAAAGTGAATGACAATAAATTATCAATTATCCGACATATAAAAGGGTGAGATTCAACCCAAGAAGGGATTAAAGTCTTGTTGAATTTCCTTCTTTTTAACAGTAGTTCTCATACTAGTTCCATTCACCTAGACAAAAAAAAATGAATATTTTCTATACTCTCAAATCATTGTCTCCACTTAAATTTTATTAGGGGAATTAGTCTATAATAATCCTAATGACACATCATTGGCTATTGTCAGTCCCACCTTTGAATATTCCCCATGCCAGTCTCACATTTCACCTATTTTTCCTCCACCGGTCCTCAATTAAAAAAAAACCGTTAAGTTTTTTTTTTTTTCTGAATTACAAACTGTCATATTAGGAGTTTTGATCAGAACGAGAATACGAGTCTATTGATGCAAAACTTACCTCGAAACGGTGCTCCAAACGAGTTGATTTTTGTTAATTGAAAATTTAAATACCCGAATTAAAGCACCGTTTTCATAGCTTGGAGCACAATTTCAAGGTAAGTTTTACATCATTCGACTCATATACTCGTTCTGATCAAAAGCCCTAAAACGTCAGCTTGTAATTCAGAAAAAAAAAAACTTAACTCCGTTAAGTTTTTTTGTTAATTTTTTTAACCGAGGACCAGTATAGGAAAAATAAGTGAAAGGTGGGACTGGAATGGGGAATATTCAAAGGTGGGACTGGCAATAACTAATGATGTCTAGTTGGGATTATTAAAGTCCAATTCCCCATTTTATTAAAAATGAATTACTTCCTTGGACATAGTGTAAAGATTCCACACAACTCTTGTAAAAATAAGATTCATGTCACACGAGGCGCCATCAAAATGATCAATGTTAGTTTGATAGTTTAAAGATTGCTGTTAACTTTAGCCTACAACATAGTTATTGCTAGATTAGTTAAAATTATGAAGTTTACATTAATTTCTATTAAACAAGCCCGTTTTCTTTTATCCTGCAAAATTGCAGTAGTGGAATGTGAATAATCATATCATATTAAGTTGATAAAACAATAACTATAGCTTTAAACATTGTCGTGACTCATGACGGTTACTAAAAACTACCATAACTTTTTCTAGGAAACTTCAAACGCCATGAAACATGAACCATCAGAAACTAAATATCCGAAGCATAATAATCTATAGGTCATACTTTTAACTTGATTAACATTTGAGCCTTCAAATACCCCTTGAAGAAACTCTTAGCGGTGTAAACGAGCCGAGCTGCTCGACTTGGCTCGAAAAATGCCCGAAACGAGCCGAGCTTACATGAGCTCGAGTAGAGCGTGAGCCAAAAAATAAGCTTGATTAGTTAACGCGTCTGAGCCCGAACTTCACTTATCGGACTTGAGCCGGCTTGCGAACCTGAACGAACCCATTAATTTATAAAATGTTTAATTGATATATTAAATATATAGTTAAAAATAAAAATAATTATTTTTATGAAATTATGAAAAATAACTAAATTATTATATATTAATTTATAAAATAAATAATTGTAAATAAAATAAGTTAATTGGACATAGTTTAAAGATTGAAAACAAATCTTAGTAAAAATGAGATTCATGTGAGCCCAAGCATCATCAAAATAATGAACATTAGTTGGATTACTGTTGACATAGTTTAAAGATTACTTTTAATTTTATTTTTATTGTTAGTCTACAATATAATTATTGCTATATTAGATTAAATTCTGAAGGGTATATTGTAAATACTAATGTTCAAAATTAAAGAGGTTCTATTTAGGGGGGTTGTAATCGACTCAAACCAGGTTGAGCTAGACCTCGAACTTAAACGGCCTAGCTCGACTCAGTTGGTTTATTCTATCATGCTGAAAAAGTTGAGCTTGAGTTCGACTTGTAAAATGTTCAAGCCAGCTCGAGCCAAAATCGAACTGGCACGTTAATTATAATTTTTTTACAAATATTGAAAACATAAAAAACAAAAATAAAATAAAAATTACACATATAATCTATATGTATTATTTTTATTTTTCCAATATTTTAAAGACCGAAAGGCATATTAAAAGTACTATATGTATAATTTTTGTTTATTTTCCTGTATTTATATATATGTTATTGTTTAGTTAAACTTAAAATGTTAACACTTAACCCATCTCACATATTTTTTAATACATTTAAAATCAAGATTAATCTATATAAAATAAAATAAATCGAGCCGGCTCACGAGCAGGGGCGGATCCAGCCCATATTTGTGGGTTCCCAGGAACCCAGTGCGTTTGGAAAAAAACCGAAAAAATTAATGAGAACTTTGCAGAATTTAGAAAAAATTAGTTAGAATTTAGAAAAAAAACTAGTGAGAATTAAAGAGAATTTACCAAAGGAACCTATTAGAATAACATTCTGCATCTGCCACTGCTCACGAGCCGAGCCAGGCCTAGCTTGGGTTCGGCTCGTTTACAAATTGAGCCGAGCCGAGCCAGCTCATTTACAACCAAGGTTTTTTCCGAGTAAGCTTCAAAATAAATAAAATTTATGAAATTAAAAAGTACAACCAAATTATAATCAATAATCTCCAAACCAAACGACCAATGTAAAAAAAATTGACGATGAAAACAAATAGCTTCATGGTTTTATAATAACACATGTAGTAGTTATAAATAATTAAATTCAAATAAAGTAGGTCCACTAAGTAAATTACTAGGATATTACTAGGAGAATTGGGGTTTCCTCTGTTCTACAAATATACTATCAGTTGTTTTATCTATTTCGTATCTAATCTAATCTAAGTTATAATAAAAGACTCCAAATAATGTCACATGACATTCTCTCTTTCAACCTCATAAATTTTATTTATATTTGTTTAATAATTTTTTTTAATATTAATATTAATTAATAACGATATATAGATATCACTTATTTGGGAGATGATCAAATAGAAAGCTTATTTTGGCTAGGAATGATAGGAAGCAATATGATTATGACATGTGGCAAAATTTAAAATAAAGAGGAAGGGTATTTTAGTCAATCGTACCCAATCTTCTTCCTTCTTCTTCCCCAGTAACTTCAAAACCCACAATTTTCAAAACCCACCATCTTTAACCTTTTCTTCACTTTCTATCTCAATAATCACTACATTATAGTGCGATTTTCGTCACCAATCAATGATTCAAACACCCAATCAACGTGTTATTCAATCTTTTTTGAAGAAACCCAGTTTAATTTCATACAATATATCATTTTTTCCCTGTGATTTTGAAGTGAATCACTCGATTCGTTTGATTCGATCGTTGATAAGTGTTTGTAACATTCAAATTTCGTCAATCGGTGAAGAAATCTGAAGAAATCAGCTTCGATCTATTTAAGAAAAATTTGAATTGCATTTTTACGATCTGGGTTTTTGAATTTAGTCATTGTGTTTTATGATCTTGGTGGGGGTCCGGGGGCAGCGGCCTGGGGAGCAGGGTCCAAGGGGCGACAGCCCCTGGCGGGGTCCAAGGGACAGAGCCTCTGGCTGGGTCGAGCTGCGTTAATCTACAATATAATTATTGCTATATTAGATTAAATTCTGAAGGGTATAATGTAAATAGTAATGTTCCCTTTAAAATTAAAGAGGTTTTATTTAGGGGGTTTGTAATCGACTCAAACCAGGTTGAGCTAGACCTCGAACTTAAACGGCCTAACTCGGCTCAGTTGGTTTATTCTATCATGCTGAAAAGTTGAGCTTGAGCTCGACTCGTAAAATGTTCAAGCCAGCTCGAGCCAAAATCGAGCTGGCTCGTTTATTCTAAATTTCTTGTTTCTTTTTACAAATATTGATAACATAAAAAAATTGATAACATAAAAAAACAAAAATTAAAAATAACAATTACACATATAATTTTATATGTATTATTTTTATTTTTCCAATATTTTAAAGACCGAAAAGCATATTAAAAGTACTATATGTATAATTTTTGTTTATTTTCCCATATTTATATATATTATTGTTTAGTTAAACATAAAATGTTGACACTCAACCCATCTCACATATTTTTTAATACATTTAAAATCAAGATTAATCTATATAAAATAAAATAAATCGAGCCGGTTCACGAGTCAAGCCAGGCCTAGCTTGGGCTCGGTTCGTTTACAAATTGAGCCGAGCCAAGCCAACTCATTTACAACCAAGGTTTTTTCCGAGTAAGCTTCAAAATAAATAAAATTTATGAAATTAAAAAGTACAACCAAATTATAATCAATAATCTCCAAACCAAACGACCAATGTAAATAAATGACGATGAAAACAAATAGCTTCATGGTTTTATAATAATTAAATTAAGAGTAAACTGCAATTTTACCCCCTGGGGTTTGATGCGATTGGCAACCTTACCCCCTGTTTTGGTCAAAAATTACCGAAGCAATTTAGTGATCAAATTAGTAATGTGAGGTAGTGTGCTAAAAAGTTTAAGGAAAATATGCTTGCTGAGTTATTTAGAAAATCAGTATTCAGGATACGGCTCAGGATATTGAGCTGTATCTGCGATCAAACAGTGAGTAAATAATAAACAAAAAGTAAAGGAGACGACACAAGATGTACGAGGAAAGCCCTTGATCAATCTAGATCGCCGGCATAAAACCTCGGGAGCTGACAATCGCAGCTGCCTTGTTCTTCTTATTGCTTTAAACTTCAGGATACAGTGCAGGATATCAACCAGATCTCTAAGTGTTACAATGAATTCGTGTGAGAGTACAATTTGCGAGAGAGCAAGTGTTGGTGTGTAGTGAGTGTGATTGCAGTGAAAATTGCCGTGTCCTATTCGATCTGGTGTTCCTCCTATTTATAGTAACAAAATACAAACAAATATCCCTATAAATGTGGGATGCTCCGAATATTCCATCACGAACGTTGTAGACCGAGTAATAAGGCTTCAACGTCTTTCTTTGAACGGTTTGGACCGAGTCTTCCGCAGAACAAGTCTTTGTGAACGTTGCTAGCTTCCAGCCCACGTACCTGCACATAATCCGTTAGTGATCCTGAGGATACCATTCAGGATATTACCAGTACCCTGAATCCGCACCCCGGATATAAACAGATATTATTTAATCAAGATATAAGCCAAGATATTTCTCAGGATATGAGCTCAGAAATTAGCCCACAACAATTGTCCCCAAAAATGTTACCGTTTAGTATCCTCATTACTAACGGTTACATTTTTACGCAAACCGAGGCAATTAAGAGATAAGACCTGTGATGTGACCGTTTGCAACTACCCAGCCTATATCTACTCATCATACCCTATATCTTCTCATCCTCATCTTCTTTTTTAATAATCATCGACAAGGAAAAAGGTACATTTTCTCTCTATCTTTTTTACTTTCCTTCATCTCTTCTCTCCGGCGAAAAATCCAACCAATCAAATGCCGCGCCAAACAAGATCCAGTTCAGGTGACTCGGCCCCTACGTTCTACCAACAAAACCTTCTCCAAGAACCGGAGAAGGAAGCCTGTACCTTTGATAGTGCCCACTTGTCTGCTTTAAAATCCTCCGGTATCTTCCCGGAAGGAACCATATTTAGACCTTTTGACCGTGAAATCCGGTCAGATATGGTCTCCAACGAGTGGATTTGCTTTAGTGCTTTCCCTTTTACCCTAGGGCTTCGATTCCCTTTTCCGGATTTCATCACCGAGTTCTTTAATATCACAAAAATCTCTTTTAGCCAAACAATGCCAATGCTCTGGCGTGTCTTAACCGTTCTTGACCAGATCAAGAGAAACCACATTCCTGAGCTTTCCATCCATGATCTCCCCCTGGCTTACAAGCTTAGATGCCACGGATCATGCAGATTTCTGTTTTATTCTACTTCCGGTGACCCACTGATACTTCGTGCCACCAAGAACGAGGATGGTTGGCAATCCAAGTTTTTCTTTGTAAAAAGGGACTCAATCCCTGGTGGGACGGAATATCCGTTACAGTGGTTGAGAAAGGGTAGGATTTAGGGTTTAAGAATGATCCTGTCGCTTATCTTGTTCCATATCCTGAACTACCTTATCTTCTCTGTTATGCAGCTGATTTCAGGAAGATTGCTCCTCCTCTTGCCAATTCTCAAGAAAGAATAGACGCCATTAGACTTCTCCCAGAAGCAGAAAGAAGTTTCAATCCTTCTCCACCAACTCCAAGTCCTCTTTCAAGCGCCAACATGTCTGGTAAGGATCCTGCAAGATATCCTGCACACATATGCTTCTTATCTGTCATTTATAGGAGGGATTTAGAATTTACTCCCTGTGTGCAGACTCCAGCAAAGTCCCAGTCTATCTAGACCTGGATGAACTTGACAGCTATCCAACTCCAGCCATAGTCAAGAAGGAGACTCCTGCTACCACCAGCTCCAAGCCACTCCCGGCTCCCAAGACCAATCCAAGAACCCGTGCTTCCGCAGCGAAAAAGAGAAAGGGTCTTGAGGTCAGCGCTCCAGGCTCTGAAGGGTTCTCCTATGATGAGCTCAGCTTCTCCGACTCCTTAGAGCCAATGACATCCTTCCTCAACAAGGTAATACCCTGCCGCATATCCTTCATGTATATCCTGCACATATATCCTGCACGTATATCCTAACAGGATATCCTGGTAGGACGTCTTAGTCAGCATATATTCTAACCCCATACCTGTGATCAATGTGCAGGGCCTCCAGCATTTGCTCCACTTGTACAATGACGCTTGTGGTACTGTGGCACTTCATGAAGCCAGGATCAAGCAGCTAGAGAGCACCGTTGCTGACCAAGGTGCTATTGCCAAAGCAAAGAGCCGGCACTATGAAAGCTTGCTAAAGAAGGTCACCCAAGATGCTGAGGTCAAACTTGCCAGCGTTCAAATGGACCATGATCAGGCCTTGATCAGCTTCCGAGAGGGAATCAAGGCTTCTGCTATCGTCTCCCTGCTACAAGCACGCATCAAGATGGCCTATGAGGCCAAGGAGACGGGCCTTGTTTGTCCATCTTGGCCAGTTGAATCCTGGGTGGCCAAGTTGAAGGAGCTCGGAGGCAAAGCTGTGCCCCTTCCTGCTGAAGCTGGCGAGTCTTCTAAGTCAGCAGAGGTGGTGGTCCAGGCTGGAGAGAAGAAGGATGCTGGAGGTGATGCTGAGATGGATGTTGGCAAGGATGCTGCGCAGGATGCTGGTCAGGATGCTGGTGCTGAGAAGCCTGAGAAGGTTGGAGGTGATGCCGCTGTGTGAGGGCATTTAGGTGGGCGATGACGGATTTACGTGCCAAGGCCAGAGCCCACCTTTTTGAATTTGAATGTTGGTTTGTAGTCCCATAAACAATTTTACTTTTCTGCACTTTACTTTCCCGTACCTGGACAATTTACATTTCCTGCATGCTTTTTGAACAATACTGTTAGGGGAGGATTTTCTAACAATTAGTGATCCTTATTCGTTATCCTAACTAGTGATCCTTACTTCTGTGACAGGTGGTGATCCTCAGAAGAGCTTCAGGATCAGGATCATGGATCACTTTAAGGATCCTCGTACTGACGATTGTTTACTTGTGTTTTTGAAATGTCTCGCAGGTATATTAAGCTTGACCAAGTCTTAGCGACATTCTTGGAGAATATTCCCGAAGTATTCTGCACGTGCTAGATCAAAACTAGACGTTATGGAGAACGTGGAGGCTTGGCCCAAAAGTCGGAGAGTTTGTTAGCTAGATAATTTTCTTATTTTAAAGGGAGTAACGAGCTAAGTTAGAAAGTTAGTGACACTTAGTCATTTTGGCAGTTACACACACTCGCAAACACGCTCATACAAGCTCTCGTTCAAACACTTAGCGATTTCATACACTTTTTACACACTTCACCGTAGTGATCCTTGTACCTAGCTCGTTACTATCCGAAGTTGTAAACATTTAACCATTTATTTTAGCTTGGTGATCGGTAGTTTCCATCACCCGGGGTTTTTTTGTGCCGGAGATCAACTCTTGATCAAGGGCTTTTTCCCCGTATAAATCCTTGTGTTGTTTGTGCATTCTACATTGAAGTGATCCTCATTGTTGTTACACATTTTAAGCATCATTCCCCTAAACAAAGAGTTTGGTTGCAATATCATTATCAGATTTTCTGACCAAAACAGTTTGGCGCCCACCGTGGGGCAATTGGTGCTTTGCCTTAGAAGAATTCGCATTTCTGTGCTCATTCCGGTTCACTACAACCAAGCAAATGGCTTCCTCGGCGAAGAATGCTTCAAACTTGATGCCCTCATTCACTTCCTCACAAGGCGTTCCTCCTTTGCCTCCACCACCTTCTGGATCCCAAAAGAATACAGAAAATGCTGCGAAGAAACCGACTCCCATTTTCTCAAAACCACCTACTTCTTCTGTTTCAACTAATCCTACTACTAATGATCTCTATACCTTGATTTTGCAGATGAGGAATCATGCACAAGAGCAGGATAAGACCAACGAAAGGATCCTCCGGGAGATTGATGAAATTAAGAAACAGAAGAAAACAGCAGAGGATCATTCTCCACTGATGCCCAGATCTTTGAATTTTGACACTCCGGTGGTTACTTCTCAGCCGTCAGTGGTTCCAAACATTCAATATGCGGGTGGACCAAAGGGAGTGCACTACGGAACAACAGCTATGACCCAGGCACTAGGTTCATATTTCCAGCCAGCAGGATCCTATCCCCAGCATATGGGATCCCTCACGAGTACAGGAGGATATTCAGGAATGCACCAAGTTCAAGGATCCTCCTTCGTTCCAGGATCATCCCAGGTTCAAGGATCCTCCTTCGTTCCAGGATCATCCCAGGTTCAAGGATCCTCCTTCGTTCCAGGATCATCCCAGGTTCAAGGATCCTCCTTCGTTCCAGGATCATCCCAGGTTCAAGGATCCTCCTTCGTTCCAGGATCATCCCAGGTTCAAGGATCCTCCTTTGTTCCAGGATCACCCCAGTTTCAGGGATCCTTCCAGATGCCAGGATCCTTGAGGAGTTTGCAAACAGGAAGTTCAGATGTCCATCAAGGAGATTTTATTCCAATGCAGACCAATGCCTCTGCTGGCCCCTCGATCATTCCAGAATCTCAACAATATGGATTAACCTCCATATTTCCTAACTTGAATCCAATGGGAGGTAACACTTTTAATAATTCTCATACTATTAACCATGGTTTTATGCAGGATCCAGGTATCAATCATGCCATGGCCAGAGAATTGCAAAAGCTAAAGGATATGATCTCGAGTGTTCCGGGAGTAGTCAAACCTATTCCAGAGATTGCAAATGGGAGCCACAAGATATCTCGCTTTGCACCACCAATCTGTGATGCTGAGATACCCAAGAGGTTCCATGTGCCTACAATGAAACTGTATGATGGTTCGACGGACCCTGAAGAACACATAGCACAATACAGGGAGAGGATGGAGATCAATCCAATCCCAGAAAAGTTAAAGGAAGCATGCCTATGCAAAGGATTCGGATCCACTCTTACTGGATCAGCTCTCAAATGGCTGCTAAGTCTTCCTCCCTATTCTATTACCTCATTTGCAAACCTAGTTAACTTGTTTAATACTCAATTTTCCTGTAGTAGAAAATTTGAGCGACTAACTAGTGATTTATATAGGATAACCCAGGGTCATAATGAATCATTAAGGGATTACATTACCAAATTTAGTAAAGAATCCTTAGACATTCCCAACTTAGATATAGCCACGACTGTTGAAGCCTTCAAAATGGGATTACTTAGGGATTCCTTATTTTATGATGATCTTGTTATGACACCGTGCAGGAACCTAGATGAGGTAAGAACCCGGGCCCTCAGGTTCATCCGGCTAGAGGATGATAAGAGGATTCAGGAGAGGATAACAGGATCCTCAAAGCAGGATAAGCAAGGATCCTCATTAAGAAACAACAAGTTCAGATCCTACAACAAATCTGATAATCAGAACGTGCATTCTATTGATCAAGAAGAGGATGATGAGGATTATCCTCCAATTTCTGAATATTGCTTTAGTGTTGATAACAATGAACTAATCCTTGCCATGCAGAACCTAGGTGATAAAGCTAGATGGCCAAGAAAGAATGACAGGCCAGCTGCAACTAAGGATAAATCAAAGTGGTGTGCATATCATGAAGATTTTGGACACCTCACAGAAGAATGCATTGCATTAAGAAAGGAAATTGGATACTTGCTGAGCAAAGGGCATCTAAAAGAGTTGTTGGGAAGAAAAAAGTCAAGGACTCAGGATCCTGAAAGGATCCCTGAGAAGGCTCCAGCCCCTCCAGCAGACGCACAAGTGATAAACTTTATCTCTGGGGGATCCGACATTTGTGGCACATCCTTCTCAGCAGCTAAGAGGCATGCGAAGGAAACTAAAATGGATAACGGAGAAAGGCCAGTTCGAACATCGAGTGTCTCCGAAGGAAAAGTCATAACCTTTGATGAAGAGGATCGTATTGATATCCAGGATCCTCATCACGACGGTTTAGTTATTACTCTTTTTATATCTAACTATTTTGTCCGCAGGATCCTAATAGACGGAGGAAGTTCAGTGAACATTATCCAGCTTGATGTTCTAAAGAAGATGGGTATCCCTGAATCAGAGATCATACCAAGATCCTCCGTGCTCGTGGGATTTAGTGGCGAGACCAAGAACACCCTGGGGGACATTAAACTCCCAATATATATTGAAGGCTTACACTCTTATCAAAAGTTTTGTGTTATTGACTGTTTATCTTGTTGTAATGTTATCCTTGGCAGGCCCTGGATACACGATATGAAAGCAGTCCCATCTACTTATCATCAATGTGTGAAGCTCCCTAGTCCTTGGGGAATAGTAAAGATTGATAGCGATCAGGAGGAAGCTAAGGATTGCTACACTTCATCGATGAAACCAGCTTCGAAGTCAAGGGAGCAATAGCAATCAAGGTATCCTCCAAGGAGTGTCTTGGAGGCCAGAGAGCAGGATGTGGTAGAAATCCTCATGGATCCTGATGATCCTGAATCCAAAATCTATATCGGGTCAGGGATCCTTGGCGAAATGAAAGAAGACCTCATATCCTTCCTCAAAAGGAGAAAGACTACCTTTGCATGGAAACACGAAGACATGACTGGCATATCCAAGGATGTTATCACTCATAAGCTCGGCATCGACAGATCTTTCAAACCAATCCATCAAAGGAGAAGGAAGTTTGCACCAGAAAGGAATGCCATTATCCAGGAAGAGGTAGAGAAATTGCTCCGGGCAGGTATGATTAGAGAGGTCAAGTATCCAAGATGGTTGGCCAATGTGGTTGTTGTTCAGAAGAAAAACGGAAAGTGGAGGGTATGTGTCGATTTTACCGATTTAAATAAGGCATGTCCCAAGGATCCTTTCCCTTTACCCCACATTGACTCCATGGTGGATGCAACTGCGGGTCATGAACTGTTAACTTTTATGGATGCTTCATCTGGATTCCAACAAATCCAAATGGAACCATCCGACCAAGAGGATACGGCCTTCATGACTCCAACTGGTATATATTGCTATATTGCTATGCCGTTCGGATTGAGAAATGCAGGTGCAACGTACCAGAGGTTGGTGAATATGATGTTCAAGGATCAGATTGGACAAACTATGGAGGTTTACATAGATGATATGGTGGTAAAATCCTTAAAAGCTGAGGATCACCTAAGAGACTTGAAGGAAGCATTCGATATCCTTGACAAATATAACATGAAGCTTAATCCTTCAAAATGTCATTTTGGTGTTAAAGCAGGTAAATTCTTAGGATACATGGTGACTAAGAGAGGCATCGAAGCTAGCCCGGAACAAATCAAAGCAATAGTGAACATCAAATCTCCGGCCAATGCTAAGGATGTTCAAAGGCTAACAGGAAGGATAGCAGCCTTGAACAGATTCATATCCAAGTCCTCCGAGAAGTGTAAGGAATTCTATGATATCCTGAGGAAGAACAAGAAATTTGCGTGGACGGAGAAGCATGAAAATGCTTTAAAAGCCCTCAAAGATTACCTATCCTCGGCCCCGGCTTTGATGAAACCAGAAAAAGGTGATGTGTTATCCTTGTATCTTGCAGTATCCTCAAAAGCAGTAAGTGCGGTCCTTGTTAAGGATCATCAAGGTACACAACATCCTGTCTATTATGTAAGTAAAAGTTTACTTGATGCCGAATCCAGGTACTCACACCTTGAAAAGCTTATCCTTGCATTAATAATGGCATCTACCAAGTTAAGACATTATTTTGAAACTCATGTTATTATTGTTAAAACTAATTTTCCAATTAAGAATGTCCTCAGGAAACCAGAGATGTCAGGAAGGATGGCTAAGTGGGCAGTGAAATTGAGTGCATATGATATAAGATATGAGCCTAGGACAGCTATCAAATCCCAAGCATTAGCTGACTTTGTGGCTGATTTCAGTAGTGATTTACAAGAAGAAGCTGAGTTAGAAGTCCAGCAGCTAGAGGAGACCAAGGATCCTTGGATACTTCACACTGATGGATCCTCAAATGTCAAAGGCACAGGGCTTGGAATACTACTAAAATCGCCACAGGGGGACATAATACCCCATTCTATAGCTTGTGAGTTCCAAACCACTAATAATGAGGCTGAATATGAAGCCTTAATTGCTGGTTTGCAAATCGCAAAGCATATGGGGATCAGGTATCTTGAGGTACACGTAGATTCTTTGTTAATTACAAATCACTTTAATGGATCATATGCTGTTAAAGGTGAAAAGTTAACCAAATATTTGGAGATAGTCAAAAGTTTGGCACTCTCTTTTGTCTCTTTTAGTTTGTCACAGGTACCAAGGGAAGAAAATACAGAAGCTGATGCATTGGCTAACTTAGGATCATCTTTGAAGATCCCAGAGGATATCAAGATCCCTATTATCCATATCCTGACCCCAGCTATTGAGGATCATGTGGCTATGGAGATAGGGAATAATTCTGCAATGATCCCTAGTGAGGATACTCAATCCTATTCAGGATCCGGATCATGGATCTCACCAATTATGAGATACTTACAACTTGGAGAGATTCCTACAGGAGAAAACCCTAGGGCTTTCAAATCTAAGGTATCTCAATTCACAATTATGAATAAAATGTTGTATAGGCGATCTCTTGCAGGACCATACTTGAGATGCATTGAGGATCCTGAAGTTCAAGAAGTTTTAAAAGACTTCCATGAAGGAGATTGTGGAAATCACACTGGGGGCAGGGCTTTATTCTCAAGGATCCTGAGGACAGGATACTACTGGCCAACCATGAAGAAAGATGCTGTGGAGTATGCCAGAAGATGTGATCCTTGCCAGAGACACAGCAATATCCTTCATCAACCAGCCGAACTATTGCATCCTATATCCTCCTCTTGGCCATTTATGAGATGGGGTATGGATATAGTTGGCAAGCTCCCTAAGGCACCTGGTGGAAAAGTATTCATGCTAGCTATGACTGATTACTTCTCCAAGTAGATAGAGGCTGAAGCTTTTGCTCAAGTTAGAGAAAAGGAAGTTATATCCTTCATTAAAAGAAATATTATAACTAGATTTGGAATTCCTTCTGAGATTATATGTGATAATGGTTCCCAATTTATTGGGGGCAGAACCACTAATTTTTGTGACAGCTGGGGGATTAAGATGATAACATCAACACCAGTCCACCCACAAGCTAATGGTCAAGCAGAATCATCCAACAAGATCATCATCAACAACTTGAAGAAGAAGCTTGGATCCAAGAAAGGAAAATGGGCAGAAGAGCTACCCTATGTGCTCTGGGCTGACAGGACAACCCCTAAGAATGCTACTGGTCAAACACCATTCTCTTTGGTGTTTGGGGCAGAATCAGTGATCCCAACAGAAATGGTGGTTCCTACTGCTAGAACAAGTACCCGTGATCCTGAGGAAAATGATGAAAATTTGGCTCAAGACCTGGATACTATTGAAGAAATCAGGGATATGGCTAGGATCAGGATGGCCAGTTATCAACAAAGAATGGCTGGTGCTTACAATAAAAATGTCAGGATCAGGAGGTTTCAAGTTGGAGATATGGTGTTAAGGAAAGCATTTCAGAATACCACCAATCCTGCTGACGGAAAATTGGCTCCAAAATGGGAAGGCCCTTATTTGATTGAAGCTGAAGCAGGAAAGGGGGCATATAGATTGCTAACCATGGAAGGTGATTTGCTACCAAGAGCTTGGAATGCTGTCCATCTGAATAAATATTTCATGTAAGCAGGATCCTTATGGCATAAGTGATCCTCACGATAGGGGTATCCTTATAGGATCCTCAAAATATCGGTGATCCTTACTCAGGTAATATCCTAATCTTGAGCTATTTCATTTCTTTATTTTCTCATGTAAGGATAAGGATCATGTATCCTTTATCCATCTCTCACGTGAGTTCAAGTTTTGAAAGTTCAGGTATCTTTAGCACAACGTTGGTTATCCACAGAAGCAATCCGTCTTTTGGGTTTAACCCCAGTTATTTGGGCTTGTCCCCAGATTCCGCCTGTAGCGCACGATGATCCTGGTGTAGTTCAAGGCTTTGGGACCAGTACTCGTTCTAGGGGCTGATAATTCCATTGTTCTGGCTATGCTTAGGATCCTACGTATAATGGTAGACGTACCATACATCCGTTCATAAGGTTTCTAACGTTTTCACGTTAGCTAAGGTTTTGGCATCTTCATGTCACTAAGTTTGGATAGTCGCCAGTTAGGGCCATACTCCAGTTTACACACGATCCTTGGGCTTATCCCCAGTTATCCTTGGGCTTGTCCCCAGTTATCCTTGGGCTTGTCCCCAGTTATCCTTGGGCTTGTCCCCAGTTGCTAACTCTTTTCTTATATTGGCTTAGTCCCAAGTTATGCTCTATTTCAGGTCCTTGAAGGTAGGCAGCTAGGGATCCTTGATCCTTATTTCACTCTAAGGTTTATCTTATAGTTATCCTTATTATGGTTAGGACTCTAACTTGGATCCTCAGGTATGATCCTTAACTCTTTTGATTTTATTCATTATTCTTTTGATGAACCCTTATACTTGACAACTGAACCTGTGTTTCTTAAACTATATCACTTTTTAGAACTTATCGGTTATGGGATATGTGATCCTTGATTATATCCTAAACTTTATGGATATATTTTCTAATTTTCTAAGGTTTGATAAATATAAACAGGATGAACATTATAACAGTTGAAAAGTAACATACTAAAAAGGGTAACAACACAAGATAAGCGACAAAAGGTTAAGTTTTTATTTATTAACATAAGGCTAACCCTTTAAAGGTTGTCAAAATTACCTACTCGAGCATCTACCAGCAAAACGTGGCCCGTCCGCTGGGGTAGGTAAAGGGTGTCCATGATAATGAGTTCAAAAGTAGTGCAGGAATATAAAGGCGGCAGGATCACAATGGTTTCATCCCCCAAACAGAGGATCCCTCCACCAATTGCAATCCTGCCTATTGTCCTAAGGATCATACATGATCCTTAAACCTAAGAACTGTTGTTTAGAGTTATTACAAACTATGAAATTGTTTTAAACATCACAACCATCAAACTAAAAATTGGGCTCCGGCCTTAGCACATATATCCATCATCGCCCAATTGTGCAGCCTACACCTTCACTGCATCATCACCACCAGCCGCTGCATCCTCAGCTTTATCGTTCAACCCGCTGCCACTAGCCTCAATTGCCAGAATCTCCTCAGCCTCCTCTTCATCACCCAATTCAGCCAGCCTTGCCTTCCATTCTTCAATCTCCCAGTTGCCTTTGTCGAAGGCAGGATCCTGAGCTTCCAAGGCCATGTGGAGTTTGGTTTTGTACATTGCTATGGCGGCAGAAACTTTAGCATCATCCATGATCTCCTGCCTTTCATAATCAAAGTTAACCAGCACCTTGGCCATCTTCTGCTTGGTATCCTTGAGTTCCTTCTGAAGATCAGCAATTGCAAGATCCTTGAGCACAGCAACCTGCTGGAGATCGGCAATCTTCTGATCTTGATCCTCAACATGACCGACGTAATCCTCGATCTCAGCAAATTTCTGCAAAAGAAAAGGGTAAAGCGGTTCAAGAGCAAGTGATCCTTAGATCAGTAGGATATGCAAGCAGAGATAGTGATCCTTACATCATTGAAGTACTCGAGGAACTGGTGGCGAATTAAGGGCAGGCCCTGCAAATCCTCAGCCTCGGAAGTCTTTCTCTTCTTGATTCCCTTCCCTTTGAGGGGTGCCTTGGGGATTGAGACAGTCGGGCTAGTAGGAACCTTTCTTTTGGAGGATTTAACAGTGGTGAGATCGGTGACACTGAACCTTGAAGCAGATTTGGCAGATTTTCCAGCGCCTACACAACCAAAATAAGATAAGTATCTTTTCTTAATATACATTTAATTATTTATTTAAATTATAAACAAGGATACTTACTCGAAATTGTGACAGAGCCTGAGGATACCTCCTGTGAGTCTTGGGTTGTTGTCTTAAAAGTTCTAGTTTCAGGGTCAAGTCCCCAGAAAGTAGCAAGTCTTTCCCTGGTTGCGGGTGTTGTGATGAGACGTGAAAAGGAGATGGCTGCATGACACAAGACAAAGAAGGGGTTAGTGATCCTATTACAAAAACATGACCATCTGGTGATCCTTTCCAGGATCCTCCAGCCTACCATGGGTGGACCATGTTCTTGGTAAGTGCTCTCCATCTGAAATGGTATCCCTCCTTATAAAGAAGAAGCGACGCTTCCAATCTTTGTCGTTTTTGGTGACTTTGAGAAGAGGGTGATCTGCACCGGGTTTCCGTTTAAACAAGTAACGGTGGGATCCGAAGGTAGTAAGATCATACAACTCCGCTAGTTCTGACATTCCTAAATCAAGATTCTCCTGCTCGATGATCCTCTCTAGGGTGTATAAAACCCTCCAGATCATCGGCATGGCTTGAATGTAAGATATGCCGGTAAGGGAAAAGAAGGATTGTGTGAACTCCGGGAAAGGATAGGTGTACCCTATAGCAAATGGAGTGACTGGGAAGGCGACCCATGTATCAGAAACGTAGTCGCTCAGAACAGTTGAATCGAAGGGTTTGAAAAAGACATTCGCTGGAAAACGGTGACGGATGTTATCAATCTGTGCATCGGTAAAGCAACACCTCTCGTTCACCGAGTCCTTGATGATCTTCTGACTCTTCAGAGGGCTATCCTTTTTGTGATCCTTAGCCGGGGAACTTCGGAGCAACATTCTTGAAGTGATTAAGGTAAAGAAAGAAGAACAGAGTAAGAAAGGAAGAGAGAGGATAAAGAGATACCTGGTCGATCTTCAACTGAGATTATAAAGGGAGTTTCTTTCGAATTTAAATGCATAGTGATCCTATCTATATCTCTATTTATAATTATGATTCTGCAGGATTGTCACTTCCGTGACATCATCATCGCAACGGCTATATATCCGTTAGTTAGCTACGGATAAGATCAAGAAAATATAACTCACCAAATTTTACAAATTACTCCTTATATTTTGGGGGCAATTGTTAGGGGAGGATTTTCTAACAATTAGTGATCCTTATTCGTTATCCTAACTAGTGATCCTTACTTCTGTGACAGGTGGTGATCCTCAGAAGAGCTTCAGGATCAGGATCATGGATCACTTTAAGGATCCTCGTACTGACGATTGTTTACTTGTGTTTTTGAAATGTCTCGCAGGTATATTAAGCTTGACCAAGTCTTAGCGACATTCTTGGAGAATATTCCCGAAGTATTCTGCACGTGCTAGATCAAAACTAGACGTTATGGAGAACGTGGAGGCTTGGCCCAAAAGTCGGAGAGTTTGTTAGCTAGATAATTTTCTTATTTTAAAGGGAGTAACGAGCTAAGTTAGAAAGTTAGTGACACTTAGTCATTTTGGCAGTTACACACACTCGCAAACACGCTCATACAAGCTCTCGTTCAAACACTTAGCGATTTCATACACTTTTTACACACTTCACCGTAGTGATCCTTGTACCTAGCTCGTTACTATCCGAAGTTGTAAACATTTAACCATTTATTTTAGCTTGGTGATCGGTAGTTTCCATCACCCGGGGTTTTTTGTGCCGGAGATCAACTCTTGATCAAGGGCTTTTTCCCCGTATAAATCCTTGTGTTGTTTGTGCATTCTACATTGAAGTGATCCTCATTGTTGTTACACATTTTAAGCATCATTCCCCTAAACAAAGAGTTTGGTTGCAATATCATTATCAGATTTTCTGACCAAAACAAATACAACAGTTGAAGGTGGATGGGTCTCGATTTGAGATGAATCCTTCAACTGTTGGGTAAATATGGTTATGAACTACTAGTGCTCTTAGTGGATGGGCCTTGTTTTGAGGTGAAACTAAGAGCACATCTTTTGGTATGTTAATAATATAACTACTCTTTTGACTTTATTATTGTTGTTATTAGTGCACAAATTTTACTTATGAAAACTGTTGTGTTTAAATATTTTTGGGAATATCATGGGAAAATATCCTGACAAGTATTCTGAGAGATATCCTGGTCAGGATATTATCATATATATTAGAAGACTTAAATCATTTGAAAAAGGAGAGATCATACCAGAGATTCTTAGAGAATCAGTTCCAATCCTTTATCATGAATTTGTCCCCAGTGCATACTTATAAACTTGGATCCATCCTTCGGATTAGAATAATGTATGTCCCCTGTGTATGACACAGAAATGCAAATGTATTCACACTTTGGTTTGAATAAATTTCAAACACTCCGAAGCAAAAATCTTGATATCCTGAAATGAATCATTAGCATACTGGGGATAAACCCTTAATATCCTGGGGATAAACCCTGATATCCTGGGGATAAACCCTGATATCCTGGGGATAAACCCTGAGTTTCATGCGCTACAGGCGAGAGTGTATAAACTCCAAATCTTAGAAAGGTGAAAACCTTTAAACCTTTGAGAGTATGAAAATACTCTTTCGTGAGAGAGGGTGATCAATCCTCATATACCTTTAGAATCCAGGATATAGCCAACAGTAACGAAATTGTCAGCCACTTTTACATGAACTGGTCCCGCTACCTTGAACTACACCTAGATAACTTGCGCTCCAGGCGAGGTGTTTAAACCCAATTCGAAAGAAAGGTGAATACCTTTAAACCTGTGAAGGGATCAGGATCCCTTAAACGTGAGAGAGGGGGCCAATCCTCTAATCTTTCGATTTATCCTGAGTATATATCCTGGAGCTATATCCTGAAACATATCCTGCAAAACAGTTTTAAACTAAGGTGGGTGTTAGCTTGGCTAACACCCCTCCGATGCTTAAGTCAGTATTGGGTTCAAGATAATAAACAAATATATTTTAAAGAGATAGAACACATACCATTCCGAGATAGAAAACAAATTCTACTCTTACTTGAAATAGAGCTTCAAATGTATTGCATTCCAGGATCTTGGTAACATATCCCCTTCCATATTCCTGAGTCGATATGCTCCTTTCCCTGCTTCTGACTCAACTTCATAAGGTCCTTCCCATTTCGGAGCTAGCTTGCCATCGGCAGGATTAGTGGTGTTTTGAAAAGCCTTTCTCAGCACCCAATCACCAACTCGAAATCTTCTAGTCCTTATGTTCTTATTGTATGCCCTGGATATTCTTTGTTGATATGCTGCTATCCTTAGCCTTGCTGCATCTCTTCTTTCATCTATAGTATCTAGATCTTGACATAAGACTTCAGGATTCTGTTCAGGATCCTGTAGCAGAGATCTTGCAGTAGGTATCGTCATTTCTGTTGGAATCATTGCCTCTGCTCCAAATACCAAGGAAAACGGGGTTTGGCCAGTTGCATTCTTCACCGTTGTCCTATCAGCCCACAAAACAAAGGGTAACTCTTCCGCCCATCTTCCTTTCTTGGCTCCAAGTCTCTTCTTTAAGTTATTAACTATTATCTTGTTCGAGGATTCGGCTTGTCCATTCGCTTGAGGATGTACCGGAGTAGATGTGATCATTTTGATTCCCCAACTTTTGCAGAAGTCAGTAGTCCTTTTGCTTATAAACTGGGACCCATTATCACAAATGATCTCAGCTGGTACTCCAAACCTAGTCAGGATATTCCTCTTTATGAAAGATACTACTTCTTGGTCTCTCACTTGAACGAATGCTTCAGCCTCGACCCACTTAGAGAAATAATCCGTCATTGCTAACATAAATACTTTTCCTCCCGGATCCTTTGGTAACTTCCCTACTATATCCATCCCCCACTTCATGAATGGCCAAGGGGAAACTACAGGATATAGTGGTTCAGCTGGTTGATGTAGTATGTTACTATGCCTTTGACATGCATCACATCTTCGAGCATATTCTGCAGCATCTTTTCTCATTGTTGGCCAAAAGTATCCTGTCCTCAATACTTTCGAGAATAGTGATCTACCTCCAGTGTGATTACCACAGTCCCCTTCATGTATATCCTGAAGTACTTCTCTGGCTTCATGATCCTCCAAGCACCTTAAATATGGTCCTGCAAGAGATTTCTTATATAGGATATTATTTATAATAGTGAATCGTGATACCTTCATCCTAAATGCCTTAGGATTTTCATTTTCGGGGATGTGTCCATCTTTAAGATATTTCAGAATTGGAGTTGTCCAGGATTCAGGATCCTGTTCAGGATATTCCACTTCAGGATCCCGAATATCCGGTACTTCTTTATCCTGAGGATTCGTTGCAGGATATAAAACATGTATTATTGGTATTTGGGTCCCTTCCGGTATCCTGACTGATGATCCCAGATTTGCTAAGGCATCCGCTTCAGCATTATCCTCTCTTGGTACCTGTTCAAGTGTAAAAACATCGAAATATCCTGCTAATTTTTTTGAGAATATCGAGGTATTCGATTAACTTCTCACCCTTAACTGCATAGGATCCATTAAAATGATTAGTAATTAACAAGGAGTCAACATATACTTGCAAATTCTTAATACTCATGCTCTTAGCTAGTTCTAATCCTGCAATTAAAGCTTCATATTCTGCCTCATTATTGGTAGCAGGAAATTCACACCTAATAGCCTGGGGTAATATGTCCCCCTGTGGCGATTTTAGTAGTATTCCCAATCCTACTCCTCTTATATTAGATGCACCATCAGTATATAATGTCCAGAATCCTGAGGATTCTCCTAATTGCTGAACTTCTAGGTCTGCCTCGTCCTGGATGTCACTACTAAAATCAGCCACAAAGTCAGCTAAAGCCTGAGACTTTATGGCATTCCTAGGTTCATATACTAAATCATAGGCACTTAACTTTACCGACCACTTAGCCATCCTGCCTGACATCTCTGGTTTTCTAAGCACATTCTTGACAGGATAATTAGTTTTAACATGAATCCTATGAGTCTCAAAATAATGTCTAAGTTTTGTTGATGCCATGACCAATGCTAGTATTAATTTCTCTAAGTGAGAATACCTAGTTTCAGCATCTAACAAACTTTTGCTAACATAATAAACAGGATATTGCTGACCTTCATGGTCTTTTATAAGAACGGCACTTACAGCATTCCCTGATACAGCAAGGTACAGGGATAGTGGTTCACCATTTTCAGGTTTCATCAGTAGAGGTGCGGTTGAGAGATATTGCTTCAAATCCTGTAGGGCTGCTTCATGCTTCTCACCCCACTCGAATTTTTTGTTCTTCTTCAGGATATCATAAAAATCCTTGCATTTTTCTGAAGACCTTGAGATAAATCTGTTCAATGCTGCCACTCGCCCCGTTAATCGTTGAACATCTTTCATATTTGAGGGTGATTTAATATCCAAGATGGCTTTGATCTGCTCCGGGCTTGCTTCTATTCCTCTTTTGGTCACCATATATCCTAGAAATTTTCCTGCCCCCACTCCGAAATGGCACTTAGCAGGATTCAGCTTCATATTATATTGATCCAGGATATCAAACGCTCCTTTAATATCCTGAAGGTGATCCTGAGCTTTCTTTGACTTTACCACCATATCGTCAATGTACACCTCCATGGTGTCCCCCAGTTTGTCTTTGAACATCATGTTTACCAATCTTTGGTATGTTGCACCTGCATTTTTCAAACCAAAAGGCATAGCTGTATAACAATAAATACCTGTTGGTGTCATGAAGGCAGTATCCTCCTGGTCAGAAGGCTCCATTTGGATCTGTTGAAATCCTGAGGATGCATCCATGAAAGTCAGCATTTCATGTCCAGCAGTGGCATCTACCATTGCATCAATGTGGGGGAGAGGAAATGGGTCTTTAGGACAAGCTTTATTCAAGTCTGTGTAATCCACACAGACTCTCCATTTTCCGTTCTTCTTCTGTACCACTACCACGTTTGCCAGCCACCTTGGGAATTTGACTTCTCTAATCATCTTGGACTTCAATAATCTTTCAACTTCTTCTTGAATAATTGTATTGCGTTCAGGAGCAAACTTCCTTCTCTTTTGTTGCACTGGCTTGAATGATTTATCAATTCCAAGCTTGTGAATGATAATATCTTTGGATATGCCTGTCATATCCTCATGCTTCCATGCAAACGGCGACATCCTGCATTTTAAAAAGTTAATTAATTGTTCTTCAATATCCTGAGGGATATTGGTTCCCACGAGCACCGAAATATCGGGACTATCCTGGTCCAGGACAATTTTCTTCACATCCTGCTCCGGATCCTCCGCAATATCCTGGGCCCGCGTCTTTAATTGCTATGCTGCACTAGGTTTAGTTGAAGATTTCATTGAGGATGAGTAGCATTCTTTTGCTTCCTGCTGATCGCTATCAACTTTAACAACTCCCCAAGGGGTAGGTATCTTGATGCATTGGTGATATGTTGATGGCACGGCCTTCATATCGTGAATCCATGGTCTTCCCAGTATAATGTTATAGCAGGATAGAGAGTCCATTACACAGAAACGCTGTATCGAGTTGAGTCCTTCAACGTACACCGGCAACTTTATCTCTCCCACTGTGTTTCTGGCCTCTCCACTGAACCCAACAAGCACGGTGGGCTTCGAAGTGATATCCATTGGAGATACATTCATCCTTTTAAGTGTCTCTAGTTGGATTATGTTGACGGAGCTGCCATTATCAACCAATATCCTGCGTACAAAATGGTTAGCCACATATAACGTTATTACCAGAGCATCATGGTGAGGATCCTGGACAGTATCCCTGTCATCAGCATCAAATGTGATCACTTTGTCAGTTGTGAGTGTAGTCACCCTGACAGGTTTGTCTCCCCTTTCGGCTTTAGCTTCCTTTGCATGTCTCTTTGCTGCCGAATATGAAGTCCCACAAATGTCGGATCCCCCCGAAATGAAGTTGATTACTTTGGCATCCGGGGGAGGTGAGGCTGTTCGTTCAGGATCCTTCTCAGTATCCTGACCCTTATTCTTCTTTCTTCCTAAGAGATCTTTCAAATATCCCTTGCTTAGAAGATAGCTTATCTCTTTCCTCAAAGCAATGCAATCCTCGGTCATATGTCCGAAATCTTCGTGGAAAGCACACCATTTTGATTTGTCTTTCCAATCCGCTTTTTGTTGATTTTTCCGAGGCCATCTTGCCTTGTCCCCTAGACCCTGCATAGCATACATCAATTCAGGAATGTTAACAGAAAAGCAATATTCAGATAATTCAGGATATTCTTCAGGATCCTCATCTTCGACAGCATTCACTCTCTTATTCTCATTTCTGCCATATGGCTTAGGCCGATACGACTTAAATGAGGATTCTGACTTCCTGTTGGTTGACTCATAAGTGTTGGATGAGTTCATCCTTTCTTGCATCTTTCTGTCATCTTCCAACCGAATGTATCTCAGGGCCCTGTTCCGAGCTTCATCCAGGTTCCTGCATGGGTTCATTACAAGGTCTTGGTAAAATTGAGAATCTTTTTGCAACCCCATCTTGAAAGCTTGCACAGCTGTTGCAACATCGAGATGAGGAATGTCTAGTGATTCTCGGCTAAACTTGTTCACATAATCCCTAAGGGATTCCTGAGGCCCTTGTGTTATCTTGTAGAGATCACTTGTTAATTTTTCAAAGCTCCTACTACAAGAAAACTGACTATTAAATAAATTTACTAAATGAGCAAAAGATGTGATTGAATGCGGAGGAACATTCAAGAGCCACTTCAAAGCTGATCCTGTCAAGGTTGAACCAAAACCCTTGCACAAGCATGCTTCTTTAAGATCCGGAGGGATAGGGTTGATCTCCATCCTCTCCCTATACTGAGCAATATGCTCTTCAGGATCCGTCGTTCCGTCGTAAAGCTTCATGTTGGGGGTTTGGAACCTCTTTGGAATCTCAGCATCACAGATAGGATATGCAAAGCGAGATATCTTATGGCTATCCTGAGACACTTCCGGGATTGGCTGGACCACCCCGGGCACACTTGATATCATGTCCTTCAATTTTTGAAGTTCCCTGGTAAGTGCTGACGTCACACCTGTATCCTGCAAGGATCCACTATTGTTAGTAGCATGAGTATTATTATTATTTAATATGTTACTCGTTGGAGGATTCTGCCCATATCCTGAGGCATATCCTGAGCTCCTTATGGTCGATATCCTGACCGAGGAGGGTATTTCAGGAGTATGATTCTGAGGAAGACTGGGCACAATATTCCCCCTGTTATCCTCTGTATACAGGGCTGAACTGAAGTTCAAAGCTCTGGGTTGTAATGGAGTGACAATATCCTCAGCGGATCTGCTCGAGCCAGACTTCAGGAGTTGTATTTCCCTTAAAAGCATTTGGTTTGTTTCTTGCTGCTGCCTCATTTGTTCCTGCACACTTCCAAACAAGGTTAAAATTTCATCATTAGATGCTAAAACAGGGGCAGATTCTTGAACAGTGCGAGTAGGGATAATATCCTGAGGCCGTGTAGAGGCTGGCATTCTTGGAGGAGGTGGTGGAAGCACCGAACCTGTAGTAACAGAAGTCGTAGCAGACATAGTAGAGGAACTCATGTTTGATCGTGAGGCCATTGTGGACAATGTGGCAAAAAGTTTTGAAAATAAAAAACCGATTAGCGATTTAACAAAAAATTTTAGTAAAGATAGCACCACTTGCCCCACGGTGGGCGCCAAATTGTTTTGGTCAAAAATTACCGAAGCAATTTAGTGATCAAATTAGTAATGTGAGGTAGTGTGCTAAAAAGTTTAAGGAAAATATGCTTGCTGAGTTATTTAGAAAATCAGTATTCAGGATACGGCTCAGGATATTGAGCTGTATCTGCGATCAAACAGTGAGTAAATAATAAACAAAAAGTAAAGGAGACGACACAAGATGTACGAGGAAAGCCCTTGATCAATCTAGATCGCCGGCATAAAACCTCGGGAGCTGACAATCGCAGCTGCCTTGTTCTTCTTATTGCTTTAAACTTCAGGATACAGTGCAGGATATCAACCAGATCTCTAAGTGTTACAATGAATTCGTGTGAGAGTACAATTTGCGAGAGAGCAAGTGTTGGTGTGTAGTGAGTGTGATTGCAGTGAAAATTGCCGTGTCCTATTCGATCTGGTGTTCCTCCTATTTATAGTAACGAAATACAAACAAATATCCCTATAAATGTGGGATGCTCCGAATATTCCATCACGAACGTTGTAGACCGAGTAATAAGGCTTCAACGTCTTTCTTTGAACGGTTTGGACCGAGTCTTCCGCAGAACAAGTCTTTGTGAACGTTGCTAGCTTCCAGCCCACGTACCTGCACATAATCCGTTAGTGATCCTGAGGATACCATTCAGGATATTACCAGTACCCTGAATCCGCACCCCGGATATAAACATATATTATTTAATCAAGATATAAGCCAAGATATTTCTCAGGATATGAGCTCAGAAATTAGCCCACAACACCCCCTACCATGAAATTTTTGTTGTCTTACCCCTCAACTATTGAAAAACGTTGCAATATTACCCCATGAGGGGTAAAACTGTAACCTTACCAAAAGGGTATTTTCGTAATCTTACCTATATTTATATAGTAAACTTCAATATTACCCCCTGTGCTTTACCTAAGACGAGACGTTTAAAACCTGTTTTATTAAAGTGTCTTCTCCGGCGATATTCAAACCACCGGAGAAGCGTATTCCGACACTCCGGCGATATTCCGACCATCGGAGAAGCGTCAAAAACTTCTGGTGAATCCACATACTCACCAGCTCAAACAGAAACATGTCGAACCAAAAGCACCACTGTTGTCGCAGTGGCGACGTTGCCGTCACTCCTCGCCTGAGTTTGATGTCGGCTTCGCCTTGGTTGTTCCTCTCACTCCCGTTATCTCTCTCTATGTCCATAATGTTCAAAAGAGTTCCATAATTGGAAATTGGGCATTTTTGCAGAGTGAGGGTGAAAAACTAACTAGAACAGAATCCTAACAAATTGAATCCAGAAAAAAAAAACAAGAATGTTGGATCAAAAACAAAACTCCAACAGATAACAGGCTCAGATTGATGAATCAGATGTGGGTATCTACTATCTAACATACTAAATAAAAGAAGAGAAAGAAGATATGTGATCTTACGGAGGTTTGAATGATGATGAAAATTATGGGTTTTGAATTGGATGGAGAAAGAATCCGCCAAGCACTTGAATTGAGGGAGCAAACAGGACATATTTTGTGGTATGGATGCATTCATGTGAACATGAAAACTGGATTCAGGTGTATATACTTGAGATGAAATATATATGAGTGAATGAAGAAGATGAAAGGTGGGTGTGGGGGGGGGGGGTATATAACAGAAAGGGGGTGCTCGCCGGTTTGGTCAACGAACATAAAGTATTGAAATTTTGGATATCCGATGCATTTAATTTAGAACAATGCTTCATACTTTTTTGATATCATCTTGTTTTTTCCTGCTGAAACCACTCGTATAAAGTTCCTTATCAAGGAAACCAGAAGCTTTCTTTATTGCTTCAAAAGAGAGGTTAAACCGGAATTCCAACACCGGTGGCTGGATTATCGAGAGAGAAAGGGTAAAAAGGTGAAATTGGTGAGTTTCCCTATTATGTATGTATGTAGTATATAAAAAGTGTCAATCCAGAACTACTATCGCGCCGAGTTAAGTGCTCCGGTGGTCGGAACATCGCCGGAGAAGGCCGGAGTTAAGTGCTCCGGTGGTCGGAACATCGCCGGAGAAGACACTATAATAAACAGGGTGTAAACGTGTTTGTGAAGGTAAACCACAGGGTGTAAATGTGTTATTTACTTCTATTTTCTTATTATTATTGTTATGGGTGAATTTCTGCTTATATATCCTGACTAATATTCTGGCTTTGATTGTTTATTTGTGATCAGGATACCGGATCAGGATATTGGTAACATCTTGATATGATATCCTGGTACTAACCAATTAGCTCACGTGCAGATTATTGTAACAAGTCTTTAACGGTCAGGTGTACTTCTTCCCCTCGAGACTCGGGCAAATCAGTTAGCTTGTAGACGTTGAACCCGGAAGACAAGGACCGCAACGTTCGTATGGGGAATATCTGCCGAATCCCGGAATAATAGGATATTTAGTTAATTTTCTTTTACTATAAATAGATTGATCAGATCAGATTAAGGCACACACTCTTACGCACACTTTTTCTCTCCTGTTGCAAACAATCACTACACACAAACACTTGTACTCGAATTGCATTGTAACACCTAGTTGATCCGCATCATCTCTTGCACTGTATCCTGATATTTGAAGTAATAGAAGAACAAGGCAGCTGCGATTGTCAGCTCCTGAGGTTTTGTGCCGGCGATCTAGATTGATCAAGGGCTTTCCTCGTACATCCTGTGTCACTCTTTATATTTTCGCTCATTGTTTGATCATAGATACAGCTCTATATCCTGAGCCGTATCCTCAAACTGTTTTTATCAAATAACTTAACTAGAATATTTTCAACACACATTTCTAGCACACTACCTCACTTAACTAATTTGATGACTTAATTGCTTCGGTAATTTTTTACCAAAATAATTTGGCGCCCACCGTGGGGCAAGTGGTGCTATTTCTACTAAAAGCTTTTGCAAAATCGTTACTTGATTTTCTATTTTCAAAACTTTTTGCTACACTATTTTCAATGGCCTCGAGATCAAACATGAGCTCTTCCACCGTGTCTGCTACAACCTCTACAACAATTGGTTCGGTGCTTCCACCACCTCCTCTGAGAATGCAAGCCTCTTCACAGGGAACTGAAAGTCATGTGGCTCGGGATGTTATCCTCGCTCGCAATATCCAGGGATCTGGTCCTGTTTTGGCTTCTAACGAATAAATTCTAAATTTGTTTGGTAGTGTACAGGAACAGATGAGGCAGCAGTAGGAAACTAACCAGATGCTGATGAGAGAGATACAACTCTTGAAATCCGGCCCAAGTAGGCCTGCTGAAGATACTGTCACTCCCTTGCAACCCAGGGCTTTGAACTTCAGTTCTGCAGTTTATACTGAGGATAACCGGGGAATATTGTGCCTAGCCATTCCCAGAATCATACTCCTGAGATACCTTCTTCAGTAAGAGTATCAACTGTGAGAAGCTCAGGATATGCTTCAGGATATGGCCAGAATCCCCAAGCTGGTAATGTATCTAATAACAATAATACTCTTGCTACTAATGGTGTTGGATCTTTGTAGGATGCAGGTATGACATCAGCATTTTCTAGGGAGCTTCAAAAACTGAAGGACATGATATCTAGTGTACCTGGGGTGGTTCAGCCAATTCCTGAAGTGTCCCAAGACAGCCACAGGATATCCCGGTTTACGTACCGCATTTGTGATGCTGAAATCCCAAAAAGATTTCAAACCCCCAACATGAAACTCTATTACGGAACTACGGATCCTGAGGAGCATATTGCCCAGTATAGGGAAAGGATAGAAATCAAACCTATCCCTCCAGATCTCAAAGAAGCATGCTTGTGCAAGGGTTTTGGTTCTACCTTAACAGGATCAGCCTTAAAATGACTCTTAAACGTTCCTCCTCACTCAATTACTTCATTTGCTCATTTAGTTAATTTATTTAATAGTCAATTTTCTTGCAGCCGGAGTTTTGAGAAACTAACCAGTGACCTTTACAGGATAACTCAAGGACCTCAGGAATCCTTAAGGGATTATGTGAACAAGTTTAGTCGGGAATCCTTGGATATCCCACATCTAGATGTTGCAACGGCCGTGCAAGCCTTCAAGACGGGGTTGCGAAAGGATTCTCAATTTTATCAGGATCTTGTAATGAATCCCTGTAGGAATCTGGACGAAGCTCGTAACAGGGCTTTAAGATACATTCAGCTGGAGGATGATAAAAAGATGCAAGAGAGGATGAATTCATCCATGACCTATGAGTCAACCAACAGGAAATCGGAGTCCTCGTATAAACTATATCGCTCAAAGCCATATGGCAGAAATGATAGCAAAAAAGTGAATGCTGTTGAAGACGAGGATCCTGAGGAGTATCCTGAGTTGTCTGAATATTGTTTTTCTGTTAACATACCTGAACTGATGTATGCTATGCAGGGTTTAGGAGACAAAGCAAGATGGCCCCGAAAGAATCAACAAAAGGCTGATTGGAAGGACAAGTCCAAATGGTGTGCCTTCCACGAGGATTTCGGACATGTTACTGAGGATTGCATTGCTTTAAGAAAAGAAATAAGCTATCTCTTGAGTAAGGGATATCTGAAGGACCTCTTGGGAAGAAAGAAGAATAAGGGCCAGGATCCTGACAAGGATCCTGAATGTGCAGTGTCACCTCCTGCGGATGCAAAAATAATTAACTTTATTTCAGGAGGATCCGACATCTGCGGTACATCATATTCTATGGCGAAAAGACACGCAAAGGAAGCCAAAGCAGAGAGGGGATATAAGTCAACCAGGATATCAACCCTCACGACTGACAAAGTGATCACGTTCGATAATGATGAATGGGATACTGTCCATGATCCTCATCATGATGCTCTAGTAATAATGTTAGACCCTAACACGTATTTGACAAAAGTCGCAGCGGAAATTCGTGCCATAAAATTTCTTTCTTTATAAATACCTCAACTTATTTAAACTTTAACTTTAACATAACTCTTATTCATAAATCCGTCATCCTCTTATTTACTAATTAAAAACATAGCTTATGTTTTCTACATTTTACATTCAACTTCCCCGCACAATCTCTCTAGTGACTCGATCTTCGATCTCTTTTCCTTGTGATAATCGCCCGTGATCCGTACAACCTGCACTCACCACATACATTCAAAACATTAGCACACATTATATAACCAAGATCATCCGCGTACACTTCACATTTAGATCTTTAAGAAACTTTAAGCATCTCATCTGCGTATCCATTTCCTGGTGAGGCTTCAATAACGTACCTGCATTACTTTTCATTCTCAAGGTACACCATTAATGACGTTAACGCTCAACGTGTCAAATTCATGACTACATATGTACTTACATACATACATGCATACATACATACATACATACATACATACATACATACATACATACATACATACATACATACATACATACATACATACATACATACATACATACATACATACATACACATCTTCATACGTACCTACCATCCCTACAACTTTACAAATGTGCATACAATCATTCTTGACTTTATACATACCTACATACACAACTACATACATACATACCTCTCCTACATCTTTACATACATGCGTACACTCATAAATATTCTTATACATACGTACATACACAACTACATACATACATAACTCTCTTACATCTTTACATACATGCGTACACTCATAAGTATTCTTATACATACGTACATACACATCTACATACGTAGATACCCTTCCTACATCGTTACAAACATGCATACACTCGTACATTTCTTTATACATACATACATACATGTCTACATACGTACATACCTTAACGAACACGTATTAGATCACGTGTATCTCCTACATAATCATTCATTATTTACATGGGTCTTAGACTTAGTTTTATAACCCATAAACATCTAAGGAACCATCAAAATCATGTTTGGAAGGTCCGCCGTAGTCCACGGATAACAAACCGAAGCCTACGATACATAAATCAACTTAGAAACAAGATTTCAGCTTTTTAGACTTGGGGAGGTCGTCGGCGACGGCCCGTGGTTCTTCCCGTAGCCAAAAACCCCGTAAACAGGTAAATAACCCGTCAGCAAAAAAATCAACTTTCTAGAGCCCGTCGGCGACTACCCTTGACCCGTCGGCGACTACCTCTAGAAATGGCACTTTTCTGCAGTTCCGTTTCGTCGTCCGTACGCACTAAAACGCGCATAACTTTTGAACCGTTTACCCGTTTAACCTCCCGTTTCTTCCTACATGCTTGTAAATTCACATTCTATCATATAAACTTAAAATCCCACATCCGGATTAACGAAATTCTTATCTTACGCCTTATCGACTTATTATCACATTCCAATTATTTGACCCATTATGGGTATTTGCGCATTAATTGGTTTATGACATACCAAGACCATACTCTTCACTTCCATACTTGCTCAAAACATTATACTCATCAAATAACTTGTTCCTAAACTACTTGTTAAGATCGTTTGCCCAAAATACCCATCAAGGGCATTTTGGTCAACTTTAAATTCCATCCTTTACGACATAAGATTACGTCACATATTTGACCTCAACCATCAAGTTTAGTAAATTAAAACACCATATCACCTATCCAAACATAAGAAGTGATTATAGAAATCACTTACCTTATGCGTCCGCGCTCGTATCCGATTCCTTGCCTCATCTTGACCCGTTAACACCTCCTACTTGAGTCCGTCACGACGTGATTCCTATACTTTCATTTCATCGAAACCACGCTCTTATTAGCATACTCATTTGTACATGTAACATTCATATCATTCGCATAATTCACACTTAACTTGCCTTAGTCATTTCTAACAAGCATTAAAATACATAATCAACTTCATATAATCATATCCGTATACGTTAAACTCATATAACTCATCATGTCATTACATTTAACACGGATTGCTATAACATATACCATACGACTTCCCATCAACCTACAATTACGACCATGAGTCAAATCATGTTTCTTATACTTAGTTGACTTTCAAAAGTCAACTATTAACCATACTCAACTATCGACTTATCATCGAATACCCGTAACATCATAATCGACTATACGTACGACACTATATACATTTCATCATACACTTGATGTGAGTACTACCTTTTAAGCATAACGTACAACTATTTCATGCACAATTCTTCTAAACTCATACATAACCCATCAAAACCAACTACTAATCATCATGTATCATTCCAAATGAACATTAAACATAACATCATCATATTCCTATACTTTCATCTAACAATACTTCATCATACCCACATAATACATCAATCTTTCAACAAGACTTGAACATAGGAGGTGATTCTAGTCATCATCTTCACCCTAACTAAAGGATTAGTAGACCGCATAGCAACCTCACTCGTTCAAACACAATGTACAAGCTCCTAATGCATAAGTTTGACCAACATATACTTTCAACCCGATTTTATATACGAGTACCATCTAAAGCACATTTTTCCAAGTTAGTAAACCACTACTTTTATCACAATCGCTTTCTATACATGTAAACTCACAACTTGCATACAATTTCACTTTCTAGCTTTACCTAGTCATTTTATCAAACACTTGGTGTGCGTACAACCTACTATGCATAGTTTACAACTAGTTCAAGCAGAGTCATTAACTTCCAACTTCTAAATCACCAAGAGAGTGTTCAAAATCACATTCCATTCATACAATTAACCCTAAACTAACATCACCAAACCCATTTCAAGCTAGTAACAAATACATCAAACAAGGATTGGACATGGGTAGAACACCCATGTCGCTACCTTCATTCAACATTGTGGGTTTCTTCTTAAATCATCAAATTAACCGAAATCATACATAATACACGTTTTATATAGCGATTCTAACACATAATCACGCTTAATTTCAAACCAATTCGTGGATTAATCAATAACCCACTTCATGTAAGATCAAAAATTCACAAATTTCAACTTACCACATGTTCATCTTGTCTAGATGATTAAGAATATAAGCTCATGCATCCGATTTCTCCCCAAAATCAGGTTCAATTCTTGAGTTCTTGTAAGTAGTTGAAGGAGAAGGGTTTCCCCTTGCTCCTGATCGTTCTCACGCACACACACACCTTGTGTGTGTGAGTTTTTGTTTTAATTAAATTCATTTTCAAATTTGGCAATCCTAGTCCCTCAAGTTTATCACCCATCATAGTTGCCACAAGTTTCTTCCCTTTACTTAATTTGCTAGACATTTAACTAGGTTTACTAACCTAGTTATTATACCTCATTTTGTTAAACATGATAACAAACTAGCAAATTAATAATCTGATTTTGGGGTGTTACAAGTCTACCCCCCTTAAATGAGGTTTCGTCCCCGAAACCTTTCTCATTTTCCCTTACACACACACACATATATGTTTGACTTAACACTCACATCGTAATCATAAGTAATCATCCTATCTCATTTCATAATTATTCAAACATTTAGCTTCTTCTTCTTAACAAGTCTGTACTTTCCATGGCATACTTTCATATAACATTCTCATTTCCTTTGACCCGTTAATAATAGGTTAATATACATACTTATTCAAACTTATAATAATGCTTACACTCATATGATCCGTTTATAACGGATTTAGTACTTTCATCTCATCCTTTAAGATTCCATTCCATAGACACATTGTATAACATTTAACTCTTGTTTTGTTATCACAACAAAACTGCTATGTCATCGTCATACCTACGTGCTTAACTTCGTAGCTAACATCGCTCTACATTTCTATATTTTTTTGTTTATTTGCTTTACATTTACTTATATGACTTGTTTGACGCATACATGGTCAAGCTACTGACTTCTTCTTATTTAGACTAGTTTCGTCTTTTATATCTTAAATATGTTTCGCGAATTCGAACACATTACTCATACCTTTCGTACCTTCTTTGTTTTGAATCCGTCTCGCGGATTCAAGCATTGCATTCATACTTTAACTTCTTTCATGTTTCGAATCCGTCTCGCGGATTCTAACATAGCATTTCATGTTTCGAATCCGTCTCGCGGATTCTATCATAGCATTTCATGTTTCGAATCCGTCTCGCGGATTCTAACATAGCATTTCATGTTTCGAATCCGTCTCGCGGATTCTATCATAGCATTTCATGTTTCGAATCCGTCTCGCGGATTCTAGCATAGCATTTCATGTTTCGAATCCGTCTCGCGGATTCTAGCATAGCATTTCATGTTTCGAATCCGTCTCGCGGATTCTAGCATAGCATTTCATGTTTCGAATCCGTCTCGCGGATTCTAGCATAGCATTTCATGTTTCGAATCCGTCTCGCGGATTCTAGCATAGCATTTCATGTTTCGAATCCGTCTCGCGGATTCTAGCATAGCATTTCATGTTTCGAATCCGTCTCGCGGATTCTAGCATAGCATTTCATGTTTCGAATCCGTCTCGCGGATTCTAACATAGCATTTCATATTTCGAATCCGTCTCGCGGATTCTAGCATAGCATTTCATGTTTCGAATCCGTCTCGCTGATTCTAGCATAGCATTTCATGTTTCGAATCCGTCTCGTGGATTCTAACATAGCATTTCATACTCTCATTCTTGAGAGTCTTACATTTCTCTTCACCCTCACGTCCACCTACTACTTAATTCTAACGGACATACCTGTATTAATTATCACGGTCCCACGAACGTCATATACTTCACGTGTACTGGCCAGGTACACAATCCACATACTAGTTTCGTGTCTTCGTGTAATTGTCACCTTATGTCCGAAGAATTAGGTTTCGGCACGTGTATCATTTTTCAAAACATGTTTACTATACCATCATGGTCCTTCATTTAGCATTTTTCTTCCCTTAATGCATTTTACCATTTCATATACCGACATATTGAATTTACGTACCTGGGTTCAACTTTATCTTATTTCATGCCTTGGTGTCGGTACTTGACCGCACTCGCGGATCATCCTCTTCAAACGCTTATACTTACCTTGCATATACAAAACCGTCAGTTTCTTTATGCGTATACATAAGTACATACTTACATTCTCTTTTACCTTTGGATCTTGACCGAGTCTTGGATTGTACGGGTTTCTTATCACAAGAGCACACAGGTTTGAGTTCAAGCACTTACCTTCTTACACTTGATTCTCTCAAACCAGGGCTCTGATACCAACTTGTTAGACCCTAACACGTATTTGACAAAAGTCGCAGCGGAAATTCGTGCCATAAAATTTCTTTCTTTATAAATACCTCAACTTATTTAAACTTTAACTTTAACATAACTCTTATTCATAAATCCGTCATCCTCTTATTTACTAATTAAAAACATAGCTTATGTTTTCTACATTTTACATTCAACTTCCCCGCACAATCTCTCTAGTGACTCGATCTTCGATCTCTTTTCCTTGTGATAATCGCCCGTGATCCGTACAACCTGCACTCACCACATACATTCAAAACATTAGCACACATTATATAACCAAGATCATTCGCGTACACTTCACATTTAGATCTTTAAGAAACTTTAAGCATCTCATCTGCGTATCCATTTCCTGGTGAGGCTTCAATAACGTACCTGCATTACTTTTCATTCTCAAGGTACACCATTAATAACGTTAACGCTCAACGTGTCAAATTCATGACTACATATGTACTTACATACATACATGCATACATACATACATACATACATACATACATACATACATACATACATACATACATACATACATACATACATACATACATACATACATACATACATACATACATACATACATACATACATACATACATACATACATACATACATACATACATACATACATACATACATACATACATACATACATACATACATACACATCTTCATACGTACCTACCATCCCTACAACTTTACAAATGTGCATACAATCATTCTTGACTTTATACATACCTACATACACAACTACATACATACATACCTCTCCTACATCTTTACATACATGCGTACACTCATAAATATTCTTATACATACGTACATACACAACTACATACATACATAACTCTCTTACATCTTTACATACATGCGTACACTCATAAGTATTCTTATACATACGTACATACACATCTACATACGTAGATACCCTTCCTACATCGTTACAAACATGCATACACTCGTACATTTCTTTATACATACATACATACATGTCTACATACGTACATACCTTAACGAACACGTATTAGATCACGTGTATCTCCTACATAATCATTCATTATTTACATGGGTCTTAGACTTAGTTTTATAACCCATAAACATCTAAGGAACCATCAAAATCATGTTTGGAAGGTCCGCCGTAGTCCACGGATAACAAACCGAAGCCTACGATACATAAATCAACTTAGAAACAAGATTTCAGCTTTTTAGACTTGGGGAGGTCGTCGGCGACGGCCCGTGGTTCTTCCCGTAGCCAAAAACCCCGTAAACAGGTAAATAACCCGTCAGCAAAAAAATCAACTTTCTAGAGCCCGTCGGCGACTACCCTTGACCCGTCGGCGACTACCTCTAGAAATGGCACTTTTCTGCAGTTCCGTTTCGTTGTCCGTACGCACTAAAACGCGCATAACTTTTGAACCGTTTACCCGTTTAACCTCCCGTTTCTTCCTACATGCTTGTAAATTCACATTCTATCATATAAACTTAAAATCCCACATCCGGATTAACGAAATTCTTATCTTACGCCTTATCGACTTATTATCACATTCCAATTATTTGACCCATTATGGGTATTTGCGCATTAATTGGTTTATGACATACCAAGACCATACTCTTCACTTCCATACTTGCTCAAAACATTATACTCATCAAATAACTTGTTCCTAAACTACTTGTTAAGATCGTTTGCCCAAAATACCCATCAAGGGCATTTTGGTCAACTTTAAATTCCATCCTTTACGACATAAGATTACGTCACATATTTGACCTCAACCATCAAGTTTAGTAAATTAAAACACCATATCACCTATCCAAACGTAAGAAGTGATTATAGAAATCACTTACCTTATACGTCCGCGCTCGTATCCGATTCCTTGCCTCATCTTGACCCGTTAACACCTCCTACTTGAGTCCGTCACGACGTGATTCCTATACTTTCATTTCATCGAAACCACGCTCTTATTAGCATACTCATTTGTACATGTAACATTCATATCATTCGCATAATTCACACTTAACTTGCCTTAGTCATTTCTAACAAGCATTAAAATACATAATCAACTTCATATAATCATATCCGTATACGTTAAACTCATATAACTCATCATGTCATTACATTTAACACGGATTGCTATAACATGTACCATACGACTTCCCATCAACCTACAATTACGACCATGAGTCAAATCATGTTTCTTATACTTAGTTGACTTTCAAAAGTCAACTATTAACCATACTCAACTATCGACTTATCATCGAATACCCGTAACATCATAATCGACTATACGTACGACACTATATACATTTCATCATACACTTGATGTGAGTACTACCTTTTAAGCATAACGTACAACTATTTCATGCACAATTCTTCTAAACTCATACATAACCCATCAAAACCAACTACTAATCATCATGTATCATTCCAAATGAACATTAAACATAACATCATCATATTCCTATACTTTCATCTAACAATACTTCATCATACCCACATAATACATCAATCTTTCAACAAGACTTGAACATAGGAGGTGATTCTAGTCATCATCTTCACCCTAACTAAAGGATTAGTAGACCGCATAGCAACCTCACTCGTTCAAACACAATGTACAAGCTCCTAATGCATAAGTTTGACCGACATATACTTTCAACCCGATTTTATATACGAGTACCATCTAAAGCACATTTTTCCAAGTTAGTAAACCACTACTTTTATCACAATCGCTTTCTATACATGTAAACTCACAACTTGCATACAATTTCACTTTCTAGCTTTACCTAGTCATTTTATCAAACACTTGGTGTGCGTACAACCTACTATGCATAGTTTACAACTAGTTCAAGCATAGTCATTAACTTCCAACTTCTAAATCACCAAGAGAGTGTTCAAAATCACATTCCATTCATACAATTAACCCTAAACTAACATCACCAAACCCATTTCAAGCTAGTAACAAATACATCAAACAAGGATTGGACATGGGTAGAACACCCATGTCGCTACCTTCATTCAACATTGTGGGTTTCTTCTTAAATCATCAAATTAACCGAAATCATACATAATACACGTTTTATATAGCGATTCTAACACATAATCACGCTTAATTTCAAACCAATTCATGGATTAATCAATAACCCACTTCATGTAAGATAAAAAATTCACAAATTTCAACTTACCACATGTTCATCTTGTCTAGATGATTAAGAATATAAGCTCATGCATCCGATTTCTCCCCAAAATCAGGTTCAATTCTTGAGTTCTTGTAAGTAGTTGAAGGAGAAGGGTTTCCCCTTGCTCCTGATCGTTCTCACGCACACACACACCTTGTGTGTGTGAGTTTTTGTTTTAATTAAATTCATTTTCAAATTTGGAAATCCTAGTCCCTCAAGTTTATCACCCATCATAGTTGCCACAAGTTTCTTCCCTTTACTTAATTTGCTAGACATTTAACTAGGTTTACTAACCTAGTTATTATACCTCATTTTGTTAAACATGATAACAAACTAGCAAATTAATAATCTGATTTTGGGGTGTTACAAATAACGTTATATGTTGCTAACCATTTTGTGCGCAGGATTTTGGTGGATAATGGCAGCTCAGTCAACATAATCCAGCTGGAAACGTTGAAGAGGATGAATGTATCCCCAACGGATATCACTTCGAAGTCCACTGTGCTCGTTGGTTTCAGTGGAGAAGCTAGGAATACTGTAGGAGAGATAAAGTTGCCCGTGTATATTCAAGGGATCAACTCAATGCAGCGCTTTTGTGTCATGGACTCTCTATCCTGCTATAATATTATATTAGGTAGGCCTTGGATCCATGATATGAAAGTTGTTCCGTCAACCTACCATCAATGTATCAAGATCCCTACTCCTTGGGGAGTTGTCAAGGTGGAAAGTGATCAACAGGAAGCAAAGGAGTGTTATTCTTCTTCAATGAAATCCTCAACAAAACCTAGTGCAGCATAGCAATTAAAGATGCGAGGCCAGAATATCATGGAGGCTTCAGAACAGGATGTGAAGAAAATTATCCTGGATTAGGATAATCCGGATATCTCGGTGCTCGTGGGAACCAATATCCCTCAGGATATTGAGATCGATTGACTAATTTTTTGAAATGCAGGATGTCAACATTCGCGTGGAAGCACGAGGATATGACAGGTATTTTCAAGGATATTATAACTCATAAGCTAGGTATCGACAAGTCATTCAAGCCTGTCCAACAAAAGAGAAGGAAATTTGCTCCGGAGCGAAATGTGATTATCCAAGAGGAAGTTGAAAGACTACTAAGGACCAAGATGATTAGGGAAGTGGAGTTTCCTAAATGGCTGGCAAATGTAGTCGTGGTGCAAAAGAAAAATGGGAAATGGAGAGTTTGTGTAGATTACACAGACTTAAACAAATCTTGTCCCAAAGACCCATTTCCTCTTCCTCATATTGACTCAATGGTGGATGCTACTGCCGGCCATGAGATGTTAACCTTCATGGATGCATCCTCAGGATTCCAGCAGATCCAAATGGAACCTTCAAACCAGGAGGATACTGCCTTCATGACACCAACAGGTATATATTGTTACACTGCTATGCCCTTTGGTTTGAAAAATGTAGGTGCAACATATCAAAGATTGGTGAACATGATGTTCAAAGAAAAGCTGGGGGACACCATGGAGGTGTACATCGATGATATGGTAGTAAAATCCAAGAAGGCTGAGGATCACATCCAGGATATTAAGGGAGCGTTTGATATCCTGGACCTGTACAACATGAAATTAAATCCTGCTAAATGCCATTTTGGAGTGGGGGCAGGAAAGTTTCTAGGACACATGGTGATGAAAAGAGGGATAGAGGCAAGCCCGGAGCAGATTAAAGCTATCCTGAATATCAAATCACCTTCAAATATGAAGGATGTTCAACGGTTAACAGGGCGAGTAGCAGCATTAAACATATTTATTTCAAGATCCTCGGAAAAATGCAAGGAATTTTATGATATCCTGAAGAAGGATAAGAAGTTTGAATGGGGAGCAAAGAATGAAGCAGCCTTGCAGGATTTGAAGCGGTATCTTTCAACCGCACCTCTATTGATGAAGCCTGAGGATGGTGAACCATTATCCCTGTATCTTGCAGTGTCGGGGAATGCAGTAAGTGTTGTCCTCGTAAAGGATCATGAAGGTCAGTAGTATCCTATTTATTATGTTAGTAAGAGTTTATTAGATGCTGAAACTAGGTATTCTCAATTAGAGAAATTGATATTAGCCCTAGTTATGGCGTCAACAAAACTTAGACATTATTTTGAAACACATAGGATTCATGTTAAAACCAATTATCCTGTAAAAAACATGCTTAGGAAACCAGAGATGTCAGGTAGGATGGCTAAGTGGTCAGTGAAATTAAGTGCATATGATCTAGTGTATGAACCTAGAAATGCCATAAAGTCTCAGGCTTTAGCTGACTTTGTGGCTGATTTCAGTAGTGATATTCAAAATGAAGTAGACCTAGAAGTACAACAGCTAGGAGAAAACTTAGAATCCTGGACGTTATATATGGATGGTGCATCTAATGTAAGAGGTGTAGGTTTGGGTATACTACTAAAATCGCCACAGGGGGACATATTACCCCAGGCTATTAGTTGTGAGTTTCCTGCCACTAATAATGAAGCAGAATATGAAGCTGTAATTGCAGGATTAGAATTGGCTAAGAGCATAAATATCAAGAGTTTACAAGTATTTGTTGATTCCTTGTTAATCACTAACCATTTTAATGGAACCTATGCAGTTAAAGGGGAGAAGTTAATCGAGTATCTCGAAATTCTCAAAAAATTAGCAGGATATTTCGATATTTTTACACTTGAACAGGTACCAAGAGAGGATAATGCTGAAGCTGATGCCTTGGCAAATCTGGGATCATCAGTCAGGATACCGGAAGGGACCCGAATACCAATATTACATATCTTGTATCATGCGACGGATCCTCAGGATAAGGAAGTAGTAAGTGTTCGGGATCCTGATGATGAACATCCTCAGGAGGATCCTAAGTCCTGGACGGCTCCAATTATGAGATATCTCAAAGAAGGACACATCCCAAAGGATGAGAATCCTAAGGCCTTCAGAATGAAGGTATCACGATTCACTATTGTAAATAATGTTTTGTATAAGAAATCTCTTGCAGGACCATATCTGAGGTGCTTGGAGGATCCCGAAACCAAAGAAGTGCTTCAGGATATACACGAAGGGGATTGTGGTAACCATACTGGGGGCAGGTCGTTCTTCTTAAATGTATTAAGAACAGGATATTATTGGCCGACGATGAGAAAAGATGCTGCAGAATACGCTCGAAGATGTGATGCATGTCAAAGACACAGTAATATATTACATCAGCCGGCTGAGCCACTTTATCCTATAGCTTCCCCTTGGCCATTCATGAAGTGGGGAATGGATATAGTAGGAAAATTGCCAAAGGCTCCAGGAAGAAAGGTCTTCATGTTGGCAATGACTGATTATTTCTCTAAGTGGGTCGAAGCTGAAGCATTTGTTCAAGTTAGAGATCAAGAAGTGGTATCCTTCATAAAAAGGAATATCCTGACTAGGTTTGGAGTACCAGCTGAGATAATTTGTGACAATGGATCTCAGTTTATAAGTAAGAGGACTACTGACTTTTGCAAGAGTTGGGGAATCAAAATGATTACATCCACACTGGTACATCCTCAAGCAAATGGATAAGCAGAATCCTCAAACAAGATAATTGTTAACAACCTGAAAAAGAGACTAGGAGCTAAAAAAGGAAGATGGGCAGAAGAACTACCCTTTGTTTTATGGGCTGATAGAACAACGGTGAAAAGTGCAACTGGCCAAACCCCGTTTTCCTTGGTATTTGGAGCAGAAGCGGTGATCCGGACATAAATGGTCATACCTACAGCAAGATCCAACCTCCGGGATCCTGAGCAGAATATTGAAGTCCTATGCCAGGAATTGGATAATATTGATGAAACAAGAGACGCAACAAGGCTGTTTTGGTCAAAAATTACCAAAGCAATTTAGTGATCAAATTAGTTAAGTGAGGTAGTGTGCTAAAAAGTGAGTTGGAAATATGCTGGTTATATTGTTTGTGAAAACAGGTTTCAGGATACGGCTCAGGGTATTGAGCTGTATCGACGATCAAACTATGAGCAAAAAGTAAAGCAAATGACACGAGATGTACAAGGAAAGCCCTTGATCAATCTAGATCGCCGGCATAAAACCTCGGGAGCTGACAATCGCAGCTGCCTAGTTCTTCTTATTGCTTCAAACGTCAGGATACAGTGCATGATATTGACCAGATCGCTAAGTGTTACAATGCTTTGTGTGAAAGTAAAAATTGCGAGAGAACAAGTGTGGGAGTGTAGTGAGTGTAGCTGTGATGTCCTATTCGATCTGATATACCCACCTATTTATAGTAACGAAATACAAAAAAAAATTCCTACAAATATGGGATGCTCCGAATATTCCATTGTGAACGTTGTAGACCGAGTAATGCGGCTTCAACGTCTTCATTTGAACGACTTGGACCGAGTCTCCCGGAGAAAGGGTCTTCGTGAATGTTGCTCCATCTGGACGCGTACTCCTGCACACAACCCGTTAGTAATCTTGAGGATACCATTCAGGATGTTACCAATATCCTGAATGAGCATCCCGGATATGAGCAGATATCATACAATCAAGATATAACTCAAGATATTTCCCAGGATATGGGCTCAGAATTTTACCCATAACAATTGTCCCAAAAAAATGTTACCGTTTAGTATCCTGGCACTAACGGTTATATTTTTTCCGGAGACCGAGGCAATTTAAGAGATTAGATCCATGATGTAACCGTTTGCAACTGCTCAGCCTATATTTACTCATCACCACCCCATAACTTCTCATCCTTATCCCATTTATTCTTGACCGAAGTGAAAAAAGGTAAAAACCTCTCTCTCTTTTCCATCTTCTTCTCTCTTTCGGTTCAGCATTCCGGCAAGAATATGACAAGGCAAACAAGATCGAGTTCCGGCGACTCCGCCCCCACATTCATACAACAAAATCTTCTCCAGGATCCGGAGAAAGAAATATGTACCTTTGACAGCGCCCATTTGCCGGCCCTCAAATCCTCCGGTATCTTCCCGGAAGGGACGGTATTCCGGCCGTTTGACCAGGAAATCCGGTCGGACATTGTTTCCGACGAATGGTTGTGCTTTAGTGCCTTTCCTTTCACCTTAGGGTTACGGTTCCCCTTTCCAGACTTTATCACCGAGTTTTTCAACATTATAAAAATCTCTTTTAGCCAAACAATGCCGATGCTTTGGCGGGTTTTGTCCGTTCTTGACCAGATCAAGAAGAATCACATTCCTGATCTTTCTGTTCATGACCTCCACCTAGCTTACCGGCTTAGATGCCACGGATCCTGTAGATTTTTGTTTTACTCCACCTCCGGCGAGCCGTTGATACTTCGTGCCACCAGGAACGAGGAGAAATGGCAATCCAAGTTCTTCTTTGTAAAAAGAGACTCAATCCCTGGTGGAACGGAATATCCGGTGAAGTGGTTGAAAAAGGGTAGGACTTAGGGTTTAAGGATGATCCTGCCTCTTATCCTGTTCCATATCCTGAACTGATCAACTTTCTTTTTACTGTTTTGTATGCAGCTGATTTTAGGAAGCTTGCACCTCCCGTTGCAGATTCACAGAAGAGGATTGACGCTATCAGACTCCTTCCCGAGGCTGAAAGAAGTTTTAGCCCGTCTCCACCATCTCCAAGCCCTCTTTCCAGTGCAAACATGTCTGGTAAGGATCCTGCACGATATCCTGCATACATATTTTCATTTGATTTACATAGGAGAATTTTTTACTCCCTGTATGCAGATTCCAGCAAAGTTCCAGTCTTCCTAGATCTTGATGAGCTTGACAGTTCCCCCACTCCAGTCATGGTCAAGAAAGAGACCCCTGTTGCCACCAGCTCTAAGCCGCTCCCGGCTCCCAAGGCTAATCCGAGGACTCGTGCTTCCACCGCAAAAAAAGAGGAAGAACTCCGAAGTTAGTGCTCCAGGCTCCGAAGGATTTTCTTATGATGAGTTCAGCTTCACTGATTCCTTGGAACCGATGACATCCTTCCTTAATAAGGTAATATCCTGACCCTATATCCTGATAGAATATCCTGACAGGATATCCAGGTTAGCGAATATTGATTTATTCCTGAATTGTTTACTTACAGGGCCTCCAGCATCTGCTCCACCTTTACAACGATGCCTGTGGTACTGCTGCACTCTATGAAGCCAGGTGTTAGGACCGGTTTGACTCCGATACGATTGCGTAACGAAAGTTCTACATGCGGAATCCGTGAACTATCGAGACCGAAACACACAAGATGTAATATAAACGTGATTCTATTGATAAATCTGAAACGTACAATGAACCTTGAATCACTTGACAACTTTCTCTCTCTAGTTTCTCTCTCTAGAACTAGAGCTCTCCAAAAGTCAAATGTGCAAAAGTGTTCTTCAAGCTAAATCATGATTTAGCTTGAAGCCTATATATAGTGTTGAGGTTTAGCTTGAAGCTGTTCAAGCTAAATCATGATTTCCCTTGAACAAGTTCAAGCTAAATCATGATTTCCCTTGAAATGACATGTGACACTTTCAAGCTAAATCATCACTTTCAAGCTATATTATCCTATTACATGATACAAGACGCAGTCAATAGACATAGTGCACTAACAGACTCCCCCTTGGATATTGACGAAGTCTTCAGTGACTAATCTCTGTTATAATCACCTTCTTCAGTCTTGATCATTCTGCCTTTTCTTTCATTCAGATTGTAACATTGTATGCATCTATCACTTCTCTTCTTCTATCAGCTTCAGGCTCCCCCTTTCATCAAGCTTCCGTGCTTTGGGATCGACACCTAGCTTTACATCTACAAGCTTTTCTTTGATTCAAACTTGTCTTCAGACTCCCCCTTAGACTCTGCTCACCGGAATCGTAGTCTGGAATCTCATCTGCAATCACTCAAACATTTATAACTAACAGCATTTCAAATTTTATCTATCCAGGAATTGTAATCTGGCAATTCCAATCAAATTCTCTAATCCACTCCCCCTATCAACAAACTGTATAGATTTAGCAATATTAAAGAATCCAACTCCCTCACAGTTAATCATCCAAGTTCAAGTTAATGACCTTGGAGATATCACAAACTGTTTTTGAAATTTAAAACTTCAAATTTCAAATTAATGAACTTGTTTCATTTTCAGAAACACAATCAGCATATTTAGATTTTGAAACTCAGCAATTCAGATATTGGTCGTCGAAAATAAATCAAAATCAAAATCTTTTTGTATTTTTTGAAAATATAAAGTAATAACAAAATATGTACAAACATATTTACAGACAATATTTTTGTTTGAGTATACGTCAGAGGATCATATCAGTTTCTGACAAATCACAAGTACCGTTGAGCTTAAATTCACTTTATGCATTAAACAATTCACTTAGATTGTCGATATATTTGTCCACTTAAATTTTCACACAAAGTTCAACTGATTCAGGATACGAATTAGGTATTTTAGGAACTTAAACCCATTCATGTGTCCCACCTCTTGAATATACTCCCGTATCCAGAATCCCAATAATCAGTCTTACAGGTGAGAATACTACAATGATATCTGTATATAAATTAGGTATGCGAGGGCCAAGGGATCTCAGATCGATACTTCCGTATACGCAGAGAGATATCAGCTTCGACTTTTTGGTATGTCCCCTTTAGAGGATCTTTTTGCTTACAACAGCAGCATATATCAATTTAATTGTTTCAGCATGCTGAGGGTTTAATGTTGTGTTTCAAGCATTGCAGCAAGTATTAGCCAGGGACTAGGTCAGAACTACCGTTCAGCAGAAGTCCCGGAATAATACCCCAGACATCATAGAGTATAAAGACCTAGTATATCAGATTAAGAGACCTTTCAAACAAGATTTCAGGGGTTACCTATATATCCAAGTAGTGTTCCCCACGAAATAAGTAAGTGTTTGAATTTAGGTTTATATCCCGAAAAAGTTTACTAAATGTATAAAAACCTACCGACACATCCACGGTGAGATCGTTTAACACATTTAAACTTTCCAATTCTTTAGCATACTGTAACTGTCTACTGATGTACTATCATTTCCTCTTTTTACGCAAAAACTCAATTTTTTGAATTTTATAATGTTTTTGACTTTTTCAAATTTTCAAATGTTTTTGTATTTTCTAACAAACATTACTCCCCCTAAAATGCAAAACCATATAAAGAAAATTTGACAACCAATACTGATAGCTTTGTCTCGCCATCCATTTTCTGCTTCAAGCGCTCTGATTCGCAGAAAATATAATGTACCCTCATGATTTACAACCCATTGATCTTAACAGTTTGAAAACCGTTTTTCAATCTGATGAAAGTAATCATGTTTGTTCAGCCGTGAGGGTTTCGGCATAATCAATCAAAACATATTTTTGTATTTTTGAATATTTGACAAAAATTAAAAACAAACATATTTTTGGTTTTTCAACATTTTCAATTTTTAGGGTTTTTTAAAATATTGTTTATTTATTTACAGAAAACATATAAACTTCCTGTTTCAACCAACACAGGATCCAGCAGCCTCCTCTCCTCGTTGTTATGCCAGGCTGCTCCAACCTCCATTCTCACAATCTTCAGAATTGTTGAGCACCTGCACATTCAGACTACTTGATTACTTGAACAATTTAGCCCAGGTCTGTTGAACCTTAGGCATTTCAACACAATAATTTTCATTCAATGCTGGAAATTCTTTGTCATTTTTCACAAAAACTTTCTCAATTTTAACTTCAACTTTCTCATCTTTTACCAAATCAACATGTTTCTTAACACTCCATGTTTGACCTTTTGGTGTTCCACGTTTGTAAAAATGTGAATCTTTTTGAACATTTTGATTTTGAACAACAACTTTTGGTTTCCAAAACTCTTGAGGTTTTGTCATATCAACAGTTGTTTTCTAACTCTGTGTTGTTCTGAATCTGGGTGTGTGAGAATTCCAGATCTGTCTTGAATCAAACTTATTTGAGTTTGATTTCCAATTTTGATTTAAAGCAAACTTGTTTGTATTGTACCTCCAAGTTTGTTTTGATTCAAATCTGGTTGACTTTTGTCTCACATTCTCAGATTTTTGTTTCTCAGCATCAAACTTCTTTTTGTCAACATCCACAGGTTTTATATTAGGACACTTGCGTGCAAGATGTCCTTTTTGATCACATTTGAAACATGTTCTGATGGACACATCTTTGACTTGTGGTTGTTGCTTTTTCTTTTTAGCAAAGAATTCATCATTAGACTGTTTCATTTTGAATTCTTTTTCTTTTTCTAAACTTCCTCCTTGAACAAAACTCATTTTTGTCTGAAAATTCGGCATTTCATTTTTGTTTCGATGTTGTTTCTTCTTATAACCCAACCCAGCCTTCATGTTCTTCTTTTTGAAACCAGGTTTGTTATACGAACCTCTATGACTCTTACCGACAAACTTTGAAATCTCAGACTTCTCAATCTCAACCATTTTGAAAACTTTGTCAACCTTTTCTGAAATCACATTCTGAATCGGGAATACAACATCTAAGAATAATTTGTCTGATCCAATCATGGTATAAACCAATCCTTTTGAATCATCATTCAAACTTTTCTTGGATTTTGTATTTTTCAGATAATCATCATGAAGATTTCCTTCATTTTCATCCTGTGATTCAGATTTACCTGTATCAACCGACTCTTCTTTCAACACACTTTCAACAACTTTACCTACCACCTCTGAATCATGAGAATCATCAGATTTGGAATAGGTTATGTCAATGTTGTCTGGCAATTGGTCTACCATGTTGAAAGCTTTTTCGACCTTTTCCTCATCATAAAATGCAAATTTTCCCGGTGGTGGAACTTGATGAAATTCTGAACCAATACCTTTCTTGTTCTGCTCAGACTCACCATCACCCGGTTTTATATTGAAAATTCGTTCAAGCACATATGACGACACGTGGTAACTCTTTAACTTGTTGTTATCCTGTTCTAAATCAGCAATCTGTCGCTTTAGCTTAGCAACATCCTCAATATAGGAATTAACAACATCTTGTTTTATAGAATACATTCGTTTAAGCTCTTTGGTTGTTTCAGACATATAATTCATTCTAGATTGAGCATATTTCATTTCATCTTTCACTTTGTCGTATGACTCTTTCATAATATCATATGCTAATTTCATTGAGTCATATTCCTTTTTCATCTCTTGACAAGCAATTTCCTTTTGTTCACATTCATTTGTCATTTTCAAAACATTTTCTTTCAAAACTTCATTTTCCTTTTCTAATTTGTTACATTTTACTGAAAGTTTTTCATCATTTTCTTTAAAAACCTTTTCTTTTTCTAGCATTTCTTTGCATTTACCTTTGAAAATGTTTTCAATTTTTGTGAACTCAAAATCTCTTGTTCTAAATTGCTCATCTTTTTCAGTACAAGCTCTGCACGGTTCCATGCATTTCTTGCACTGATCAATCAATTTCAAGTTTTCAGAATCAGAATTTACCTCAGTGATTGGCACTTCGGTATTTTCAGCAATCTCTGTCAGCTCATCAACATCTTGCTTCTTTTCAACACTTGCTTCATCACCAGCATCACCAACTTCCAAATTCTCATTCTTTTCTTCTTTTTCTTCTTTCTTCACCTCTTCTTCAATCTGCTGTTCTTTGGTAACAGCTTTCTTATCCTCTTCATTCACAACAACTTCTTCACTTTTGATTTCCTTCACAGCTTCAACTACAAAAGTTTCTGTTTTAACCTCTTCAGCAACTTTCTTCAGATTGTTCACCATTTCTTCAACATTCTTCTTCATTCTCTCTTCATCCCTTTTTCTCAGACACGATAACATGGCATATCTGATATCCTTTTCATATTGCTTAGCATATTTGTCATCTTTCAATACTCTTCTATAGTATTCAGCTCTCAACGGGACTGCAAGAAGAACATCATCGAAGATTATGTCTTTCCTGGGAACAACTGGTTCTCCTTCTCTGTTATAGTAACATTCTCTCTTTTTATCCCATCGTTTGCTACCAACAGCCATCTCATACTCCTCCTGCATATCATCCATTCTGTTTAAAACTACGTTTCTTTCTCTGTAAGTCTTCTCACTCAAGATCTCTTCCCGAGTTTTCTCTTTGATCTCAACTTTTCCTTCATGGACTTCAGCAATGTCTTTGTCTTTGTTTTCAGCCATGATGTAAACCTGAATCACCTTGAATACAAACAAATCCAATCAGTACAATCAAATATCAAATAAACTGAAAATAGACTAACACTCGGTTGCCGTGAAATGTTCTCGACACGAAATTTCACTTTTCAATCGAACTGGGAAACTCAAACGAAATCTCTAGTTGAATCGAAATCAGACTTCAAGCAAAATCTCTTGACCAACACCTTCAAGCGAAATCAATAAGTCAACAGCTTTCAAGCGAAATCAATTGTTAAGGCTTGAAGCGAAATCAAATATTCTGACTTGAAGCGAAATCAATGACTGATGTCCTGAAGCGAAATCAACTATTCTGACTTGAAGCGAAATCAATGACTATGTCTTGAAGCGAAATCATATACTATTACTTGAAGCGAAATCAGATGTGATTCTGTTCAAGCGAAATCTTGCTGAAATAAGGATTTTCAAGCGAACTTAACTATTTCGCTTCAAACAGTTAATGTTTTCAAGCGAAATCTCCCTGTTTCAAGCGAAATAGTGCTGAATATTACGAACTCAGACACAAAAATTCAGATTACTCCTAAACGACTTGGAGTTTTGATCTGAAACTTGGTAGGGTTGTTAATCAACTATTTTCGCACGATATACTAGAAAATCATCCAATTCGGACCGTTAAATCCCGTTCAATTTGTCGAAAATCCATCAAAAACGTGAAAGAAATGAGTAGATGAAGAAGAAAAGTTGCAATTCAGATCTAAAAACGTTGAAATCTGGTACAAATCTTGTTGTTTGATCAAAGCAATCGAGCTCCAGCTCTGATACCACTTGTTAGGACCGGTTTGACTCCGATACGATTGCGTAACGAAATTTCTACGTGCGGAATCCGTGAACTATCGAGACCGAAACACACAAGATGTAATATAAACGTGATTCTATTGATAAATCTGAAACGTATAATGAACCTTGAATCACTTGACAACTTTCTCTCTCTAGTTTCTCTCTCTAGAACTAGAGCTCTCCAAAAGTCAAATGTGCAAAAGTGTTCTTCAAGCTAAATCATGATTTAGCTTGAAGCCTATATATAGTGTTGAGGTTTAGCTTGAAGCTGTTCAAGCTAAATCATGATTTCCCTTGAACAAGTTCAAGCTAAATCATGATTTCCCTTGAAATGACATGTGACACTTTCAAGCTAAATCATCACTTTCAAGCTATATTATCCTATTACATGATACAAGACGCAGTCAATAGACATAGTGCACTAACACCAGGATTAAACAGCTTGAAACTACTGTTGCCAACCAAGGTGCCATTGCTGAAGTGAAGACCCGACACTTTGAGGACAAGCTGAAGAAAGTGACCCAGGATGCGGAAATCAAGCTGGCCACTGTCTAAATGGAACATGAACAGGCCATGGTTTCTTTTTGGGAAGGAATCAAAGCTTCTGCCATCGTCTCCCTGCTACAAGCTCGTATTAAGATGGCCTATGAGGCCAAGGAAACAGGCCTTGAGTGCCCATCCTGGCCGGTCGAATCCTGGGTGGCAAAGCTGAAGGCGCTTGGAGGCAAGGCTGTGCCCCTTCCTTCTGAAGCTGGTGAATCCTCTAAGTCGGCAGAGGTGGCAGACAAGGCTGGAGACAAGAAAGATGCTGGGACGGATGCTGGTGAGGATACTGCTCAGGATGCTGAGGCTGAGAAGGCAGAGAAGGTTGAAGAGTATGCCGCTGTGTGAGGGCATTCAGGTGGGCGATGATGGATGTACGTACCAAGGCCGGAGCCCATTTTTTTTAAATCTGATCGTTGGCTTGTAACTCAAAACAATTTACTTTTCCTGCATTTTACTTTTCTGCACTTGAACAATATGATGACCAAAGGTGGAGGGATCCTGAGTTTTAGGACGAAGCCCTTGGTCATCACCGTTAGCATATTTTGCTCTTTGAACAATATAACAGTTGGAGGCGGATGGGTCTCGGTTTGAGACAAAACCTTCAATTGTTAAATAAATACGGTAAATATGAAATGAACTAATTATGCTCTTGGTTGATGGTCCTTGGTTTGAGGTGAAACCAAGAGCACAACTTTTGGTACGTTAATAACATAACCCCTTTTCTGGCTTTATTTCTGTTGTTATATTTTCACAACATGAATTTTACTTGTAAAAATAATTTCGTTTGAACATTCTTGGGAACACATTGTAAATGTATCCTGAAAGATATCCTGATCAGGATACTAACACACAATCTGTAAGTTATCCAAATAAAAAGGAGAGATCATACCAGGAATTCCCTAAGGAATTAGTTCCAATTTTTCACCATAGGAATGTCCCCAGTGCACACTTACAAACTTGGATCCATCCTTTAAATTGTATGATATATGTCCCCTGTGTTTAACATAGGAATGTAGATACAGTCATACTTTAGCTTTACTGAATAGATCCTGAATATCCAGGGGTAAACCCTTGACATCCTGGGCATTAACCCTTAATATGCTGGGGATAGACCCTTAATATGCTGGGGATAAACCCTCATATCCTGGGGATAAACCCTGATTTTCATGCGCTACAGGCGAGAGTGTATAAATTCCAAGTCTTAGAAAGGTGAAAACCTTTAAACCTTAGAGGGTATGAAAATACCCTTTCGTGAGAGAGGGTGATCAATCCTCATATACCTTTAGAATCCAGGATATAGCCAATAGTAACGAAATTGTCAGCCACTTTTACATGAACTGGTCCCGTTACCTTGAACTATCCCCAGATGACTTGCGCTCCAGGCTGGGTGTTCAAACCCAACTCGAAAGAAAGGTGAATACCTTTAAACCTTTGAAGGGATCAGGATCCCTTAAACGTGAGAGAGGGGGCCAATCCTCTAATCTTTCGAAATATCCTGAGCGTATATCCTGGATCTATATCCTGACACATATTCTGCAAAACAACCTTAAACTAAGGTGGGCTAACACCCCTCCGATGCCTAAGTCAGTATTGGGTTAAAGATAATAAACGAATTCAAATATATTTAAGAGAGATAGAACACATACCATTCTGGGATAGAAATTAAATTCTATTCTTACTTGAAATAGAGCTTTAAGTGTATAGCATTCCAGGATCTTGGTAGCATTTCCCCTTTCATGCACCTAAGTCGGTATCCTCCTTTTCCTGATTCTGATTCAACCTTATATGGTCCTTCCCATTTCGGAGCCAGTTTTCCATCGGCAGGATTAGTGGTATTTTGAAAAGCCTTTCTTAACACCCAATCTCCAACTCTGAACCTTCTAGTCCTTATATTCTTGTCGTATGCTCTGGATATCCTTTGTTGATATGCTGCCATCCTTAGTCTTGCTGCATCTCTTGTCTCGTCTATGGTGTCCAAATCCTGGCACAAAGCTTCAGGATTCTGCTCAGGATCCTGCATGATAGATCTCGCAATAGGTATCACCATCTCCGTTGGGATCACTGCTTCTGCACCGAATACCAAGGAGAATGGTGTCTGGCCAGTTGCATTCTTTACCGTTGTTCTATCAGCCCATAAACAAAGGGTAGTTCTTCTGCCCATCTTCCTTTTTTGGCTCCTAATCTCTTCTTCAAGTTGTTAACAATTATCTTGTTTGAGGACTCAGCTTGTCCATTTGCTTGAGGATGTACCGGGGTGGATGTGATCATCTTGATTCCCCAACTCTTGCAAAAGTCAGTAGTTCTCTTGCTTATAAACTGAAAACCATTGTCACAGATTATTTCGGCTGGTACTCCAAATCTGGTCAGGATATTCCTCTTTATGAAGGATACTACTTCTTGGTCTCTGACTTGAACAAATGCTTCAGCCTCCACCCACTTAGAGAAATAATCAGTCATTGCCAACATAAAAACTTTTCCTCCTGGAGCTTTTGGTAATTTCCCTACTATGTCCATCCCCTATTTCATGAACTGCCAAGGGGATACTATAGGATATAGTGGTTCAGCTGGTTGGTGTAGTATGTTACTGTGCCTTTGACATGCATCACATCTTCGAGCATATTCTGTAGCATCTTTCCTCATCGTTGGCCAATAGTATCCTGTTCTCAACACCTTTGAGAATAATGACCTGCCCCCAGTATGGTTACCACAATCCCCATCATGTATATCCTGAAGTACTTCTTTAGTTTCAGCATCCTCCAAGCACCTTAGATATAGTCCTGCAAGAGATTTCTTATACAAAATATTATTTATAACGGTGAATCGTGATACCTTCATCCTAAATGCCTAAGGATTTTCGTCTCTAGGGATGTGTCCTTCTTTGAGATATCTTATGATTGGAGCCGTCCAGGATTTAGGATCCTCCTCAGGATATTCAGCAACAGGATCTTGGATACTTACTACTTCTTTATCCTGAGGATTCGCTGCAGGATACAAGATATGCAATATTGGTATTTGGGTTCCTTCTGGTATCCTGACCGATGACCCCAAATTTGCTAAGGCATCTGCTTCAGCATTATCTTCCCTTGGTACTTGTTCAAGTGTAAAAACATCAAAATATCCTGCTAATTTTTTGAGAATATCGAGGTATCTGATTAACTTCTCACCTTTAACTGCATAGGATCCATTAAAATGATTAGTAATTAACAAGGAGTCAACATATACTTGCAAATTTTTGATATTCATATTTTTAGCTAGTTCTAATCCTGCAATTAAAGCCTCATATTCTGCTTCGTTATTGGTTGCAGGGAATTCACACCTAATAGCCTGGGGTAATATGTCCCCCTGTGGCGATTTTAGTAGTATTCACAATCCTACTCCTCTAACGTTAGATGCTCCATCAGTGTACAATGTCCAGGATCCTGAGGATTCTCCTAATTGTTGCACTTCTAGGTCTACCTCATCCTGAATGTCACTACTGAAATCAGCCACAAAGTCAGCTAGAGCTTGTGATTTTATGGCATTTCTAGGTTCGCATACTAAGTCGTAAGCACTTAACTTTACCGACCACTTGGCCATCCTGCCTGACATCTCGGGTTTCCTAAGCACATTCTTAACAGGATAATTTGTCTTAACATGAATTTTGTGTGTTTCAAAGTAATGTCTAAGCTTTGTTGATGCCATAACTAGTGCTAAGATCAACTTTTTTTTGAACGGCCTACAAACTCAATCCCGAGCACTCTCGGTGCACCCACTGGACAAACGGAGTAGTCCGAGAGTAACCCGAGTCCACCACCAATTCCGGGGAAAACCCGGTAACCCACCCGCCCGTAGGCACGACGGTGAAATTACCGGTAAAACCCGTTTGGCTCAAGGATCCAACCCAGGTTTCCCTGGGTCTCCTATCATTGCCCACCAGTGCCTCACTCTGCACCAAGTGGGGGACGAACCTGCATCTCTCAAGAGGGATGCAAGCACTCCACCACTTGATCTAGAGATCATTGGCCTAAGATCAACTTTTCTAAATGAGAACATCTAGTTTCTGCATCTAACAAACTCTTACTAACATAATAAACAGGATATTGCTGACCTTCATGATCCTTTACAAGGACGGCACTTTCAGCATTCCCTGATACTGCGAGGTATAGGGACAGTGGTTCACCATTCTCAGGCTTCATCAATAGGGGTGCAGTTGAAAGATATTGCTTCAAATCCTGCAGGGCTGCTTCATGCTTCTCACCCCATTCGAACTTCTTGTTCTTCTTCAGGATATCATAAAACTCTTTGTATTTCTCCGAGGATCTTGAGATAAATCTGTTCAATGCTGCAACTCGTCCTGTTAACCGTTGAACATCCTTCATGTTTGAGGGTGATTTGATATCCAAGATAGCTTTAATCTGCTTCGGGCTCCTCTATTCCTCTTTTGGTCACCATATATCATAGAAACTTTCCTGCCCCCACTCCAAAATGGCACTTAGCAGGATTTAGCTTCATGTTATATTGATCCAGGATATCAAATGCTCCCTTAATATCCTGGAGGTGATCCTCAGCCTTTTTAGATTTTACCACCATATCGTCGATGTATACCTCCATTCTGTCCCCCAGCTTATCTTTGAACATCATGTTCACCAATCTCTGGTATGTCGCACCTGCATTTTATAAACCGAAAGGCATAGCAGTATAACAATAAATACATGTTGGTGTCATGAAGGCAGTATCCTCTTGGTCCGAAGGCTCCATTTGAATCTGCTGAAATCCTGAGGATGCATCCATGAAGGTTAACATCTCGTGCCCGGCGGTAGCATCCACCATTGCATCAATATGAGGAAGAGGAAATGGGTCTTTGGGACAAGCCTTGTTCAAGTCTGTGTAATCTACACAAACTCTCCATTTCCCATTCTTCTTTTGAACCACGGCCACATTTGCTAGCCACTTGGGAAATTTGACTTCTCTGTATTTCGTTCAGGAGCGAACTTCCTTCTCTTTTGCTGTACAGGCTTGAACGACCTGTCAATTCCAAGCTTGTGAGTGATAATGTCTTTGGATATACCTGTCATATCCTCATGCTTCCACGCAAATGTTGAAATCCTGCACTTCAAAAAGTTAGTTAATTGTTCTTCAATATCCCGAGGGATATTGGTTCCCACGAGCACCGAGATATCAGGATTATCCTCATCCAGGATAATTTTCTTCATATCCTGCTCCGAAGCCTCCACAATATCCTGGGCCCGCAACTTTAATTGCTATACTATACTAGGCTTGGTTGAGGATTTCATTGAGGATGAGTAACATTCTTTTGCCTCCTGCTGATCACTGTCAATCTTGACAACCCCCCAATGGGTAGGGATCTTGATGCATTGATGATAAGTTGATGGCACAGCCTTCATATCATGGATCTATGGCCTGCCCAGTATGATATTATAGCAGGATAGGGAGTCCATCACGCAGAAACGTTGTATCAAGTTGACCCCTTCAACATATACTGGTAACTTTATTTCTCCCACTGTGTTCCTAGCCTCTCCACTGAAGCCAACAAGCACGGTGGATTTCGATGTGATATCCATTGGGGATACATTCATTCTTTTCAGAGTCTCTAGTTGGATTATGTTGACGAAGCTGTCATTATCCACCAATATCCTGCGTAAAAAAATGGTTAACCACATATAATGTTATTACAAGAGCATCATGGTGAGGATCATGGACAGTATCCCTGTCATCACTATCGAAAGTGATCACTTTGTCAGTTGTCAGGGTGGTCATCCTGGCTGGTTTGTCTCCCCTTTCAGTTTTAGCCTCTTTTGCATGCCTCTTGGCCGCAGAATACGAAGTCCCGCAAATGTCAGATCCTCCTGAAATAAAGTTGATTATCTTGGCATCCGCAGGAGGTGATGCCGCTCGTTCAGGATCCTTCTCAGTATCCTGACCCTTATTCTTCTCTTTTCCTAGGAGATCCTTCAGATATCCTTTGCTCAGAAGATAACTTATTTCTTTTCTTAGAGCAATGCAATCCTCAGTCACATGACCAAAATCTTCGTGGAAGGCACACCATTTGGATTTATCCTTCCAATCAGCTTTTTGTTGATTCTTTCGAGGCCACCTAGCTTTGTCTCCTAAACCCTGCATAACATACATTAATTTAGGAATGTTAACAGAAAAGCAATATTCGGATAATTCAGGATATGCTTCAGGATCCTCATCTTCAACAGCATTCACTCTCTTGTTGTCATTTCTACCATATGGCTTAGAGAGATATGGTTTAAATGAGGATTCTGACCTCCTATTGGTTGACTCGTAGGTAGTGGATAAGTTCATCCTTTCTTGCATTTTCTTATCATCCTCCAGCCTGATATATCTTAAGGCCCTGTTTCGAGCCTCATCCAAATTCCTGCAAGGATTCATCACAAGATCCTGATAAAATTGGGAATCCTTTTGTAGTCCCATCTTGAATGCTTGGACCGCTGTGGAAACATCAAGGTGCGGGATATCCAAGGATTCCCTGCTGAATTTGTTCACATAACCCCTTAGGGATTCTTGAGGTCCTTGAGTTATCCTGGAGAGATCACTTGTTAGTTTTTCAAAACTCCGACTACAAGAAAACTGACTATTAAATAAATTCACTAAGTGAGCAAAAGATGTAATCGAATGCGGAGGAACATTTAAGAGCCATTTCAAGGCCGATCCTGTTAAGGTAGAACCAAAGCCCTTGCATAAGCATGCTTTAGTGATCAAATTAGTTAAGTGAGGTAGTGTGCTAAAAAGTGAGTTGGAAATATGCTGGTTATATTTTTTGTGAAAACAGGTTTCAGGATACGGCTCAGGATATTGAGCTGTATCGACGATCAAACTATGAGTAAAAAGTAAAGCAAATGACACGAGATGTACGAGGAAAGCCCTTGATCAATCTAGATCGTCGGCATAAAACCTCGGGAGCTGACAATCGCAGCTGCCTAGTTCTTCTTATTGCTTCAAACGTCAGGATACAGTGCAGGATATTGACCAGATCGCTAAGTGTTACAATGCTTTGTGTGAAAGTAAAAATTGTGAGAGAACAAGTGTGAGAGTGTAGTGAGTGTAGCTGTGATGTCCTATTCGATCTGATATACCCACCTATTTATAGTAACGAAATACAAACAAAAATTCCTACAAATATGAGATGCTCTGAATATTCCATTGTGAACGTTGTAGACCGAGTAATGCGGCTTCAATGTCTTCATTTGAACGACTTGGACCGAGTCTCCCGGAGAAAGGGTCTTCGTGAACGTTGCTCCATCTGGACGCGTACTCCTGCACACAACCCGTTAGTAATCCCGAGGATACCATTCAGGATGTTACCAATATCCTGAATGAGCATCCCGGATATGAGCAGATATCATACAATCAAGATATAACTCAAGATATTTCCCAGGATATGGGCTCAGAATTTTACCCATAACAAAGGCTAAGGATGGCAGCATATCAACAGAGGATATCTAAAGCATATAACAAGAATATAAGGACTAGAAGGTTCCAGGTTGGAGATTGGGTATTGAGAAAGGCTTTTCAGAATACTACTAATCCTGCTGATGGAAAGTTTGCTCCGAAGTGGGAAGGACCCTATGAGATTGAATCAGAATCAGGAAAAAGAGCATACCGACTCAAGAATATGGAGGGGGATATGCTACCAAGATCCTGGAATGCTATACACCTAAAGCTCTATTTCAAGTGAGTCTGGGATTTAAATTCTAACTCAGGATGGTATGGATTCTATCTCTTTTAATATGTTTTAATATTGATGTGCGTGAGTGTTATTAGTTTTTAATGTATATGTTAAGCCCTTTTTAACACTTTTTAGCCAAGTTTTAAATTTATAAAACACGATATTTACTAACACTAAACACACATTTGGGCAAGTGCACCCATCGTGAGCGTAGTATAGTGTTGGTAAGATACCGAGGTCGTCCAAGGACACAAGAGCTTTTAGTACCGGTTTATCCTCAACGTCTAATCAAATCAAAAGTTTAGAAAAATGTTTTAAACTAAGAAAAATAAAAACTAACTAAAATGCTGAAAATAAAAATAAAAGAAAAACAGATAGACAAGATGAATCACTTGGTTCCGACTCGTGTTTAGTGTAACCTTTGATTATTTCCGCACTTTTACACTATTTAAGAGATTATCTTAGTTATTGTAGTAGGCCCCTCTTTTGGAGGTGACGTTACCCTCAACCCAGTAGTTTGAGTAAGCAAGGATACAATCCTAAAGGGTCGGATTATTGAAAGATAATTAATTAAGTTATTAATGCTTAATGTGGTAGGCCCCTCTTTTGAAGGTGACGTTACCCTCGGCTAAGTAGTCTGTGTCACACCCCCAAAATCCACACTGCGGAGTATCACCGCGTGGAGGTGTGACTGACCAGGATCAAGCCACCAATCATATTGAACATTGTAATTAATAATTAAAATCCATTCATCAATACGAAAGGTGTTCACAACCATAAAGTAGTTAAGCGTTTAGCGGAAGCATACATAAGTAAACCCAACATAAGTTTAAATATTTCATAAGTTTAACATGGTACACAGCTGTCCATATCCCACAACGACTCCTCTTCACTCCCATGCAAGCTCCAGAAGCTAGCTCGATCTGAAATTCGACCTGGCGATGAGGCGGTAATCCAGGTAACTCTTCAGGAAACACTTGAGGAAAATCGCGTACTACTGGAATATCCTCAATCTTCTTCTCTTTTGTTGATGTATCAGTAACAAGTGCTAAAATAGCTGTGTGGCCCTTTTGCAAACATTTCTGAGCCTTCAAGAAGGAGATGATGCCACTCACGACACCACTCTTGTCGCCTTGAACTTCGAGAGGTTCTTTTCCAGTACGGGGAATACGAATGATTTTCTCCTTGCATAAGATCTCTACTTGCTGTTGGGATAACCAATCCATACCAATAACAATGTCGAAACTACTCAGAGTTATAGGAATGAGATTGATAGAGAAAGTCTGACCAGCGAGGATAAGATTACAACCTTGAACTATGTGTGTGGCCTCTAGACTTTTACCGTTAGCTAGCTCTACGACATGTTTGGTGTTCAAAAGTGTTGGTGCGCGTTTAAGCATTTGTCTAACTTTCAGAGACATATAACTGGTATCCGCACCCGAATCAAATAATACAGTAACATAAAAGTCGTCGAGAAGAAACTTACCCATAACCACATTAGGATCGTTCCTTGCATCACCCGACCAATCACAAATGCACGACCCCTAGCACCATCGTTGTTTCCACCATTATTTCCCTCGTTGTTGTTCGCATTGCCCTGATTATTGTTGTTATTGTTGTTCGGATTTCGGTTTAACTGAGGGCAGTGTTTCTTGTAGTGACCTTCAGCTCCACACTGAAAGCATCCCTTGTTACCCTGTTTCTGGTGTTGGTTCTGCGGTGTTTGTTGTTGCTGTTGACGATTCTGATGTGCAGGTTGTGAGCTCCTGCAATCTTTGGCTTCATGACCCATCTTAAAACATCTCTGGCAACGAACCTTGTTGCACTGACCACTATGGTGTTTGTTGCATGTATTGCACCTTGGGAGATTTCCTCTATATCCACCCTGTCTTTGACTACCAGAAAATTGCTGACCAGGACTCTGATAGTTATCAGTCTTCCGCTGTTGTGCCTGAGTCTGAGCTGTAACTGAACTTTTGCTGGAATCCCCATCCAATTTCCGCTTATTGTCACTGGGAGTAGCGGAAGTAGTAGTAGTAGCACTGATACGTTTAGGCAGCTTGTTCTGTTCCACTACCTGGTCTGTGACACGATGAGCCAACTTGACGATCTGTTGTATGGTGCCTAAATTTGCTGAGGTCACGTGACTTTGAATCTCTGGCACCAGGCCTTTGAGATACAGTTCGATACGTTTGATGGGAGGATCCACCATAGTAGGACACAGAGTAGCCAACTCGTTCGATCTTTTAGTGTACGCTTCAATTTCTGACCCCGTCATCTTTAAATTGTAAAACTCTACCTCCAGCTTATAAATATCATCACGGCTGCAATATTCTTCTTTGATCATATCCTTGAAATCGTTCCATGGAGTGGCATTAGCAACAACTAACCCCAACATTTGGACTTGAGCATTCCACCACGTGAGTGCTATACCCTCAAGGGTACCAGTAGCATATTTCACCCTGCGATTTTCAGGGCATTCACACATTTCAAATACCGACTCGAGCTTTTCAAACCAATGGAGGAGTCCAACTGCTCCTTCCGTGCCACTGAATGTGCTAGGACGACAGTCCATGAAAGTCTTGAAGGTGCAAACAGGTGGCTGAGCATGTTGACCTCCTGCTTGTGCGGCTGCAAGTGCCGCAGCAATTTGTTCGTTAATGAGTGCCGTCAACTGGGCTTGTGTTATGTTAATGCGTCCAGCCATGATCTTCATATCAAAGGCAACATAGGTAAGAGAGGTTCGCGAAAGTGCGATGACAGAAGAGAATAGGCACACATGTGTTCTCTAGCAATAGTTGTTACGTTTATCTAAGCATACCGTGAGCAAAGTTCTATGTAATCTAGCAAGTAGGCAATGTAAACATGAACAATATTACCTATAGAGTTGAGTCTTGCACATGGAGCGAAGTGTCGTTGTGGATCGTTGAGCACTGTTCAGTTATAGTCTGGTTTTAACAAAAACGTTTTCCCTTTATTAAAACCAAGTTCACTATAACCAATGGCTCTGATACCAATCTGTCACACCCCCAAAATCCACACTGCGGAGTATCACCGCGTGGAGGTGTGACTGACCAGGATCAAGCCACCAATCATATTGAACATTGTAATTAATAATTAAAATCCATTCATCAATACGAAAGGTGTTCACAACCATAAAGTAGTTAAGCGTTTAGCGGAAGCATACATAAGTAAACCCAACATAAGTTTAAATATTTCATAAGTTTAACATGGTACACAGCTGTCCATATCCCACAACGACTCCTCTTCACTCCCATGCAAGCTCCAGAGATACCTAATGATCTGCAAGGCATGTAACAACGAGTCAACAACAAAGTTGAGCGAGTTCACAGTTGGTTGTTTATTTAGTGTTCGTTAAAACCAATGCCATGTATTACTAGGCCATTTGTATGTTTATTTAGTGGGGGCTTCCCATACTGTAAGTTACTAGACTAGTTGTATTCGTAAGTATCCTTCCCAATCCGAGGATAGTAATATGTATAAGTATAAGTGTCCTTCCCAATTCGAGGACAGTACGTATCTAGTACGTAGGTTTAGTGCTGGTGTCCTTCCCAATCCGAGGATAGTAGTACGTAGGTTTTACGTATGTGTTAGCACTAGTATCCTTCCCAATCCGAGGATAGTACGTATATTAGACGTAGGTTTTGGCACAGGCATCCTTCCCAATCCGAGGACCGTGTAAGTAGTCTAGTAGTGTTGTGAGTACAAGTAATCATTCAATCCCATTCCCAACCCACCTGGGGAATCCCATGCCTTGGTAAGAGTGTGAACTCACCTTGGTTTGCTCGGTATGCTAAACTATGTGTTCACAATAAATCAGTCAAGTCCACAAAGCTCCTTCCAACAGAATGAGGTTTTCGAAGAGGAGAAGGGGGTCTGCTACTGTTATTGTACGTAAGTGAAAGAGAGTAGAGTTTTGCGGATGAAAAATTTAATCACTCAACACAGAATTTATATATATTAAGTTGAACATGCACTAAGATCTATCCAATTTTAAAATACCTATAACCAGCACATGACCACTAAACATGCACTGAAAATATGAGGACTATGGCCGACAATTATGAGGATTTTTATCATTCCACTAATTATCAAACATATGTTTATAATAATTACCACTAACAGTTAGCTATCCATTTAGACTTTTCATATATTTAACATTCTTGTCAGTAGATCATATGTTTGATCAATTATAATATTTAGTTAATCACATTCCTATATTTCAATATTCATCGCTCAATCATATAAATTCTAAATTTCAACAGGTTTATCATATGTAATATTTCAAGAACATATCAAAATAAACATACTTATATACCTACACACTTATGATGCACACTAAATATAATTATGACAACATCACTTTGCAATTAAGTGCTAGGTTAAGTCGAATAGGAACCTTGAAAACTCGTGTTGTCACAGTCTGAGTCAGCAGGGATACAGTCCTAAGTAGCCGGGTTAAAATATTAATAGTAGTTTAACTTATGAGGGGATCAAAGAGTTTGGACCCCCGCCATCCAATACCGTTAAGTATTGAAGGAGGCCCTACTAAATTTGACCCATGTCCTTTGCAGGATCTATACACTGAACAATGGCAAGACTCTTACCAAACCGTTCCCTTAACCCCCGACCAGGTAGCCAACATACCTCCATATAGACCGTGGAGATATGAATGGTGAAAATCTTTTATTTTATATAGACAGTAAAATAATGCCAAGACACCACGGACAAACGATAAGGAAGAATCACCTTCAACATAAGAAACTAGTTATTAAAGTCATTAATACATAACCAATTAAAAAGTGCGAAAAGATTAAAAATAAAAAGTATTACACTAGACACTTTGTCTTCACCAAGTGATGTAAGAGACTTAGGCAAACATGGCCTTGATTGTCAAGAACTCTTACGATCAATCTTGGATCCCGAGACGACTCACACACTCTATGATGGACAATGGATGATGGTGGTGGATGATGGTGTTATGGTGGTGGTGGGTGGTGGGTGAAGTGTGAGAGAGGTGGTGTGCCAAGGGATGGTTTGAGCTTAAGCCATGCACTCCTATTTATAGGCTGAACAGAAGCTCGGGCACGGCCTCGTGTCCAGTGGGCACGGCCCCGTGTCCACATCCTTCTCTTTCTTCATTAATTGCTCTTTGTCTTTATTAGTTGACCACGGCCCCGTGTCCGCTGGGCACGACCCCGTGTGCAGAAGCATATCTGTACTATCAAGATTTGCCTGGATTCTGCGAATCTTATAGTTGACCACGACCCCGTGTCCGCTGAGCACGGCCCCGTGGTGGGCGATGGAAGCTTCTACAACTTTGTCTTTTATGCTGACATTTGGGCACACCCCCGTGTATACTGAGCACGGGGCGTGTTCAGTCTTCTGTCTTCTTGTTTTGCTTAGGAAGATGCTGTCGTGGGGTCGGGCATGTCACGTTTGTTCCCTTTATTGTATTTATGTTAGATTTTGCTGTCTTTTTGCTTCTTTTGTTAATTTGAGCTCATTTAATCCTGAAAATACAAAAGGAAGACAAAAGCACACTTTTTCCAACATTAGTACTAAAAAAGGGTTAGTTTTATGCCACAATTAATGCAATTTATATGTTGCATTTTGCACACATCAAATACCCCCACACTTTAATCTTTGCGTGTCCTCAAGCAAAACTCTTTATAATATGGCTTTACACTCCCAAATGGAATGGGTAGAAAAGAAGGTTTTTGGGCTTGTCATAGAGTGTCGGGATTTCCAAGATTCTTTATTTAGTTTTATTTTTATTTATTTACAATCCTATTCGTCATGATTTATTTAAAACTTTTCATAAGATAAATTACTTATTAGGGCATAACATGCCTCTTTAAAATTCTCTTTATATACAAGTTCACATACCTCACGGGGGATCACTCAACACTCGGCCAAAGATGTATTTTAGTGAATCACTCGAGAGCGGCATGGAACTTACTCCTACCATAGGCTTGCCAAGCAATCAATCCTCCTCCATTTTAACTATATACCTTTGTAAATATCAAGAGGACTTTTTGGGTGAAGGGTTAGGCTTGGGTTAAAGGTAGGTGGTTGAGTTAGTGGTTAGTAGAAAAGGGCGAAAAAGCGTAACAAGCGTCGGTTTTCGAAAGACTTTTTATTTTTGCAAAAAAAAATTTATTTTTATTTTGATGAAGCTATTATTCAAACAAAGTTATTTTTGATGAACTTGTTTGTTTATTTCTTTTGCTTCATCAACAAAACATTTTTTTTTTCAAAGTCAAACGAAAAACCGAACTTGTTACTAGAACAAAGGGTTAAAAATAAAAAGGTTTTGGTGGGTTAAAGGGTGTTTGGTTTGGGTTATGAAATGAAAAGGTTTAGGCTCAAAAGGGGTTAACTAGGGGGATTTTGGGTAGGTGGTAAAAAAAAAAAAAAATAATGGTGTAGAAATAAAAAGGGTTAGTCCTAATGCCTCCATCATTTACTTACTCGGGTTTGAGTTGGTAAGGACCGGGAATGTATCGTCGTGGCAAGTTCTAGAGTTGTAAGAACCAAGCGGCTATTCACACAAGAAACGAAAAATGAGCATTTAGTTTAATGATATGTATTTGTATGCTCAATAAAGGCCCAAAACTCACTTTTGTGGGAATGGTTTTTTATGTGATCAAGTATATATAATTAAATTTTAACTAAGCTTGCCATGCCTTTTCATAATTTTCTTATGTTGGTTCTTTTTATCACGACGCTATCGGTTGTAAATTTGTAAAAATATAACCTTTTTAGAATTTTGAAATTCCCAAATTAAACCTAGACAAGTAAAAAAATGAAAATTTTTGAAAACAATTTGGGGTGATTAGCGGTTCCAATAGAGTTTTGTGTAAGGCTTGTTATTAGGACTTGCATGATTCAAGGTTTTAGCATCCCCCCCCACACTTAAATTACACATTGTCCTCAATGTGTCCCAAAAATAAGTTTTTAGGTTGATTGAATGTGTAAAAAGGTGTGAAAAAGCAAAAATTTGTGTTACTGGGCGCTGGACACGGCCCCGTGTTGTCCGGGCACGGCCCCGTGTTTAAGTGCCAGTAACAAGAATTAAACAAAAGACACAGAGGCCTGGACACGGGAGCGTGTTGGGTGAACACGGCCTGTGTCCAGTTTACCTGAACTGGGTCATTTCTGCAGACTGTGCAGCACGGGGCCGTGTTGGGCGGGCACAGCCCGTACTGAGCTTACTGTTAATGAAGAAAATTGTCGGATGGCCCTGTTTTACTGCATGGGGTGCTGGTTCAAGTTTCCCTTGTATCCTTTGTCATCTCCGAGTGTGTTTTATTCCTGAAAATTAAAACTAACTAGAAAACATAAAGATTAATCTAAACTAAACTAAGGATAGTTCCGCGGAATGCCTCCGTGGTGTGCCACGTTTATAAGGGTCCATGGCTAGACCCAAAGCCTGGTCATATATTACCCAAGTGGGATATTTTGCATCCCATGCTACACCGTCGGAGAGCGTCATCCAAGCTTGAGTCTATGACCTTCATGTAGTTGACCGGGTCTTCGTCCTCTACTCTCTTTCCACATTCAAACTTCACTTCCTTGTCCCCAAACTTCAATGTTAGTGTTCTGTCATTCATATCCACCACTGCTTGGGCGGTGGCTAGAAATGGCCTCCCGAGGATGAGAGGGACATCGGTGTCTTCCTCCATGTCTAGGATGACAAAGTCAGTCGGGAAAACGAAATTGTCAACTTTGACCAATAGATTTTCAGCGACACCTTGTGGAAATTTGACGGATCTGTCGGCGAGTTGTATGCTCATCTTTGTAGGGCTCGTTGTTCCTAGGCCGAGTCGTTTGAACATCGAGGGCATGAGGTTAATGCTAGCCCCAAGATCGGCTAATGCATTACAAATGGGGGATTCCCCAATCGAGCAAGGAATCGTGAAGCTTCCGGGATCAATTTTCTTTTGTGGGAGTTTGTTGAGTACTAAGGCGGAGCATTCTTCACCTAAGTTAACTAATTGCAATGATTCAATTTTCCTTTTGTGAGTGAGGAAGTCCCTCATAAATTTTGCATATTTAGGCATTTGGGTTAGGACCTCAATAAAAGGAATATTAACATGCAATTGTTTTAGTAAATTTTCGAACTTTGAGAATTGATCATCGGTCTTTTGACGATTTAACCGACCGGGGTATGGAACCGGAGGAGTCTTGGTGGGCTCTTGATTTGGTGGAGAAGCCTTTTCTGGTTGGGGCGCGGGTGGAGTCTTGCTTTGGCTGAGCTGACTTCTTTCAACCGGTGGTAATGGAGCATCCTCGGGACCCACGGTTCGGTTTCTCAACGTGATGAGATGTACTTGCGCCTTTGGGTTGGTTTCGGTATTGCTTGGTAACGCGCCTTGTGGTCTCTCGGAGAAATTTTGAGCTATTTGATATAATTGTTTTTCAATGTTTTGAATGCTAGCTTGTTGATTTCTAAAATTCGATTCCAATTGCTGAAATCGATCCGAGTTTTTCTTTTCGGTGTCGGAGATGAGGCGAGATACAGTATCTTCAAGCCTTTCTCGTCCACCTTGTTGTTGAGAAAAGTTTTGTGGTTGTTGAAAGTTAGTTCGTTGGTTTTCTTGGTTACTACTATTGTCGGGATCTCTCCAACCAAGGTTAGGGTGGTTACGCCATCCTTGGTTGTAGGTACCTGTTGGTGGACCCGACGGCCTAGGTCTATTATCAATGTAGTTTACCGTTTCTGTTTGATCATCTACTTCTTTCATACAACTCCAATTTTCATGTGGTCCACCACACCCCTCACAAGCCATAACCGAAGCCGTTTTTGTCATTTCTAACTTTTTTATTTTTGAAGAAAGGCTTCGATTTGGGCTTGTAAAGAAGTGCTTTCATCAACCTTATGGGCGCCCGGGGCAATAGATTTATTACCTCGGGGAGTGTGCCACTGAAAATTGGTATGAGAAATTTCCTCAATTTGGTTGTATATTTCATTTGGGCGACGATTACCTAGAAGTCCCCCCGGAGCTAGAATCAAGTGTTTGTCTTGTGTGTGGCAACAACCCATTTTAGAAAGTGGATACTTGTTGCCATACCGCAAGACCGTGATGAGGACACTTTCTTAGTAGCTCCTTGAACCTTTCCGAAGTTTCATATAAGGATTCCCCATCCTCTTGTGAATATGTGTTAATTTCAGTCATTAATTTAGCTGTTTTAGCAGGAGGGAAATATTTATATAGAAACTTTTGGGCTAGTTCATCCCAGGTGTTTACCGAGCCAACTGGGATGGTGTTGAGCCAAGCCTTAGCTCGGTCTTTTAGTGAAAATGGAAACATTCGAAGGCGGATGGCGTCGTTTGATGCTCCATTGATCCGAAAGGTATCACATATTTCTATGAAATTAGTAATATGTAGATGGGGATCCTCGTCCGCAAGCCCATGAAAGGTTGCGGAGTTTTGAAGCATTTGTATCAAATGCGGTCGAAGTTTGAAGTTATTGGCTTCGACATTCGGTGCATTGATAGCGGCGCCGAGATTACCTACGGTGGGCCGTAGGTAATCCATGAGGGTACGTTGATCCGCCATTGGAAGTGGGTCCCCCGAAACTTTCTCTTGATTTTTAGCTTTAAGTCTTTTTCTGAGAAAGCGTTAGGGTTCTTCTAGAGGTTCTTTTATGTCTCTACTAGAACTGGAGCTCATACACTACGTAGGAAGTTCAAATGTGGCGCCTGGGTTCCGAGTCCTGCAGAAAAAAACAGAAAAGAATGTTGGTCAGAAGGTTCACCACGGCCCCATGCTCAGTGAACACGGCCCGTGGTCGGAGGTACAGTTATTGTTTTCCGGATCCCAGTTACTGGGAGTTGGACACGGCCCCGTGTTGCACCGACACGACCCCGTGCTCAGCTCTCTGTAACTTGGAAAATAAAAACTGCCAGTGATAATGCTGGGCACGGCCCGTGTCCGACCAGGCACGGCCCGTGCGGAGCTCTACAGACACTGAAAAACTAAAAAAAATCCTAAAAAAATAGAAAAAAAAGAAAAATGATTAGGCCGTTGATTCCTAACTTTCTTAAAATCCTTGTGTCCCCGGCAACGGCGCCAAAAACTTGATGTGCGTGAGTGTTATTAGTTTTTAATGTATACGTTAAGCCCTTTTTAACACTTTTTAGCCAATTTTTAAATTTATAAAACACGATATTTACTAACACTAAACACACATATGGGCAAGTGCACCCATCGTGAGCGTAGTATAGTGTTGGTAAGATACCGAGGTCGTCCAAGGACACAAGAGCTTTTAGTACCGGTTTATCCTCAACGTCTAATCAAATCAAAGTTTAGAAAAATGTTTTAAACTAAGAAAAATAAAAACTAACTAAAATGCTGAAAATAAAAATAAAAGAAAAACAGACAGACAAGATGAATCACTTGGTTCCGACTCGTGTTTAGTGTAACCTTTGATTATTTCCGCACTTTTGCACTATTTAAGAGATTATCTTAGTTATTGTAGTAGGCCCCTCTTTTGGAGGTGACGTTACCCTCAACCCAGTAGTTTGAGTCAGCAAGGATACAATCCTAAAGGGTTGGATTATTGAAAGATAATTAATTAAGTTATTAATGCATAATGTGGTAGGCCACTCTTTTGAAGGTGACGTTACCCTCGGCTAAGTAGTCTGAGTCAGCAGGGATACAGTCCTAAGTAGCCGGGTTAAAATATTCATAGTAGTTTAACTTATGAGGGGATATGCTACCAAGATCCTGGAATGCTATACACCTAAAGCTCTATTTCAAGTGAGTCTGGGATTTAAATTCTAACTCAGGATGGTATGGATTCTATCTCTTTTAATATGTTTTAATATTGATGTGCGTGAGTGTTATTAGTTTTTATTGTATATGTTAAGCCCTTTTTAACACTTTTTAGCCAAGTTTTAAATTTATAAAACACGATATTTACTAACACCAAACACACATATGGGCAAGTGCACCCATCGTGAGCGTAGTATAGTGTTGGTAAGATACCGAGGTCGTCCAAGGACACAAGAGCTTTTAGTACCGGTTTATCCTCAACGTCTAATCAAATCAAAAGTTTAGAAAAATGTTTTAAACTAAGAAAAATAAAAACTAACTAAAATGCTGAAAATAAAAATAAAAGAAAAACAGATAGACAAGATGAATCACTTGGTTCCGACTCGTGTTTAGTGTAACCTTTGATTATTTCCGCACTTTTACACTATTTAAGAGATTATCTTAGTTATTGTAGTAGGCCCCTCTTTTGGAGGTGACGTTACCCTCAACCCAGTAGTTTGAGTCAGCAAGGATACAATCCTAAAGGGTCGGATTATTGAAAGATAATTAATTAAGTTATTAATGCTTAATGTGGTAGGCCCCTCTTTTGAAGGTGATGTTACCCTCGGCTAAGTAGTCTGAGTCAGTAGGGATACAGTCCTAAGTAGCCGGGTTAAAATATTAATAGTAGTTTAACTTATGAGGGGATCAAAGAGTTTGGACCCCCGCCATCCAATACCGTTAAGTATTGAAGGAGGTCCTACTAAATTTGACCCAGGTCCTTTGCAGGATCTATACACTGAACAATTGCAAGACTCTTACCAAACCGTTCCCTTAACCCCCGACCAGGTAGCCAACATACATCCATATAGACCGTGGAGATATGAATGGTGAAAATCTTTTATTTTATATAGACAGTAAAATAATGCCAAGACACAACGGACAAACGATAAGAAAGAATCACCTTCAACATAAGAAACTAGTTATTAAAGTCATTAATACATAACCAATTAAAAAGTGCGAAAAGATTAAAAATAAAAAAGTATTACACTAGACACTTTGTCTTCACCAAGTGATGTAAGAGACTTACGCAAACATGGCCTTGATTGTCAAGAACTCTTACGATCAATCTTGGATCCCGAGATGACTCACACATCCTTCTCTTTCTTCATTAATTGCTCTCTGTCTTTATTAGTTGACCACGGCCCCGTGTCCGCTGGGCACGACCCCGTGTGCAGAAGCATATCTGTACTATCAAGATTTGGCTGGATTCTGCGAATCTTATAGTTGACCACGACCCCGTCTCCGCTGAGCACGGCCCCGTGGTGGGCGATGGAAGTTTCTACAACTTTGTCTTTTATGCTGACACTTGGGCACGCCCCCTGCTTACTGAGCACGGGGCGTGTTCAGTCTTCTGTCTTCTTGTTTTGCTTGGGAAGATGCTATCGTGGGGTCGGGCATGTCACGTTTGTTCCCTTTCTTGTATTTATGTTAGATTTTACTGTCTTTTTGTTTCTTTTGTTAATTTGAGCTCATTTAATCCTGAAAATACAAAAGGAAGACAAAAGCACACTTTTTCCAACATTAGTACTAAAAAAAGGTTAGTTTTATGCCACAATTGATGTAATTTATATGTTGCATTTAGCACACATCAAATATTGTTTATTGTTTTGAACCCATTACTGACTTAAGCATCGGAGGGGTGTTAGCCAATGTAAGGACCTTCAAAAATGTCCCAAAACAACCCGTAAGTGAAAACCCGGACCCCTGAAACCTTAACGTGCATGAAAACCCAAGAAAACAAGAAAATCAAATTTCAGGCGTGCCGCGTAAAGCTAAGCTTAGCCTTACACTGGCCGCATCAAAGTCCAGTTAACCGGATAAGCATTCAGGGACACGCGTCGCACACGTGGTTGGTCTAGGTGTGACACGCTAGCCTTAATCTACGAATAGATGGCCCTCGCGGGCCGCGTAAGTGTTAAGCATGGGTTTACGCGGGCCACGTAAAACCCTGAAATCTGCTATAAATTGATCAGTTCACGAGCAGTTCATCTGTGTCGAAATTTCAATCAAAAACACAAAAAATACTGTCAAAAATCGAAACTCACAATCACCGTAGTGAGGCGCTGCTATGGTACAGGGTATTAACTCGATCGCTGCTACGATTCAATGTCCGATCGATTGAAACTATCCGATGGATATTTAAGTGTTGCTCAAAATTTGGGTAATACTTTGTCATTCGTCGTGAATTCGATGGATGTTTAAGTATTGCACTTTGGCATTCGTCGTGAGGGTTTTAATCTCGTGAGTTATCGTAAATGCTGTATTAGTTACTGACCTAGTTCGTGTGCATTGTTGCTTAAATTAGGTTATTAGGCTTATCAGTAGGCTAAACTCTGCCCGTTAAATCTGCAATGTGAGTCATTCTCTTTTTATCAACATTATTTTACAATACTCCAAATATTTTCAACAGTTATAATTACAGGGATTAAGTCGTGGTTATCTTGAATCACTGGCTAGTGGGGTATTGTGCACATTACTAATTTCTCACGGGTTAGGTTCATCAACCTAACTGTGATAATCGTCACTACTTGGGTGAAAGGACCCAATAGTGGCATGACCATCTTCACCAGGAGGTGACACGGCGCTAAGATAAAAGCCATTGTAATCGCTCTTATGCTGTAATTTATAACTAAGTGTCGTTTTGTGCAAAATGAATGATTCACCAGTATTTCCCCGCTGACAAAATATTTTTAAAACATGTTTCAGGTGACTACTGTGAACCAAGGAAAAGTGCTACGGAGCACTAACAAGCTTGAAGTAGTGGCTCATAAATAAACATGTTTTGTAAACCAGCGAATTTCCTTGTGAAATTCCTCTATTGTAAATTACGAGGTTTATCCCGAATTATGAAATAAAATAATCGGGCATTTCAAGTTTAAAAGATCCTGCTAAAATCTTCCGCTGTCAACTCAAATAATAAATACCACGGGTTTCTGTCTCGCGGCTCCTGGACCGGGTCAAACCGGGACGGGGGCCGTGACAGAAAAAGGTGGTATCAAAGCCATTGATTTAAGCCAAATTAAGTATTTAGAAATACTTAATTTTACTAATTGCCATTCTGTGATTATTATTTATTTGTTAGTCTACAGTATGGGTAAGCAAAGAATTTCGGACATCTATCGTCAATTAGATAGTTCACCAAAAGATAAGGGAACTTCATCCTCAAGATACCCAGCAGATACTGAGGAAGGAATATTTGTTCGTAAGGCACAGTTTGAGAAACCACTTACCTCTAATAAAAGAAGTTGGATTATTAGAAAAAGTTAAGAGAAAATAAAGAAGTCACAACCAAAAGAAGTGATGATTAATAAGGAAACTCAGGAAATGAGCATCAACCCACCATGGGAAGATGAATTAGATGAAAAATAGGTAGATCTCTACATGTTAGCCACTACAGCAGTAAATGTTAACTTTTAATTAAGTCATACTGCCAACACCCTGATCCAGTACTAGCACTCATATCACCTAAAAGTCAGAAACTTTGCCCATTAGATAAACAATTTAGTAAGAGAAAATAAAATAAACTATGAACGCACAACCCCTAGTATATTTTGACTGTCAGTTGTAACTTGTATTAGATATATATATATAAGTCACACTTTGTGCAATAATATTTGAATAGTTGTACAAAGTATTCATCTAATAATTTTTTTTATCATAAAATTTTAACTTAGCATTTTGTGTGCATTTTGCATATATGCTAAACAACATGAATGAGTTATCTGAAGCTCTTCAGAATCTCAATCTCTATCCTGTGAAAGTGGAAGTTTCCAGAGACTTTACTGGTTATTTGCCCGATATTGAGGAACCTATGGAGTTCCAAGCTCCACCTCTGGAGAAATCAAATCCTAAGAAAAGAAGAAGATTCGTAGGCTGGAGGCGTGTACGCAGGAAGAAACCAGCAACTAGGAAAGTTGTCAAGATAGAGAATCCCATGGACAAAGGAAAAGGGATCGAGATTGGGGAAAGTTCTAGGAAAGCCGAAGAATTGCCATTGCAGGAAGAATTGGATCGCATACTGGCAAGCTGTGATATCCTTAGGCCTATTAATGAAAACCTTTTCCCTTATCCTGCCGAAACCCAACTTCCAGTGAACTTGGAACCAGCCATCCCAGATCCTCTTGTTAACACCCAACCTCTAGTAGAAATGGACGAGTGGTGGACAAATGATTGGCAGTTTCAGAACCTCCTAAATAACCCTTATACCTTTTTCCCTCAGTTCGACCCGGAACCTGCACCAAACCCACCGATGAGCAATGAAAGCTTGGCAGAACTCCGCCATTTTGGCCAGGAGCTGATAGACGCAGGGAACATAATCCGGGAGGTGGGAGAACAAATCTCCTGGAAGTACGACGAGGGGGAACATCGCTTTTGTGGTGCCAGCTGACAGGGGATAGTGTGGTTATGAAGCTGTGGTTGTATAATAATAATAGTAATATAAATATAAATCTATAAAATAATTTAAAAAAATAAAACTTGTGTAAGATAACAGTATGTACGGATGCATAATATAATATATAAAAATGGACGTCGAGAAATCGACAATTTTGGCTATACATGTGTTGTGAAATTTTGTGCGATTGTTTGCATATAGTTATTATTTATTCTGTGCTAATAATATATATATTAATTACCAGATGGAACATGCTGATAATGAACCAGTTAACGAGATTAACCAGTCTGAGCAGAATAATGAGGATCATTTCCTCAATAGGCAAGATATTGAGAATATCGTTGCCCAAGGAATAGCCAATGCTATTCCAGCAATCCTTGCTGCTGCTCGAAATCCGGTTGATCCTCAGCAAATTATTCCAAGCAAACGTACTCATGAAGATAACTTCAGTAATAGCGTAAACGGAGGCGGCAACCATACTAACCACAATAATAATGATGTACTACAAGCCCCAATTCTCAAAAGAATAAAAGTTGCAATGCCTGGTTGCACTTACAAGGAGTTCCTTGCCTGTAAACCTATTGAGTTCGCAGGCAATGAAGGGGCGACTGCGGCACTGCGTTGGTTGGAGAAAACCGAGGCAGTAATTAAAATAAGTAAATGTACCGAGGAAGACAAGGTCATGTACGCGTCGAATCTTTTTAAAGAAGGGGCGCTAGAATGGTGGAATACGGTACTTCAAGCCAAGAGGAGCGATGTGGCCTATGCCATGAGTTGGGAAGAATTTAAGCGGCTAGTGGAAAGAAAATTTTGTCCCGAATATGAAAAGGAACAAATGGCAAACAAATTCCTGAATCACCGAATGGTGGGGGTAGACTGTCGAGGGTATACTTCGACATTCTTCGAATATGCTAGAGTGGTACCAACCCTGGCTTCGCCAGAACCGGTACTTATTTCCCGCTATATTTGGGGATTGATTGGTGAAATCCGAGATATCGTTAAAGCTGCGAGACCTCGCACCATTGACGATGCAGTGGAATTAGCCAATACTTTGACGGATGTGTTGATACGCACAAGAGAAGAAAACCGAAAGAAGGAAGTGGCCCAAAAGATTACCCAAGGATTTCGTGTGGGTAATAATAGCAATTTCAAGCGAAAGGGAACTGGATCACCTTCCACTCCGCCTTTCTACAGGAACTGCAGAAAGAAACATTTTGGAAAATGTAATGAAACCTGCAACTTCTGCAAAGTTGTAGGACATCGTGAAGAAGATTGCAGAAAGAAAACAAAGGTTTGCTATAACTGTGGAGAAGCCGGGCATTTCCGACCAGAATGCCCTAAATTGGTTAAACCCGCAGACAACAAAGCCAAGACGGCAGACGGAACTACCAAGAAGAATGCAAGAGCATTCCAGCTGACCACTCAAGAAGCAGAACTCATTCCAGATGTGATAGCTGGTACGTTCCTAGTTCACAACATTTATGCAAAAGTATTATTTGACTCTGGTACAGACCAAAGTTTTATAAATACTTCATTCTGCCAAGCTCTTAACTTACCCTTAACCAACCTTAAGGTAGATTTTTACAGTCGAAACGGCAGATGTGAATTCTGTTAACATAGATATGGTTTTGCGAGAAGGAAAGATAGAACTCTTAGGCCATAAATTTTCTGCAAACCTGTTACCTATGAATTTAGTTGGATTCGATGTTGTGTTAGGAATGGATTGGTTAGTAGCCAACCATGCTCGAATCCTTTGTGATAAAAATGCTGTAGAAATTCACACACCCGCAGGAGAATTAGTTGTGATTATAGGAGATAAGCCACAAAAGCCACTAAAATTCATTTCAGTAATGAAGTTGGCTAGTTATTCAAGAAAACAAGAAGTAGTGTATATGATTTCAGTAATTATTAACACGAAAGGTAAGGAACTTAAGGAAATTCCAGTAGTAGCAGAATACCCAGATGTATTCCTAGAAGAACTCCCGGGATTACCACCCAATAGGGAAGTAGAATTTAGGATTCATCTAATTCCTGGAACTACACCAATAGCCAAAGAACCTTATCGGTTAGCTCCCACCAAGATGTTAGAACTGAAAAAACAGTTAGATGAATTACTAAGCAAAGGATTTATACAACCTAGTTCATCCCCATGGGGAGCACCAGTGTTGTTTGTGAGAAAGAAAGATGGGTCAATGAGAATGTGTATTGATTATAGAGAATTGAATAAGGTTACAATTAAGAATCGATACCCATTACCTAGGATTGATGATCTTTTTTATCAACTCCAGGGAGCTAGATACTTTTCTAAGATAGACTTACGCTCCGGATACCATTAGTTGAAAGTGCAAGAATAAGACATACCTAAAACTGCTTTCAGAACTAGGTATGGTCATTACGAGTTTACAGTCATGCCATTCGGACTAACGAATGCACCTGCAGCATTCATGGACATGATGAATAGAATATGTAAACCGTACTTGGATAAATTTGTAATTGTCTTCATCGACGATATACTTATTTATTCCAAAAGTCAGGACGAACATTGTAACCACCTACTTGCACTCTTAACTTTGTTAAGAAAAGAAAAGCTTTACGTCAAATTCTCGAAGTGTAATTTTGGCTACATGAGGTGCAATTTTTAGGACATATGGTGAATCACGAAGGTATTCACGTAGATCCCTTCAAAATAGAAGCAATCACCAAATGGAAGGTTCCGCAATCAGCTATGGAAATTAGAAGCTTTTTAGGTTTAGCTGGATACTATAGGCGCTTTATGAAGGATTTTTCTAAAATAGTTATACCTTTAACTAAGCTAACCTGTAAAGTGGTTAAGTTTGAATGGGGACGTAAGCAAGAAGAAGCCTTTAAGGTTTTAAAGCAAAGATTAACAAACGCCCCAATTCTTGCCTTACCAGAAGGGACTGAAGATTTTGAAGTATACTGTGATGCTTCTAAGCTAGGATTAGGATGTGTGCTGATGCAACGCAAAAAGGTAATTGTGTATGCCTCAAGACAACTGAAGAAGCACGAAGAAAATTATACGACTCATGACTTAGAGCTAGGAGCCATAATTTTTGCCCTTAAGATTTGGAGACATTATCTGTATGGATGTAAGTTTACAGTTTATACAGATCACAAGAGTTTAAGGTACATATTTGAGCAAAAAGAATCAAACATGAGACAAAGAAGGTGAATGGAAATCCTAAGCGATTACGACTGTAATATTCAATATCACGAAGGAAAGGAAAATGTAGTTGTTGATGCCTTAAGTCGTAAGTATCATGAAAAGCAAAAACGGGTTCGTGCTCTTAGATTAAGTTTACAACTAGACTTAATGGAACAAATGAAGAATGTTCAAGAAACAGCAATCAAGGACGATGCTGAAGGAATGAAGGGAAGGATAAAATAATTAGAGCAAGGAAGTGATGGAATTTGGAGATTCCATAAGAAAAGAATTTGGGTACCGAAGCAAGGAGAATTAAGAGATAAGATTTTAGAGGAAGCCCATAAATCTAGGTATACCATGCATCCCGGTAACAATAAAATGTACCAAGACTTAAGAAATAATTTCTGGTGGATAGGAATGAAAAAGGACATAGCTAGATATGTTTCTAAGTGTCTTACTTGTTCACAAGTTAAGGCAGAACACCAGAAACCTTCAGGGTTACTTCAACAATTAGAAATGCCTGTATGGAAATGGGAGCTCATAACAATGGACTTTGTTACTAAGTTACCCAAAACCAGAAAAGGTAATGATGCGATTTGGGTAATTATGGATCGATTAACAGAATCAGCTCATTTTCTACCCATGAAAGAAACCTTTAGCATGGAAAGGTTATCAAAGTTGTATGTAGATAAAGTAGTATCCTTACATGGAGTTCCACTCTCCATTGTATTGGATAGGGATAGTCGTTTCACTTCCCACTTCTGGACAAGTTTCCAGGAAGCAATGGGAACCCGACTAAATTTAAGTACTACATATCATCCTCAAACGGACGGACAAAGTGAAAGGATGATTCAAACTCTGGAAGACATGCTTAGGGCATGTGTGATAGATTTTGGTGGAAACTGGGATGACCACCTACCCTTAATCGGATTCTCCTATAATAATAGTTATCATGCAAGCATTGAAGCTGCCCCATTCGAAGCACTGTATGGACGAAAGTGCAGAACTCCAGTTTGCTGGGCAGAAATAGGAGAAAGCCAATTATCAGGTCCTGAGATCGTGCAAGAAACTACCGACAAGATCACTCAAATCAAGGAAAGACTAAAGACAACTCGAGATCGCCAGAAGAGTTATGCAGACAACCGACGCAAGCCATTGGAATTTCAAGTGGGAGACCAGGTACTCTTGAAGGTTTCTCCTTGGAAAGGAATAGTTTGGTTCGGTAAGAAAGGAAAGCTAAGTCCAAGGTACGTATGACCATTTCCAGTAATACAGCGAATAGGGCCAGTTGCCTATCGCTTACAACTACCAGAAGAATTAGCTGGGGTACATGACGTATTTCATGTATCCAACCTCAAGAAGTGTCTGTCTGACGAGTCACTGGTAGTACCTCTTCAAGACGTAGAAGTGAATGAAAAATTAAAGTTCGTAGAGAAACCGCTTCAAATAGAAGACAGAAAGGTCAAGTTTCTTAAGCACAAGCGATTAGTGCTGGTCAAGGTCAATTGGTATTCGAAAAGAGGACCCGAATACACTTGGGAGCTGGAATCTGAAATAAAGCGAAAGTATCCTCACTTATTTCAATAAATCTCGAGGATGAGATTCTAAATAAGGTGGGGAGGATGTAAGGACCTTCAAAAATGTCCCAAAACAACCCGTAAGTGAAAACCCGGACCCCTGAAACCTTAACGTGCATGAAAACCCAAGAAAACAAGAAAATCAAATTTCAGGTGGGCCGCGTAAAGGTAAGCTTAGCCTTACGCAGGCCGCATCAAAGTCCAGTTAACCGGATAAGCGTTCCGGGACACGCGTCGCACACGTGGCAGGTCTAGGTGTGACACGCTAGCCCTAATCTCCGAATAGATGGCCCTCGCGGGCCGCGTAAGTGTTAAGCATGGGTTTACGCGGGCCGCGTAAAACCCTAAAATCTGCTATAAATTGATCAGTTCACAAGCAGTTCATCTGTGTCAAAATTTCAATCAAAAACACAAAGAATACTGCTTAAAAATCGAAAATCACAATCACCGCAGTGAGGCGCTGCTACGATACAGGGTATTAACTCGATCGCTGCTACGATTCAATGTCCGATCGATTGAAACTATCCGATGGATGTTTAAGTGCTGCTCAAAATTTGGGTTATACTTTGTCATTCGTCGTGAATTCGATGGATTTTTAAGTATTGCACTTTGTCATTCGTCGTGAGGGTTTTAATCTCGTGAGTTATCGTAAATGTTGTATTAGTTACTGACCTATTTCGTGTGCATTGTTGTTTAAATTAGGTTATCAGGCTTATCAGTAGGCTAAACTCTGCCCGTTAAATCTGCAATGTGATTCATTCTCTTTTTATCAACATTATTTTACAATACTCCAAATATTTTCAACAGTTATAATTACAGGGATTAAGTCGTTGTTATCTTGAATCACTGGCTAGTGGGGTATTGTGCACATTACTAATTTCTCACGGCTTAGGTTCATCAACCTAGCAGTGATAATCGTCACTACTTGGGTGAAAGGACCCAATAGTGGCATGACCATCGTCACCAGGAGGTGACACGGTGCCATATAAAAATAAGATAAAAGCCATTGTAATCGTTCTTATGCTGTAATTTATAACTAAGTGTCATTTTGTGCAAAATGAATGATTCACCAGTATTTCCCCGCTGACAATATATTTTTAAAACATGTTTCAGGTGACTACTGTGAACCAAGGAAAAGTGCTACGGAGCACTAACAAGCTTGAAGTAGTAGCTCATAAATAAACATGTTTTGTAAACCAGGGAATTTCCTTGTGAAATTCCTCTATTGTAAATTACGGGGTTTATCCTGAATTATGAAATAAAATAATCGGGCATTTCAAGTTTAAAAGATCCTGCTAAAATCTTCCTCTGTCAACTCAAATAATAAATACCACGGGTTTCTGTCTCGCGGCTCCTGGACCGGATTAAACCGGCACGGGGGCCGTGACAGCCAAGCTAACACCCACCTTAGTTTACAGTTGTTTTGCAGTATGCTTCAGGATACAGCTCTAGGATACACACTCAGGATATTTTGAAAAATTAGAGGATTGGCCCCCTCTCTCACGTTTAAGGGATTCTGATCCCTTCACAGGTTTAAAGGTATTCACCTTTCTCACGAATTGGGTGTAAACACCCCACCTGGAGCGCAAGTTATCCAGGGAAAGTTCAAGGTGGCGGGACCGGTTCATGTAAAAGTGGCTGACAATTTCATCACTGTTGGCTATATCCTGGATCCTCAAGGTATATGAGGATTGATCACCCTCTCTCGCGAAAGGGTATTTTCATACTCTCTAAGGTTTAAAGGTTTTCACCTTTCTAAGTCTTGGAGTTTATACACTCCCACCTGTAGCGCATGAAAATATGGGATTTTCCCCAGGATACTAAGGATTTATCTCCAGTATATTTTTGGGTTTTACCCTAGTAACACAAGAACTGTCCAAACAGTTGGAACTTGAATTCAAATATTTTCTAAGTGTTCAAAGACTTCATGCACAGGGGACATTCCTCCTAAGGCGATTGTGTAGAGCTCAAAAGAATCAAATTCGGACCTAGTGTACTAAGCATTTTGGACTGGGGACATCTAAGTACGAAAAGTTGCAAAAGGATTGGAGTTCGACAATAGGGTTACACTATATTCCTGGTATGATCTTTCCTTTGTGAACCTTACATAAGTTGTTTGAACTTTTGAAACTGTGTTCAAGAAAGGCTTATATATCCTGATTAGGATATATCCTTAGGATATATTCTCAAAATGTGTTTTCGGGATATGTTTCAGGATATTTGATTGGAATATGTGGGATATAATACCTGGGTCTAAAATCAAAATTGTGTTCATAACAAACATCTATTATCAAAACAAGGTTTATAAATTCTAAGTAAACTACCTTTTTCCTTTGAAAACTTTATGTGAATTGTTTTGAGTTATAAAAACCCTGCTTGTCTCAGGAAATAATTACATTGGTTTTGGAAAGCTAAAATTTAAACTAAGTAATGCATGACAAAAAATTAAAAGGCAACAGCAAGTAAGTCAAATGGAGGTTATATTATTAACATGTCAAAATTTGTGCTTTTGGTTTCACCTCAAACCGAGGCCCATCCACTAAAAGCACGATTAGTTCCTTACCTTATTTACTTAACAGTTGAAGATTTCGTCTCAAACTGAGACCCATCCGCCTCCAACTGTTATATTGTTCAAAATAGGTTATACTGATTGATGACCAAGGGCTTCATCCTGAAACCCAGGACCCATTCACCTTTGGCCATCATATTGTTCTAGTGCAGGAAATATAAATTGTTCAAAGACTGGAAAAGTAAATTGTTCAACAAACCACAACGATCAAATCTAAAAAAGTGGGCTCCGGCCTTGGCACGTATATCCATCATCGCCCACTTCGCTGCTTAAAGAGCAGCACCCTCTTGACTAGCAACATCTTCCCCAGCGCCTGCACCAGCATCACCCTCAGGATTCTTCTCAGCATCACCACCAGCATTGGTCGCCTCCTTTGCCGCCTTAGAAGGCTCCTCACTAGCATGCTTTATAGGATGTTCCACAGGATTGCCTCCAAGATCCTGTAATTTCGCTTCCCAAGCCTTGACATTCCATGAAGGGTATTCGAATCCCAAGGCTTTGGCCTCATAGGCCATCCTTAACCTGGCTTGGAGAAGGGAACAACAACGGATCCTTTGAGGCCATCCCGATAGGAACTCATATCCTGTTGGTATTGAAAATGAGCAGCATCCAGCTTGGCTTGAGCATCCTCATTGGCTTTGTGAAGGGCAGCTTGGTGTTCTTGGGTCATCGCCTTGAATTTATCTTCATAATGCTGAGACTTGGCAGCGGCGATCATCCCTTGGTCAGCGATGGTGACTTCAGCTTTCTTGAGCTTGACCTCCAGCATCTTGTTAAGCCCACGGGCTTCTTCATACAAGTGCATGAGACGTTCCAGGCCCTGCAGTCAAAGATACATGTATCAACATATATAGGATGTGCAGGATAATGGTTAACATACATGTTCAGGATATCAGATGGGAGTTTTTACCTGATTAAGGAATGAAGTCATGAACACACTGGCTTCATTAAATCCATGGTTCTCGTAAGGAAAAGTCTCGGAGGTAGCTGGGGAATCCGTTTCCTTTCTCTTCCAGGCACTGGCAGCACGAGTCCTGGTGGCTGGAGGAAGCTTGGGAGTAGCAATAGCCTTTGAACCGCTATGGCCTTGGGGCTTGGTTCCTTGTTCACCGAAATGGGAGCGGGATAGTTGTCCAGTTCGTCGAGATCAAAGACCTCTGGAGCTTTAACTGGTGCTGTATAAAGGGAAGAAACATTTAACTCTTGAGTATTTTTAAACTAATACATACATTTCGTACTGATATACTTACCAGACATCTCAGAGCTGGATCTCTGGCTTGAGCTTGCAGATGATAGGGAAAAAGTTCTCTCACTCTTTGGAAGTTGGTAAATGCTTTTAATCCTCTGTTTAGACTCGGCGCTTGGAGGGGCTAGTTCTTTGAAATTTGCTACACAAAAGATAAAGATGTCAGTTCAAGATGTAACTTCAGGATACGATTGGGGATATTCCTAAAACCCTAAATCCTACCAGAAGTCAACCACTTCACCGGAAGGTCAAAACCTCCAGTAATAGAATCCCTTTTTACAAAAAAGAACTTTTGTTTCCATTTCTCCTCATTTTTCGTGGCTCTAAGAATAAGAGGATTTTTGGAGGTAGAGAAAAGGAGAAAACGACTGTTGCCATGAGAGCGAAGGCGATAGGCCATCGGGAGATCTTCAACACAGAGATCAGGGATAAAACGGGATCTAATTTGGTCCAAGGTCACTAGCACCCGCCAAACCATAGGCATGGTTTGGGCATAGCTGAGACCGGTAAGCTCAAAGAAACTGGATATAAAGGCCGAAAAAGGATATCGGAGTCCAATAGAAAAAGGGTAAGCCAGGAAGCAGACCCATTCGTTGGAAGAAAAATCTGATCGGATCTCCCTATCGAAAGGGCGAATGATTGTACCAACGGGGAAGGCACCAGAAGCTTGCAGGGAGGCGATGTCAGTATCATCAAACGAGCAAACTTCTTTTTCAGGTTCTTTAAGAAGGTTTTGGGCTTCAAAGGATGGAGTCGAGTCGCCTGTATGTGATCTCGTTCTACTAGCCATGAAAAATTTTGATGAAGGAAGACAAAGGAAAAGAAGAAAGAAGGAAAGTACCTGAGAAATCACTTGAAATATGGTGATAATGATACGGGATAAGTCGGCTAAGTAAAGGCTGAGTGTTGGGGGTAAAGAGTAAATGTCGCATTGGAAGTTGCACAATGTCACCTCAATCGTCATTTCGTTTTAATTGCCTCGGTTTATGAGATAAGGTTTTAAAATATATCCGTTGGATTGGTATACTAACAGATATATTTGGGGACAATTGTTATGGGTGAATTTTTGCTTATATATCCTCACTAATATTCTGGCTTTGATTGTTTATTTGTGATCAGGATACCGGATCAAGATATTGGTAACATCCTGATACGTTATCCTGGTACTAACCAATTAGCTCACGTGCAGATTATTGTAACAAGGGACTTCTTCCCCTCGAGACTCGGGCAAATCAGTTAGCTTGTAGACGTTGAACCCGGAAGACCAGGACTGCAACGTTCGTATGGGGAATATCCGCCGAATCCCGGAATAATAGGATATTTAGTTAGTTTTCTTTTACTATAAATAGATTGATCGGATCAGATTAAGGCACACACTCTTACGCACACTTTTTCTCTCCTGTTACAAACAATCACTACACACAAACACTTGTACTTGAATTGCATTGTAACACCTAGTTGATCTGCATCATATCTTGCACTGTATCCTGATATTTGAAGTAATAGAAGAACAAGGCAGCTGCGATTATCAGCTCCCGAGGTTTTGTGCCGGCGATCTAGATTGATCAAGGGCTTTCCTCGTACATCCTGTGTCACCCTTACATTTCCGCTTATTGTTTGATCATAGATACAGCTCTATATCCTGAGCCGTATCCTCAAACTGTTTTTATCAAATAACTTAACTAGTATATTTTCAACACACATTTCTAGAATACTACCTCACTTAACTAATTTGATCACTTAATTGCTTCGGTAATTTTTTACCAAAACAATTATCAGGGGCAAAAAAGTCTTTTCACGTTTCAAGGGGGTAAAATTGCAGCGTTTTTCAATAGTTGAGGGGTAATACAACAAAAATTTCGTGGTAGGGGGTAAGGTTGCCAATCACATCAAACCCCAGGTGATAAAATTGCAGTTTACTCTAAATTTAAATAAAGTAGGTCCACTAAGTAAATTACTAGGATATTACTATCATTAGAACCACAAATGAAACCAAACATCATACTTGGAAACTATATCAATAAATTTTAAAGCTTAGGAACCAAATCCATAATTTGACAGATTGCACTCTTTTCTTAATTATATACGCCATTCGTCCCTTAAAAAGTAATCATGCAACCAATTGACATGAGAGTATGGGGTGTGGAGAGATTTAGGTTGGGGGCATTGCTCCACACGTGAGAGGTGTGGGCTCCACCAGTCTACACACAAAAAAGTGGGGTGTGGAAGGTGCGTGGCTAGGCGGTGTTGTGATGCCATGTAGCACCTAAATTTCTTTTTATTTATATTAATCATAGAATTTAGTGAATAATTTTAAAAACACATTTTATTTATATTAAATAACTACAATAAAAAATATGTTACATCACAAAAAAAAAATCAATTATCTTCATTGGAGTCGAGTCTAGGAATTATCGAAACATGTTCTACCATTGACACTGCTGATAATAATAATTCCGCCTTGTCATCGGATGAGGATGACAAAACAAATTTATCATACGAATCGCTTGAACTTGAAGAATCCATTTTATATATATATATATATATATATATATATTTGGAGTTTGATAGTGGTTTTTAAATTTTTAGATGGTAAAAATGAGTAAGAAATGTTTGGCTTAAATAGAAAATAATTAAAAGATTTTTTTAAATAGCCGTTAGCCAACGGGTATGCCTAACGGCTAGCCCAACGGTCATCAAATACTAGCCAATCAAATCCAGCCATGTCACCCCAGCCCCCCGCCAGGCTGAGTCCCCACGCCATGACCAACACTAGCCAGGTGTGATCTAGCCAGCGTTAAATGTATTCCGTCACCCCCAACTCACACCTGTAGTCTAACAAAAGTTGCAATTATATTGTATTAGTGAAATAACTAATATTCAAAACATGAATTACCATATATTTGCCAAATAGATTATCACAAAAAGAAACTTTTAACTTGAGAGGGTCAAAATAAACTATCATAAAAAGTAACTTTTGAGTTGAGAGGGTAAAAATAACCACAACGTTTTTCTTCTCAAAATGCACAGGTTCGAATACCTCTCTTCAGGGACTTTATTTGCTTTTCTTTTTCATATTCAACTCAAACCCTAGCTCTTCTTCGACGTCGTTTACAGATCTCCGTCGACTAATTTCTCACATTCTTTCATCATTCAGTATTTTAATATCAGATCTGTATCGAAATCTATCTTATAATATTATTCAATTTTACAGCCGAAATTCACCCCAAACCACCGGTTCAGAGGAGACGAACTCTTGTCTTGCCTAAAAGGTACGTTTGCTACTTCCAATTTTTGTGATATTTTATAATATATTGATAGATCTATGGCTTGATAGCCTAAATTTTAACAAATTTCTTATTTCTGACTAGAAATTTAGATGAAATATAACCATGTCTCAAAACTAGTGTCTCTGAATACATACAGTTTAGGTGAACTGGGCGGTTTTCACGGTTTGCTCTCATCAATTGAATCATTAATCTCCAGTTACTCAGGGGCGAACCAATATCAATCGATTGAAACATTAGAATCATCAACTGAATCACTAATCTTTAATTCGCTCTCGGCATTGAAACCTCTTTGAAGACGTCTTTGAAACTTCATTGAAAGGGGGCAGAATCGGAAGGAGTGGGTGAAAAATGGGGAAATAAAGCATGACCTTTGAAATGATCGGTCGGAGGTTTGAGGCGTTTGGTTTAGCTAGGGAAGCTGAATTCCATAGATGAAATCCCTAAAATGACCTTTAGGCATCTTAAAATTTTCGCCAATGTTCAAGTTTGGCCCCTCTTTGCTAAAATTCAATGGGAAACAATGCAGACAACTCTTTGAATTCTTTTTTTATTATCATTATGTGAATATTTATTTTATCAATTTAATTGTATTTAAGAACACTTCAATTATTAAAACTTTTATTTAATTCCTTCATGGATTTCAAGGATCAAATGTCTAAATTGTCCTCAAAGTGTCTTAAAACTTTGGACAATGTCCAAGTTTCCCCCATCTAAAATGTCTTGCTTCATTTGTACATGGTGCTTCAAGATTTGTACCTATGAAAAAATTACGAAAATGGTAGAAAACCCAGTTCTCTTAAAAAAATATTATAGATATAGATTTGTTAAGTATGATCTGGTATGTAGTAACGTAAAGCTTTAAACAACAGTGATTTAAGGAGGTGGTATACGTTAAAAATAAACTTCGGGCGGCTTTCAACCCGTTTGACTCGTTATGTTTTAACTTGTAACACCTCGAAAATTCGTGTTAAATAAAATAATGACACGTGTCGTGTAAGACGGAAAGCGTTATAAACTCGGATTATTAAACAAAGGTTTGACAGGATTTAAAAGTGTCGTCATGTTAACTTTTGCACCTCTGAACGACCTCGTTATAAATCCCAAGACTCAAATCATATTAAAAACATCTAGTATATGTTCAAGTTCAGTGAATTATAGCAATGAATGATTCATGATTTCAATTGGTGGACTCCTACGAAGAAATTCCTACGGTAACCCTTAGTTTTCGGTACTTTTATAAAGGATCCAAGAAAACATAACATAATGGTAGGGTATGTAACTGTTAAAGACCCATAATAGAGGCCCCAAACTGACAAAACAAGGTCCCAAAGTCGAATTATGAGGTTGCCCTTTCAAATGCATGAAAGAACAAAAATTTTGGCTGCTGATGAACGCTTGTGCACCGCAACAACGAGAGCCTTACGGTGCGCAAGCGGTGCCCAGTGAACAGAAAACCGGCTGCAGCCTGTTTGCATGATTTTGACCGATCTTGTTGGTATTTCTTCACTCATGAGCGACCCCTAAAATGTTCCTAGACCCCAGGGACACTTGTGGGACAATTGTGGTCAATTGTAGACTTAGTTGTCAACAATTTATGGTGTTTACAAACACTATATAAGGCCTCCAAGTTACAAACATTCTTGCACTCACTTCTGATCATCTCTGGAACTCCAAAGCTGATTCCAAGACTTCCTAATCAATCATTAGACCCTTGTAAGTCTGCTAATCCTTTATTAATTAAGTTTAGCTTAGTTATTTAGCTAAAAGTCAAACCATCGTAAATACGGTTTGACTTCGAGATTAATATATATTGGCTCAGTAAAATCTCGAATTAAAAGTACCTTTAGGTAGGTATTTATGTGGGTAATAAAACCTTAAAAGGGTTCCCCCTGATTCCCACTCTAACTAGGTCAAATGTCGGGTCAAACGTATAACTAAAAAGCCAACAGAAAGTTTAAAATGCGATTTATGCATGATTAGCAATGTAGAACACATATAACCTGTTTGACCATTAATATAACTTGGTAATTAGTGTAAGGACATGTCTAAACATGTTCAACCCGGCAATTTCCTGTTTAGACCCGGTTCGGAACCGAAAGTCGCATAGTTTGACTTATACTTTGACTTTCAGTTCTGACCCGTTATGGAATGTTTTAGAAATGCCTTAGAGCTTTATTTGGACCAGGTTACATGCTAGTATAACCCTCTATGATTATACACCTCGGATCATTAGTTATCCAATTAATACGCATGATTCCGTTAATTGCTCATATGTTGACCATTATGCCCTTATTACCTTAAAACGTGATTTTTGGAAATGTAAAAGAGTAGAAACCTTAATTACTGATATATAAACTTGTATGCAAAATTTGACATCAGTTTGAGGTGTAGATTGAGAGTTATGCTCATTATCGCAAATTGAAAGCTTTATGTTAATAAAATGGCGTAATTAGCGTATAGCCTACTTAAACATACTTTTTGATATCAAATCTTTTACCCACTGATGTAATATATTATTTTGGGATTTTTAAATATTTTTAATTAATTTTAGGCTGAGCACAACTCATAGTTGTAGGCTTAATCCGGTACTTGTCGGTTTTGCCCTTACGGGCCATAAAATGAGTTTTACATATCTAAACGACTCCAAACCTTTTGCTACTGAACACATATGATAAATAAATTATTTTAAGCCTTCTGGAAATATAAAAATATCAGATTTAAGTATCAAATCCGGAAATGGCCTTTAATCGCCTTTTTAAGCGTTTTTAACGCATAGTATGTACTAGAAGTATTTTAAACAAACAAGGGTTGATACCTATTGATATTTGAGGCAAATTATAATATTTTAACAGTAAGCAAAGGTTGTTAAACTCAGACTTCAGTTTTGAGCTTTTCGGCTTATGTGAAATTACCAAAATACCCCTACGGGGCATAGTTTGGTTATAATTGATAAATTTCACATATGTACTTTATCCTACTGTTATAACTCATTAATTTGAGTTTGTTTACTGATTACATCAGACCTGTAACTCAGTTAAACACTTAAACCCTTTTACAACCTTTAAAATGACCAAACTACCCCTACGGGGCCTAGTTTGTGTTTAAACACGTTTCGGGCATAATGAAAGACATCTTACTGATGTCACAACATATTTGAGGCATAATAAACTTAGGAAACCTGTCTATAGCTCTCATGAATACCCGTCACGCTTATTACGCGTACGGTTCGGTTTATGTAACAAGTTTACATAAATTAGCCGAAACGGGTCAAACCTTAACGGTTTTATCTCAAAATCCAGAATGTGAGTAATAAACCCATATAAAACAAGTCTCTGAACTTGTCGGGTCTAAATCACATTCTATCCGGTCTTCGCTTAATCATGCGTACGAACCGTATCTTTGAAACTAGCCGGTCTAAGCTTATTCTAATAGGTTATTATAAAACCTTCGTTCCAGATTAGGAGTACCAGTAAAAGCTACGTGCACTTTGCTTATTGTGATTTATACATTGCTCAGGTAAATACTTTTAACTTATTTTCCCTATACGGGCTTGGGTTACGGTATATAGCATACCGCTTGATCGGGCATCAAATTCTCCACCGTTGAGTGGGTAGTTGAATAAATTTGATCGGCTCATTTAAACAGTCTTGTTACTTAAAGCCTTTGGGGGGTTAATGACCATGTCCCGGATATCCTTGGCATCATTTTACGAAATGGCCACGACTTAAGCGCGGGGTGTAGGCGTACACCCATCAGTGCACAAAAGAATATTGTGGTGTGTCTATTGATCTTTAACCCGGACAAGATCCGGGCTACTGAACGCACAAGGAACATGTAATTCGTTCACAAGATTATAATATTAAATAATTCTCCCAAGTTAAAATAAAAATGTTTATGCCACGTGCATCCAAACCAATTTTCAATCATATTCTAAAATGAGTCAGTTGAATGTATTTACCAGTGTAAACTGACGTATTTTCCCAAAAAGATTAAATGCAGGTACTAAGCGAAATTGGCTAGGATTTCTCCTTAGCATCATTAGAAGTCTCGCAAGCTTAAGATGCCTGAAGTCTGTTAAACTATTGTTTCATATTTTATTTCGATCCGTTATGTGGATAAACATCCGAACGTTGTGATACTTGATATTACAATAATTAAATTCGATTGTATTATATCTTTTAAATTGCTTCCGCTGTGCATATTAAATATTGTGTTGTTTGACTATTATGTTGCCAACCACGTCACGATACTCCCCCACCGGGCCCACCGGTGACACGTGGAAATCAGGGTGTGACAGGTTGGTATCAGAGCCAACATTGAGTGAATTAAACACTAGCCTTTTGTGTTTAATCTCAATAACACAAATGCACATTTCTAAACTTTCGAGTCTAGATATATAACATAGGACAAATTCCACTTGGTTTCGTTTTGTCCTTTATTTTATTTATATATTTTGTTGTTATCTCATATTATAATGACAGGATTTGAAAATGCCGCCAAGATTCTTCCGAAGGAGAGGACGAGGCAAGGGGCCGATCACCGCCCCCAATGATAATGAAGCTGGACCATCACATGCGTGAGCTCCGTCTACTACCGAGAGTGACGACCCTCGGCAGAACAGGAGGAACTTGTTTGAACCAGCCAGACGGTCGGTCTCACACAGCTCAACGCCCCCAGTGCATAACTCATATGGGCCATAGTCGGAAAATGAGCCCAACAACCCTCAACCTTCATATATACCCTTACAGCGATCTTTATCGCATCATTCCTTCGGGGACCCCACACCTGCTTTCAGGGGCCGGTTTAACCCGACCAATTACATCCAAGAACCCGTGGGTTTTAACCCACTGGGGCCAGAAGATCACTACTCCGGAGATCATGCGGACGACATGGACGAGGATACGGACCCCGTCGAACCCGCAAGTGGTACACTGAACCAACCCATCGAGATCTCCGACGGATCTTCGTTCCACGGATCACCTTATGTTGGTCCGGATAGCTTTCAGGCGATGTTCACCAGGCATGAATGGTACTTTACACCTCCTCGCCATTCACCTCCTCGCCATTCACATCCTCAACAGCAGCAGCAGCAACAACAGGATCCCTCTGTGGATTCCAGATTCGTGGCAGTCACGCCACCGCCTCCACCGCCACCAGTGCAGCCGGCACCTCCGCAACCGCCGAGGCGAAGGAGAACCGGTGCGCGCATGTCGTCACGAGCAGGGGATTTCCATTTTAGTTCCCCACGTCAATCCAGTGGCAGCCACTATCCGCCACATCAGGAGGACCCACAAATGGGTGGACCTTCGCAACCAGCTGTACCACAGCCACCGCCGATGGGTTTTGATAACCCAATTCCAGCATATACGGGTTCCATGGCATACAACCCGTTTGAACCACCGACTCACCACAACTATGGTTACGCGGAGGCCGATCCTTACATGGTAGCGGCTAATTATAACGCTCTTCACCCGGAGGGACAATACGGAGCTCCATGGGGAGTAGGTTACCCGACTCAGGGATACCAGATACCTCCTCGACCTATTATCCGGACACAATCGCAGCCGCCACGGTTTTCTCCCCCAGAAAGGGAGGAAATCCTACAAAGGTTGGATGAAGTAGAGCGAGGTTTCCACCGTGACCGTAGGGAGAGACAGAGCGTCTTCCAAGGATTAGCAAGCTTGATCAAAGGGAAGAACAAGAAGGATCATTGAATTCTTCCATTTGTTGTTAAGCCCCTACGTGGGTATGTATGTTGTTTATTTTGGCCCCTGCGTGGGTCTCTCTTTCTGTAAACCCCTACGAGGGTATGTTATTATTTATGTCCCTGCGTGGACTGTTATGTTATTGTGTTAGTCCCTGCGTGGACTTATGTTTTTAGCCCCTGCGTGGGCATGTCTTTCTGTAAGACCCCTGCGTGGGCATATTTGTATCATTAAGCCCCTACGTGGGTATGTGTGTTATTAAGCCCCTGCGAGGGCAAGTACTTGTTTAAAACCCCTGCGTGGGTAAGTTTGTTATTTGAAAAGTCCCGTTTAGGGCAGCGTGTAATATCTTAATAAATTAATGGAATGTTTGTTTTATAAATTTCATGTGTGCCTTATGTGCATAAATAATTTATATATGAAATAAATAAATTAAAATTCATTCCTTTTAATGATAATCTGCCTATGAAAATTTTTAAATAAGAATCTTAAAGTGTGAAACCTAGCCTTCGGGTCATTATAAGACCGGGCCAAGATGGTAAGACCTGTTAAAAAGATTCAAATCCCAGTTAACATCTGAAAACATGTTAACACTCCTGGCAGATGTGATTCATTTGAAATCGCACACATTATTATAATATATAAGGAGCTTTCAAAGATTCCAAACCCAATTAAATGATCTCTGAATCATGGGGTAAATCATCAATTAAGATGATCATACTTTTACCATACGTGGTAACACGTGCCTACGGGCCCTGCTCATTTCCATATGAGCCAAATGACAGTGGTAGCTATGACTCCCTGTCTGATAAAGGTAATGAACTAGGTTCAAACCTTAAAAGCCTTGATTCTCTGAAATCATAGCTTGTAATTTAAATTGTCCATGTGCCTAAGCCTTATGTGCTAATATATATTGATATTGTTTATAATTAGGATAAATTTTAATTGAAATCCTAATCGAATACAATTAATAAATTAACCAGATATGGTCTCTGTTTACCATGGTTAATGAATTACCCTAAGGGGTAATTCCATAATAAACTCCCAAATAAAATATTGTCCTGGTTTTCTGCAACAGTTCAATTGAAATGGCTGACTCAGACGAGATAAATAGCCATCCAGTGGAGCAAAATGATAACGCCCGGATTACTTTGACGGGTGCTGAATTAAAAGCGATAGTAGACGGCGCTATTACACAGGCTTTGGAGCGACAGTACGAAGAGTATAGTGGGACCTGTAGTAGGACCCTATCTACACAGCCTTCAAAGCCACCGTCCAAGAAGGACGACTCGAAGAAAGATGATGATAGACGTTCCTCGAACCACAGTATTCCATCTCAGCAGGTTATACTAAAACAGGGACCCCGTGACAAGGGTTGCTCTTATAAATATTTCGTTTCCTGCAAACCCCGGGATTTCACTGGGGAGAAGGGAGCCATTGACTGTATGACGTGGCTGGATGAGATGGATACGGTTGTAGACATCAGCGGATGCGCTGAGAGAGACGTGGTCAAGTTTGTGTCTCAGCCTTTTAAGGGTGAAGCTTTAGCATGGTGGAGATCTCTGATTCAAGCCACCGGAAAAATCCCATTGTACAATATGTCATGGGATCAATTTGTTACCCTTATTAAGGAAAATTACTGCCCTCAGCATGAGGTGGAGAAGATAGAGTCTGATTTTCTATCGTTGGTGATGACAAACCTCGACTGTCAAGCTTACATGACGAGCTTCAACACGATGTCCCGGTTGGTTCCATACCTGGTTACCCCAGAACCAAAACGGATAGCTCGTTTTATCGGTGGTTTAGCCCCCGAGATCAAGGCAAGCGTAAAAGCTTCTCGGCCAGCTACTTTTAGATCAGTAGCTGACATTTCCTTATCCCTCACTCTGGATGCGGTCAGGCAGAGATCGCTGAGGAATAAGGAGGCTGAGAAGAGAAAGCGTGAAGATGATGGTTCACGAAAGTCGAACAAGAAGCACCGTGGGAGCGGTGATAACAAGAAAGGATCTGAGTCGAGGAAAGATGGGCATCAGTCTGGTGAGAAGCCCAGAAGCAAAATTTGCAAGAAACAGCACTATGGAAAGTGCAGACTTGAGTCTAACTCGCAGACTCAGTCAAAAACCTATGCTTGTGGAATATGCAAGTCCACGGATCACAAAACCTTGGATTGCAAGAAGATTAAAGACGCAACGTGCTACCGTTGCAATGAAAAAGGGCACATTAAGACCAACTGCCCTAAATACAAGAAGAAGCCTGAAGAGACCAAGAAGACCAATGCTAGAGTCTTCAGAATGGACGCAAAGGAAGCGATTCTAGACGACAACGTTATTACAGGTACTTTCCTTGTAAATGACGTCTATGCTAGAGTACTATTTGATTCAGGCGCAGATAAGTCGTTTGTAGATCATAAATTTTGTGAATTGCTGAAATTACCTGTCAAAACCTTAAAAGTGAATTATGAGGTAGAGTTAGCAGATGGCACCATAGAAACCGTCTCAAATGTGTTAGATAGATGTGTTATATCCATTAAGAACCATTCTTTTCCTCTGTCGCTACTTCCCTTTAAGTTGGCCGGTTTTGACATAGTTCTGGGTATGGACTGGTTATCTCATAACCAGGCCCAAATTGTCTGTAACATGAAGCAAGTGGTAATAAAGACTTCGTCTGGTGAACCACTTACCATTCCGGGAGATACCCAGTATGGGCTGCCTGAGCAAGTGACTATGCTCAAGGCTTCAAAATGTTTAAAGAGGGGTTGTGTCATCTACATGGCACAAGTGATTATTGATGAGCCCAAACCGAAGATAGAAGACATCCCTGTCATCTCTGAATTCCCAGAAGTTTTTCCGGAAGAACTACCTGGTTTGCCACCAGATAGGCAAGTTGAATTCAGGATTGATATCATCCCCGGAGCAGCACCAGTTGCTAGAGCACCTTGTAGGTTGGCACCCACAGAGATGAAAGAATTGAGGACACAGCTAGATGAATTACTAGCCAAGGGTTTCATTAAACCTAGCTCGTCGCCTTGGGGAGCGCCAGTCCTATTTGTCAAGAAGAAAGATGGATCGATGCGTCTGTGCATCGACTATCGTGAGCTTAACAAGGTCACGATAAAGAATAGGTATCCCTTGCCTAGGATCGACGATTTGTTCGATCAGTTACAAGGGGCCAATTATTTCTCGAAGATCGATTTGAGGTCAGGCTACCATCAACTGAAAGTTAGAGATGAAGACGTACATAAAACTGCGTTTAGGACTCGTTATGGTCATTACGAGTTCCTAGTGATGCCTTTTGGGCACACTAATGCACCGGTTGCGTTCATGGACCTCATGAATCGCGTTTGCAAGCCGTACTTAGATAAATTCGTCATCGTTTTCATCGACGACATTCTCATTTACTCTAAGAACCAAGCTGACCATGAGAAACACCTTCGCTGTATTCTCAAACTCCTGCATCACGAGAAACTCTACGCCAAATTCTCTAAGTGTGAATTTTGGCTACGAGAAGTCCAATTTCTTGGACATGTGGTCAGTGAGCGTGGTATCCAGGTGGATCCCGCTAAAGTTGAAGCTGTTATGAATTGGCAAGAGCCAAAGACGCCTACAGAAATTCGTAGCTTCCTGGGATTGGCAGGATATTATAGGCGTTTCATTGAAAATTTTTCAAGGATTGCTGCACCCCTAACTTCTCTAACTAAGAAGAAGATTAAGTTCGTTTGGGGCCCTAAGCAGCAAGAGTCCTTTGACATTTTGAAACAGAAGTTGAGCAACGCTCCTGTGCTGACATTACCTGAAGGCACTGAAGAATTCGTAGTTTACTGCGATGCTTCACACACTGGCATGGGGTGTGTGCTCATGCAGAAAGGCAAGGTTATTGCCTATGCATCACGACAGTTAAAGGTGCATGAAAAAAATTACACCACCCATGACTTGGAATTGGGTGCCGCTGTATTCGCACTAAAACTGTGGAGGCATTACCTATATGGAATCAAGTTTGTGATTTATTCTGATCACAAGAGCCTCCAGCATCTGTTTAATCAGAAGGAATTAAACATGAGGTAACGCCGTTGGATGGAGACTTTGAACGACTATGATTGTGAAATCAAGTATCATCCTGGCAAAGCTAATGTAGTCGCTGACGCCTTGAGCAGAAAGGAAAGGGTGAAACCCATCCGAATCAATGCCAAGCGCATGGAGATAAAGAACGGTTTGATAGAAAGGGTATTAGCTGCACAGAAGGAAGTTGTGTTGGAAGCTAACTATCCTAATGAAAAGTTAGGAGTAACTGAGGAGCAGTTAACTCTTAGCAAGGACAGAATTTTAAGATTGAATGGACAAATATGGGTTCCACTTTATGGGGGACTTCGTGATGTTATCCTCCAGGAAGCCCATAGTTCCAAATACTCCGTTCATCCTGGAGCTGATAAGATGTACCAGGATCTTAGGGCAAATTATTGGTGGATAGGCTTGAAAAAGTCTGTAGCCGCCCATGTAGCAAAATGCTTGACATGTGCGCAAGTCAAAGCCGAGCATCAGAAACCGTCAGGTTTGCTACAACAGCCTGAACTTCCTACGTGGAAGTGGGAAATGGTAACTATGGATTTTATCACCAAGTTACCTAAGACAAGGAAAGGCAATGATACAATATGGGTTATAGTTGATAGACTGACTAAGTCAGCACATTTCTTACCCATCAAGGAGACTTATAGCTCCGATATGTTAGCCCAGTTGTACGTTGATAAGATTGTAGCCTTACATGGCATACCTGTGTCTATTATCTCTGACAGAGATACTAGATACACGTCACATTTTTGGAAAAGTTTCCAACAATCTTTGGGCACACGTTTGAATTTTAGTACGGCTTATCATCCTCAGACTGACGGTCAGAGTGAGCGTACTATTCAAACGCTGGAAGACATGCTACGTGCATGTGCGATCGATTTGGGTGGTAGTTAGGATAAGAATCTACCACTAATTGAGTTCTCCTACAACAATAGCTACCACACCAGCATAAAAGCTGCGCCTTTTGAGGCCTTATATGGTAGAAAGTGTAGATCGCCCGTGTGTTGGGCGGAAGTTGGAGATGTCCAGTTATCAGGACCAGAGATAGTCTTCGAAATGACGGACAAGATTGTCCAGATTCGTGACCGTCTCAAAGCTGCCCGAGATAGGCAGAAGAGCTACGCAGATCCGAAGCGTAAAGCTTTTCACTTCGAAGTAGGTGATAAAGTGTTGCTTAAAGTATCACCCTGGAAGGGAGTGATGCGGTTTGGTAAGAAAGGCAAGCTAAGCCCGAGATACATAGGACCTTTCGAGGTTATCGAACGTGTCGGGTCAGTTGCCTATAAGTTAAACTTACCGGAAGAGCTCAGTGGAATTCACAACGTGTTCCACATCTGCAATCTGAAAAAGTGTTTCGCTGACGAATCACTGGTAATACCGCATACAGATGTTCATATAGACGAGAGCTTAAAATTTGTGGAAAAACCTTTGTCGATTGAGGATCGACAGGTAAAGAAGTTTCGTAGGAAGCATGTACCTATTGTAAAGGTCAAATGGGATGCCCGTAGAGGTCCCGAGTATACGTGGGAGGTTGAATCCACTATGAAAGAAAAGTACCCTTATTTATTTCAGTAAATCTCGGGTCGAGATTTATTTTAAGGGGGTGAGGATGTAACACCTCGAAAATTCGTGTTAAATAAAATAAAGACACGTGTCGTGTAAGACGGAAAGCGTTATAAACTCGGATTATTAAACAAAGGTTTGACAGGATTTAAAAGTGTCGTCATGTTAACTTTTGCACCTCTGAACGACCTCGTTATAAATCCCAAGACTCAAATCATATTAAAAACATCTAGTATATGTTCAAGTTCAGTGAATTATAGCAATGAATGATTCATGATTTCAATTAGTGGACTCCTACGAAGAAATTCCTACGGTAACCCTTAGTTTTCGGTACTTTTATAAAGGATCCAAGCAAACATAACATAATGGTAGGGTATGTAACTGTTAAAGACCCATAATAGAGGCCCCAAACTGACAAAACTAGGTCCCAAAGTCGAATTATGAGGTTGCCCTTTCAAATGCATGAAAGAACAAAAATTTTGGCTGCTGATGAACGCTTGCGCATCGCAACAACGAGAGCCTTACGGTGCGCAAGCGGTGCCCAGTGAACAGAAAACCGGCTGCAGCCTGTTTTGCACGATTTTGACCGATCTTGTTGGTATTTCTTCACTCATGAGCGACCCCTAAAATGTTCCTAGACCCCAGGGACACTTGTGGGACAATTGTGGTCAATTGTAGACTTAGTTGTCAACAATTTATGGTGTTTTACAAACACTATATAAGGCCTCCAAGTTACAAACATTCTTGCACTCACTTCTGATCATCTCTGGAACTCCAAAGCTGATTCCAAGACTTCCTAATCAACCATTAGACCCTTGTAAGTCTGCTAATCCTTTCTTAATTAAGTTTAGCTTAGTTATTTAGCTAAAAGTCAAACCATCGTAAATACGGTTTGACTTCGAGATTAATATATATTGGCTCAGTAAAATCTCGAATTAAAAGTACCTTTAGGTAGGTATTTATGTGGGTAATAAAACCTTAAAAGGGTTCCCCCTGATTCCCACTCTAACTAGGTCAAATGTCGGGTCAAACGTATAACTAAAAAGTCAACAGAAAGTTTAAAATGCGATTTATGCATGATTAGAAATGTAGAACACATATAACCTGTTTGATCATTAATATAACTTGGTAATTAGTGTAAGGACATGTCTAAACATGTTCAACCCGGCAATTTCCTGTTTAGACCCGGTTCGGAACCGAAAGTCGCATAGTTTGACTTATACTTTGACTTTCAGTTCTGACCCGTTATGGAATGTTTTAGAAATGCCTTAGAGCTTTATTTGGACCAGGTTACATGCTAGTATAACCCTCTATGATTATACACCTCGGATCATTAGTTATCCAATTAATACGCATGATTCCGTTAATTGCTCATATGTTGACCATTATGCCCTTATTACATTAAAACGTGATTTTTGGAAATGTAAAAGAGTAGAAACCTTAATTACTGATATATAAACTTGTATGCAAAATTTGACATCAGTTTGAGGTGTAGATTGATAGTTATGCTCATAATCTCAAATTGAAAGCTTTATGTTAATAAAATGGCGTAATTAGCGTATAGCCTACTTAAACATACTTTTTGATATCAAATATTTTACCCACTGATGTAATATATTATTTTGGGATTTTTAAAGATTTTTAATTAATTTTAGGCTGAGCATAACTCATAGTTGTAGGCTTAATCCGGTACTTGTCGGTTTTGCCCTAACGGGCCATAAAATGAGTTTTACATATCTAAACGACTCCAAACCTTTTTCTACTGAACACATATGATAAATAAATTGTTTTAAGCCTTCTGGAAATATAAAAATATCAGATTTAAGTATCAAACCCGGAAATGGCCTTTAATCGCCTTTTTAAGCGTTTTTAACGCATAGTATGTACTAGAAGTATTTTAAACAAACAAGGGTTGATACCTACTGATATTTGAGGCAAATTATAATATTTTAACAGTAAGCAAAGGTTGTTAAACTCAGACTTCAGTTTTGAGCTTTTCGGCTTATGTGAAATTACCAAAATACCCCTACGGGGCATAGTTTGGTTATAATTGATAAATTTCACATATGTACTTTATCCTACTGTTATAACTCATTAATTTGAGTATGTTTACTGATTACATCAGACCTGTAACTCAGTTAAACACTTAAACCCTTTTACAACCTTTAAAATGACCAAACTACCCCTACGGGGCCTAGTTTGTGTTTAAACACGTTTCGGGCATAATGAAAGACATCTTACTGATGTCACAACATATTTGAGGCATAATAAACTTAGGAAACCTGTCTATAGCTCTCATGAATACCCGTCACGCTTATTACGCGTACGGTTCGGTTTATGTAACAAGTTTACATAAATTAGCCGAAACGGGTCAAACCTTAACGGTTTTATCTTAAAATCCAGAATGTGAGTAATAAACCCATATAAAACAAATCTCTGAACTTGTCGGGTCTAAATCACATTCTATCCGGTCTTCGCTTAATCGTGCGTACGAACCGTATCTTTGAAACTAGCCGGTCTAAGCTTAAGCTTAATTAAAGACCCGTTAGGATTCTAATAGGTTATTATAAAACCTTCGTTCCAGATTAGGAGTACCAGTAAAAGCTACGTGCACTTTGCTTATTGTGATTTATACATTGCTCAGGTAAATACTTTTAACTTATTTTCCCTATACGGGCTTGGGTTACGGTATATAGCATACCGCTTGATCGGGCATCAAATTCTCCACCGTTGAGTGGGTAGTTGAATAAATTTGATCGGCTCGTTTAAACAGTCTTGTTACTTAAAGCCTTTGGGGGATTAATGACCATGTCCCGGATATCATTGGCATCATTTTACGAAATGGCCACGACTTAAGCGCGGGGTGTAGGCGTACACCCGTCAGTGCACAAAAGAATATTGTGGTGTGTCTATTGATCTTTAACCCTGACAAGATCCGGGCTACTGAACGCACAAGGAACATGTAATTCGTTCACAAGATTATAATATTAAATAATTCTCCCAAGTTAAAATAAAAATGTTTATGCCACGTGCATCCAAATCAATTTTCAATCATTTTCTAAAATGAGTCAGTTGAATGTATTTACCAGTGTAAACTGACGTATTTTCCCAAAAAGATTAAATGCAGGTACTAAGCGAAATTGGCTGGGATTTCTCCTTAGCATCATTAAAAGTCTCGCAAGCTTAAGATGCCTGAAGTCTGTTGAACTATTGTTTCATATTTTATTTCGATCCGTTCTGTGGATAAACATCCGAACGTTGTGATACTTGATATTACAATAATTAAATTCGGTTGTATTATATCTTTTAAATTGCTTCCGCTGTGCATATTAAATATTGTGTTGTTTGACTATTATGTTGCCAACCACGTCACGATACTCCCCCACCGGGCCCACCGGTGACACGTGGAAATCGGGGTGTGACATAACTAAGTTTTTTTTGTTTGACATGTTGTCCTGCTTTAATACTAGCCGATCAAAGTCAGCCATATCACCCCAGTCCCCCGCCCCACGCCAGGCTCAATCCCCACGCCAACGGGGCAACGCCATGACCAACGTTACTCAAGTGTGGTCTAGCCAGCGTTAAATGCATTCCGCCACCCCAACACCCTCCCCACACCCTGTACTCCGACAAAAAGTTGCAATTATATTGCATTATTGAAATAAATTAGAAATATTCAAAACATGAATTACCACATATTTGCCAAAAAGACTATCATAAAAGAAACTTTTAACTTGAGAGGGCCAAAATAGACTATCACAAATGAAAGTTTTGACTTGAAAGGGCTAAAACAGACCATCACACAAGAAACTTTTGACTTGAGAAAGTTGACTTGAAAGGACCAAAATAGACTATCACAAAAAAAAAAAAAAAAAGAGTTAAATGTTTGGTTGGTCCCTGTGGTTTGCAAAAATTGTAGACTTGGTCCCAAGGGTTTACTAATTACACACTTGGTCCCGATGGTTGTAATTTTTGAACTCGGGTAGTCTTTAACACTAACCTTCGTTAAAATTTTCAGTTAAATCTTTGTGAAATCACTAAATTATCCCTAAACAATTACAAAATAAAAAAAAATAAAAAAAACAAGAGGGGCCACCCTTCATCTTCTCCTCCCCCATCTCTCTCTATAACCCACCATCACCACCACCATCTCCTCCACCTTCAACCCACCACCAACACCTGACCGACACAATTGCCGACACCACCAACACTGAACAGTCCAGATTTGACGCCTTATCTGCCGTTGGGCCCCATCTAAAAGACAATCGCACGACCGTAAATACCCAAAATCAACCAGGACACAATTGCCATCCCGATTTACAACCCGTGTTATATACCGGTGTAATATCCCAGTAGTTCCGACACTGTGGAACTCTAACTGTGTTAACCCACTGTCGGCACTCTCTTTCTCTCTATAATTTGCTTCTTAACTGTTCCTTGTGTTCTCCATCACCGGCCAGACATTTTCTCTGGCACGGTTGCTGGTTTTTGTTTCACAATGATGTTTGTTACATCGAATTTGACCCGCATTGTGTTGTGGTGGTTTGCGACGGTGGTGTTTTCGTGCTCGGAGATCTGCGGTCCGAAGGTGAAACATGTTACTAGCTCACATTGGCTTCCGGCCACTGCCACGTTGTACGACAGCATCGAAGGAGATGGCAGCGATGGTAAATAAAGTTTTACCCGTTTATGTTTTAATTAATTTCAAGGCAATTTCATATATTCTCCGGTGCGAGGTGTTGGTGGTGGGTTGAAGGTGGAGATGGTGGTGGTGGTGGGTTATAGAGAGAGAGAGAGAGGGGAGAGGAGAAGACGAAGGGTGGACCCATCTTTTTTTTAATTGTTTAGGGACAATTTACTCATTTCACAAAGACTTAACTGGAAAATTTAACAAAGGTTAGTGTTAAGGACCACCCGAGTTCAAAAATTACAACTACTGGGACCAAGAGTGTAATTAATAAACCCTTGGGATTAAGTCTGCAATTTTCACAAACACAGGGACCAACCAAACATTTAACTCCAAAAATTTTTTTGACTTGAGAGGGTAAAGATAACCACAATGTTTTTCTGCTCAAACATGCTCAGGTTCGAATCCCTTTTCTTCTGGAACTTTATTATTTTCTTTTCTTTTTCATCTTCAACTCAAACCCTAGCTCTTCTCCGACGTCGTTTACAGATCTCCGTCGACTAATTTCTCACATTGTTTCATCATTCATTCAGTATTTTAATATCAGATCTGTATCGAAATCTATCTTATAATATTATTCAATTTTACAGCCGAAATTCACCCCCAAACCACCGGTTCAGAGGAGACGAACTCTTGCCTTGCCTAAAATGTACCTTTTCTACTTCCAATTTGAGTGTTTGTAGTAGATCTGTATTTTTTTGTGATTTTCCTTTTGTAGAGTCACAGTACTGATGATGATTCTGCAATCGAGCAGGAATTACTCCACACAGTCGTTGTAAATATTTCTCTCTTTTTTTTTCTAGTGTTATGATTACAATTTTTGTGATATTTTATAATATATTGATAGATCTGTCGCTTGATTGCCTAAATTTTAATAAATTTCTTGTTTCTGACTAGAAATTTAGATGAAATATAACCATGTCTCAAAGCTGGTGTCTCTGAATACATACAGTTTAGGTGAACTGGGCGGTTTTCACGGTTTTGCTGTTCGGATTTCTGAAAAAAAAAAGTTAATTTTTAAAAGAGCAGAATTTTGTATTAAATTCTTTAAACAAATGATAAGATTGTTGATGAGTATGATATAGGTAGATAACTTTATATTTCTAAAATAAAAAATATCTGTTCAGCTTAGACAACCGGTTTCAACTTTCAAACGATAAACCGAACCGTTAACTAGCAAATCGTTTGAACTATACCGTGAACGGGACCGTACGTACTTCAAACCGGTTGACTTTCTTCGGTTTAAGCAGTTTGGTGGTTTGGGCTGTTTATGAACATGTGATAGGATTATCACTTTACTCTTTAAAAACGACCTGTAAGAACTTGAACATTCTCCAAAAGATATATGAAATTGATACATAAAGTATGATTTGCAGGGACAGAGGCAGTAGGTGTGGTGACAGCCATTGGGACAGGGGGGGTGTGATTTGAAAATTGGGGATGTTGTTTATCATCATTTTGTGAGTGCCATGGGAACCTATATATTTACACTCTTTGATCACCCATGTTGGAATAAGAATTCAACCTGAAGCCTGCCAGTTGCTTGGCTAAAGGGTCTACGTCACTCATATTACATCTAGATGATCCAACCAATATACATTTGACAACCATAAGACTAGGGGTGTTCAGTGAATTTAATTTCGAATTAGTTGAGTTAATTGAAACGAGCTATTTGAATGGTAAAAATTTTGAAGCTAAATTCAAATTAGAGTGAATTTCAAATTTTGTCCTTTATCTTTATATCCCTTTGTCAGGCGGTGTCATTTGTCTTTAAAATTGACGAGTTTTATACATTATGTTTTGAAATGTTGCACGTTATGTCCTTTAAGCCTAACTCAGTTAATTTTTTCTGTTAAATTTGATCACTCAAGGGTATTTTTGTCTTTTTATTAGTTACTTTAGAAATAACTTAATAAATAAAACTAAAACAAATTTAAAAAAACAAACACTCACATCTCCTCTTTCTCTCAATCACCACTCCCAACCAGCCGACACCACCACCACCCACCCCTTACAACCATCCACCACCACCACCCGACCAGCACAACATAGCTCACACCCTCTCCCCAATTTCAAACCCCAAAAATAAAAAACCCCCAATTTCAAATTCCTAATTCAAACCCACCTCAATTATTATCTGAATCGGAATCAAAATCAGATTTTGGACGATGTTCCAGACTTCAACTTAATTTAGGGGGTATATAGCACATATGTTTTGGCTCTTCAAAAGCTTCTAATGTCAACAACGATTCAACAGAGGGTGTAACGAGCATCATGTTCTGTCGCAAACCCCCCATCTGAGAGTTGACTATGAAGTCAAACTTTGAATTCAAATTATATACTATGCTTATCTGCACATTTGAAGTTCAGTTTTCCAAAATGAAATCTAGCCTATTTGACTAACAGAGTCTGCTGAGTGCTAACAGGGTCAACTCCTTATCATTTTTTAATAATTAATTTTTTGTACGGTTTATGTTATTTCAAAAGGGATATTATCTTCAGTCAGGGCTGCTGATTCTGTACCCATTGGATCCAGTAAAGATGACAGTAAAAGTAGTGATTCAAGCTCTGGCACCAATTCTTCAAATCTTACCCCAAGCTCCGTAACAGTTAATGTTTGACTTTTTAGTGTCAAAGAGTAATTTCTACTTGCAGTTTCCATATTAATTCTTTGACTGAGTTCGGAAATAACTGTGACCCGCAAAAGACCGCGACAACATACTAAAACTCAACAAAAAATATGAAACAATTCCATACCAGTTTTGCTTTAAGAAATTTACAGGTTTGACATCGAAAGTCAAAAGTGGTTTTCTGTCTTTTTGAACTTAAAAACTCGTGATTGCAGGATAATAGTATTAACTTTGAGCTGGAAAAACTGAGAGTTGAACTCAAGCACATTCGCTGGATGTATGCAATTGCGCAAAGCGAGACCCATGATGCATCTAGAAATGTAACTGCCATTTTTTTCTCTTGACTTTTGAAGTCACATTGAATTCAAACTATATACGTTTATATGTGCTTATCTGCAGAATTTATCATAAATTCAAGTCCTCTTTGTATTTTTCTTAGTATAATGCTCGTTTGGTTATCACAAGATTCTAAAAATGGTTTGGGATGCTTTAATTTTTGAAACTTAAATCTAGCCTATTTGACTAGAGGAATGATGTTCAGAAACTGCAAGTAGAGGAATCAACTAAACTCAAAGAGATAGAAATTAAAGAACAAGAAGCAAAATCATTATCTGAAGAAGAGAAGAAGCAACAGGAAGCTGCTAAAAGAATGCATCAGAAGAGAAGCTGCTCTAAAAAGAGAGGCAGAAGAGATGGCGTTAGAGATTCTGAATAATTAAATATGACTTTGCAACTTGAAGTATTGAGCAGAATCCGACATCCTCATCTGCTGATTCTAATCGGTGTGTGTGTGGATCATGGCTGTTTGGTTTACGAGTACATGGAAAACGGGAGTTTGGACGAGCGATTATTTCGCAAAAACGACACACCACCAATCCCGTGGTTCAACCGATTCCGTATCGTGTGGGAAGTAGCATCAGCTCTAAACTTCCTTCATAATGCGAAACCGAAATCCATCGTTCATCGTGACCTAAAACCAGCAAATATACTGCTTGATAAAAATCTCGTGAGCAAAATAGGGGACGTTGGTCTCTCAACAATCCTTCAATCAGAGTTCCTTCCACATCCACCATTTACAAAGACACGAGTCCAGCGGGAACCCTTTGTTATATTGATCCACAGTATCAACGAACAGGATTAGTATCACCAAAATCCGATGTATACACTCTTGGTATGGTGATTTTGCAGCTGCTGACCGCAAGACCAGCAATTGCAGTTACATCTTTCTTGTATTTGCTTGTTCTATTAATTCATACCAGAAAAAAAAAAAGTATATTATTTGGTTTAGTCAACTTCATAACAGTTTCACAAAATAGGGGTGGTGTAGTCCGACTTTGGATCTGATTATATTTCTTTTCCTCATCATCTTCTTATGATTCTTCACATGTGCATATTCAAGCCATTGATCCGTAACCTAAAAGGTCAAAAGATGGTCATAAACACTTGAAACTAAGAAGTAAAGCTTGATCCCATTCAATGGATCATGATTCGATACAGAGTTTGAAAGAGAAAATAATGGTGATCTTGGTAACCAAGTATGAAATAACAAAATTTATCACCCTACGAGTGAAGGACCGAAACTAATCAAAACAATAAATATAAAAATATGTTACAAGTTGAAGACAACATGATCCATACAGTACGAGAACACGCTTAAAATAGAGACTACAGAATCCATACCTTATTCTTGTAATGTTGCCACAAAAAGAAAACGAGTGAAGGCGGCAACCGGTGGTGTTTGTTCACGAACGATAGTGGCTACTCAGAAGAGCTAAATTTGCCGGCAGTTATTCAATCAAAGAAAAGCGATGGAGGTGGAGATGTTGATGGGTTTTGAATGAGATTCCAAGAATTGGAGGTTTTGAGGTAGACATTGGCGAGCCCTTTTAACCAGTTGTGGGATTAATGAGCATTGTAAATGTAATAACTAGGAACAAGCTCAATACGATTACAAACTAATGAGCATTTTAATTATCAAAAGGTGGCATTGAAGTATTTGATTATTGGGTTGTGGGTTACATAAGTTGAACAACAAACATTACTTCACTATAGGGAATTTCTTTAATTCTTTCAACTCTATTTATTTCATTTTGATTCTCCGAAACATTTTAGTTGATATCTAAATTCTTTTGAACTTTCATAACGTTTAGCACCTTTTCGCTTACCATCATTATACAGCAATAATTTAACAATAGTGAATACAATTCATTTATTTATTTATCAATTTAAGTGTATCTATTAATTCATTTAGCAACTTAATATTTATGTAGAAAGACCATTTCGCCCTTTTACTTACTTCATTAAGTTATTGTATCATACACATAAAATATTGTAATTATTTAAATTTGGTTGGTATTCTTGTGAAATGCTTTATAATATAGTATCGACTAATGTTCAAAATTAAAGAGGTTCTATTTAGGGGGTTTCTAATGACTCAAACTAGGTTGAGCTAGACCTCTAACTTAAACGGCCTAGCTCGACTCAGTTGGTTTATTCTATCATGCTGAAAAGTTGATCTTGAGCTCGACTTGTAAAATGTTCAAGCCAGCTCGAGCCAAAATCGAACTGGCTCGTTAATTATAAATTTCTTTTCTACAAATATTGATAACATAAAAAACAAAAATTAAAAATAAAAATTACACATATAATCTATACGTATTATTTTTATTTTTCCAATATTTTAAAGACCGAAAGGCATATTAAAAGTACTATATGTATATTTTTTGTTTATTTTCCTATTTTTATATATGTTATTGTTTAGTTAAACTTAAAATGTTAACACTTAACCCATCTCACATATTTTTTTAATAGATTAAAATCAAGATTAATCTATATAAAATAAAATAAATCGAGCCGGCTCACGAGCCGAGCCAGGCCTAGCTCGGGCATGCCTCGTTTACACATTGAGCCGAGCCGAGCCAATTCATTTACAACCAAGGTTTTTTTCGAGTAAGCTTCAAAATAAATAAAAGAGTAAACTGCCATTTTGGTCCCTGTGGTTTGGCCAGTTTTGCCACTTTAGTCCAAATCTCAAACTTATTACATCCAGGGCCCTGTGGTTTGCATTTTGTTGCCATTTTGGTCCAAAATCCAAATTTGACCAGATTTCCCATTAATGACCTGCTATTTTGTCTTTACCCTCAGGGGCATTTTGGTCATTTTAGAATTATTATCTCTTTATAATAACTCATTTATAATAAAACCAAAAATATCATCATCTTCAACCTCTGCTCTGCTCTTTACCCTCACCGGCAGATCTTCAACCTCATCATCATCTTCAACCTCATCTTCAACCTGCATCATCCCCACCCCCACCACCTGCATCATCCACCACCACACCACCACCCCCCACCATCGCATCGAAGCTCAAACGCTCTCTCTCTCTCTCTCTCACTAAAACAACACAGATCCACACACACTCTCTCTCTCTCTCTCTCTCAGTTCTCTCTCTCTACACCGTTCACCACCGCCATACACACACTCTCTCTCAGTTCTCTCTCTCTCTCTCTCTCTACACAGATCTCTCCTCCATCCTTCTTTCTTTGATTATGTTGATGATGACTGATGATGATGATGATGGACGATGATTTATGATGATGATGTAAGGGGGTGGTTGACGTTCAGATCTGGGTTTTATTGGGATGGATTTTGGGTGTTTGGGGAATTTGGGTGTTTGGGGATTTTGGGTTTTATATGTATACATATCTCTGTGTTTTTTTTTTTTTTTTTTGAACGGTAAACTTCTTTATACATGAGGCTGTGATGAAGATGATGTTCTTGATTTTCGTGGTGTGTGTTGTTACTTGTTCTGTTATGCTTGTTCACCATGAGGCTGTGATGAAGATGATGTTCTTGATTTTCTGTATACATATCTCTGTTATGCTTGATTTTCTTGAAGATGATATGTTCTTTCGTGGTGTGTGTTGTTACTTGTTCTGTTATGCTTGTTCACCATGAGGCTGTGATGAAGATGATGTTCTTGATTTTCTGTATACATATCTCTGTTATGCTTAATTTTCTTGAAGATGATGTTCTTGATTTTCTGGGTTTTGAAGATGTTCTTGAAGATACAGATCTGAGCCTCGTTTCTTTTTACAAATCGGTTTTTGATTTTCTTGAAGATGATGTTCTTGATTTGTTGGATTTTCTGGGTTTTGATGATGATGTTTGATGATGTTCTTGAAGATACAGATCTGAGCCTCGTTTTTTCTTGAAGATGTTCTTGATTTTCTGGGTTTTGATGATGAACTTTGAAGATGTTCTTGATTTTCTGGGTTTTGTTGTTGTTGAAGAAGATGTTCTTGATTTTCTGGGTTTTGTTGTTGTTGTTGTTGAATTGCTTTAAATAAAACATAAATGACCAAAATACCCCTGCACTAAAGGACAAAATAGGCAACTCTCAACAGTCAAAAAGGGGGTTTTTTGGATTTTGGACTAAAATGGCAACAAAATGCAAACCACAGGGCCCTGGATGTAATAAGTTTGAGATTTGGACTAAAGTGGCAAAACTGGCCAAACCACAGGGACCAAAATGGCAGTTTACTCTAAATAAAATTTATGAAATTAAAAAGTACAACCAAATTATAATCAATAATCTCCAAACCAAACGACCAATGTAAAAGAATGACGATGAAAACAAATAGCTTCATGGTTTTATAATAACACATGTAGTAGTTATCTCTACTATAATAAAGCAAAGTTGGGAAAGCTGATGTGTCAAAATTCTAGCATTCCATGTCCTATGTGTCAATCTCACAAGCCCCCCATTTAATTTCATCCTATGTGTAATTTTCTGAGATTTTTTATTTTTTTAATAAAGCTATTATTCTAGTCCACTCATATTAGATTAGATGTTGGAGAGAGAATGAAATTGCCCTGAATGTTCAATTAGACTGTCCATGGTTAAAAAGAAAAAGTCAGCCATACACCAAATAAAACATCCCTGAGCATTCAAAATTTGAATCACACCTCCCCCTTCCCCAGACACACCTCGCTGGGTGATTTCAATCTACACAAAAGGTACTCATTGTATTTTGGATTCATCAACAAACTTTGGTACATATGATTTTCCTCACCCTTCTTCATTTTAGGTTACAAAAGATTCCAGGATAACTTTTGGTGAAAATCCATTTGGGGGTTTTTTGAACAGCATTGGGGTCTGGCAACCTCTTTTTCTTAAATCTATAATTTTGAACAAAGAGGTTGGCGAGTCCTCGTGGAATTTAACCTAAGTCAGCCAAATTAGGGATTATTGGGTGAACTATATCATTATGAGTTTTGGGTAGGAAGAAAATGGTTTGGGATGACTTATTGAAGTCCTATTAACTAAAAATAAAGACTGAGATAGAGGTTGAATTATTAAAAGATTAAGTAATTCAAGTATATTTCATAAGAAAATAAAGACTGAGATAATGTGTACTTTGACTTTATGAAGTCAAATGATGAAGGAAGAAAGATTACAAATATGAAGTTCAACAGATCCAGGTAAGCACCCTATCTCTTACAAATAAGAACGTATTCATACATTAATAATACCAGATAAGCACCCTATCTCTTACAAATTAGAACGTATTCATACATTAATAATATAGACTAGGTAGCATAGCTGGAAGGATAGTCTGTATCACAAAGGATATATATTGTCTTTTTGAGTTGAACATAAAAGGGTGGTATATATATATATATATATATATATATATATATATATATATATATATATTATTGTTACTTTATTTCCTTATGAAATAAAAGTGTATATAATTGTAAAGATTATAAAAATATTGGTCATTTTGATAGTTAGTTTTGACTTGACACAATGCAGGTGTTTTGGACATTCATTTGGATTCTAGAAATGGCTTATGTTGCTGCTGGTTTAATGGGAGCAACTTCATCCATCACTTGGAGTAAATTATTTAAGGCTGAAAAAATAAAGAATGTCTGGTGGAAGACCGAGTGGGTTTGGGCGACTCGGGGCCGATGTATTCATGGGATTGGGATCGGGCTGTCCTTGATGCTTCTGAATATCATCAACTGCAGCAAATGAAGGACTTAATTGAGTCTCTAGCTGTGAATATCGGGATAGACAAGTGGTCTTGAAAATATGATGTGAATGGCAGCTTCACTGTGGCGGGAATCAAGAAGATATTGAGTTCGGTTAACCGTGACAGCCCCGTTAGAGCTTTCGAGTAGAATAATTGGGTTCCGAAAAAGGTCTCTATTGTGGCGTGGAGGGCTGAAATGGAACGGCTTCCAACTAAGTGTGCGCTTGTGGCTCGTAATGTTCCGGTACAAGGTCAAGACTGTGTGTTTTGCGGGGAGTATGCTGAGACAAGCGAGCATATTTTTGTTGCTTATTTCGCACAATCAATATGATTGAACATCGCGGAGTGGTGTCACATTCAGCCTGTCATAGCATTCGGGATCAATGACCTCCTTAGTCTGCATGAGGTTAGCGCCGGTTCCTCGAAGAAGAGAAAGGCGGTCCATGCCATCGTGTTGGTGGCTCTTTGGTGTATATGGAAATTGAGGAATGAGATAGTTTTCAGACAAGGTGTCCCGAATTATACAAAGACTTTGGATGAGATAAAATCGATGGCGTATCTTTGGATTAAGAATAGATCAAAGATGGGAACGTTAACATGGGAGGATTGGGGAAGATTTAGTTTTGCAGGTTTTTGATTCATAATTATGTAATGTCTTGGTGAACTTTTGTTTGTAAATTTTGGTGATAGCATCTTGCTACAAATAATAAAAGCTTTTTGTCGGCCGTTCAAAAAAAAAATCACTTGGAGTAAATATGCAACGGTAAGTTATAAATATGCATGGTTAAGGTGTAACACACAGTTGTATAGCAAATATTTCCTGAACAATAAATAGTGTATTTTATAACACAAAGGGTATTGAAGGGGTATGGTCCCAGATCTCCCTTCAGCATGACCGCGAATGACCATTACCCTCATCAAAAACCTCCAACAGCAATAAACTCACATGTGTCCGCGTGGGCACACGCGAACACAGCGTTCCAATCTGTCCAGTGATGAGAAGACTTACCTTAAGGACGGAAACTAATGTTACGCATAGCGATGCGGCCCCGCACCGCATCCTATGAACATTTTCGTCACGACAAAGGATCTGGACAACAGTAACAGTCACTCAGCAGGCAATGCGGCGTAACACCGCATCCCGCGTAAATCATGGATGGAACAACCAACGCGGGAACAACATCAATAACCGCGAGCAGCGATGCGGCTCGGCACCGCATGCTGCCTACAAGGCAAGTGGGTCTGACACCACAGTGCAAGTGGCACTGGGAACAGTCGCCTACCGGCCCACGTGTATACAACAGTCTGACACCATAGCAGGACGTGGCATCACCACAGTAACCGACAGGTCTGACACACCTGCAAATAGCTGTGCGATGTCAGGCTAGCTACTCAGCTACCCTCCTCCACTCCTCGGCTATAAATACTGACCCCAAACCAGGTTTGAGGTATCACTTATCAACTCTCTCAATACTACTACTATCACACTTTACTTCCCAAGCAAACTACTGATTCTCACGCCGGAGAGTGGTAACAAGGAGCACCCCCCACCTCATCCTCCTTGTTGCGAGTCACGGTTTGTTTCCTTGTGCAGGAAACCCACCACAAGACGATCCAGCCGGCGATCCTCGGAAAGAAGGGATTAACCCTCTTGACGAGACCAGTGAGTTAACCTACCTGGTTAACCATTGTTTCATCATTGGCGCCCACCGCTACTCTTAGCACTTTTTTCCGACCATCCCTTTCTCTCCAAAGATCATGTCTGATCATCAAAACAACACTACCGGGGATAACCTAAACCCCGCAAACCAAGGGCCTGCGGGAACCATTCCCCTAGCCCCAAATGCTGAACACATCGGCACATCAACGCAAGGGGGCCCATCCCTTACGTTTGGACACGATTTATCACAGTACGCTCCGGTGATACCTACAGGCATGTACCTTCATGCCTGGTACGACCAACAAGCAGCCATGCTGGCTGCAACATACAACAGAGCTTGCGCAGAAGCGCAAGTATCTTCGAGGCCTACCCCAGCACCGCACACCCCTGCGGCCGTACTTTACAGTACGACGGCAGAGCCCCAACAAATCCGGCCTCCAGGAGCAGGCACGAAGATCGCGGTTCCTCTTACTGGGACGTCCGCACACTTGATGAGGATGACTCCTCGTATGGCTCCCGCCACAGGAGCCATATACAGAGCCGCCAAGGCCCACATGGCGAAACCAGGCGACAGTCTACAGCCCACCACGGCCTAGGCATTCATAGCCGACTGGGACCCCAGTCCCACCGTGAAGGGCAAGGCCATACCGATCCGGACGATGGCACATACCGTGCGGAATCCCATGCGACCAGCAGCAGACCGGGAGGACGCAACTACGTTCCTCCCACTCACCCCCGCACTACGTACCTCCGAGCTGCAAAGCATCACCACGAACAACCCTACAGGCCGAAATCTGCGGCCGAAAACTCCAAGTTCGTCCCAGAAATCGCCCACACCGATGTCACCACCACAAAATTCCCATTAAACATTGGGAAATACAACGGTTCGACCGACCCAGATGATCACAACAACATCTTCGTCGGCGCCGGGTGCAACGGTAGGTGGGATGAACCCACCTGGTGCCATTTTTTTCCCACAGACCCTAACAGGTCTAGCCAGGGCATGGTTCGATTCTCTACCACCAGGGTCACTGACCTCATTCGAGGACTTACAAGAAAAGTTCCTCGCGCACTTCAGCCAACAACGACGCCATGAACGTGATTCCATGGACGTCATGAACATCTGGCGCAGGGATAACGAATCGCTTGAAGCATTCGTTGTCCGTTACAATAAAGAATGCCTAGAGATAGGCGATGTTGCCGACCAAATGGCGCGTAACCATTTCATTGTTGCCGTTAAAGACGAGCAAATGGTTATGAATATCTCTGGCAAAGATGGTTTGCCTAAGAAGTGGGAAGATGTCATGGCTGCGGTCAAGACATACGCCCAGACTCAGCGGTCCCTATGACCGCACATGTCAAAGGCACAACCCCAGGCAGAAGGCCAGTCTTCCCGCCAAGAGCCCAAGTGCAGCAATAAGCGCAACCGGCACACATGGAATCCTGGCAGCGATTCCAGACCATATGTCCCATGAAGCAACCAGCCCGACGCAAGGGCTACAATTAACGCTCAGCGTGAAAACCGGGCGTCAAAAAAGGAATCTCGGGACCGCAGCTGGACTGATATTAACCAGTCGCCAAGCGACATCCTTCTCACGGACGCACAATTCCTGCGACCGGCCCAACCGATGAAGTCCAAAAAGAACCAGGATCTCGCACTCTACTGCGAGTATCACAAGGACAATGGCCACACAACAAACAGCTGCATCAGTCTCCGACTGGAGATTGAGCGAGCCCTAAAAGAGGGGAAACTGCAACATCTGTTGACAGGCGCACAAAAAGCTACCAAGCGCATCACTCCCCACAACGAGGGTACCACCACGGGTAAGAGGACCATGTACGTGGCCTCTACCCACATGATCAATGGAGAAAGAGGAAGGCCGCGCAAGGCGGCAAGAAGACCGGACAATGACTGGAAAGACGAGCAAGTCGTCTTTCCAAAAGTCCAAGGCGGCCCGCGCGATAGACGCGCCGTGGTTATCACAGGCCACCTGGCTCACTACTGCACCGAGCGATTGTTCATCGACCCGAGCAGTACATCCGATATTATATACGAGCAATGCTTCAACCAGTTCGATCAAGAAGACAAAGATCGACTGCAGCCAGCGGACTACCCATTGGCCGGGTTTGCAGGGGAAACCGTATTCCCCCCGGGCCAGATTACCTTTCCTGTGCGCGTCACCAACGGGAAGCACACAAGAATGGAGTAGGTAAACTTCATGGTTTTACCGCCCACCTCCAAGTACGACGTACTTCTCGGGAGAGAGTCCCAGGGCGACTTCAACATGATCACATCCGTCCCTCACTCTGCCATTGGTTTCCCAACCGAGACGGGGGTCGCAGTAATATACGCCAGAAGAGAAGTTATGTCTACGGACGACCTGCGTCCAGCCAAGGTAGCAAGGCCCACCCCCAACACGCAACCAGAGAAATGGGTGCTTAACGCAAGACACCCAGAGCAAACGGTCACGTTGGGCCATGCCTTGACACCTACCATCAGAGCGCGCCTGAAGCAACTTCTCTTCAGGAACCAAGATATTTTTGCCTGGACACCCGCAGACATGACAGGGGTGCCACGCGAAATCGCGCAACATTTCTTGAATACCATGCCAGGTATCAAGCCGGTGATCCAAGGCCAACGCCACCTTGGATCAGCAAAAAACGCGACGATGGAAGAGCATGTACAGGAACTGCTCTCCGCAGGCATCCTGCGGGAAGTCAAATACCAGACTTGGCTGTCCAACCCAGTCATGGTAGAAAAACCAAGCGGGGGCTGGCGCATGTGTGTCGATTACAAAGACCTCAATAAGGCCTGCCCCAAGGATTGTTACGCACTTCCGGAGATCGACGAGAAGGTCGATAACCTCGCACCATTTCGATGGAAGTGCTTCCTCGATTGTTACAAAGGCTACCACCAGGTACAGATGGCAATTGAAGATGAAGACAAAAAGGCATTCCGCACTCCTACCAGGAACTACTGCTACACCAAAATGCCGTTCGGGTTACGCAACGCTGGCGCAACCTATCAAAAGTTGATGAACGACACTTTTCGCGGTCAAATCAGCAAAAGTGTCGAAATCTATATGGACGACCTGGTCGTCATGAGCATGGAGGAAGACACCATGCTCAACGATATCGAAAGAACATTCCAAACTCTGCGAAGCGTCAACATGAAGCTTAATCCAGGGAAATGCTCGTTTGGAATGGAAGAAGGCAAATTCCTCGGATTCATCGTAACCAAAGATGGATTCAAGGTAAACCCGGAAAAAGTTCAGGCGATCGAACGCATGCCATCGCCCTCAACGATGAAAGAAATGCAACGACTAGCCGGCAGGCTAGCCGCACTAAATAGATTCTTAGCCAACCACGCAGCTAAGTCATACCCTTTCATCAAGACCCTGTGGAGCTGCCTAAAAAAGGAACAATTCCAATGGACCGCAGAGGCCGAAAAAGCTTTCCGGGAGATGAAAGAGTGTTTGATCCAGCTCCCAACTTTAACCGCACCACGAAAAGATGAGCCACTTATTCTATACCTGTCTGCCGCGGACAACGCGGTAGGCGCGGTACTCATAGTGGAGCGGGAAGGAGTCCAAACACCCATCTACTACATCAGCAAAATGCTCAACGACCCAGAGACAAGGTACTCCATCATGGAGAAATTGGTACTGGCACTAGTATACGCGTCGAGACGTTTACGACGTTACTTCGCAAACCACGTCATAACAGTGTTAACTAACTACAGGATCGGCCAGATCCTATCCAAACCCGACATCTCTGGTAGGTTAGCAAAATGGGCAATTGAGCTGGGCGCACTTTCACTGAACTATAAGCCGCGCCCTGCAATCAAAGGCCAAGTCTTGGCTGATTTCGTTGCTAAAGTACCAGCAAACCGCATTCAAGAATGCGAAGAAGAACAAAACCCTGCATCACCACCATCCTCCGCAGAAACCTGGGCACTATATACAGATGGTGCATCCAACGAAGATGGTGCTGACGCAGGTTTACGACTTGTCAGCCCCGATGGCCAAGAGCTAACTTACGCAATCCGCCTCGATTTCAAAAGCACGAATAACGAAGAGGAGTATGAGGCTCTACTGGCAGGGCTGCGGTTGGCAGTCAAACTCAACGTCAAACATTTGGAAGCACATGTCGACTCACTACTGGTTGCAGGGCAGATACGCGGTGACTATGCCGCAAAAGGGGATATCATGATCCTCTACCTCGAACAAGCCTTGCAACTGAAATCAAGGTTCACCTCCTTCAATATTCGCCATATCAACAAGAGTGATAACAAACCTGCGGATGCACTATCAAAACTTGCATCTACCAGCTTCCAACACCTGGCAAAAGAGGTACGCATCGAGATTTTGCAAAATCCTTCAGTACCCCTGCGCCAGGTCAATGTCATCCAGTACGGTACAACATCCTGGATGACACCAATAATTGCATACTTACAATCAGGTGTTACTCCCGAAAGCAAGGCAGAAGCACGCAAGCTACAATACAAAGCGTGTCATTACCAAATGGGAGACGGTATTTTATACCGTAAATCATACCTAGGGCCACTCCTACGATGCGTCAACCCCCAAGATGCCATATACCTTATCAAAGAAATTCACGAGGGAATATGTGGCATAAACGCAGGCCCACGCATGGTCGTGGCCAAAATCATGAACGTCGGGTACTATTTGGCCCGGCATGCACCTGGACGCAGTCAAAGTCTTACGCAAATGTTTCAATTGTCAGCGACATGCTCCCAAGACCTTGCATCCCAAGAACAACCTGATCCCCGTCACCACCGCATGGCCATTCCAGAAATGGGCAATCGATGTGGTGGGACCATTTCCAGACGCACCCGGTGCAGTGAAGTTTATCATAGTGGCTGTTGATTACTTTACAAAATGGGTAGAGGCAAAGCCACTTGCATCAACCACCGCTATGATAACAAGGAAATTCGTGTGGGAACATATCATCTGCCGTTTCGGTCTACCAATGTGCATCGTTACCGATAACGGTACCAACTTCGCCGCTGATGACTTTCAAAAATGGCTAAAAGAGCTAAACATTGAACACATATTCTCCTCAGTGGCGCATCCGCAAGGGAACGGCCAAGTCGAGAGTATCAATAAAAGCTTAGTGGAAGGCATCAAAGCACGGTTGGGAACAGCCAGACGCGGCTAGGTTGATGAACTCCCAAGTATTTTATGGGCTCACAGGACAAGCCCAAAAACAAGCAACGGTGAGACACCCTTCAGCCTGGTCTATGGCACTGAAGCGATGATCCCCGCGGAAGTAGGCCTCCCCTCACCTAGAATGTTGGCTATCAACAAGATAGACAACAATGAGGGACGCAGGGTTGATTTGGACCTCTTGGAAGAAAGGCGCGAAAACGCTGCCATCAACGAGGCCAAATACAAAACCAAACTTGAAAAGTACTACAATGCACGCGTTCACATTTGTACTTTCAAACCGGGAGACTACGTCCTTCGCGACAATGAAGCATCTAACGCGGAACGCCCAGGGAAACTTGCCCCCAAGTGGGAAGGACCCTACCTCATCCAAGAGGTCCTGGGCAAAGGCGCGTATAAACTTCAAACACTAGAAGGCGAAACTATCGCACGCACATGGAATGCACAACAGCTTCGACGCTGTTATATGTAAGCCATGTTTTTTACATTCACCATGTAACCTATCAGGCCACGGGCCATTTGCAAATAAATAAATAGACGATTCAATGCAATATTGTTTATTTATTTCTATTACAAATACGTGTTCCACTCTGAGGTATACACAAAAACAGATTAGCAAAATCTTCATTTGTGATACCCACACAGAGTGGTAACCACACGCAACTATTATAATAGGCCAGCAACGGCAACACTGTTTGTCCGACCATAGACAATTCTTCATACTTTCATATCACCTAGATATGCAAAAGGCAATTACAGATTTAGTGTCACAGTAACATTAAACTCTTACAAATTCAAACATGCAAGTAGTAAAAACACTTGTACAAATTGAACAGAACAATTCTTTATATTCAAAAAATTCCTACACTTGCGCGGTGCACAGGGAATTTACATAAAGTTTTTTAACATTTACATGAGGAAACAAAAAAGGCACGCAGGCCAGCCTAATCTTTCTTTGTGCCGCTGGAACCCTCACCATCCTTGCCCACCACAGTAGGTTTTTCCTCATCTTCTTCATCAGCGTATAACACTCGCAAGCGGTCCACATAGTCCTCCGCTTTTAGACACTTTTCAAGATCCTCAAGACCGGAAAGGGTTGTGTCGTTATACGCCGCAACCGCAGCATCAAGAAGCGCTTCAGTATCCACACCGTGGAACCCGGATCGCTCATCCGTATATCCGCCCTGGGCTACAACATTCAGATGGCCAATACAGCGATTATAGCCAGCTTTAAAACCAGCATCCCGGGCGCGCTCCTTAATCTCATTAACACCTAATACATTCTCAGGTGCGTCAAGGATGGCAGTAACAATCTGCGGAACAAGAATACAGGTTATCAAAGGCAAACCTATAACAAAAATAACAAAGGCAACGGATGCTTACATGCCCAATCCCGCGCATACGCATCCATTCACGGTCGGCCTTGAGCAGCTCAAGTGACGAAGCAAGGCTATCTCTAGCTTCCTCAGCCTCTCTTGCCCGCGCTTCAACCTCATCAACACGGGCAGAGACCTCCTCAATAGTGGCCCCCCAGGTCCGCACTTCAGCCTGTTAACAAAACAAAAACAAGTATACAAAAATAATCAACATACTTGTGAGATGTACAAATTCAAAAGCAAGAAACTTATACCTGGAGGCCCAAGATAGTTTTGGTTAAATTGGTGCGGTCAACATTCGCCCCTTCAAGAGCCTTTGCAGTGCGGGCCTCCGCCTCCTTGGCCTCTTCAAGAGCCTTGGCGAGGCGAGCTTCCGCCTCTTTGGCCTCTTGGGCAGCCGCAACAGCTGTTGCTTTCTCTTTAACCAGTGCAGCATTTGCTGCCTTAGCATTGACAAGCTCCTGGCGAACACGAAAGAGAGTTTCATTCTGTTTGGCCCAAGAGTCTTTCCAAGCCTTGCGCTCATTAAAAAGTGTCTCGCGCTCATTAGAAAGAGATTCTTTCCAACTCTGGCGCTCAGTGGAAAGCAGTTTTGCAAGGGTACGAACCTGTTTAAGCTCAGCAGTTGCAGCCCACTCTTCAGTCTGCTTACGCTTTTCAAACGCAGCCCTATCCCTTTCAAGCTGCTCGGCACCCTCACGTGTAGCCTTCACCAACTCCTCAGCCTCGGCACGCAAGCGCACATTCTCCTCCTCCCTGCGCCCCAACACCTTATAGTTTTCCATAATGGCATTGGCCATTACGGAACTCCCAACAAGCATGGAGGAGAGCTGGTTAATCTGGGCTTCAGTTGGTAAGGCACGGGCCAGGTTGACTTCAAATGGGGTGCCCAGACCACCCAAAATCTCCCTACACGCGGAGGGGTCAGCAGAAATATCATCCCCTTGCATCACAGACCATGGAGGGCGGTGATAGGTCATGGCCCGGTCTTCAGTATAAGTGCGATAATAAAACTCCAATTCAGTCTCTTCAGGCTGAATAGGAGTCTCTTTAAAACCCGCATCCCCTGAAGCAGAACCAGAAGCCTTCTCAGTAGCGGGGGATTTCTTGCTTTCAGTATAAGCAAATTTCAGGTTCAGGTCATCAGCATCCTCTGGGGTAATGACATTGTCATGAGAATCCACCGTGTCATGGATCTGGGCCGCAGGCCCCTTCCCAGTATCCTCCTCCCGCATAGAGGGCTCAGGCGTAACAACCTTATGAACCCCCACATCCGCAGCAGTGTCATGCGGGGGAGGAGGAGGAGCATCAAAGATGGAGAACCCTTCATCTTGGGGTTCTGCAATCAAAGCAGAAATATGTTAAACTACAAGTACAAACACAAAATACTTGTCCAAGTTACGCATTACGTACCAGGAACAACCACAGGTTTCTTTTGTCCCACAAAAGCCCCGCGTCTGGTCTGAATCTTCGGCTTCTTTTTCTCACCAGCATCAACAGCTTTCCCTGCTTTCCTCTTCTTCTCATCAGCAGCCTTAGAACTCGCAGTGGTTCCACCTGTGGCCGCACCAGCACCTGGAACACCCAAGCCCTCAAGGGTGTCAGATACTACCACGTAATCGGTATATCTGCGGAAATGAGATCGAGAGATACCTGCTGCATGCAGTACCAAAGGCGGAACAACAGGAGCTTCAGTTTTCTTCTTGCCACGACCCCACACAGGTTTATCTACTTGTTTCTTCTCTGCATGCTTTTTGGGAGCACCCTTTGACTCAAACTTACCAAGGGCCCCAAGAGTACCTGCATGTAGAATATCAGCAACCTGAAAATTATAAGGCAAGAAAAGCAGGCTATAAATTATACCTTTGCCCTGCGGCAGGGGTCCATTCCTTGCCTCGCGTGTAGGAACGCGGAAGTTATGAAGAATGGTCAAATTAAAACCTGCACCTTCAGCAGTCTTGACAATATCAACCTTGCCAGTAAAGGTTGGATCAAATATCTTCCACAGCACAGCAACAACTTCTGATAATACACGTTCAAATTAATACGAAACAAGGGAATAATGAAACCGCACAAGAGTAACAACACTTACCACCAGTTTTCTCCCGCACAACAGGCTTTGCATGCTTATCGGCCCTAGTCAATAACATCCGCAGCATCCACAACTCAGTGTTCTTCAACAGCCAATGCTCAATAGTCCTCAACCGCGGGAACCACTCCGCATTCTCTGCATTAGGAATGGCAACATCCTCCGCAGCGATAGGCTCATTAACATTCCGCAAGGTCATGTTGAGAACAACCGCGGCAGCTTTAACATAGAAGAACTTGCTCTTCCACTTGGTAATACCCTTGGGAGGGGTCATCAACTTGGTACTTCCGTACTGTTCTCGGAAATAGAAGAACCCAGTGTTCACCGTCAACTGATAAAACCCCGGAAATTATCAACGGTAACCGGTAAACCAAGGGCACGAAAAGTTGATTCAAAGTGTCTAATACGAATAAACCCAAAAGGACCCATTGGGAGATATGAACCTTGTAATACTCTAGTACCTCAGCAACAAAAATGGTCAAGGGTAAACGAAGGTGTAACACCCTAAATATTTTGACTGAAATTAACTAATAATTGCATGAACTTTATATAAATCAGAGTTTACAAAAAGATTTCATGTCTAAAACATACACACTTGAGATAGTACCAAAAACATCCCAAGATAATCCATAACAAGTTTAAAAGTTAACCCTTGCTAGTAAGCTACCCACTAGTTTAAGTGATTTAAAACATGATTAACAAAAGTGTTTACAACATGATTATGTCTAGACAAGATTAAGATTATCGCGGAAGCTTCAAAATGCGTGTTCGGTTCTTGACATTGTACTTGATCACCATCCGGGAGGGCTTCATACATACCTAGGGTCAAACACTAAAATATTAGTTTTGACATTAATACATTACGTATAAACGAATTTTAACGACGCAAAACAACAAACAAAATATAAATTTCCTGGGTTCCACCGCAACTTACGGTGCCACCGTAAGTTACGGTGAACCTGGAATATCCCTGGTTCTACCGTAAAGCAGGGAATTCATACCGTACAATTTTGATGTCCACCGTAACTTACGGTGGGACCGTAAGTTACGGTGGGTTCTGCATCCTTACCCCTTAATTATTTTTCAACTTTAAAAGTTCATAACTTTTTACTCGTTTGTCCGATTTAGTCGATTCTTTTACCTACGAGTCTGTAATAAGATTTCGGATCCAACCATATAAATTACATATCACGGAACCCGAGATATCAACATTTGGCTCACAATTTCGTTATTTCACAGATTTCAACCCAATAACAAAATACATGATTCCATATTTCCATCCTAATGACGCATTAGACATAGTTACCCAACTTCCCGGGTTTATGACCTTGGAGTATACGATACATACCATGGCTTCGCGTTTTCTCCGAACTAAACACTTGTTTTTCTCGGGATTCAAGCATCCCGTTTCAAACGACACCTTCTATTAACTTCTATTGTTTGACCCGATATACCGGGTTCGTAGACTTAAAATTTCATAACCAATTTATTGGGTATTACCATCTATCACCTAGCAAGATATGAGACCTTTAAGTCTCTACTCATGTGATACGTTTTCAAGCAACATTTTGATCCGTTTGGCTATCTAGTGATGACCATCACCTTTTTAACATACCAAACCAATTTCTAATGTTTATTTTGACCTGTTTGATGATCTAGTGAACTTCGCCACTTTAACGATACATCAACGCATCAATTACAATCCGACATCGTTTGTACACTAAAACCAAACATTATTACATAATACAACGAGACTAAAGTCACGTACTTTTAAAGCACACCTTTTCCGCGGGTATCACTTCCGGCGTGTCCACTTGACGTTCCGGATTCCTTGCCTAAAGAGTTCAATTCATAATAAGATTAGAACTCTTTCATAAGCTTTAACGCATTAATTCATAACATATACAAATCTGCGTTTTTAACAATCTTTAACATTTTAACCCTCATTTAGGCGTTTTATCAAACACCTTGCAGGTCAGATTTCTACATTATCTAAACCAAGTTCATAACTTGAATTTATTACCCAAATCAACTTCAATTAAACAATATACACATATTTTAACATCACAATTTCAGAGATTAGTTCACAAATTTCAGTTTACTCTAGAACAAGAGTCTTAATCCTAGTGTTTATCTGTTTCTACTAACTTCCTAATCACCCACTATAGTGATTTTGATCCTTACAACTAACATGCAGGATTTTGACAAGAATTCATCTAGGGTTTGTCCCTAGACTTCACATTACTTCTAATTTCGTGTTTTACAACACATAATCAAGCTCAATCTTTGATTTCAATTACATGCAAGAATTTGAGTTGTATCAAAACAACCTAATTTGACATACCTTATGACCTCCTTGACGAGGAGATCACGATTCTATGTTCAGATTTTGATTACAACATGATTTGAGCCTTCAATTGAGAGTTTTAGTAGATGTTAGGGTTTTGGAGGTGTGGGTGTCGCCCCTTCCTGTTGTTGATCGACCAGAACCTCAGTGTGAGGTGTTTGGTTTGTTTTATTAAACAAAATAATAACAATAGTTTCAAGATTATCAACATTGATCCCTCCACTTTGTTTAATATTTAGTTTTGGTTAATCTAACCTTATTTCTAGTTATTCATAGACTCATAGTTAACTAGGTTATAATTTCTTAGTTAGATAAATTCTTGTTTATTTAAACTTTATAATTTTAAATATAAAGTTTTGTATTTTTGGGATGTTACAAGTCCACCCCCCTTAAGAAGGGTTTCGTCCCCGAAACCGTAGTACGTACCAAATAGTTTAGGGTAGAGTCGTTGCATCTCTTCTTCAGATTCCCACGTGGTATCCGCACCCTTCCTGTGCTCCCACTTAACCTTCTCTAGGTTAATTACTTTATTCCTTAGACTCTTCTCTTTTTGATCTAAGATTGCAATTGGTCTCACTGCATAGTTGAGGCTGTTATCCACCTCAATGTCATCATAGCGGATACGAGTACTTTCTTCTGCTAAGCATTTTCGGAGATGTGACACATGGAATTTGTTATGAATTCCACTCAACTCCTCGGGAAGTTCAAGGCGATACGCTACCTTACCAACCCGTTCAGTGATCCTGAATGGGCCAATGAACCTCGGACTCAACTTTCCTCTTTTTCTGAACCGTATGATTCCTTTCCACGGGGATACCTTCAGCATTACCTTATCGCCCACTTGAAACTCAATAGGCCTATTCCGCTTATCCGCATACGACTTCTGTCTATCCTGAGCTGCTTTTAAGTGAGCTCGGACCATATCGATTTTCTCATTCGTAGTTCGGATTATATCCGTATGTGCTAATCCTCGTGGTCCCACTTCTCCCCAACACACCGGGGTTCGACACTTTCTACCATATAACATCTCATACGGGGCCATTTTAATGCTCGATTGATAGCTATTGTTATATAATAAAATTCCACCAAGGGTAGATGGACATCCCAACTACCCCCGAAGTCGATGATGCAAGCCCGCAACATATCTTCCAACGTTTGTATCGTTCTCTCACTTTGCCCATCTGTTTGCGGATGATAGGCAATGCTAATGAACAGTTTAGTTCCCATTTGCTCTTGGAATTCGCGCCAGAATTTAGAGGTAAACCGAGTATCTCTGTCTGACACAATGGATATCGACACTCCGTGACGTGCTATAATTTCGTTGGTGTACACTTCCGACATCTTCTCGGATGTATAAGTCTCACGAATCGGAATGAAGTGTGCACTTTTTGTCAATCTATCCACGACTACCCATATAGCATCAAATCCGCGATTGGTTTTGGGCAATTTGGTTAACAAATCCATCGTGATTTGTTCCCATTTCCAAACTGGGATATCCAACGGTTGCAACATACCGTATGGCTTTTGGTGCTCTGCTTTTACTTGTAAACAAGTCAAACACTTCTGTACATATTTCACAATATCCCTTTTCATTCCGGGCCACCAATAGTTTTGTTTTAAGTCATTATACATTTTGGTCGCCCCCGGATGAATTGAATAATGGGATTTATGAGCCTCGTCAAGAAGACGCACCTTGGCCCCATACGTATTTGGAACCCAAATTCTCCCAAATCGAGTCTTCAATCCTTGATTACCATCCTCCAGGTCTTTTAGTTGCCCAACTATCCTTTCCTTCTTCACATTTTCTTCCTTGATTGCTTCAATTTGAGATTTTCGGATTTGTTCAAGCAAACCCGATGTCACGATTAATTGCATCGATCGTACTCGAATAGGCGTATAATCCGTGTTTCGGCTCAACGCGTCTGCCACTACGTTAGCCTTCCCGGGGTGGTAACGTATTTCACAATCAAAGTCTTTGACAGTTTCTAACCACCGCCTCTGCCTCATATTTAATTCCTTCTGATCGAAGAAATACTTTAAGCTTTTGTGGTCGGTAAAGATAGTGCACTTCACCCCATACAAGTAATGCCTCCATATCTTCAAGGCAAACACCACTGCTGCCAACTCGAGGTCATGGGTAGGATATCTCCTCTCATGAGTCTTTAGCTGTCTCGAGGCATAGGCTATAACCTTGCCCCGCTGCATCAAAACGCAGCCAAGTCCCGAATGTGATGCATCCGAGTAAACTACCATATCCTCCGTTCCGTCCGGTAATGTCAACACCGGCGCATGGGTCAATTTTTCCTTGAGCGTTTGAAACGCCCTTTCTTGATCCTCGGTCCAAATAAACTTTTCATCCTTACGGGTTAGTTTAGTCAACGGCGTAGCAATTTTGGAGAAATCTTGTATGAATCTCCGATAATAACCCGCAAGCCCCAAGAAGCTTCTAATTTCCGAAGGATTCTTCGGTGGAGTCCATCTTGACACAGCTTCTATTTTTGAAGGATCTACTAGCACTCCGTTTGCACTAATTATATGCCCAAGAAATTGCACCTCTCGTAACCAGAAGGCACATTTTGAGAATTTCGCATACAATTTCTCTTTCCTGAGCGTCTCCAACACTTCACGCAAATGATTTGCATGTTCTGCGTCATTCTTGGAGTATATCAAAATATCATCGATAAACACTATCACTGACTTGTCTAACATAGGTTTGCAAACCCGGTTCATAAGATCCATGAAAGCCGCGGGTGCATTAGTTAACCCAAAGGACATCACGAGAAACTCGTAATGTCCGTACCGTGTACGAAAAGCCGTTTTCGGTACATCCTCCTCTTTGACTTTCAACTGATGATACCCCGATCAGAGGTCGATCTTTGAGAACCAACTTGCACCTTGTAATTGGTCGAATAGGTCATCAATTCTTGGAAGCGGATATCGATTCTTTACCGTGAGTTTATTCAACTCCCGGTAATCAATGCACATACGCATGCTCCCGTCCTTCTTTCTCACGAATAATACCGGTGCGCCCCATGGAGACACGCTTGGCCGAATAAATCCCTTGTCGAGCAATTCTTGGATTTGTGACATCAATTCTTGCAATTCTGTTGGCGTGAGTCGATACGGCACCTTGGCCACAGGTTTTGCGCCCGGAACCAATTCGATCCCGAACTCTACCTCCCGTACTGGCGGTATTCCCGGTAAATCTTCCGGAAATACATCGGCGTATTCGCGTACCACTGGTACATCTTCCATCTTTGGCATCTCTTTATTTGGTTCGTTTGCGTATATCATGAATGCTTTACATCCGCGCCTCATAAGTTTGTGGGCCTTTAGTATTGAGCACATAACGGGACTGCCCCCTTTTTCGCCATAAATGGTGACTTGCTTTCCACTTGGAGATGTCAACTGTATCTCCTTGCGGAAACATATCACCTTTGCATGATGTCGGGATAACCAATCCATCCCTACCACTACTTGAAATTCTCCCATTGACATAGGGATCAGGTCTATCAAGTATTCCTCATCATCAACGCTTATTTTCCAATCTCGACATACATCACATACAAGAAAACTTTTGTTATCACCTACCTCTACCTCTAATGGCATAGGAAATTTTGTTAGTACAAAAGAAGGATGTCGAATAAATCCATATGAAACAAAAGATTTATTCACTCCCGTATCAAATAACACATGTGCAGGAATTGAATTTATGGCAAATATACCTGAGACCACATCGGGCTCTGTTTTTGCCTCCATTGCTGTCAACTGGAAAGATCTCGCCTTTGCTCTTGGTGTCTCAGTATGTGTATTCTTGTCATCTTTCTTTCCAACCAACTCCGGGCACTCAAATTTCTTGTGACCCGGTTGGTAGCATTTGTAACACACCGACACCTTTCCCGGGCACAATGCAGCCGTGTGTCCCGTCTTCTCACATATAGGACACGGTTTGTCCTTGAACCGTCACTCACCTTTGTGCCCCTTCCCGCATATCTTGCAGTTTGATGACCCGCCTTTACTTTCTTGTTTCTTTGAGGATTCTGTTGTGCGCGCCTTTTTCGCTGGGCTTGGATTGACTATTTGAGCCCTTCTTTCACCTCTTTCAATCTGTTTCTTCAACTCTATCTCCCGTTCCTGAGCAACGTTTATAATTTCGGTGAGAGTCTCATACTTTGAAGGAGTCATAAACTCCCTATACTCGGCGTTCAACATATTATAATAATAATATATTTTCTGCTCCTCATTCGTTATCAATTCATCACAAAACTTCATCTTATCCATTAATATTCCCGTGATTTTGTCAATAGATTCACCCTTGTGTCGAAGCTGCATGAATTCCTCCTTGATTTTGTTTATGACTGCCTTGGGACTGTGATGTTTAAGAACGGCGTCTTAAACTCATCCCATGTCAAAGCCTTAGCTGCTTCGCTTCCAATTTCCTTCTTCTTGTTATCCCACCAGTCTTTTGCTTGACCCCTTAACTGACCCGTGCCATAGGCTACGTAGTCATCCGGATCACAATGAGTCCTTTCGAACACCCCATCCATATCGCTTAACCATCGCTGACATATGATCGGGTCAACCTCCCCATTGTAAATGGGCGGTTTACACGCCATGAACTCTTTATAAGAACAAGATTTTCGTCCTCCCGACTTCTCCTTTGCTAAATTGGTATTGTCCTCCAATTTCTTAATTCTTTCTTCCACCACTGATAATATCGTGGTTTGGATTTTGTCGATGAAACCCGACAAACTGTTTTCGATTGCTTTTCCTACCTCTTCAGCAATCACTTCTCTCGTTTGCTCGGTGACTCTTGGCACCGCATCATCATTGCCTTTATCCGTCATCTTTAACTGAAATGTTTACATTAAGCGTTAACATTTCATTTATGACGTATGATTTATTCACTTCGGTTTGTTCAAGTTCATAACTTGTTTTCACCGTTCTTATTTAATGCACTTTCCGGGTTTGAGTGTGTTAACACGCTCTTCCCATGCATTTCCATTCATTACTTCCCTTTTTTTTATACTTAGTAACTCTACTTTAGAACAATTAACTCTTACCGGATGTTTGATCAAGCTTGAACCGAACACTTGTTAACAACCTTGGGCTCTGATTACCAACTTGTAACACCCTAAATATTTTGACTGAAATTAACTAATAATTGCATGAACTTTATATAAATCAGAGTTTACAAAAAGATTTCATGTCTAAAACATACACACTTGAGATAGTACCAAAAACATCCCAAGATAATCCATAACAAGTTTAAAAGTTAACCCTTGCTATTAAGCTACCCACTAGTTTAAGTGATTTAAAACATGATTAACAAAAGTGTTTACAACATGATTATGTCTAGACAAGATTAAGATTATCGCGGAAGCTTCAAAATGCGTGTTCGGTTCTTGACATTGTACTTGATCACCATCCGGGAGGGCTTCATACATACCTAGGGTCAAACACTAAAATATTAGTTTTGACATTAATACATTACGTATAAATGAATTTTAACGACGCAAAACAACAAACAAAATATAAATTTCCTGGGTTCCACCGTAACTTACGGTGCCACCGTAAGTTACGGTGAACCTGGAATATCCCTGGTTCTACCGTAAAGCAGGGAATTCATACCGTACAATTTTGATGTCCACCGTAACTTACGGTGGGACCGTAAGTTACGGTGGGTTCTGCATCCTTACCCCTTAACTATTTTTCAACTTTAAAAGTTCATAACTTTTTACTCGTTTATCCGATTTAGTCGATTCTTTTACCTACGAGTCTGTAATAAGATTTCGGATCCAACCATATAAATTACATATCACGGCACCCGAGATATCAACATTTGGCTCACAATTTCGTTATTTCAAAGATTTCAACCCAATAACAAAATACATGATTCCATATTTCCATCCTAATGACGCATTAGACATAGTTACCCAACTTCCCGGGTTTATGACCTTGGAGTATACGCGCCATACCATGGCTTCGCGTTTTCTCCGAACTAAACACTTGTTTTTCTCGGGATTCAAGCATCCCGTTTCAAACGACACCTTCTATTAACTTCTATTGTTTGACCCGATATACCGGGTTCGTAGACTTAAAATTTCATAACCAATTTATTGGGTATTACCATCTATCACCTAGCAAGATATGAGACCTTTAAGTCTCTACTCATGTGATACGTTTTCAAGCAACATTTTGATCCGTTTGGCTATCTAGTGATGACCATCACCTTTTTAACATACCAAACCAATTTCCAATGTTTATTTTGACCCGTTTGATGATCTAGTGAACTTCGCCACTTTAACGATACATCAACGCATCAATTACAATCCGACATCGTTTGTACACTAAAACCAAACATTATTACATAATACAACGAGACTAAAGTCACATACCTTTAAAGCACACCTTTTCCGCGGGTATCACTTCCGGCGTGTCCACTTGACGTTCCGGATTCCTTGCCTAAAGAGTTCAATTCATAATAAGATTAGAACTCTTTCATAAGCTTTAACGCATTAATTCATAACATATACAAATCTGCGTTTTTAACAATCTTTAACATTTTAACCCTCATTTAGGCGTTTTATCAAACACCTTACGGGTCAGATTTCTACATTATCTAAACCAAGTTCATAACTTGAATTTATTACCCAAATCAACTTCAATTAAACAATATACACATATTTTAACATCACAATTTCAGAGATTAGTTCACAAATTTCAGTTTACTCTAGAACAAGAGTCTTAATCCTAGTGTTTATCAGTTTCTACTAACTTCCTAATCACCCACTATAGTGATTTTGATCCTTACAACTAACATGCAGGATTTTGACAAGAATTCATCTAGGGTTTGTCCCTAGACTTCACATTACTTCTAATTTCGTGTTTTACAACACATAATAAAGCTCAATCTTTGATTTCAATTACATGCAAGAATTTGAGTTGTATCAAAACAACCTAATTTGACATACCTTATGACCTCCTTGACGAGGAGATCACGATTCTATGTTCAGATTTCGATTACAACATGATTTGAGCCTTCAATTGAGAGTTTTAGTAGATGTTAGGGTTTTGGAGGTGTGGGTGTCGCCCCTTCCTGTTGTTGATCGACCAGAACCTCAGTGTGAGGTGTTTGGTTTGTTTTATTAAACAAAATAATAACAATAGTGTTAGGGGTCATTTTCTTAACATACGTATCCTGACCAATATCCTGCCTTTGTTTGTTTATTTGTGATCAGAATGCTAGAAGAGGATATTGCTAACATCTTGGGCGATATCCTGAGGCTTATTGAATTAACCACGTGCAGGTTAAGGGCTGAGGCTTGCTAACGGTCAAGAGGACTTCTTCTCCTCAAGACTCGGACGAATTTGTTGAGAAAGAAACGTTGAGCCCGAGAGACCAGGTCTACAACGTTCCAAGAAGGAATATTCGGTGGATCCCGCAAGTTTAGGGTAGTTAGTTATTTTATCTTTACTATAAATAGATGAGGTCGGATCAGCTTAGAACACAACAATTCACACTTACACTCTCGAACACTTTCACTCTCTAGCTAATTGCAAACACCACACTTGTATTTCATTTTCATTGTAACACTTAGTCGATCCGTACCACATCCCGCACTGTATCCTGATTTTTGAAGCAATTGAAGAACAAGGCAGCTGCGATTGTCAGCTCCCGAGGTTTTATGCCGGCGATCTAGATTGATCAAGGGCTTTCCTCGTACATCTCGTGTCATTTACTTTATTTTCGCTCATTGTTTGATCATAGATACAGCTCAATATCCTGAGCCGTATCCTGAGTACTGTTTTTCCAAATAACTTAACAAGCATATTTTTAACACACATTTTAGCACACTACCTCACTTAACTAATTTGATCACTTAATTACTTCGGTAATTTTTGACCAAAACAATTTGGCGCCCACCGTGGGGCAAGTGGTGCTCTCTTTACTAAAATTTTTTGTCAAATCGCTAATCGGTTTTCTATTTTCAAAACTTTTTGCCACATTGTCCATAATGGCCTCAAGATCAAACATGAGTTCCTCTACTGTGTCTGCTATGACTTCTGCCACTACCGGTTCGGTGCTTCCACCACCTCCTCCAAGGATGCCAGCCTCTACACAATCTCAAGATGTTATCCCAACTCGGAGTGTCCAGGGATCTGCTCCCGTTTTAGCTCCTAATGATGAAATTTTAACCTTATTTGGAAGTGTGCAGGAACAAATGAGGCAGCAACAGGAAACAAACCAAATGCTTTTGAGGGAAATACAACTCCTGAAGACTGGCTCGAGCAGATCTGCCGAGGACAATGTCACTCCGTTACACCCCAGAGTGTTGAACTTTAGTTCAGCTGTATATACCGAGGATAATAGGGGGAATATCGTGCCCAGTCTTCCTCAGAATCATACTCCTGAAATACCCTCCTCGATTAGGATGTCAACCATCAGGAGCTCAGGATATGCTTCAGGATATGGGCAGAATCCTCCAACTGGTAACGTGTCTAATAATAATAATATTCATGCTGCTAACAGTGGTGGATCTTTTCAGGATACAGGTGTGACATCAGCACTTACCAGGGAACTTCAGAAGTTAAAGGACATGATATCTAGTGTACCTGGGGTGGTCCAACCGATCCCGGAAGTGTCTCAAGACAGCCACAAGATATCTCGTTTCGCGTATCCTATCTGTGATGCTGAGATCCCAAAGAGATTCCAAACCCCCAACATGAAGCTTTATGATGGGACTACGGATCCTGAGGAGCATATTGCCCAATATAGGGAAAGAATGGAGATTAACCCTATCCCTCCGGAGCTCAAGGAAGCGTGCTTGTGCAAGGGATTTGGTTCTACTTTAACAGGATCAGCCTTAAAATGGCTGTTAAACGTTCCTCCTCACTCAATTACTTCATTTGCTCATTTGGTTAATTTATTTAACAGTCAATTTTCTTGTAGTCGGAGTTTTGAGAAACTAACCAGTGATCTTTACAGGATAACTCAAGGGCCTCAGGAATCCTTGAGGGATTATGTGAACAAATTTAGTCGAGAATCCTTGGATATCCCACATCTTGATGTTGCAACAGCTGTGCAAGCTTTTAAGATGGGATTACAAAAGGATTCTCAATTTTATCAGGATCTTGTAATGAATCCCTGCAGGAATCTCGACGAAGCTCGTAACAGGGCTTTGAGATATATCCGTCTGGAAGATGACAAGAAGATGCAAGAAAGGATGAACTCATCCAACACTTATGAATCGACTAATAGGAAGTCAGAATCCTCATTTAAGTCATATCGGCCTAAGCCATATGGTAGAAATGAAAACAAGAGAGTGAATGCTGTCGAAGATGAGGATCCTGAAGAGTATCCTGAGTTGTCTGAATATTGCTTTTCTGTTAATATTCCTGAATTGATGTATGCTATGCAGGGTCTGGGAGACAAGGCTAGATGGCCTCGAAAGAATCAACAAAAGGCTGACTGGAAAGATAAGTCAAAATGGTGTGCTTTCCATGAAGATTTCGGACATATGACTGAGGATTGCATTGCTTTAAGGAAAGAAATAAGCTATCTTCTAAGCAAGGGATATCTGAAAGATCTCTTAGGAAAAAAGAAGAATAAGGGTCAGGATACTGACAAGGATCCTGAGCGAGCAGCATCACCTCCCGCGGATGCCAAGATAATCAACTTTATTTCAGGAGGATCCGACATTTGTGGAACTTCGTATTCGGCAGCAAAGAGACATGCAAAAGAAGCTAAGGCCGAAAGGGGATACAAACCTGTCAGGATGACTACACTTACAACTGACAAAGTGATCACATTTGATGCTGATGACAGGGATACTGTCCAGGATCCTCACCATGATGCTCTGGTAATAACGTTATATGTGGCTAACCATTTTGTACGCAGGATATTGGTTGATAATGGCAGCTCCGTCAACATAATCCAACTAGAGACGCTTAAAAGAATGAATGTATCTCCAATGGATATCACTTCAAAGTCTACCGTGCTTGTTGGATTCAGTGGAGAGACTAGAAACACAGTGGGAGAGATAAAATTGCCAGTATACGTTGAAGGAGTCAATTCGATACAACGTTTCTGTGTGATGGATTCTCTATCCTGCTATAACATCATATTGGGAAGACCGTGGATTCACGATATGAAGGCCGTGCCGTCAACATATCACCAATGCATCAAGATACCTACCCCTTGGGGAGTGGTCAAAGTTGATAGTGATCAGCAGGAGGCGAAAGAGTGCTACTCATCCTCGATGAAATCCTCAGCCAAATCTAGTGCAGCATAGCAATTAAAGACGCGAGCCCAGGATATTGTGGAGGATCCGGAGCAGGATGTGAAGAAAATTATCCTGGACCAGGATAATCCCGATATTTCGGTGCTCGTAGGGACCAATATCCCTCAGGATATTGAGGAGCAATTAATTAACTTTCTAAAATGCAGGATGTCAACATTTGCATGGAAGCATGAGGATATGACAGGCATATCCAAAGATATCATTACTTACAAGCTTGGAATTGATAAATCATTCAAGCCCGTGCAACAAAAAAGAAGAAAGTTTGCTCCTGAACGGAATACAATTATACAAGAGGAAGTTGAAAGATTGTTGAAGTCCAAAATGATTCGAGAAGTCAAGTTCCCAAGGTGGCTAGCAAACGTGGTTGTGGTTCAGAAGAAAAATGGGAAATGGAGAGTCTGTGTAGATTACACAGACTTGAATAAAGCTTGTCCTAAAGACCCATTTCCTCTTCCCCATATTGATGCAATGGTAGATGCCACTGCTGGGCATGAAATGCTGACCTTCATGGACGCATCCTCAGGATTTCAACAGATCCAAATGGAGCCTTCTGACCAGGAGGATACTGCCTTCATGACACCAACAGGTATTTATTGTTATACAGCTATGCCTTTTGGTTTGAAAAATGCAGGTGCAACATACCAAAGATTGGTAAACATGATGTTCAAAGACAAACTGGGGGACACCATGGAGGTGTATATTGACGATATGGTGGTAAAGTCAAAGAAAGCTCGGGATCATCTCCAGGATATTAAAGGAGCATTTGATATCCTGGATAAGTATAATATGAAGCTGAATCCTGCCAAGTGCCATTTTGGAGTAGGAGCAGGAAAATTCCTAGGATATATGGTGACCAAAAGAGGAATAGAAGCAAGCCCGGAACAGATTAAGGCTATCTTGGATATTAAATCACCCTCAAATATGAAGGATGTTCAACGACTAACAGGGCGAGTGGCAGCATTGAATAGATTTATCTCAAGATCTTCAGAAAAATGCAAGGATTTTTATGATATCCTGAAGAAGAACAAAAAATTCGAGTGGGGCGAGAAGCATGAAGCAGCCCTACAGGATTTGAAACGATATCTCTCAACCGCACCTCTACTGATGAAACCCGAAATTGGTGAACCACTATCCCTGTACCTTGCTGTATCAGGGAATGCTGTAAGTGCCGTTCTTATAAAAGACCATGAAGGTCAGCAATATCCTGTTTATTATGTTAGCAAAAGTTTGTTAGATGCTGAAACTAGGTATTCTCACTTAGAAAAATTAATACTAGCCTTAGTCATGGCATCAACGAAACTTAGACATTACTTTGAGACACAAAGGATTCATGTTAAAACAAATTATCCTGTTAAAAATGTGCTTAGAAAACCAGAGATGTCAGGCAGGATGGCCAAGTGGTCAGTAAAGTTAAGTGCTTATGATTTAGTATATGAACCTAGGAATGCCATAAAGTCTTAGGCTTTAGCTGACTTTGTGGCTGATTTTAGTAGTGACATTCAGGACGAGGTAGATCTAGAAGTTCAACAGCTAGGAGAATCCTCAGGATCCTGGACATTATATACTGATGGTGCATCTAATGTAAGAGGAGTAGGATTAGGAATACTACGAAAATCGCCACAGGGGGACATATTACCCCAGGCTATTAGGTGTGAATTTCCTGCTACTAATAATGAAGCAGAGTATGAGGCTTTAATTGCAGGATTAGAGTTGGCTAAGAGCATGAATATCAAAAATTTGCAAGTATATGTTGACTCTTTGTTAATTACTAACCATTTTAATGGATCCTATGCAGTTAAGGGTGAGAAATTAATCGAATATCTCGATATTCTCAAAAAATTAGCAGGATGTTTCGATGCTTTTGTACTTAAACAGGTACCAAGGGAGGATAATGCTGAAGCGGATGCCTTAGCAAATTTGGGATCATCGATCAAGATACCTGAAGGGACGCAAATACCAATATTACATGTCCTATATCCTGCAACGAATCCTTAGGATAAAGAAGTAGCTGGTATTCAGGATCCTGGAGTAGAACATCTTGAAGAGGATCCTAAATCCTGGACGGCTCCAATCATGAAATATCTCAAAGAAGGACACATCCCTGGAAATGAAAATCCTAAGGCATTTAGGATGAAGGTATCACGATTCACTATTATAAATAATATTTTATACAAAAAATCTCTTGCAGGACCGTATTTGAGGTGCTTGGAGGATCCTGAAGCCAAGGAAGTACTTCAGGATATACATGAAGGGGATTGTGGTAACCATACTGGGGGCAGGTCGTTATTCTCAAAAGTATTAAGGACAGGATATTATTGGCCAACAATGAGAAAAGATGCCGCAGAATATGCTCGAAGATGTGACGCATGTCAAAGACATAGTAACATACTGCATCAACCTGCTGAACCATTATATCCTATTGTTTCCCCTTGGCCATTCATGAAGTGGGGTATGGATATAGTGGGAAAACTACCAAAAGCTCCGGGAGGAAAAGTCTTTATGCTAGCAATGACGGATTATTTCTCTAAGTGGGTTGAAGCTGAAGCATTTGTTCAAGTTAGAGACCAAGAAGTAGTATCCTTCATAAAGAGGAATATCCTGATCAGATTCGGAGTACCAGCCAAGATAATCTGTGACAATGGTTCTCAGTTTATAAGCAAGAGAACTACTGACTTTTGCAAGAGTTGGGGAATCAAAATGATAACATCTACTCCAGTACATCCTCAAGCGAATGGACAAGCAGAATCCTCAAATAAGATAATTGTCAATAACTTAAAGAAAAGGCTCGGAGCCAAAAAAGGAAGATGGGCAGAAGAATTACCCTTTGTTTTATGGGCTGATAGGACAACGGTAAAGAATGCAACAGGCCAAACCCCATTTTCCTTGGTGTTTGGAGCAGAAGCAATGATTCCAACGGAAATGACGATACCTACTGCAAGATCTGTCTTAAGTGATCCTGAGAAGAATCCTGAAGCCTTGAGTCAGGATTTAGACACTATAGATGAAAAGAGAGATGCGGCAAGGCTAAGGATGGCAGCATATCAACAGAGAATATCCAGGGCATATAACAAGAATATCAGAACCAGAAGATTTAAGGTTGGAGATTGGGTGTTAAGAAAGGCTTTTCAAAATACTACTAATCCTGCCGATGGCAAGTTAGCTCCAAAATGGGAAGGACCATATGAGGTTGAATCAGAAGCAGGGAAAGGAGCATACAGACTCAAGAATATGGAGGAGGATATGCTACCGAGATCTTGGAATGCTATACACCTTAAGCTCTATTTCAAGTGAGTATAGAATTCAATTTCTAACTCAGAATGGTATGAATTCTATCTTTTTTAAATACGTTTTGGTTTAATTTATTTTTTGAAACTCAATACTGACTTAAGCATCGGAGGGATGTTAGCCAAGCTAACACCCACCTTAGTTTACAGTTGTTTTGCAAGATGTGTTCCAGGATATAGCTCCAGGATATGCACTCAGGATAACTCAGAAGATTAGAGGATTGGCCCCCTCTCTCACGTTTAAGGGATACTGATCCCTTCACAGGTTTAAAGGTATTCACCTTTCTTCCGAATTGGGTTTAAACACCCCGCCTGGAGCACAAGTTATTCAGGGATAGTTCAAGGTGGCAGGACCAGTCCATGTAAAAGTGGCTGACAATTTCGTCACTATTGGCTATATCCTGAATCCTAACGGTATATGAGGATTGATCACCCTCTCTCACGAAAGGGTATTTTCATACTCTCTAAGGTTTAAAGGTTTTCACCTTTCTAAGTCTTGGAGTTTATACACTCCCGCCTGTAGCGCATGAAAAATTGGGATTTTCCCCAGGATACAAAGGATTTATCTCCAGTACATCCTTGGGTTATACCCTCGAGACGTGAAAAATTGCTTATGCCATGGAAACTGACATTAAGTAGATTTCTAAGATACTTGAAGAAATTGTACACAGGGGACATCCCTGTCAAGATGGTGGTGTAAAGCTAAAAGAATGAAGTTTGCGACTAATGCACTAAATACCTTGCACTGGGGACATCTTCATTGGAAGAGTTGCAAAGGGATTGGAGTTCGGTAATAGGTTTATATCCTATGTCTGGTATGATCTTTCCTTTGTAAGCCTCATTTAAGTTTTTAATAACATTATGTTAAATATCCTGACATATATCCTCAAAGTCCTTTTAAGGGTATTCGATTAGGATGTTTGAAACTAGTATTGGCTTGGAACTTTGATCATCATCAAAACTTGGTTTTGAGGAGATAAACTATTTTTTGACTTTCTAAAGAAATTTTTATAAAGTTAAAGGAATGTCTGGAAGATCTATTTAATAAAAGGCTTCTGCAGTATGTTTCTGAGCATACTGGTCAGGATATTTTGAAAAATAACAGTATGAAATTTTTACAAAGCCAAGACTTACACTAAACAATGCAAGGTAACAGAAAATCAGTCAAAATTATTCTTAAAGCAATCAATACTGGTTGATAACCGAAGGTTTCATCCTGAAACCCAGGACCCATCCGCCTTCGGTTATCAAATTGTTCAGAGACAGAAATGAAAATTGTTCATAAAGACATAAAATTGTTCGAATGAAAATAAGCTCTAGGGGGTAGTGCCTTCTTGGTCCATAGCAGTTTCAGCAACATCCATCTTGGGATCCGCCTCAGCATCCTTGTCAGCATTGATTGCCTTTTCAACTACTTTAGAAGGTTCATCGGCAGTTGATTTGGAAGAGGTACCGCCAAGATTCTTCAGCTTGGTCTCCCAAGTACCAACGTCCCAAGAAGGGCATTCGAAGCCTAATGTTTTGGCTTCGTGATCCATCTTCAACCTAGCTTGGAGAAGAGAAATGACGACGGAACTTTTGAGGCTTTCTCGGTAACTGACCATATCCCGTTCGTACTGCACATGGGCAGCTTCCAGATCGGCCTGGGCTTGAAGAGTAGCTTTGTTGAGAGCAACTTGGTGTTCTTGGGTCATAGCTTTGTATTTCTCCTTGTAATGACGAGACTTGGCGGCCGCGATCATACCTTGGTCAGAGATTGTGATTTCTGCTTCCTTTAGCTTAGATTCAAGTGTTTTGTTAAGCTTGCAGGATTCTTGATATAAGTAAACCAAACGCTCAAGACCCTACAAAGGTAAGAGGACAGGGATTAATATTATTAAATCTTTGAAAATAGTCTAAATTGCAGGATATGATATAAAGATACTAACCTGATTGAGAAAAGAAGTCATAAAACCACTGGCTTCAATGAATCCATGCTTTTCATAAGGAAAGGTGTCAGAAATGACAGGGGAGTCGGGTTCTTTCCTTTTGCGAGAACTTGAACTCCGAGGTTTGGTAGCCGGAGAAGGTTTAGGAATGATGATGGCTTTGGAGCTGCTGGGTTTGGATGTAGCAGTGGTCTTAGAGCCAGGTTCTTTCTTGACCTGGATCTGGTCAGAGTAGCTATCCAGTTCGTCAAGATCAAAGACTTCAGGGATCTTAGCTGGTGTTGTGTAAAGGGAAAAATTTTACTCTTTATCATTATATTGTTTTGATTAATTATTTTGAAAGGAATTCTTACCAGACATCTCCGATGATGAGTACTGACTTGAACTCGGGACGTGTGTGGTAAAAGTCCTGTCTATTGCAGGTAACCGGTAAACGGTATTGATTCTCTCTTCTGACTCAGCGGTAGGAGGAGCAACTTCCTTGAAGTTCACTGCATAAAGATCAAAAAGAAGAATGTTAATAGAGGATAACAATCAAATCATCTATGAGGATATTTATGATCCTACCGGTGGTTAACCACTCCACCGGAAGGTTGGCACCCTCAGCAATGGAATCTCGTTTGACAAAGAAGAATTTGCGTTGCCATCCGTCTTCGTTTTTGGTGGCTTTGAGAATCAGGGGTTTGCTAGAGGTTGAAAAAAGCAAGAACCGGCTAGAGCCGTGGGATCGGAGGCGATAAGCAATAGGTAAATCCTCGATGCAGAGGTCAGAGCAATGGAGGTTTTTGATTTGGTTGAGTACAATTAGTACTCTCCAAACCATGGGCATGGTTTGAGCAAAAGAGATGCCAGTAATACGAAAGAATTGCATCATGAATTCAGGAAAAGGGTATCGAAGACCTAGTGAAAAAGGATATGCTGGAAAACAGATCCATTCGGTAGAAGAAACGTCCGATCGGATTGACCGATCGAATGGCCTAAAGACTGTGCTGTCGGGGAAAGCGCCGGAGGCTCTTAAAGCGGCAATGTCTGCGTTGTCAAAAGCGCAGATCTCCTTCTCGGAATTTTTAAGAAGATTCTGCTGGGTGAAGGTATCGGCGGCCATTGCTAGAAAGATGAAGTAAATTGACAGGAAGAAAGTAAAAAATGGAGATTTACCTGAAGGGTCTGTTGAAGATATCTGCTTTTCAAACAAGAAAAGAGAAGATATAGGGGCGTCGTGGATCTCCATGGAGTAAAAAACGCGTTGGAAGTTATAATGTGATCTTGACCGTCGCTTCATTTTAAATACCTTGAGTTGTGGGATAAGATTTTTGAAATATATCCGTTGGATTGGTATCCCAACTGATATATTTGGGGACAATTGTTAGGGGTCATTTTCTTAACATACGTATCCTGACCAATATCCTGCCTTTGTTTGTTTATTTGTGATCAGAATGCTGGAAGAGGATATTGCTAACATCTTGGGCGATATCCTGAGGCTTATTGAATTAACCACGTGCAGGTTAAGGGCTGAGGCTTGCTAACGGTCAAGAGGACTTCTTCTCCTCAAGACTCGGACGAATTTGTTGAGAAAGAAACGTTGAGCCCGAGAGACCAGGTCTACAACGTTCCAAGAAGGAATATTCGGTGGATCCCGCAAGTTTAGGGTAGTTAGCTATTTTATCTTTACTATAAATAGATGAGGTCGGATCAGCTTAGAACACAACAATTCACACTTACACTCTCGAACACTTTCACTCTCTAGCTAATTGCAAACACCACACTTGTATTTCATTTTCATTGTAACACTTAGTCGATCCGTACCACATCCCGCACTGTATCCTGATTTTTGAAGCAATTGAAGAACAAGGCAGCTGCGATTGTCAGCTCCCGAGGTTTTATGCCGGCGATCTAGATTGATCAAGGGCTTTCCTCGTACATCTCGTGTCATTTACTTTATTTTCGCTCATTGTTTGATCATAGATACAGCTCAATATCCTGAGCCGTATCCTGAGTACGGTTTTTCCAAATAACTTAACAAGCATATTTTTAACACACATTTTAGCACACTACCTCACTTAACTAATTTAATCACTTAATTACTTCGGTAATTTTTGACCAAAACAAATAGTTTCAAGATTATCAACATTGGTCCCTCCACTTTGTTTAATATTTAGTTTTGGTTAATCTAACCTTATTTCTAGTTATTCATAGACTCATAGTTAACTAGGTTATAATTTCCTAGTTAGATAAATTCTTGTTTATTTAAACTTTATAATTTTAAATATAAAGTTTTGTATTTTTGGGATGTTACAAGTCCACCCCCCTTAAGAAGGGTTTCGTCCCCGAAACCGTAGTACGTACCAAATAGTTTAGGGTAGAGTCGTTGCATCTCTTCTTCAGATTCCCACGTGGTATCCGCACCCTTCCTGTGCTCCCACTTAACCTTCTCTTGGTTAATTACTTTATTCCTTAGACTCTTCTCTTTTTGATCTAAGATTGCAATTGGTCTCACTGCATAGTTGAGGCTGTTATCCACCTCAATGTCATCATAGCGGATACGAGTACTTTCTTCTGCTAAGCATTTTCGGAGATGTGACACATGGAATGTGTTATGAATTCCACTCAACTCCTCGGGTAGTTCAAGGCGATACGCTACCTTACCAACCCTTTCAGTGATCCTGAATGGGCCAATGAACCTCGGACTCAACTTTCCTCTTTTTCTGAACCGTATGATTCCTTTCCACGGGGATACCTTCAGCATTACCTTATCGCCCACTTGAAACTCAATGGGCCTATTCCGCTTATCCGCATACGACTTCTGTCTATCCTGAGCTGCTTTTAAGTGAGCTCGGACCATATCGATTTTCTCATTCGTAATTCGGATTATATCCGTATGTGCTAATCCTCGTGATCCCACTTCTCCCCAACACACCGGGGTTCGACACTTTCTACCATATAACATCTCATACGGGGCCATTTTAATGCTCGATTGATAGCTATTGTTATATGAAAATTCCACCAAGGGTAGATGGACATCCCAACTACCCCCGAAGTCGATGATGCAAGCCCACAACATATCTTCCAACGTTTGTATCGTTCTCTCACTTTGCCCATCTGTTTGCGGATGATAGGCAATGCTAATGAACAGTTTAGTTCCCATTTGCTCTTGGAATTCACGCCAGAATTTAGAGGTAAACCGAGTATCTCTGTCTGACACAATGGATATCGACACTCCGTGACGTGCTATAATTTCGTTGGTGTACACTTCCGACATCTTCTCGGATGTATAAGTCTCACGAATCGGAATGAAGTGTGCACTTTTTGTCAATCTATCCACGACTACCCATATAGCATCAAATCCGCGATTGGTTTTGGGCAATTTGGTTAACAAATCCATCGTGATTTGTTCCCATTTCCAAACTGGGATATCCAACGGTTGCAACATACCGTATGGCTTTTGGTGCTCTGCTTTTACTTGTAAACAAGTCAAACACTTCTGTACATATTTCACAATATCCCTTTTCATTCCGGGCCACCAATAGTTTTGTTTTAAGTCATTATACATTTTGGTCGCCCCCGGATGAATTGAATAATGGGATTTATGAGCCTCGTCAAGAAGACGCGCCTTGGCCCCACACGTATTTGGAACCCAAATTCTCCCAAATCGAGTCTTCAATCCTTGATTACCATCCTCCAGGTCTTTTAGTTGCCCAACTATCCTTTCCTTCTTCACATTTTCTTCCTTGATTGCTTCAATTTGAGATTTTAGGATTTTTTCAAGCAAACCCGATGTCACGATTAATTGCATCGATCGTACTCGAATAGGCGTATAATCCGTCTTTCGGCTCAACGCGTCTGCCACTACGTTAGCCTTCCCGGGGTGGTAATGTATTTCACAATCAAAGTCTTTGACAGTTTCTAACCACCGCCTCTGCCTCATATTTAATTCCTTCTGATCGAAGAAATACTTTAAGCTTTTGTGGTCGGTAAAGATAGTGCACTTCACCCCATACAAGTAATGCCTCCATATCTTCAAGGCAAACACCATTGCTGCCAACTCGAGGTCATGGGTAGGATATCTCCTCTCATGAGTCTTTAGCTGTCTCGAGGCATAGGCTATAACCTTGCCCCGCTGCATCCAAACGCAGCCAAGTCCCGAATGCGATGCATCCGAGTAAACTACCATATCCTCTGTTCCGTCCGGTAATGTCAACACCGGCGCATGGGTCAATTTTTCCTTGAGCGTTTGAAACGCCCTTTCTTGATCCTCGGCCCAAATAAACTTTTCATCCTTACGGGTTAGTTTAGTCAACGGCGTAGCAATTTTGGAAAAATCTTGTATGAATCTCCGATAATAACCCGCAAGCCCCAAGAAGCTTCTAATTTCCGAAGGATTCTTCGGTGGAGTCCATCTTGACACAGCTTCTATTTTTGAAGGATCTACTAGCACTCCGTTTGCACTAATGATATGCCCAAGAAATTGCACCTCTCGTAACCAGAAGGCACATTTTGAGAATTTCGCATACAATTTCTCTTTCCTGAGCGTCTCCAACACTTCACGCAAATGATTTGCATGTTCTGCGTCATTCTTGGAGTATATCAAAATATCATCAATAAACACTATCACTGACTTGTCTAACATAGGTTTGCAAACCCGGTTCATAAGATCCATGAAAGCCGCGGGTGCATTAGTTAACCCAAAGGACATCACGAGAAACTCGTAATGTCCGTACCGTGTACGAAAAGCCGTTTTCGGTACATCCTCCTCTTTGACTTTCAACTGATGATACCCCGATCTGAGGTCGATCTTTGAGAACCAACTTGCACCTTGTAATTGGTCGAATAGGTCATCAATTCTTGGAAGCGGATATCGATTCTTTACCGTGAGTTTAATCAACTCCCGGTAATCAATGCACATACGCATGCTCCCGTCCTTCTTTCTCACGAATAATACCGGTGCGCCCCATGGAGACACGCTTGGCCGAATAAATCCCTTGTCGAGCAATTCTTGGATTTGTGACATCAATTCTTGCAATTCTGATGGCGCGAGTCGATACGGCGCCTTGGCCACAGGTTTTGCGCCCGGAACCAATTCGATCCCGAACTCTACCTCCCGTACTGGCGGTATTCCCGGTAAATCTTCCGGAAATACATCGGCGTATTCACGTACCACTGGTACGTCTTCCATCTTTGGCATCTCTTTATTTGGTTCGTTTGCGTATATCATGAATGCTTTACATCCGCGCCTCATAAGTTTGTGGGCCTTTAGTATTGAGCACATAACGGGACTGCCCCCTTTTTCGCCATAAATGGTGACTTGCTTTCCACTTGGAGATGTCAACTGTATCTCCTTGCGGAAACATATCACCTTTGCATGATGTCGGGATAACCAATCCATCCCTACCACTACTTGAAATTCTCCCATTGACATAGGGATCAGGTCTATCAAGTATTCCTCATCATCAACGCTTATTTTCCAATCTCGACATACATCACATACAAGAAAACTTTTTTTATCACCTACCTCTACCTCTAATGGCATAGGCAATTTTGTTAGTACAAAAGAAGGATGTCGAATAAATCCATATGAAACAAAAGATTTATTCGCTCCCGTATCAAATAACACATGTGCAGGAATTGAATTTATGGCAAATATACCTGAGACCACATCGGGCTCTGTTTTTGCCTCCATTGTTGTCAACTGGAAAGATCTCGCCTTTGCTCTTGGTGTCTCAGTATGTGTATTCTTGTCATCTTTCTTTCCAACCAACTCCGGGCACTCAAATTTCTTGTGACCCGGTTGGTAGCATTTGTAACACACCGACACCTTTCCCGGGCACAATGCAGCCGTGTGTCCCGTCTTCTCACATATAGGACACGGTTTATCCTTGAACCGGCACTCACCTTTGTGCCCCTTCCCGCATATCTTGCAGTTTGATGACCCGCCTTTACTTTCTTGTTTCTTTGAGGATTCTGTTGTGCGCGCCTTTTTCGTTGGGCTTGGATTGACTATCTGAGCCCTTCTTTCACCTCTTTCAATCTGTTTCTTCAACTCTATCTCCCGTTCCCGAGCAACGTTTATAATTTCGGTGAGAGTCTCATACTTTGAAGGAGTCATAAACTCCCTATACTCGGCGCTCAACATATTATAATAATAATATATTTTCTGCTCCTCATTCGTTATCAATTCATCACAAAACTTCATCTTATCCATGAATATTCCCGTGATTTTGTCAATAGATTCACCCTTGTGTCGAAGCTGCATGAATTCCTCCTTGATTTTGTTTGTGACTGCCTTGGGACTGTGATGTTTAAGAACGGCGTCTTAAACTCATCCCATGTCATAGCCTTAGCCGCTTCGCTTCCAATTTCCTTCTTCTTGTTATCCCACCAGTCTTTTGCTTGACCCCTTAACTGACCCGTGCCATAGGCTACGTAGTCATCCGGATCACAATGAGTCCTTTCGAACACCCCATCCATATCGCTTAACCATCGCTGACATATGATCGGGTCAACCTCCCCATTGTAAATGGGCGGTTTACACGCCATGAACTCTTTATAAGAACAAGATTTTCGTCCTCCCGACTTCTCCTTTGCTAAATTGGTATTGTCCTCCAATTTCTTAATTCTTTCTTCCACCACTGATAATATCGTGGTTTGGATTTTGTCGATGAAACCCGACAAACTGTTTTCGATTGCTTTTCCTACCTCATCAGCAATCACTTCTCTCGTTTGCTCGGTGACTCTTGGCACCGCATCATCATTGCCTTTATCCGTCATCTTTAACTGAAATGTTTACATTAAGCGTTAACATTTCATTTATGACGTATGATTTATTCACTTCGGTTTGTTCAAGTTCATAACTTGTTTTCACCGTTCTTATTTAATGCACTTTCCGGGTTTGAGTGTGTTAACACGCTCTTCCCATGCATTTCCATTCATTACTTCCCTTTTTTTTATACTTAGTAACTCTACTTTAGAACAATTAACTCTTACCGGATGTTTGATCAAGCTTGAACCGAACACTTGTTAACAACCTTGGGCTCTGATTACCAACTTGTAACACCCTAAATATTTTGACTGAAATTAACTAATAATTGCATGAACTTTATATAAATCAGAGTTTACAAAAAGATTTCATGTCTAAAACATACACACTTGAGATAGTACCAAAAACATCCCAAGATAATCCATAACAAGTTTAAAAGTTAACCCTTGCTATTAAGCTACCCACTAGTTTAAGTGATTTAAAACATGATTAACAAAAGTGTTTACAACATGATTATGTCTAGACAAGATTAAGATTATCGCGGAAGCTTCAAAATGCGTGTTCGGTTCTTGACATTGTACTTGATCACCATCCGGGAGGGCTTCATACATACCTAGGGTCAAACACTAAAATATTAGTTTTGACATTAATACATTACGTATAAATGAATTTTAACGACGCAAAACAACAAACAAAATATAAATTTCCTGGGTTCCACCGTAACTTACGGTGCCACCGTAAGTTACGGTGAACCTGGAATATCCCTGGTTCTACCGTAAAGCAGGGAATTCATACCGTACAATTTTGATGTCCACCGTAACTTACGGTGGGACCGTAAGTTACGGTGGGTTCTGCATCCTTACCCCTTAACTATTTTTCAACTTTAAAAGTTCATAACTTTTTACTCGTTTGTTCGATTTAGTCGATTCTTTTACCTACGAGTCTGTAATAAGATTTCGGATCCAACCATATAAATTACATATCACGGAACCCGAGATATCAACATTTGGCTCACAATTTCGTTATTTCACAGATTTCAACCCAATAACAAAATACATGATTCCATATTTCCATCCTAATGACGCATTAGACATAATTACCCAACTTCCCGGGTTTATGACCTTGGAGTATACGCGCCATACCATGGCTTCGCGTTTTCTCCGAACTAAACACTTGTTTTTCTCGGCATTCAAGCATCCCGTTTCAAACGACACCTTCTATTAACTTCTATTGTTTGACCCGATATACCGGGTTCGTAGACTTAAAATTTTATAACCAATTTATTGGGTATTACCATCTATCACCTAGCAAGATATGAGACCTTTAAGTCTCTACTCATGTGATACGTTTTCAAGCAACATTTTGATCCGTTTGGCTATCTAGTGATGACCATCACCTTTTTAACATACCAAACCAATTTCTAATGTTTATTTTGACCCGTTTGATGATCTAGTGAACTTCGCCACTTTAACGATACATCAACGTATCAATTACAATCCGACATCGTTTGTACACTAAAACCAAACATTATTACATAATACAACGAGACTAAAGTCACGTACCTTTAAAGCACACCTTTTCCGCGGGTATCACTTCCGGCGTGTCCACTTGACGTTCCGGATTCCTTGCCTAAAGAGTTCAATTCATAATAAGATTAGAACTCTTTCATAAGCTTTAACGCATTAATTCATAACATATACAAATCTGCGTTTTTAACAATCTTTAACATTTTAACCCTCATTTAGGCGTTTTATCAAACACCTTGCGGGTCAGATTTCTACATTATCTAAACCAAGTTCATAACTTGAATTTATTACCCAAATCAACTTCAATTAAACAATATATACATATTTTAACATCACAATTTCAGAGATTAGTTCACAAATTTCAGTTTACACTAGAACAAGAGTCTTAATCCTAGTGTTTATCAGTTTCTACTAACTTCCTAGTCACCCACTATAGTGATTTTGATCCTTACAACTAACATGCAGGATTTTGACAAGAATTTATCTAGGGTTTGTCCCTAGACTTCACATTACTTCTAATTTCGTGTTTTACAACACATAATCAAGCTCAATCTTTGATTTCAATTACATGCAAGAATTTGAGTTCTATCAAAACAACCTAATTTGACATACCTTATGACCTCCTTGACGAGGAGATCACGATTTTATGTTCAGATTTCGATTACAACATGATTTGAGCCTTCAATTGAGAGTTTTAGTAGATGTTAGGGTTTTGGAGGTGTGGGTGTCGCCCCTTCCTGTTGTTGATCGACCAGAACCTCAGTGTGAGATGTTTGGTTTGTTTTATTAAACAAAATAATAACAATAGTTTCAAGATTATCAACATTGGTCCCTCCACTTTGTTTAATATTTAGTTTTGGTTAATCTAACCTTATTTCAAGTTATTCATAGACTCATAGTTAACTAGGTTATAATTTCCTAGTTAGATAAATTCTTGTTTATTTAAACTTTATAATTTTAAATACAAAGTTTTCTATTTTTGGGATGTTACAGAAGGTTACCATCGATGAAAGAATCAGCCCACATGGTAACGTGACCGGCTGGAGCACAAGCACCGGTGTCACCGTCTTGGGGATAAACAGCCACAAACTCAGAGGGCATCTGTGTACTGATCATCAGTTGGTCGAACGACGCTTTCGACCACCTCAAGGGTGGCAAGCCACCACCAGGGGCACTACCACCATCATCTTCTTCTTCCCCGGCCACCGGAGAAGAGGTTTCAGGGTTTTCACCCTCCACATTGTGTGGGTTAGATGGTTCAGCCATCAAGAAATAAAGATAAAAGAAGGAAGACGTATGGGTTTGCAAGAAAACTCAGAGAAAAACCGGAATTACAGACAGGTCAGTCGGAGAAGACAAGGGAAACACACTTTCTTTCACCGGAGAAATTTTTTGAAATTTGAACAAAGTGAGGAGAAATCAAACGGTTTCCCCTTATATACTCATCGCAATTATCGCCACGTGTTCAGCGGCTTTTCAGCTGACGGTTATCACGCGCGCGTGGCCGCCCACGCGCCTTACAGAAAAGACCTTTACACTACTTGCTACAGTGCAGTTATGACCTCGGTCAGTGCAAACGTCCTTTCAGATCATCACATGTCAGAATCCTACCAACTTTCAACAACCCACACGTGCCATCAGCCACGTAGACAACACAAAAGCGACAAACATTATCCAAACTTAAGCGGCATGCGGTTTTTCTGGTTTACCGCACCATAACCCATACCGCATGTCGTTTTTTACATACCCCTCAAAAAAGGCAAAAAATATATATCTTTAAATTATATAAGGGGGTATAAGCAATAACCGCACATACCCACGCGCACACGTGGAATATGCGGAGAGGACACACACCAACCCGCACAGGTGCGTCAGATACTCAGAACCAGCATGGTTCTTTGGACTGCGAAAAACCGCTTCTCAGGATGCGGTAAACCACACTCCATGTAAGCTTCTTCAAGCTTCAAAACCCTCATTTCCGGTTCACAACCACGGAGGGAACGCAAACAGCTTCTCCTTAAGGAAAAGGACAAGTGTGCTGAGCAACCGCACATCAGCAACCCTGTCTCCTGAACCTTCAAGAGCTACGTCCAGGCTACAAGACTTCTAGAAGCGAGTTCTTTGCTGCAAACCGCAACAACTCGTGAGTAGTTACTACAAACCGCAACTATGCGAACGGTAGCTACGGAAGAGCCACAACTAAAGCACCATGCGAAGGAGCAAAGCTACTTCAAGGAAAACTGCTTTTCAACTAAGCATTAAGGAAAGTGGCTACAAAACGAATGCGGAAGAGTTTCAACCAACTTCCCAAGTATCCAAGGTGATCACCTCCGGCAACACCACTTAAAGAAAAGCTACTTTCCACCAAAGCGTGAAGGAAAGTAGCTCCAAAACAGTGGTAACAAGTCTGCTTATGACTAGTTACCCACCTATGGACCGCATAGAATAAACAATGGTGGGCATAACCCTGCCTATGACCATGTTTATCTGCCCATAGTTCAGATTCACATTGTTCGACCAAACACGGCCAACAATGACGCAACTACCCCACGTTCCTCAAACAAACATGGCCAACAAGGTACGGCAACAAGGTAACCGCAAAGGACGTGCGGTTACTAGAGAGCTAAGCCTCAGAGGACGTGCGGTTACTTGAGAGATAAACCGCAGAGGACGTGCGGTTACTAGAAAGCTTAACTGGAAAACACGAATACCCCACAAAACAGGGATCATCATTGAATGTCCAGTTGCTGAACATAGAGCTTGAGCAAAGTACTTACAACTTCGCACTAGCTGACGCAGAGGTTACAACTAGACTGACGAAGACGTACATCTTCAGTCATGATCTCGGAGGTTGGTTCGAACCCTGCTAACACCTTCAGTCACCGTCTCAAAGGTTGGTTCGAAACACCAAAAGGTGGCTGATGACATCAAAAAAAGGTAGACTAAGAGTCAAGTCCTTGGCTGAGAATTCCGCATCAGACGGAACTTGCTCACCAGACACCCTTCTCGAAGGAAGGAACAATCCACTCGAAAGGCCTACTACATACTAAAAAGGAGCCATCCGCATGGCCCATATTTAACCTTCTAGACAAACATAGTCCAGTATCCCTCCCACATGCCACGTGCATACGGAAGAAACACTAGACTGGGGGGACTTGAAGGGGTATGGTCCCAGATCTCGCGTCAGCATGACCGCGAATGACCATTACCCTCATCAAAAACCTCCAACAGCAATAAACTCACCTGTGTCCGCGTGGGCACAGGCGAACACAGCGGTCCAATCTGTCCAGTGATGAGAAGACTTACCTTAAGGACGGAAACTAATGTTACGCATAGCGATGCAGCCCCGCACCGCATCCTATGAACTTTTTTGTCACGACAAGGGATCTGGACAACAGTAACAGTCACTCAGCAGGCAATGCGGCGTAACACCGCATCCCGCGTAAATCATGGATGGAACAACCAACGCGGGAACAACATCAATAACCGCGAGCAGCGATGCGGCTCGGCACCGCATCCTGCCTACAAGGCAAGTGGGTCTGACACCACAGTGCAAGTGGCACTGGGAACAGTCGCCTACCGGCCCATGTGTATACAACAGTCTGACACCACAGCAGGACGTGGCATCACCACAGTAACCTACAGGTCTGACACACCTGCAAATAGCTGTGCGATGTCAGGCTAGCTACTCAACTACCCTCCTCCACTCCTCGGCTATAAATACTGACCCCAAACCAGGTTTGAGGTATCACTTCTCAACTCTCTCAATACTACTACTATCACACTTTGCTTCCCAAGCAAACTACTGATTCTCACACCGGAGAGTGGTAACAAGGAACACCCCCCACCTCATCCTCCTTGTTGCGAGTCACGGTTTGTTTCCTTGTGCAGGAAACCCACCACCAGACGATCCAGCCGCCGATCCTCGGAAAGAAGGGATTAACCCTCTTGACGAGACCAGTGAGTTACCCTACCTGGTTAACCATTGTTTCATCAGGTATTAATTGTTTACAAGTACAAGAAGGAAATTAATATGCATGAAAGCACCCAAACCAACCCACAAGGAAACACACTTTATGGGACTGAATCTGGATGATGCTAAAGATACCCCTTTTGCAGTGGCGGATTTAAAAGAAAAATTGAGGGGTAGCATAGGCTAAAAAAAATTGTTCAAGGGTAGCCGATACATAAAATGGGGAAGGAATTAACTGCACTAAAATGTACTTCGCCAAGAAAGTTGAGGGGTACCCCTAATCATATGCTAAATCCGTCAGTGCCCTTTTGTATGCTTTACGCACCCCCTTATAAGAAAAGGCAGGAAATGATCTAACATTTTCTATTGCATAAGAGCCCTTCAATTTGATCTGTTTTATGTGCATGATAGCAGAACAATGAATTTTCTAGCTCATGGTTTTTACTGCAGAATTAGTAAATATACCGTCTCATTTAATCGTGGGTTAGACTGGTTCAACCGGTTAGTATCCTCCCGAACTAACTTACGTAGAATTGTGGATGGTTATTCATTTTGTATTCAGATAATAAGTTTTAGTACGTGGGTCAAGTAATCACCCAAAACCATCCTCATAAAGGTACTAATAGTAAGTTTAAAAAATAAAAAAACTAAAAGATCTAACTATGGAAAAGAATGTAATTACTATAAGTAAAAAACAAGAATGTAATTACTATAAGTAAAAAACTAAAAATCTATTATAATGTTAAATTATTATTAATTAGTGGTATATGAATTGTATTAAATTTCAAAGTTAAGAATTCTTAAAAAACAAGAATTCATGTTGAAAATGGAAGGCAATGTAATTTTTTGTTAGTTACTATTGGAGATTTATCAACAAGTGAGTGAGAATTTAATATGTTAGATGATACAGTCATAAGGCTAGATGTATGTTCGTGGCAAAAGAAGTATGAAATTTGCATTTATTTCTTGTGAAGGTTGGACACGCATCCGTGTTATAATTTTTCTTTTTCTTACTATATTGAACTAACTAAAGTATTCCGTCGGCGAATGCAGGAACTATTTCATTTAAAGATGGAATGTAAATTGAGCTTCAAAACTAAGAATGACAATTTTACATAAGCTCAAAATGCTTCGGATGTCGCCCACAGTCGAGGAATAAGAGGTTGAAGAAAAATACACTTACATATAGATCGCACTTGTGAAGAATCTTTTAATCCGCAAAAGTGTTACTGTATCCTTTTAAACCGTCCTTTACTTATTTTCCTAATAAGAAGATGATAATTGAAAAAATCTAGAGTAGTTTTTGTGTGCCTTAATGATGATAGATGGAATGGAGTGAACCATTTATTCAAATATTCATAAAATTTGTTATTGGTTTTGCGTCTTATGTTATGTCTTTCATAATACATAATTTAATAAAACATTTGTAAAAACATATTTTTATGTTTTACGACATAAATCTATTAATTAAAATTAAATTTTCCTACCCGCGAAGCTCGCGGGCTCTAACCTAGTAAATAATTAAATTTAAATAAAGTAGCTCCACTAAGTAAATTACTAGAATATTACTATCATTAGAACCATAAATGAAACCAAACATCATACTTGGAGACTATATCCATAAATTTTAAAGCGTCGGAACCAAATTCATAATTTGAACAATTGCACTCTTTTCTTAATTATATAAGCCATTCGTCTGTTCAAAAAAGTAATCATGCATCCAATTGACATGAGACTATGGGGTGTGGGGGTTTGGTTTGTGGCATTACTTGACACGTGACAGGTGTGGGCTCCACCAGTCCACACCCAAAAAAGTGGGGGTGTGGAAGGGGCGTGGCTAGGCGGCGTTGGGGTGCCATGTAGCACCTATTTTTTTTTATATTAATCATAGAATATACTAAATAATTTTAAAAACACATTTTATTTATATTAAATAACTACAATAAAAAATACATTACATCATAAAAAAATCAATTATCTTCATCTTCTTTTTCATTGGAGTCGAATCTAGGAAGTGTCTAAACATGTTCTACCATAGACACTTCTGATAATAATAATTCGGGTTATTGGATTTTAATAATCCGAAGTTTTACCCCTTGGCCACTAATAATCTCAACTTCAAAAATTCCCTGTAATAATCCTAACTTGTAAGATTTTGGCCCCCAATGATCCTTTGCTCATTGGGTTATAACCCAGTTAGTTTTTTGCTGAGGTGGCTGATGACATGGACACAACTTTGTTATCTGTTGACTTGGTTGCTTATGTGGCACCATCACCACCTCCACTGCCACCACCATCTCCTCCAGCCACCACCATCATCTACCACCATTACCCACCACCATCACCTCCGACCACCTCCACCCACCACCATCACCACCTCCACTTCCTCCACCACCACTGCCATCTCCACCAACACCGCCGTCATCTCCACCCACCACCACTGCCATTCCCGCTACCACCTATCATCGCCATCTCAGATTCATCCCCACCTTCGTCACCTGACCGACAACCACCCCCGTATATGCGATTCTCAAACTTGACCTAACCGTCACCGATGAAGGATCCAAAACCGTGGACATAGGGTTAATTCCATTGTTGTTGTTGGAGCAGAGCTCGATATGGTAGAGCGGATGTTGATGTGGTGGAGCGGAAATAGGGTTAATTCCATTGTTGTTGTTGCAGAGGTTATGATTTCATTGCAGATTGAAGGATTGTGGGAATGGATGGTAGGTGGTGGTCGGAGGGGATTGAAGATGGTGGTTGTGCGGTGGGAGCTGGGTGGTCGGAGGGGGTTGAAGATGGTGGTTGTGCGGTGGGAGTTGGGTGGTTGTGGTGGTAGTGAGGTAGTGGAGTGGTTGTGGTGATGGTGAAGATGGTGATTGTCTGTGTATTTATATATATAATTAAAAAAATATTTTTTTTCATATCAATATCCACATAATGAATCAGCTTATTTTTTTACACATTAGCGTCCACGTTAGCAAAAACTAGGATAGGCAATTCTGACCCGAATGCATATAATTGGGTCACTTTGGGTCTTTTATTAATTACTATGGGTCAATTTGGGTTTCCTTGTAAAAATTAATGGGTCCAACTGGGTCAAATTTTAAAAAGGGGAAGTATGTTTACGGGTCAATCTGGGTTTAGAAGTAAAAAGGAACGGGTTACTGGGTTTAGAAGAAATACGACACGGGTTAGGAAAGCTTAGGGGGTGTTTGTTTTTGCTTATTACATCTGCAAAAGGCTTATGTCTGCCCGCCTGCAGACATAAGGCCTTAAAGACCGTTTTTTTTTTTTTTTTTCAAACAGATCTTATATTAGCTTCAAACATCTTAAAAAAGAAGCTTTGAAACAAAGCTTCAAACATCTGCACATGTTTTCTTCTTCCCTTCTCACCTGCCACCGCCACCTCCGCCACCACCTCCGTCACCACCGCACCTCCGCCACCACCGCACCACCTCCGCCACCACCGCACCACCGTAGAGAGAGAGAGAGATCTGTGAGAGAGAGAGCTGTGAGAGAGAGAGAGAGCAGACTACAGATGTGGTTCGATCTCCAACCTCAGCCGCACCACCTCCGCCACCACCGCACCACCGTAGAGAGAGAGAGATCTGTGAGAGAGAGAGCTGTGAGAGAGAGAGAGCAGACTGCAGATGTGGTTCGATCTCCAACCTCAGCCGCCACCACCTCCGGCTCCCAAGCTTCTCCGGCTTCCCTTCTTCTCCGGCTTCCCTTCTTTGCCGGCTCCCCTTCTTCTCCGGCTTCCCTTCTTTGCCGGCTCCCCTTCTTCTCCGGCTCCCCTTCTTCTCCGGTGGGTGGTGGCTGAAGTGGTGGTGGTTGATTGTGGTGGTGGAGGTGGACGGTGGTTGTGGTGGCAGAGGGAGGCAGGGAGAGAGAGATGAGAGAGAGAGGTTATGGTCTGTGTGTTGTTTGTGTGTTGTTTGTGTTTATAAAAATGAGAAGAGGTTTTTAAATATAAAAAAAAACAAACCCTCTTCTCCTTGCAGACTGCAGACATTTGGGCCACATCTTCTCTTGCAGATGCCTGCAGATGTGGTTCGCAGACTACAGACATTTTACATCTGAAAAAACAAACAGCACCTTACTGTCCTAGGGTTTTTTCTTGGAGCTTGAACTTCAGTGATCATCATCATCATCAGCGATTCAGCGGCGGCATCTTCATCCTCTCCGGCCTCCGCCACAAACCCGCCACCGTCTCCGCGTCTCTGTTGTCTCCTCCGCCACAAACCCCCACCCTCCGCCGGCATCTTCATCAACGACGGGATTTTCATCAGCGACGGCATCTTTTCCGGTGAAGGTATCATCATCACTTCATGAGCAGGGTAGTTGATGGATTTGATGTGTGTCTGTGTAAATGTTTTAAATTTTGTTGTGAATTTGTTTGATTTTGTGGAGTTGTTTTGGAAATTGATAGATGAATAGCGTTTTTTTGTTGTAAATGTTTCAGAAACGGTGTTTAATTTGTAGATCTGTGATCGATGTTTTATTAGTTTGATGTTGAAGCTGTAATTTCTTTCTCTTATGATGATGATTTAAATGACTGATTGAATATATGGTCATTGTTTAAAGAAAATTTGATGATTTAAATGGCTGATTGTTTTTTTTTTCTTTCTAAATGTTTCAAAAACTTTATGTGTTCGACTGATACATATGTGATTGAAGTTTTTTTAGGTTTAACAGGAATGTTGATGTGTATTTGTTGATCAAGTGTATTTGTTGCATTATCTGCTACTATGATTAAACTTCCAAAAGGATTGTGGTTTTTTATGTTCTTCATGAGTAGGAACTGTATTACTGAGCTACTTTTTACTTGGATATTTTGCAACTGAACACTTGCTTCCTCTTTGGTGTCTACACTGAAGCAGATGACAAAGCTGAAGTCAGCACCCCATGAATGGTAATCCAATCACTGAACACAAAGGTTTCTTAGTGTCCGTTAGTACACAAGTTAGGGAATTTAGAATATCCTACTAAATCTGGTAATAGCAGGAAGTAGGAACTTGGTTTTAAAAGTGTGCTTGAGGCGCGAAGTGCGCACATGGCAAGGCGATCTGGAAAGCGCCTTAGGGTTTGAGCTTTGAAGCGGCGCCTCATGTACATCTAGGTCAAAATTGGTGAAACTTAGGGTCGGTAAGGAGGCTGGTGTATGTAAGGGATAAAGAAACTTTGATAGGTTTACTTGATGAAAAGGATAGTATGTAAAAGAGATGAAACTTCTGGTTGTACATAGAGCAACGGGTTGTACAAAGTAGGTACATTATTCGAAGGTTACCAACCCGGACCCGTTTTAACCCGACAAAATTGCCCCTTGATGTACAATCACTTTAAAAAAACATTTTTTATCTAACCCGACCCGACCCGAAACCCGTTCCAACCCGAACCGGTTTTGACCTGAACCAAAACAACCCATTTTTTAATTGACCTGTTTCGACCCGAACCCGTTTTGACCCATGACCCGACCCGACCCAACCCGTTTGCCAGGTCTATTGACAAAAACTAACCCAGTTAGCAAAGGATTATTGGGGGCCAAAATCTTACAAGTTGGGATTATTACAGGGATTTTTGAAGTTGGGATTATTAGTGGCCAACAGGTGAAACTTCGGATTATTAAAATCCAATAACCCTAATAATTCCACCCCGTCGTCGGTTGAGAATCACAAAACAAGTTTATCATACGAATCGCTTGAACTTGAAGAATCCATTTTATATATTTTTTGGAGTTTGATAGTGGTTTTTGAATTTTTAGATGGTAAAAACGAGTAAGAAATGTTTAGTTTATATAGAAAATAATTAAAAGATTTTTTTTTAAATAGCAATTGGCCAACGGTCATCAAATACTAGCAAATCAAATCCAACCATGTCACCCCAGCCCCCCCCCCCCCCCCACGGCAGGCTGAATCCCCACGTCAGCAGGGCAACACCATGGCCAACACTAGCCAGGTGTGGTCTAGCCAGCGTTAAATGTATTCCGTCACCCCAACTCACACCCTGTAGTCTGACAAAAGTTGCAATTATATTGTATTAGTGAAATAACTGATATTCAAAACATGAATTACCATATATTTGCCAAATAGACTATCACAAAAGAAACTTTTAACTTGAGAGGGTCAAAATAGACTATCACAAAAAGTAACTTTTGACTTGAGAGGGTAAAAATAACCACAATGTTTTTCTTCTCAAACATGCTCAGGTTCGAATCCCTCTTCTTCATGAACTTTATTTACTTTTCTTTTCTTTTTCATCTTCAACTCAAACCCTAGCTCTTCTCCGACGCCGTTTACAGATCTCCGTCGACTAATTTCTCACATTCTTTCATCATTCAGTATTTTAATATCAGATCTGTATCGCATTCTATCTTATAATATTATTCAATTTTGCAGCCAAGATTCATCACCAAACCACCGGTTCAGAGGAGACGAACTCTTGTCTTGCCTAAAAGGTACGTTTGTTACTTCCAATTTGAGTGTTTGTAGTAGATCTATATTTGTTTGTGATTTTCAAAACTGGGGATGTTGTTTATAATCATTTCGGGGGTGTGATGTGAACCTATACAGAGGATCAGCTTGTTCTGTTATCTTTTAGCTAAACTTTTTATATCTGACCCGTTTTGAGATAAAAACACCCAAATTGACCCATTCATAAGTAAATGTTCTCAAGGGGTACCAAATTTTGTCTACACCTTTTTTTTCTTCATATGTGTGCTTGTTAATCTTATAGTTGTTTCTTGGTGTTCTACTAAGAAACAGGATTTTTCGTCAAGAATCTGTGAAGCATTTGTACGGTTTATGTTATTTCAATACCGAATTATCTTCACTCAGGGCTTCTGATTCTGAGACAATTGATAATTCAAGTTCTATCGCCAATCCTTCAAGTCTTGCCCCCTATGCAGTTAATCTCGGTTATCGGCCCCTCACCAAAATATCGCGCTGGCCATTGGGTTTCGGAGCTGCATTCGTGTCCGCAGGATGCGCGGGCACGCACGAGTTCAACCAAATTCGAGCTCAGAAACCCATTTTTTGCACCCCCCCTGCGCGCGGGTAGGACTTGTGGTAAAACATGTCATAAAGCTACAATGGAGTAGTAAATGCTTTACCTTATAAACACCCACTCACTTTGTTCCCACACCAATGTGGGACAAAATATTTACCACCTTTTGAGACTTTCATTCCCACACCTAGACTTTCTACCACCTCTTGTATATATATAAATATATATATTTATGCATGATATTAGACTTCTAGTATATATATAGGCTCTAGATATGAATATAAATATAAATATATATATTTATGCATGATATTAGAAATTACCGATATCTCACCGCTATAAACGATATCTCATATATCGGTCCTTGACCGATAACCGATATTTTTCCGCATTAACTGCATAGCTTGCCCCAAGCTCCCAAACAGGTACCCTTTGACTTTTCAAGTTTAAGAGACTGATTTTCTTCTTCGAGATTCCATTTGAACTCTTCAATTGATTCAGAAAGATTTGTGGCCCATTAAAGACCGGCACAAGTATCAAAACAGATTTATTGGTTTGATGTCAAAATTGAAATTTGTTTTGATAATTTGATAGTGTTGTGTTGGTATGTATGACAGAGTGGACAGACCAAGGCTCTGCTACTTCTTTGCAGGATAATAGTATTAACTTTGAGCCGGAGAAACTTAGACGCAGGCACATTTGCGGGTTGATGCCATTGCATAAAGCAAGACACTTGATACATCTAGAAAGGTAAGTACAATTTTCTTTTTCCTCTTGACTTTTGAAGTCAAACTATATACTTTATAAGTGGTTATATTTCTTAGTTTTTGAATGTTCATTTGGTGATCACAAGATTTTTAGTTTTTGAAAATGAAATCTAGCCATTTGAATAACAGAGTAACAGTCAAGTAATCTTGAACTAAAGCATACTGTTTTGTGTCATACTGTAAGATCATCACCAATAAGGTATATTTGAGATGTGTTTTTGGTGATGTGGCAATTTTTTGGTGTTTTTATTATTGGGTGAAGTTGTTTTTAAGGAGGGAGAGTGTGGTTTAGTTTGTGGTGAAAAACTAGAAAATATGAGTTATGTGAGTGTATGGAGGAGAGAGAAGAGAGGAAAGAGAATGATGTTTTTAAAGAGAGAATTTGTTGTGAGTGGGCATGAGAGAGAAATGAGTTGGGCAGGTAGGGCTGTAAACGAACCGAACAAACACAAAAAAGACCTTGTTCGTGTTCGTTTGTTAAGAAATATATGTGTTCACGAACAACACTTACCGAACGAGATTTTATGTTTGTGTTCGTTTGTTAAGGAAATGAACTTGTTCGTGTTCGTTTGTGTTTGTTTGTTAATTTTAGGCAACGAACGAAAATGAACATTGATGCACACGAATGGGTACAAACTAATGTCCCTTATTCTGGATGCTCTAACTTAAGGAATCCATCAAACTTAAGGAATCCATTATCCATCAAACCAGAGGGAATGGAATTGTATTTACATCGCGCTCTTATCAAATGGTTGCTGCTGATATATTCAAAATGATTAAAACTTACGGCCCTTTTATAGAGAAATGCATTTTTAAAATTTTGAAATTACAAGTCGTCAAAAATATACGGAAGTTAAAGACATAAATAGACGCTATCAAGTCAAAGACATAAATATACGCGTAAATCAAGTCAATTACAAACACAAACAAACATTCGTGAGCAGGATACTGGTGCGGATATATTAGGTATTTTATTTGTCAGAATTTTGAAGTATATAGATAAAATATAGAAACTAAAAACACTAATGAACTATCGAACACAATCGAACACGTTACCGAACGTTCACGAACATAAATGAACGAACACGACCTATGTTCATGTTCGTTCGTTTAGTTAAACGAACGAAATTTCTTGTTCGTGTTTGTTTGTTTAATAAACGAACGAACAAACACAAACGAACTTCCCGCCGAACGGTTCACGAACTGTTCACCGAACGTTTGGTTCATTTGCAGCCCTATGGGCAGGTGCCATGTCACTCATTTTTTCTCCCCTTATTCTGGATGCTCTAACTTAAGGAATCCATCAAACTTAAGGAATCCATTATCCATCAAACCAGAGGGAATGGAATTGTATTTACATCGCGCTCTTATCAAATGGTTGCTGCTGATATATTCAAAATGATTAAAACTTACGGCCCTTTTATAGAGATGCATTTTTAAAATTTTGAAATTACAAGTCGTCAAAAATATACGGAAGTTAAAGACAAATAGACGCTATCAAGTCAAAGACATAAATATACGCGTAAATCAAGTCAATTACAAACACAAACAAACATTCGTGAACAGCCCCCCCCCCCCCCCCCGGCAGGCTGAATCCCCACGTCAGCAGGGCAACACCATGGCCAACACTAGCCAGGTGTGGTCTAGCCAGCGTTAAATGTATTCCGTCACCCCAACTCACACCCTGTAGTCTGACAAAAGTTGCAATTATATTGTATTAGTGAAATAACTGATATTCAAAACATGAATTACCATATATTTGCCAAATAGACTATCACAAAAGAAACTTTTAACTTGAGAGGGTCAAAATAGACTATCACAAAAAGTAACTTTTGACTTGAGAGGGTAAAAATAACCACAATGTTTTTCTTCTCAAACATGCTCAGGTTCGAATCCCTCTTCTTCATGAACTTTATTTACTTTTCTTTTCTTTTTCATCTTCAACTCAAACCCTAGCTCTTCTCCGACGCCGTTTACAAATCTCCGTCGACTAATTTCTCACATTCTTTCATCATTCAGTATTTTAATATCAGATCTGTATCGCATTCTATCTTATAATATTATTCAATTTTACAGCCAAGATTCATCACCAAACCACCGGTTCAGAGGAGACGAACTCTTGTCTTGCCTAAAAGGTACGTTTGTTACTTCCAATTTGAGTGTTTGTAGTAGATCTATATTTGTTTGTGATTTTCAAAACTGGGGATGTTGTTTATAATCATTTCGGGGGTGTGATGTGAACCTATACAGAGGATCAGCTTGTTCTGTTATCTTTTAGCTAAACTTTTTATATCTGACCCGTTTTGAGATAAAAACACCCAAATTGACCCATTCATAAGTAAATGTTCTCAAGGGGTACCAAATTTTGTCTACACCTTTTTTTTCTTCTTCATATGTGTGCTTGTTAATCTTATAGTTGTTTCTTGGTGTTCTACTAAGAAACAGGATTTTTCGTCAAGAATCTGTGAAGCATTTGTATGGTTTATGTTATTTCAATACCGAATTATCTTCACTCAGGGCTTCTGATTCTGAGACAATTGATAATTCAAGTTCTATCGCCAATCCTTCAAGTCTTGCCCCCTATGCAGTTAATCTCGGTTATCGGCCCCTCACCAAAATATCGCGCTGGGCATTGGGTTTCGGAGCTGCATTCGTGTCCGCAGGATGCGCGGGCACGCACGAGTTCAACCAAATTCCAGCTCAGAAACCCATTTTTTGCACCCCCCCTGCGCGCGGGTAGGACTTGTGGTAAAACATGTCATAAAGCTACAATGGAGTAGTAAATGCTTTACCTTATAAACACCCACTCACTTTGTTCCCACACCAATGTGGGACAAAGTATTTACCACCTTTTGAGACTTTCATTCCCACACCTAGACTTTCTACCACCTCTTGTATGTATATAAATATATATATTTATGCATGATATTAGACTTCTAGTATATATATAGGCTCTAGATATGAATATAAATATAAATATATATATATATATATTTATGCATGATATTAGAAATTACCGATATCTCACCGCTATAAACGATATCTCATATATCGGTCCTTGACCGATAACCGATATTTTTCCGCATTAAATGCATAGCTTGCCCCAAGCTCCCAAACAGGTACCCTTTGACTTTTCAAGTTTAAGAGACTGATTTTCTTCTTCGAGATTCCATTTGAACTCTTCAATTGATTCAGAAAGATTTGTGGCCCATTAAAGACCGGCACAAGTATCAAAACAGATTTATTGGTTTGATGTCAAAATTGAAATTTGTTTTGATAATTTGATAGTGTTGTGTTGGTATGTATGACAGAGTGGACAGACCAAGGCTCTGCTACTTCTTTGCAGGATAATAGTATTAACTTTGAGCCGGAGAAACTTAGACGCAGGCACATTTGCGGGTTGATGCCATTGCATAAAGCAAGACACTTGATACATCTAGAAAGGTAAGTACAATTTTCTTTTTCCTCTTGACTTTTGAAGTCAAACTATATACTTTATAAGTGGTTATATTTCTTAGTTTTTGAATGTTCATTTGGTGATCACAAGATTTTTAGTTTTTGAAAATGAAATCTAGCCCATTTGAATAACAGAGTAACAGTCAAGTAATCTTGAACTAAAGCATACTGTTTTGTGTCATACTGTAAGATCATCACCAATAAGGTATATTTGAGATGTGTTTTTGGTGATGTGGCAATTTTTTGGTGTTTTTATTATTGGGTGAAGTTGTTTTTAAGGAGGGAGAGTGTGGTTTAGTTTGTGGTGAAAAACTAGAAAATATGAGTTATGTGAGTGTATGGAGGAGAGAGAAGAGAGGAAAGAGAATGATGTTTTTAAAGAGAGAATTTGTTGTGAGTGGGCATGAGAGAGAAATGAGTTGGGCAGGTAGGGCTGTAAACGAACCGAACAAACACAAACAAGACCTTGTTCGTGTTCGTTTGTTAAGAAATATATGTGTTCACGAACTGTTCATGAACACTTACCGAATGAGATTTTATGTTTGTGTTCGTTTGTTAAGGAAATGAACTTGTTCGTGTTCGTTTGTGTTTGTTTGTTAATTTTAGGCAACGAACGAAAATGAACATTGATGCACACGAATGGGTACAAACTAATGTCCATGAACAGAAATGGAAGCAAACAAACACAAACAAACATTCGTGAGTAGGATATATAATACAATGTCACTTATTAGGTATTTTATTTGTCAGAATTTTGAAGTATATAGATAAAATATAGAAACTAAAAACACTAATGAACTATCGAACACAATCGAACACGTTACCGAACGTTCACGAACATAAATGAACGAACACGACCTATGTTCATGTTCGTTCGTTTAGTTAAACGAACGAAATTTCTTGTTCGTGTTTGTTTGTTTAATAAACGAACGAACGAACACAAACGAACTTCCCGCCGAACGGTTCACGAACTGTTCACCGAACGTTTGGTTCATTTGCAGCCCTATGGGCAGGTGCCATGTCACTCATTTTTTCTCCCCCTTATTCTGGATGCTCTAACTTAAGGAATCCATCAAACTTAAGGAATCCATTATCCATCAAACCAGAGGGAATGGAATTGTATTTACATCGCGCTCTTATCAAATGGTTGCTGCTGATATATTCAAAATGATTAAAACTTACGGCCCTTTTATAGAGAAATGCATTTTTAAAATTTTGAAATTACAAGTCGTCAAAAATATACGGAAGTTAAAGACATAAATAGACGCTATCAAGTCAAAGACATAAATAAACCACTTCGCCAACATGTGCCCAAACAGGGTAGTGAAACAAGAACCCCAACAGCAGCAGCCACAGCAGCAGCAACAACAGCAACAGCAACAACAGGCCGCACGCGCCAGAACTTTCAACCTTAACGTGCGTCAAGCCCAGGCCGACAACAACGTGGTCAATGGTACGTTCCTTGTGAATGGTATTTATGCTTCATGTTTGTTTGATACTGGAGCGGATAATTGCTTTGTGTCGTTCGAATTTGAGAAACTCCTCAGTCGTAGACGTTCCAAACTGTCCTCGAAGTTCGATGTAGAAGTCGCTACTGGAAGAACCGTCGCTGTTAATTCCGTTATCCGTGATTGTACTCTCGAGCTCAACAATCACATCTTTTCAATCGATCTCATTCCGATGCAACTCGGAAGTTTCGACGTCATAGTAGGCATGGATTTTCTTCGCGAAAACCATGCTGAAGTTGTGTGCTTCGACAAGATGATTCGTTTTTCACTCGCAAATGGTGATTTGTTATGTGTTTATGGCGATACTACTTCAAAGGGGCTCAAGCTTATGTCATGCCTAAGAGCTAGCAAGTATCTCCGCAAGGAATACAGGGCTTTCTTGGCTAACATTGTAGTAGCAGAGGAGGAAAAGAAAGAGAAGAAGGAAGTAAAAGACGTTCATGTGGTTCGAGAATTCCCTCGAGTTTTTCCAGAGGACCTTCCCGGACTACCTCCAAAACGTGATATCGACTTTCGTATCGATCTCATTCCTGGAGCTAATCCTATTGCCAGAGCTCCTTATCGACTCGCGCCGTCCGAAATGCGCGAACTCTCAACCCAACTCCAGGAATTACTTGAAAAAGGCTTCATTCGCCCGAGCACCTCTTCTTGGGGCGCGCCAGTCCTTTTCGTCAAAAAGAAGGACGGGTCGTTCCGGATGTGCATCGACTATCGGGAATTGAATAAGTTGACCATCAAAAACCGCTATCCTCTACCTCGTATCGATGATTTGTTTGATCAACTACAAGGCGCTACGTGTTTCTCGAAGATTGATCTACGTTCAGGTTATCATCAGCTACGCATTCAAGAGGAGGATATACCCAAAACCGCGTTCCGAACCCGTTACGGCCATTACGAATTCGTTGTCATGCCCTTTGGCCTAACCAATGCGCCAGCAGTTTTCATGGATCTGATGAATCGCGTGTGTAAACCATACCTCGGCCGTTTCGTCATCGTATTCATCGACGATGTCTTGATCTATTCCAAATCGAAAGCCGAACACGCGCAACATCTACGTTTGGTTCTCGAGTTACTCCAGGGGAACCAACTCTATGCCAAGTTCTCCAAGTGCGAATTCTGGTTGGAGAAGGTCCAATTTCTGGGTCACATTGTTAATAGTCAAGGTATCCACGTCGATCCTGCGAAGATTGAAGCTGTCAAGAGCTGGGTTACACCTAAGAACCCGTCAGAAGTCCGCTCCTTTCTCGGGCTAGCGGGCTATTATCGCTGCTTCATCGAAGGATTCTCAAAGATTGCTGTACCGCTTACCTCTCTTACATATAAAGACCAGCCTTTTGTCTGGGGAACTATACAAGAGTCTGCCTTTCGAACCCTCAAACACATGCTTTACAATGCTCCTGTCCTCACACTACCCGACGGAAACAATGATTTCATTGTCTACTGTGATGCTTCCAACCTTGGTCTCGGGTGTGTCCTTATGCAACGAGACAAGGTCATAGCTTACGCATCTCGTCAGCTCAAAATCCACGAGAAGAATTATACAACCCATGATCTCGAGTTAGGCGCGGTTGTTTTTGCATTAAAGATTTGGCGACACTACCTGTACGGTACCAAGTGTACGATCTTCACCGATCATAGGAGCCTACAACATATCTTTAATCAGAAGAAACTTAATATGCGTCAACGCCGATGGGTAGAGCTTCTCAACGATTACGACTGTGAGATTCGTTACCACCCAGGCAAGGCAAATGTTGTTGCCGACGCACTTAGCAGACGGAGCTATCTGCTTAGCACTCGAAATGTTCAAGCCCAGCACAATCTCGAAGCCCTCATCCGCGACGCCCAACATGCATGTTTTAACGAACGCACCTTGAAGAGAGAAAGAATCTACCATGATGGAGCCCAGCTTGTGAGCAAACCGAACGGGATATTTCACTTTTTGGACTGAATTTGGATTCCCAGGCGAACCAATTTACGACAGATTATCATGGACGAAGCCCATAAATCCCGCTACTCTGCTGACAAAATGTACCAGGATCTTCGTTACAAGTACTGGTGGCCGGGTATGAAAAGGGATATCGCCCTCTACGTTGGGAAATGTTTAACTTGTGCTAGAGTCAAGGCTGAACATCAAAGGCCCTCTGGCTTGCTCGAACAACCTCCAATCCCCATGTGGAAGTGGGAGAGCATAGCTATGGATTTGGTAACCAAGCTACCACACACGTCATCAGGTCACGACAGCATCTGGGTTGTAGTCGACCGATTGACCAAATCAGCTCACTTTTTACCAATACGAGAAGACTACAAGGTGGAACGATTAGCCCGAATCTACACCGACGAGATCATTTGTAGACATGGGACGCCTCGTGATATCATTTCTGATCGGGATGCTCGGTTTACTTCCCGATTATGGGAAACATTTCAAACGGCACTCGGTACAACGCTTAATCTAAGTACCGCTTTCCACCCACAAACCGACGGTCAGACTGAAAGAACGATTCATACCCTTGAAGACATGCTCCGTTCGTGTGTTCTAGACTTCGGTGGTAATTGGGATAAACACCTGCCGTTGGTTTAATTCTCGTATAATAACAGCTATCAGGCTAGCATCCAGATGGCACCTTTCGAGGCCTTATACGGAAGAAGATGTCGATCGCCTATTGTGTGGCACGAGATCGGTCACTCGCAATTAACCGGTCTGGAGCTACTACAAGAAACGACAGACAAAATTTTCCAAATTAGAGACAATCTAGCGAAAGCTCGGGATCGACAGAAAGTTTACGCCGATAAAAAGCGCAAGCCCCATGAATTTGGCGTTGGTGACCACGTACTCCTAAAGGTATCCCCTTGGAAGGGTGTGGTCCGATTCGGCAAGAAAGGGAAACTCGCGCCTCGATATGTTGGACCTTTTGAGATTCTGGAAAGGATCGGAAAAGTCGCCTACATACTCGAATTACCAGAGGAACTTTGTAACGTCCACCCGACTTTCCACGTGTCGAACCTCCGAAAGTGCATCGCCGACCACGATTTACATGTCTCTCTAGACGATCTACAAGTGAACGAAACATTACACTTCGTAGAAAAACCTGTCGAAATCATGGATCGCGAAACCAAGCAGCTCAGGCGCTCTCGAATTCCCATTGTGAAGGTTCGATGGGAAGGCAAACGAGGCGCGGAGTTCACTTGGGAACTCGAAAGCGACATGAAGGCAAACTACCCTCAGTTGTTTAAATAGGGAAGCGTTAGAGAGAAAGTGGCAAAGTGATTCTAGTATTTTGTACGATGTTTTCAGTAATCAATAGAATCACGATTATATTATATTTTAGTGCGTTTGATCCTCGCAATCGAGAACCTGCTCAGATACCACTTGTAGGTCCGGTTTTGACTCCGCTACGATTGCGTTGGTCACGTTCACGGATTTCCGCATGTTGCAAAGTCAAAATCGACCCAATCAGAAAGTTCTCACACGTGATTCCCGGCTTTGTTACGGCTTTCAGCTTAATTTCGGGACGAAATTCCCTAAACAAGGGGAGGCTGTAACACCCCGTATTTTCACAAGTGAAAGTCAAAGTCAAGGACAAAGTCAACGACCGATTTCGCGCGACTTGACTGGTAGAAATGTCTTTATTTTATTTGTATTATGTGGAGTAAGTGTTGTTACTTGCAATAATCGAAGCGTGCTAATCATATTTCAATCAACCTACGACTGTGAATGATAGGCAGTAACAATGCGATAAAGTTAATCCGCTAACAATCAAGCTATGCTAATCGAACCGACACCAAATCGCAACCCAAGCTATATATTTTACTCATTATTTATACATGTGTGTGTGCCTTACGTGTTACCTGTGCATGCTTATTTATGTTATGTTATGGTAATCAAGCGAACTCAATCGAAAACTCGAAGTCTAACTCGAACGTAATCGAACTCGAACCCGAATCCCGAATCGAACCATGTTATATACGAAGTAGTTGGGACTAAAAGTAATTTGACTAGGAAACCCCATCGAATCGCTCGCAATCGAAACCGAAGCGTCGTCGCACCAAACGCACCATTCAAGCGTCATCCGCACGGATTGGTAATCCGCACAGATTGCCTATCCGCACGGATTGGTAATCCGCACGGACTGCCCATCCGCACGGACAGGCCATCCGCACGGATAAACAATCCGGGTGACCTGCCAATCCGCACGGATCACCCTTTCCCCATTTGGCATCCTATAAATACCCGGGTCACTCTCCAAACTTTCCACTTCTGGCAAGTGACGTCCGACCTACACGCATTCTTCACCTTTTCTCCGATTTCTCTCAATCTAGGTAAGATCTCGCCCTAAATCTTGTACTTTCTTGATCCATACACAATCCTACCCCTTTCTATCTTTCAAATCCTAACTTTTAACCATGAAACCACCAAGATTGAGGTATTCTAGGGTGACGTCATCTTGAAGTTCTCATGAACTTCAAGCTTGACCTCATTCCACCAAGAATAACTTAGATCCGAAAGGTTTCCACAAGGATTCACAACAACTTCACCTAAATCTAAACTTTTCAAAGGATAAAAGAGTTGAAAGAAATAAACACAAGTTTTCTCCTTCTTTTACCCTCGAAAACGGTACAATCCGGACCAGTACTAGTCCTCTACTCAATATCAGTGATGCACTAGTCCTAGATCTGGATTCTACCCGCAAGACACCTGATTTCGGGTTAGACCGGAATGACCGTTCTAAACCGCCGACAGGCCGAGTTAGGGTGATTCCTGGCCGGCTTAGTCATTCGGGTAAGAACGCAATTCCAAATGGTTGCCACGTAATCAGAACGTCTCGATAGAACGATAAAGGCGACCAAGGGTAGACGAACGGAACAACCAGGACGAGGAAGTTGTCCGCACGAGGAAGTTGTCCGCACGGACAAGCTGTCCGGACGAACAGGCTGTCCGGACGGACAAGTTGTCCGCACGGACAGATCATTCGGGCGGGTTGTTATCCGGACGAGCTACACTTGGGACCCACCACCAAACAAGGTTTGAGTATCGACGAATGAATAATCCGGACGGACGACCCTCTGAATGGATTACTCTTCGGATCATGAGATACTAAGGCCTTAAATAATTTCCAACATGTTCATCCGCACGAACAGACTATCCGGACGGATTATCGATTGTCCGCACGGACCGACCATCCGGACGGATTGCCACTGTTCGCACGGATTACCATCCGGACGGATTTCTCAAATTTCACCAAGTAACTCACCATGAAGGCTGTTGTCCGCACGGACTACCATCCGGACGGATTGCTGTCCGCGCGACCGGCTTGAAGGGTAGAGATACTTAAAGGTTTTCTAAATGCTACAACGAAAACTTCAAAAGACAAACCATCGTACACAAACACATCTCACACTTAGGAAGAAACAATCCACTCGAGTAGTAACCCGCACGGATTATTTATCCGTACGAGTAACTAATCCGTACGAGTAACTAATCCGCACGAGTAACTAATCCGCACGAGTGACTAATCTGGACGGAATACCATCCGTACGGATAACTCACTCGCACGGATAACTAATCCGCACGAGTGACTAATCCGGACGGAATACCATCCGCACGGATAACTCACTCGCACGGATAACTAGTCCGCACGGATTACTAATCCGCACGATCAGCCATCGTACCCACTCTCATTCTGTATTGTTTACGTGCCACTTATCGTTACGCTATCGAATCTATTCAGGCTAACCATACTCGCTAAAAGCGCTCCCTTCAATCCATAATCGCTGTGAGTATACTCGATCCCTTTTTGCTTTAGCACTTTTGGGTGTTACCTACGTTACGAATACTCAAACTACAAATATCACACTACTCAAGCTATTTTGAACGCTAACCATTAATGCATGTTATACGTGGCTTATGAATGCTTGTTTGTTATGTTTACACATGGAATGCTGTCTACCTGCCTTAGCAACGATAGTACTATAGTTTGGACTCAGCACCCGGTCACACGGGGGTTGTTAAGGATCTTTTACTTGCATGGATTACAGTGGTAATCATGTATTGCGAACTGCCTCGGGCAGTCAACCCGCAGTCATTGGTATCGATGGATCTATGTCGATAACTAACGTGCTTCATTTCACTATGTGTACGTGTTGGTTATGCGTAAAGGAATTCGAACTCTATATGCTATTATTAAACTTGTGTACTCACCTTTAGATTTTATGTATTGACTTTATTTTAACGTATGTGACAGGTGCTTAGGTTGCTTGTATGCTCTATATGCTGTGATGAAATCGAAGCTAGGAAAGGAGTCCTAGAAACCAATAAATAAACTATTTTTGTTTGAATCTGAGTTGTCGGAACAGGATATTTGTCTTGACGTTTATCTGTAATAATTTGTTACTATTTGAGACATGGTATGGGACATGTTAACTTAAATTGAATGGTAATGATAGTTGTTATGGAAACTTCTGGACAATCTGTTTCGCTCAATGCCATGTCCCGATGATTCCGCCATCGGTTGGGGTGTGACAATAAGCTCATGACATAACCTCAAGTCTACGGGTGGTGCGTTAATCCTATATCGCTATATATGTGAAGGATAGGCTCGATCGAAGCTAATGATAAGTTTAACACAAAATGAATAACCCCAAGTTCAATGTATCAAGTAATCAAGTAAGCAAGCATGTAATAGGAACGTTTGTGCATTTACGAAGAAAGTTCATGTGTAAGTTTAATAAGTAACATGTTACACCCCAAAAAGTGGTAAACGTAAAGAGGGGATTTGAGTATACTCACGGTTTTGCAAGCTTTCCTACTTGATAATCCCGCGAGTGTTGTTTGGTTGATTAGTTTGGAGCACCTTGTCCTTCTACACGAAGAAACGTAGGAGTGTGAGTTTTGGGAGTTAACGGAAGATTATAGATTCAAAATTTTAATAACATGAAAATAACATATGAAATTAATCATCTAGTACATATGACACTTGTTCTTGACACTAGGAAACTCTAAGGAGTTTAAATGTTTTCATGGAACAAGGTTCCATTAGAATCGTGACAAGTTATCAAAGTCTAAGATGATATAATCTAGTACCTTGACATATGAACACTAATTCATCATCAAAGATTCGATTATTTGGATAATATAATAGTATTATATAATGTTCATATAGTCATATAGATCAAGCATGAGGTAGGAGGATGAATCCCCCATTTAGGAACCTCTTTGTTTATCATGGAAGTCATGTAGGAGGTAGGAAGGACAAGTCTTCCATTTAGGTACCTCTTGGTGTTCACCACTACACTTGAAGTTATCAACATTCAAGGTGGGTCATGAACTTACAAGTATGAAATGAAAAAGAACAACTAATCTATGAAAAAACATCAAATAGTGTGTGGATTTTCAAGTGGAATAGCCCAAGCTTGTTCCATAATCACACAATCATCAAGCTTCAAGCTTGAACACTACTTGTGGGTTAAACCCTAACCAAAACAGAAAGTTTGTGAGGTTTTATCCTCTGATTTTACATGTCACAATCTTGTTTTTAAGCCCAACTAACCATTCATTTGATTATGAGCATAAGGACATAGGAATGAGATGAGATAACTCAAGTTTAACTAAGTTTAACAAAGTTTAAATCAAAAACAGAAAAAATCAGTTAACTTTGGAGCCTTTTTGGTGACATTCCAGACCTTGGTTTTCCATGGAAAACCTGTGGAAATGTTCCTAAGGTCAATCCAAGTAAGTAGGAAAAGAATCAAGTGAAACGGTTAAGAAATGAGTGATTGTAAGATGTGTTGAATCTGCTCGAACTCTTGATATCAGCCGCGATTTGGAGTGTTTGAGGGTGAATGAGGAGTGTTTAGAAAGTGAAAAATGCTTGGAGGAGGCTTGGGTTGTATAGGGGATGGATTAGGGTTTCATTGGGTTGGGCTTTGGGAGTGTTTAGAAGGGTTAATCATTGAAACAAGTCCACCAACATCAGCCCAAAGCTGGTTGCTGATTCTACCAGCCGTAATCTTTTTATTTTTTATTTTTTTAAATTATAAAGTGTATAATTGCTGATTATATTAAGTAGTAATTATATGTTAGTGTGTATGGAACATATAATAAGCCCTATGATGCATATAAGACATGAAAATCAATTGTTTTCGAACATATAAACCTAGGTTCTTTTGTGTTAAAAAAAAGAAAAAAAAATGTATGTGATGAATTGTAAAGTATTTCATTAAGTATCAAATAAGTATAAGAAATTAGAGTTAAGCCTCGAAATCGAATAACCTAGTGTCTTGCATGTATGGAAGATTTAAGACTTACGAATACACGTTAGTTGTTTACAAGTTAAATTCACATTTATGAAAGTTATGAATCGCGTATCAAACGAATGGATGTATCAATGTATAAACGATGTATACAAGCTTCATTTCATTATGATCAAGGTCTCGGATTTATAATGGCTTGTAATGGAATACGATTACAAAGGAAAGAGTTTCCGAAAATAGAATTACGATACAATCTTACTAAAAAATGGAAAGCTGTGTAAAGCAAGGCGTTACAACAATTATGTGAAATATTTGAGGTTGGATCATGGAAGGTCTATACGTTTGTTAAGGATCACAACCATGATTTTGTTGAATAACCTGATAAGCATTTTCTTCTGTCTGAACGACACCTCACTCAGCTCCAAAAGCATGTTATACATAGCATGTCTAAGTTGAATTTGGGACCGGTTAAGGCATTTAATGTTATGAAGACTTGTTTTGGAGATTTTGAAGACGTGGGTGCAAGTAAAGTTGATTTTAAGAACCACAAGAGACAAATTAACTTGTTTATAGAGGAATACGATGCTAAGATGGTTGTGAGGCATTTTCATGAAAAATAAAAAACAGTCCCAGCCTAATTTCTTGTACGATTACCAAACGTAATTACCACGTGTTTGGTGATGTGATTCCGTTTGACGCCACGTATCGTTCCAACAAGTAATATTTACAATTCTATTTTTTTGTGTGTTTTGGCGTTTTCACTATTTAGATGCATTAGCATTTTCTTCTCGTTTCATTTTTTCAATGGTGGTTTCATATGCAGATACTCTATGGTGTTTGTACCATTCACTGGTATAGACAATCACCACTGCAATGTTACATTTGGTGTTGCATTATTGGCGTAAGAAACTGTTGATATGTATATATGGTTGTTGAGAGTTTTTCTAAAAGCTGTCAGTGCTCAACCAAAAGTTGTTATCACTGACCAAGATCCAGCAATGAAGAAGGCTATTTCTATTGTATTTGTTGAAACGAGGCATCGGTTATGCATGTATCACGTGATGCATAAACTTTCTCTAAAGGTTGATTTTCTTATTTTCATGTGTTTGGCGTTTTAAGATATATGGAGTTTTTCCATTCATAACTGTTTTTCATGTTAGTTTTTTGTTTGTAATATATTTATTCCAAGACGTTTTCGTGTTTTATATAGGTTGGTGTTAGGCTATGCAATTCCACCAATTTCAAAAAACGTATTTGTGGTGTTGTTTGGATGGATATTCTTACACCCGAAAAGTTTGAATCAGGATGGGAAGAGGTTATTGAAGAGTTCAATTTAGATGATAATGACTGGCTTTCTAATATTTTTGCACTTAGGGATTCTTGGATCCTTGCATACTATAGAATGGAGGAACTGTCGGGTCTTATTCGTACGACATCGAGGTCGGAGAGTGAGAACCATTTTTTTGGTCAAGTGTGCAATGCAAAATCTACTCTTGTTGAGTTCATGATTCACTACGAAACTGCAATAGAAGCACAGCATCACACACACCGGAAAAATGATCATGAATCTCGATACAAACGCCCCCAGTTGAAAAGTAATTATAAAGTGTTGGAGAGGCAAGCTGGTGAGATATACACAAAAAAAAATATTTTTTTGGAACATTCAAGCTGAGCTAATCGGGATTGGGGATTGCTTAAATCAATGTTATGAAGAGTAGCCCAATGGGTTTGTTAAGTTCTACATAAATGATTTCCAGCAGCCTTGTACATCCTTATTCGAGGTAAACAATGGCGTTTTTCGCGTATTTTATCTAGCGTTTTCTGAGTATGGCGTTTATTAAATTTTTAAACATTTATTTTTTGTGCCTGAAGTTTTTTTTTTGTTGTTTGATGGTGTTTTATACAGACATTGTCTGCATAGCGTTTTATACATACAGTGTTTTTGGTGTTTTTTCAGGTAATGTACCGTAAGTCTAATTGCACCAGCACTTGCTCATGCAGGCTTTTTAAGCAGTTTTGTTTGCTATGTAGACATATATTTTATGTTTTGAGAAGTGTGGATATTAGGGAATTTCCAAAACAGTACATTTTGAATAGATGACGTAAAGAGACTTGGCCAAATTGCTCTTCAGATTACTCAATGAGTCGTGATTTTATGACCGAGCTTGATTCCGATGTGCAAATTATGATGCGAGAAATTATTTTTGCAATGGAGTATACTTTGAACCGTTTATCTGGTAATAAGGAAGAATTATCCTTATACAAGGATCATGTTCAATCTTATATGAAGAAGGTTCAAGATATGCAGATTGTTGCTCCTCTTTCTAGTACTAGGGATAGATTTGCAGAGATAATAGGGCAATATCAAAACGACAAGAATCTGATAAGAGTCCCTGTTGGGTATAAGTCGAAAGGTTCTGCATCTCGTAAGCGTTTGAAATCCAAACAGGAGGAAGCAATTGAAAAAACAAAAACAAAAGGGAAGCCCGGGGCGAAAGAAAGACAGTGTAAGAACTGTAAAGCTTTCGGACACTACGCATCGACATGCAAGAAGGCCGTAATTAAAAGAAAATCGACACGGTCTTCGAGAGCAAGTGGAGAGTAGTTTGGCGTTTTTTATATTTTCTATTTTTTTCCTATGCAATTTTTGAGCATGTAAGAACACACAATAAATATCGCCATTTGGCGTTTTATATTTTTTTTATATATTTTTACCGTTTTTTCACATTTTTTACTTTTTGTGCATAACATGTGATTAAAGGCAATTATTATAGTTCTAAATGTTTGTTTGTTTTGCCGTTTGGCGTTTTTGCAACTAATTATAGAGAATAAAGTATTTTTTATTAACTGGAAGGTACATAACAAACCATAAAAGATCGCACACACACATAAACACCAAAAAAGAATACTTTTCAGTCAATATAATACTTTATTCCTCTAATTAGGTGAGGATTAACTCAATAAGATTTCGTTGAATGAGTTGGACAACATTCTTAAGTGAGGATTAACTCATTCTAATAATGTTGTCCAACTCATTCAGTAAAACCTTATTGAGAATAAAACTGAATCTCCAAGAAACGACGTTTTCCATATGTGATTTTTGAACTTTTTGGCGTTTTAAATTGGATGGTATTTAGTAAAATATGGCGTTTGTTTTTTGTGTGATCAATGGAAGGGCCTGAGACGTTGTTTGTGACAACTCGTATTTTCAAGGTCTTTAACTGAGAATTATTTCTTTTCACATTCCGTCTTACGTTGTAATCGGGTGCACGATATGTTAAACTTAACTAATTATACTTGATTGTTTGTAGTTGAATGTTTGTAGGTTGTTGAATATTAGATGTGTAATGTATAATTCAGCCGCACATCCTTCACCTCGCACACGATTCACCGGGTCGCACACACTCATGCTTTTAGTTCTCGGCCAAACTTCCTTGAGTCCAAACCGAGCCCAACTCTCTAATTGGGGACGTGTACATATACGTACATGTATATACGGTTTCCATTTATTTGCAACACACCAAATACCAAAACCCTAGCTCCTCATAATCATTGACGGCAGTTACTTCTTCCTCTCCATCATTCGATTGCTGAAGATAGCTTCTTGTCTCTCTCTAAGTTTCATCTTTCCCTCGATCTTGCACACTCATTGCCTTCACCTTCTCGGATGTGGTTGACCATAATAGCTCAAGTAATTTGATCTACCGAGCTAAGCTAAGGTGAGTTCACACTGTTTACAAAAGCATGTATTCCCGGTGGATTGGGAACGGAATAAACAACAACTATCTCCTTGTATCGGATACAACTACGTTATCTCCTTGTGTGGGATGCGGGAAACCTTGTCTCCTTGTGTGGGACGTACCGTTAATTTACTATTTATACTACATGTCTTAATCGGACTAAACGGAACTCTATCTGAAAGTCCCTACACATTTTATACCGATTAATCGCCGGGCCAATGGCGAACGGGATATTAGTTGGTAGCGCTATTAGGTCTAACAAGCCTCACACCGTGCCGCAGAGGACGGGAGTGAACTAGTATGCCTGGGCACTAGTCAATGATGATAGACATTGACGCGCGTCACTAAACATAACCACAGTTAGTTTCGGTATGGCACGAGTTTGGTAGCTTAAAAAGATGGGTTAGCTCCCCTTGACATGTTTTATAAAACAGAGTAATTTAACAACTTACGTTTTTGGAACAACACTGATAAACTGTGAACTCGCCAACTTTATGTTGACACCCTAATGCAGGTTGATACGTATAGCTATAGACGGGCGCTGCAATCGGCTGGAGTGTGTGGTTCGTAAAGCTTTATGTTACATATATTTATTAAATTTATGGTTTTAAGTTTAAGACGGGTTTACTTTATTTTTCTGTTGCTAACTTAAACTGTAATTTTGACTTTTAAACACTGATCACTAATCGTGTTGATTGTGATGATTTTACAACTTACATAATTGGTTCAACATGATTAGTGGCCGGATCCTGGTCAGTCGCACGCCTCGCGGTAAAACCCCGCACGTGGAATTTGAGGGTGTGACAGATTGGTATCAGAGCCATTGGTTATAGTAAAGACCACACCCAACGGCGATCCTTCCTAAGAACGATCTGTTAACTGGAATGTTTTTCACCACCGTGCCGTCTGAGTTTTCATCGCTGGATACCGTCTCCTTTTCATCGTCTTCATCTTCATCAAATAAGCTACACGGTGCGTAATGGATACCTAGGACCAGACAAATCGTTATGACAAGTTTGTTTGTGTAGTCGTTCCAAAGGTATCTCCCTGTCTTAGTCAACGTAATAGGTGCTGTGACAATGGCTGCACTTGACCCTAATCCCACCCTGGTGAATATGAACTGCCAGTCATATCCGTTCTTCGATTCTTGAAACGGTGGTACATTATCCGTTATGGGAATGTTTGAACCAGGGCAGTTTCTAGTTAATGGAAGCCCACATAATTCCTTGTTGCCTAAATAGGAATCATTCTCAAAAGTCTGAAATTGGTTGCTTATTGGGATTCTTCCTTTCAACTGATTGTTTGACAAATTAAGTGTAGAAAGAAACGTAAGACTTGCAAGTGTATATGGGATCTCTCCAGTTAACTTGTTTGATGACATGTCTAATGATTCCAGCTGACTCAAATTTCCCATAGATGGTGGGATGGAGCCTGTGAACGCGTTACGTGATACGTTGAGAACATACAATGGTGGTGGATGGTGGCGGCTGATGGTGGTGGAGGTCGGTGATGGCGGCTGATGGTGGTTTAGGCGGGAAAGTTTTTTTTTCTGCGGGGGGGTAAGGTTTGCAAGAACTATTTAACACCGGGGGTAATATTGCAGAGTAGAATTAACCATAGGGGGTAATAAGAAAGGACAATTTAGTCATTTTACACCAGGGGTAATATTACAGAGTAGAACAAACCATAGGGGGTAATATGAATGGGTAAGATAGTCATTTCACATTCCAGTTAACAGATATGTTAACTTATTAGACAATAGGGGGTAATATTGCGACATAACATCAACGTTGGGGGGTAAATTGCACTTATTTCGTTAGAGGGGGCAGAGTGCCAATTGGCCTAAACCCCAGGGGGTAAAATTGCAGTTTACTCTTAATAAAAATTGCCATAACTTTTTGTAGGAAACTTCAAACGCCATGAAACTTAAACCATCAGAAACTAAATATCCTGAGCATAATAATCCATAGGTCATACTTTTAACTTGATTAACATTTGAGCCTTCAAATACCCCTTGAAGAAACTCTTAGCGGTGTAAACGAACGGAGCTGCTCGACTTGGCTCGAAAAATGCCCGGAACGAACCGAGCTTACATGAGCTCGAGTAGAGCGTGAGCCAAAAAATAAGCTTGATTAGTTAACGCGTCTGAGCCCGAGCTTCACTTATCGAGCTTGAGCCGGCTTGCGAGCCTGAACGAACCCATTAATTTATATAACATTTAATTAATATATTAAATATATAGTTAAAAATAAAAATAATTACTTTTTATGAAATTTTGAAAAATAACTAAATTATATATTAATTTATAAAATAAATAATTATAATTAATATAAGTTAACTGGACATGATTCAAAGAGAGAAAACAAATCTTAGTAAAAATGAGATTCATGTTAGCCCAAACACCATCAAAATTATGAACATTAGTTGGATTACTATTGACATAGTTTAAAGTTACTTTTAATTTTAACTAGCGATTTTTCACGTACTTCGCGTCGGGAATTCGGTTGTTATCTGTTCGGTTCTTTACGGTACGGACACTTGCTATAGTAAACGAAAGAGAATCTTACATCAACTGAAAACAAAAAAAACAAATATCGATACTGGTACCGATGTTGTTCAGTTGATATCGGTTCGGTTGGTTTCCGTTCTAAGGTTTTTTTTTTCAAAATTGCCATATAAACTTTATCGAAAACGACTATTGTGTCACTATGGTACAAATACAAACCGAAACATTGGCACCGATATGTATTACTCTTATGGTTTCTTGTTTGATAACATATATCTTGTCCCTGCCGTAGTGAACCGAACCAAAACAGAAGGAACAACGTAAGTTCGGGATAGGTAATTATTTTTATTGTTTTTTCTTTTGATAAACTAACATTGAATCGCTAGCGTATCGTACCAAACAACATCGATACTGTTGTTATCTGTATTCATTTTATGGTTTCAGTTTCAATAAAATTATTTATACAACTATGTATGTGACCATAATTGAATATCAGTAACAGTACCGTGATAATTTGAACAGATCGATATTGTTCAAACAACATGGCGTCCGTTTTTATCGTTTCACACGATGTAAAACATATGTTGATTTCGATACCGAGTGCATGAACATACCAGTTCAGTAACGAACAAAACCGATACCGATCCAATGCCCGGGGTAACGGACCATCACAATATGCGGGCAAATAACTTGCAATGTTAAAAAATAAATAAACGTAAATGCATATTACATTTTTTTTTAATTTAACGAACAAAAGTTATTATAAAAAAACAAATTAAATGCTAAATATAGTACCACTATAAAATAATGAAACAAACACGTAAGAATTATCAATTATTATTTATTACTTAAAAATCAAATGAATAATAGATAAAATACTACTGAAAAATAAAAATAATATTTTTAAAACTTTTTGATTACTATTGATCAAAACTTTCTATTAATATATTTATTACTTATTTATATATAAGTATCTCGGTAAAAATAACATATAAATAATTGATAAAATATGTATTTATTTAATTGTTTATCGTTAATAATAATAAAGTAATTAAATTTACTATTTATGATGACTTGCTTTTAATAAAGTAATTAAATTTACTATTCATGGTGAGTTGCTTTTTATATGTTTAAATAATAAAGTAATTAAATTTACTATTCATGATGACTTGTTTAGTTTTTTTTTTTTTGAAAATTAAACTTCATTCACAAACAGCCGAACTTGAAGACTGAGCCGGACCAAAAAACATCCAACCTACATAAATACAAATTTACACCAATCGATCCACGTAATGGACTGAAAAGAAGACCTATGTTTAAGCCAAAAGAAACCCGTAGATCTTAAATCGCTAAAAATATCCTCCACACTAACCCGGGACCCCCAAAAAACCACTTTGTTCCTGGCCAACCAAATGCACCAACACGCGATTATAATAATACCTTGCAAAATCTTCTTCTCCGCCGAGCTTAATCTACTAAAGTTGTGCAATTCCAACAGGTCTTTAATAGAAAATGCGAAAAAAATCGGAATTCGACACCAACTACTAACCTTCTGCCATATGATGACTTGCTTTTCATATGTATAAATGACTTGCTTTTCATATGTTTAAATAATAAAGTAATTAAATTTACTATTAATGATGACTTGCTTTTAATAAATTAATTAACTTAAATTTACTATTCATGATGACTTGCTTTTCATATGTATAAATGTTAGTCTACATCATAATTATTGCTATATTAGATTAAATTCTAAAGGGTATATTGTAAATACTAATGTTCCTTTTAAAAATAAAAAGGTTCTATTTAGGGGGTTTGTAATCCACTCAAACCAGGTTGAGCTAGACCTTGAACTTAAACGGCCTAGCTCGGCTCAGTTGGTTTATTCTATGATGCTGAAAAGTTAAGTTTGGGCTCGACTCGTAAAATGCTCAAGCCAGCTCGAGCCAAATTCGAACTGGCTCGTTAATTCTATTTTTTTACAAATATTGATAACATAAAAAACAAAAATTAAAAATAAAAATTACACATATAATCTATATGTATTATTTTTATTTTTTCAATATTTTAAAGACCGAAAGGCATATTAAAAGTACTATATGTATAATTTTTGTTTATTTTTCCATATTTATATATGTTATTGTTTAGTTAAACTTAAAATGTTAACACTCAACCATCTCACATATTTTTAATATGTTTAAAATCAAGATTAATCTATATAAAATAAAATAAATCGAGCCGGCTCACGAGCCGAGCCAGGCCTAGCTCGGGCTCGGCTCGTTTACAAATTTGAGCTAAGCCGAGCCAACTCATTTACAACAAAGGTTTTTTTCGAGTAAGCTTCAAAATAAATAAAACTTATGAAACTAAAGAGTACAACCAGATTATAATCAATAATCTCCAAACCAAACGACCAATTTAAAAAAAACGACCATAAAAACAAATTGCTTCAAGGTTTTTATAATAACACATGTAGTAGTTATAAATAATTAAATTTAAATAATGTTGGTCCACTAAGTAAATTACTAGGATATTACTACTGTCATTTTTTTTTTTTTTTTTTTGAACGGCCAACAAACTCAATCCCGAGTACTCTCGGGGCACCCACTAGACAAACGGAGTACTCCGAGAGTAACCCGAGTCCACCACCAATTCCGGGGAAAACCCGGTAACCCACCCGCCCGTAGGCACGACGGTGAAAATACCGGTAAAACCCGTTTGGCTCAAGGATCCAACCCAGGTTTCCCTGGGTCTCCTATCATTGCCCACCAATGCCTCACTCTGCACCAAGTGGGTGTCGAACCTGCATCTCTCAAGAGAAATGCAAGCCCTCCACCACTTGATCTAGAGATCATTGGCATATTACTACTGTCATTAGAACCACAAATGAAACCAAACATCACACTTTGGTGACTATATCAATAAATTTTAAAGCTTAGGAACCAAATCCATAATTTGACCGATTGCACTCTTCTCTTAATTATATAAGCCATTCGTCCCTTAAAAAGTAATCATGCAACCAATTGACATGAGACTATGGGGTGTGGAGGTGCTTGGGTTGGGGGCATTGCTCGACACATGGCAGGTGTGGACTCCACCAATCCACACCCAAAAAAATGAGGTGTGGAAGGGACATGGCAAGGTGTGGCTAGGTGGCGTTGGAATGCCATGTAGCACCTATTTTTTTATATTAATCATAGAATTTAGTAAATAATATTAAAAACATATTCTATTTATATTAAATAACTACAATAAAAAATAAATTACATCACCAAAAAAAATCAATTATCCTCATCTTCATTGGAGTCGAATCTAGGAAGTGTCGAAACATGTTCTACCATCGACCAACCTTCCTGATAATAATAATTCCGTCCCGTCGTCGGATGAGGATGACAAAACAAATTTATCATACCAATCACTTGAACTTGAAGAATCCATTGTATATATATTTTTTGGAGTTTGATAGTGGTTTTTTAGATGGTAAAAATGAGTAAGAAATGTTTAGTTTATATAAAAAATAATTAAAAGATTTTTTTTAAGTAGCCGTTGGCTAACGGCTATGCCTAACGGCTAAACGGTCATCAAATATTAGTCAATCAAAGCCAGTCACATCACCCCAGCCCCCCGCCCCACGCTAGACTCAATCCCCACGCCACACACCCGTAGTCTGACAATAGTTGCAATTATATTGTATTAGTGAAATAACTTAGAAATATTCAAAACATGAATTACCACATATTTGTCGAATACACTATCTTTTTTTTTAAACGGCCAACAAACTCAATCCTGAGCACTCTCGGGACACCTACCGGACAAACGGAGTACTCCGAGAGTAACCCGAGTTCACCACCAATTCCGGGAAGAACCCGGTAACCCACCCGCCCGTAGGCATAACGGTGAAATTACCGGTAAAACCCGTTGGCTCAAGGATCCAACCTAGGTTTCCCCGGGTCTCCTATCATTACCCACTAGTGCCTCACTCTGCACCAAGTGAGAGTCGAACCTGCATTTCTCAAGAGAAATGCAAGCTCTCCACCACTTGATCTAGAGATCATTGGCGCCGAATACACTATCACAAAAGAAACTTTTGACTGGCCAAAATAGACTATCACAAAAGAAACTTTTGACTTGAAAAGCTTGATTTGAGAGGGCCAAAATAGACTATCACAAAAGAAACTTTTGACTTAAGAGGGCCAAAATAGACTATCACAAATGACACTTTTGACTTGAGAGGGCCAAAATAGACCATCACAAAAGAAAAATAACCGCAATGTGTTTCTTCTCAAACATGCTCAGGTTCGAATCCCTCTTCTTCACGAACTTCATTTACTTTTCTTTTCTTTTTCATCTTCAACTCAAACCCTAGCTCTTCTCCGACGCCGTTTACAGATCTCCGCCGACTAATTTCTCACATTCTTTCATCATTCAGTATTTTAATATCAGATCTGTATCGAAATCTATCTTATAACATTATTCAATTTTACAGCCGAAATTCACCCCCAAACCACCGGTTCAGAGGAGACGAACTCTTGTGTTGCCTAAAAGGTACGTTTGCTACTTCCAATTTGAGTGTTTGTAGTAGATCTGTATTTGTTTGTGATTTTCATTTTGTACAGTCACAGTACTGATGATGATTCTGCAATCGAGCATGAATTACTCCACACAGTCGTTGTAAATATTTCTCTCTCTCTTTTTTTTGGGGTGTTATGATTACAATTTTTGTGATATTTTATAATATATTGATAGATCTGTCGCTTGATTTCCTAAAATTTAACAAATTCTTGTTTCTGACTAGAAATTTAGATGAAATATAACCATGTCTCAAAACTGGTGTCTCTGAATACATACAGTTTTGGTGAACCGGGTTTTGCTGTTCGGATTTCTGAAAAAAAAAAAAGTTGATTTTTAAAAGAGCAGAATTTTGTATTAAATTCTTTAAACAAATGATAAGATTGTTGATGAGTTTGATATAGGTAGATAACTTTATGTTCCTAAAATAAAAAGTATAAATAATAAATGCAAAATTGTATGTTCAGCTTAGACAACCGGTTTCAACTTTCAAACGTTAACTAGCAAATCGTTAGAACTATACCGTGAACCGGACCGTACGTACTTCAAACCGGTTGTCTTTCTTCGGTTTCGGCAGTTTGGTTGTTTGGGATGTTTATGAACACGTGATACGATTATCACTTTACTCTTTAAAAATGACCTGTAAGAAGTTGAACATTCTCCAAAAGATATATGAAGTTGATACATGTTAAAGTGTGATTTGCAGAGACGGAGGTAGTAGGTGTGGTGGCAGCCATTGGGACAGGGGTGTGTGATTTCAAAACTGGGGATGTTGTTTATCATCATTTCGGGGGTGTGATGTGAACCTATATTTGACCCGTTTTGAGATAAAAACTCCCAAATTGACCCATTCATAAGTAAATGTTCTCAAGGGGTACCAAATTTTGTCTACACCTTTTTTTCCTTCATATGTGTACTTGTTAATCTTATAGTTGTTTCTTGGTGTTCTACTAAGAAACAGGATTTGTCGTCAAGAATCTGTGAAGCATTCGGAGCTTTTGTAGGGTTTATGTTATTTCAAAACGGAATTATCTTCACTCCGGGCTTCTGATTCTGAGACAATTGATAGTGATTCAAGTTCTATCGCCAATCCTTCAAGTCTTGCCCCAAGCTCCCAAACAGGTACCCTTTGACTTTTCAAGTTTAAGAGACTGATTTTCTTCTTCGAGATTCCATTTGAACTCTTCAACTGATTTCAGAAAGATTTGTGGCCCATTAAAGACTGGCACAAGTATCACGAACAGAAAAGTTATGGTGTTCAATATGAACCAAACTACATATCAATTTTAGTTTCAAAGATTTATAGGTTTGACGTCAAAAGTCAAAATTGAAATTTGTTTTGATAATTTGATAGTGTTATTGGTATGTATGACAGAGTGGACAGACCAAGGCTCTGCTACTTCTTTGCAGGATAATAGTATTAACTTTGAGCTGGAGTAACTGAGAGTTAAACGCAGGCACATTCGCGGGTTGATGCAATTGCATAAAGCAAGACACTTGATGCATCTAGAAAGGTAACTGCAATTTTCTTTTTTCCTCTTGACTTTTGAAGTCAAACCATTTGACTAACAGTCAAGTCAATCTTGAACTAAAGCATACTGCTTTTGTGTCAGCTGACTGACTGATGTTCAAAAACTGCAACTTAAGGAATCCATCAAATTAACTCAAAAGATTAAAACATAAAAGTTGGAACCAGAGGGAATGGAACCGTATATAAATCGAGCTTTCATCAAACGGTTGCTGCTGATATATTCAAAATGATTAAAACATGCACATTGCGGCCCTTTTATAGGGAAATGTATTGTTAAAATTTGGAAATTACAAGTCGTCAAAAAAATACGGAAGTTAAAGACATAAATAGACGCGCAAATCAAGTCAAAGACATAAATATACGCGTAAGTCAAGTCAATTAGTGATTTACAAGTTCCACTAAAAATTATAGAATTCAAAAGGCTAAAAAATAGGGAAAGTCTTTAGTGACAAAATCGGAATCCTAATCTATGGAATTCGGGTACGAGAGTCTTCTAGATTTTCGATCAGTTCCTTATCATTTCCTAATAATAAAATTTGATTTTGCAGCTTGAAGTATTGAGTAGAATCCGGCATCCTCATCCGCTGATTCTAATCGGTCTACGTGTGGATCATGGCTGTTTGGTCTATGGGTACATGGGGAAACGGGAGTTTGGAAGAACGATTATTCGCAAAAACAACACACCAGCATGGGAAGTAGCGTCAACTCTAAACTTCCTTCATAACGCGAAACCTCAATCGTTCATGGTGACCTAAATGCAGCAAATATACTGCTTGATAAAAATATCCAGAGCAAAATCGGGGACGTTGGCCTCTCAACAATGCTTCAATCAGACTTCTCTTCCACATCCACAATTTACAATGACACGAGTCCAGTGGGAAACCTTTGTTACATCGATCCAGAATATCAACAAACATGATTAGTTTCTCCAAAATCCGATGTATCCGCCCTTGGTATGGTGATTTTGCTGCTGCTGACTGCAAGACCAGCAATTGCGGTGACCCATGTGGTGGAAACAGCACCAGTCTCTGATAATATAATGATGGTTTGATACAAGATGTTATGGTTGATCCTTGTGTGGCTGCTGTTAGCTACACATACGATCGCAGGGTGATAGAGCAATGGTTTGAGGAAAGTGGTAGCTCACCGATGACTAATTAGTAGGAGCCGAACGCCTAATTACATGCTTGTTTCGGCAATCATGGAGTGGAAATCAACAACATAACCATTTGAGTGGGAATTTTTTGATGCAACCTGATTTTGTTAGGATTGTTTTATGTACATTAGTTTCATCATCATCATCATACTCAGTATATCCCACCAATAGCAAAGCTAAGGTAGGGTCTGAGGAGGGTGAGATGTAGACAGTCTTACCTCTACCCCGTAGGAATAGAGAGGCTGCTTCCAATGAGACCCCCGGCTCGATTGTGGTTTTGCATCAAGCCTTGGACATAAGGCACATAACACTCAGCAATTGAGACAAACGCCGATTAGTGCATGCACCCACTTGTCTTTATGTACATTAGTTTGATTTATCTATATGTTATATGTACCTGTCTTGAACTTTGAGTATGCAAATTTATAAAGTGTACATCACTTTTTATTGGCACGATGATATATGATTATTAGATAAAGGAGCAGCGGGAAGCTGGTTTAACAATCACATAGAAAGACATAACAAAATAACCCTACGAGAACCGAACAAAAACACAACAATAAACATAAGCTTTATGAAAAGCAGACTGCAGGGGAACTACACCATGTGACCCAGGAGGAGCTGCTTTTTTATGGTAACTTAGAAAACATATCACAATAATACTTATGCGTAACATCATAAACCTTATACCTTGATCAATTTCCTCAAGAGACGGAAATATGTGATTCTCCATGATCTATTGAGCATTAATGAAACCACAATGCCCCAAAACCCAATAATAAATCCAAGCGCTATGCTAATAATCAACCCCCAATCTACTTTGTGTGATCCACCGTCTTCTTTTTGGTCGCTTGTTGTATCAGGTTTGTCAACATGTACACAATCATTAGTTAGTGGAGCTCCACAAAGTTTGTTTCCAATGAAACTGGACTCATTGAAGCTTTGAATTTGTGTACCTGTTGGAATTCTTCTTGTCAAATTGTTGTAGGACACGTTAAAGCTACTCAAGAAATTCAACCCTGACAAACTCATAGGAAGTTCCCCAGAAAGATAGTTTACTGATAAATCCAAAGACTCAAGTGATTTCATGTCTCCTATCTTATTCGGGATCTCTCCAGTCAATTGATTTCTTGATAAATTCAATGATTTTAACTTGTGGAGGGTCGTAAGCTCACTAGGGATCCGCCCAGACAAATTGTTGCTCGCAAGGTCCAAAAGCGTGACTAGTCCTAGGGATCGATAAGTGTCTTCTCGTCCCTTCATCACCAATAAATCATAAACAATAAAAGTAGTATTGTCAAAACTGAATGAAAATTGAACCTCTAAATTAGTTTCTATGCCGGAAAGCACACTAAAGTTGTTAAAGCATCTAGGAATATTTCCTGAGAGGTTATTATGAGCGAGATCCAATACTTGAATATGTGAAAGATAACACAGCTGGTTAGGAGTGTTTCCGTAAAAATTGTTGGATCTAAGATTGAGAATTTTCAACATGGTGAGTTTTATTCCAATCCATGGTGGAATGATCCCTGCAAGATTATTTTTATCAAGTTGAAGGATCTTTAAGTATGACAGATTCATTAGGGAAGAAGGTAAGCTTCCTGAAATCATGTTCCCATGCATGTTCAACAATTGCAACAAAGGTACAGAGCCCAATGTTCTTGGAATCTCACCAGACAAATTATTATCATTTAAGTATAAGACTTTCAAGCTCGACCACTTCTCCCAACACTCCGGAATAACACCAGACAATTGATTATATCCCAAACCAACCAACTCGATCGTGTTCACCCCGTTGGAACAAACCAAATTATGTAATGATCCAACAAAATAGTTATGTGCTAGGTCCAAAATTATTAAAGCCGAACCGTTGGTGAGAGAAGGTAATTTCCCCCCAAAGTTATTTAAACTTAAGTCGAGCGTATGAAGTGTAGGAGGGATGGACAATAAATTTCCAGTGAAAGAGTTGTTAGAAAGATATAGTTCTTGTAATCTAAAGAGACGCCCGATTTCATTTGGAATTCCGCCTTGTAGAATGTTATCGCGAAGGGAGAGGATGCTTAGCATGGACAATGAACCAATCCCATCTGGGATCTTGCCGACCAGATTATTGAGACCCAAGTCAAGGACTTGGAGGTTGGAGCAATTCGTTATGGTGGATGGAATGTTTCCCGTGAAAGAGTTGTTATGAAGATATAGTTCTTGTAATCTAAAGAGGCGCCCGATTTCATTTGGGATCTTGCCGACCAGATTATTGTTAACCAACTTAAGGACTTGGAGGTTGGAGCAATTCATTATGGTGGCTGGAATGTTTCCCGTGAAAGAGGTGTTAGAAAGACGTAGTTCTTGTAATCTAAAGAGACGCCCGATTTCATTTGGGATCTTGCCGACCAGATTATTGTTAACCAACTTAAGGACTTGGAGGTTGGAGCAATTCATTATGGTGGCTGGAATGTTTCCCGTGAAAGAGTTGTAAACGAGACGTAGTTGTCGTAATCTAAAGAGACGACCAATTTCAGGTGGAATTTCACTTGAAAATGAGTTGTTAAAAAGCTGAATGACCCTGAGAAAGCTTAGGTTTCCGATGGAAGGAGACAACGTACCAATTAAGCCTCCATCTGAGAGGTCCAAGTGGGTGACTCTTTGGTGGCGATGGCTGCATGTAACGCCTTGCCAATGGCAGAAATCAGTGCTGGAATGGTTCCATGAGGTCAAGAGACCTTGTGGGTCACCTTTAATCATGGATTTAATAGCAAGCAATGCTAGACGATCAACGTTGGTGCCGTTCAGTGCTGGTGCCTTGTGAATGGGTGTGGAAAATGCTGCAAGGTGTGTCACGATGGCGAAGAGAAATGATCGCAAGAAGAGCAACCATTTGGCACTCATTTTTGGTAATGAATTTTGTGGTATCTTTCTATCTTTTTGAGACCATATACTTATACAGAAGAGGAGTGTCAATAGTCATCAGCTTGACCAAGAAAAAGCTTGGAACTTTCTTTTCAATGGGCATGGTGATTGTTACGTTCCAACCACTAAAGTTTAGTGCGTGATAAAGGAACTTTATCAGTAACTTGTCTACGTTAAGGTGATAAGAAATACGTGGAACTTTGTCAGTAAATTTGTCCATGCGTCTCACGTGATAAAGGTACTAATCAAAGACTTGTTGACTTGGTTTTCCTGTGGAATAGTAGCTCTCAAATTATGGTCTACACCTGTTGACTTAGACTTTCGTTGCACATTTAAAAAAAAAATGATAAATATTATTCACAACGTCACCAAACCTAAAGAGGGAGGCTGAAATAGTAAACTACATGAAATCAAATTTACACCAATTTTCCCAACTTAACGACCTATTTGTAGACCGATTCCTATACCATAAAAACCCGAGAGACTTAATATTTTGAATAATCATCTCCGGACAAACATTAAGATTCGAGAAGTGCTTGTTATTCCTAGCAAGCCATATGCACCAACTAGTCACAATCATAACAACATGAATAACCTCCTTGCACATAGTTTAAAGATGACTAATAGCATTCACAATCAATTCTTTATCCTCATCCATCCATGTAATTACAATAAAAATCATTATTTTTTCTCTCTCATTTTTAATTAAATAATATTTTTATACCTTTATCATTACATTTTTGCTCTCATCCACTTACAATCACTTTAAAAAAATATTAAAAAAATTATAAAAGGGGTGCATAGTGTTCCCATATATTTACAGATGAACAGTAATGTATTCTCTCTCACTCATAAGCACTCAAAACCACTCATAACTATTTCTTATAACATAACTAAACCATTCATATAAATTTAACAACTTTTGTTAAAATGGGTAGGGGTGTTCAAGGTCTGGTTTTAATGCTTTTTAAGTTATATCGTGAATCAAACCGTTAGTAACAATTTTTTATTATCAAAAATAGAAACTGGACAGTTGAGACTTAAAACCGAACCAAGCTATAAATTTACTAACATTGAAAAATGAAAAATAAATGGGAACATTGTTTAAAAAATTATATATAATATATAAGATAAAATGAAAAATAAAATTACTAAATTTTCCTTACTCTCTCAATTTCAGGAATTAGAAAACTAATCTAACAGTTAGCAATGCAAAAAAGGTAAAATAGGTGTGCAATCGGGATTTAGTTATTAAACCAAGATATATTAATGACTAGATGTACTAATTAATTCTAAAGTTTTCAATCAAGATAAAGGGAGAGCATCAAATGAAGATTGGTTTGGGTAAGAAGTGTAGGAAAAATAATAGGACATGTGATAAATAACAAAAAAATACAGGATGAGGCATTTTAGGCAATCTCAGCTCATCTTCTGTCTCTCTTTCTCTACATATTCAAAACCCACCATCTTCAAAAATCATCTTCAAACTTTTCTTTACTCTCTCTCTCTATAATCACTACATTATATTACGATTTTCTTTATCAATCAATGATTTAAACACTAAATCAACGTGTTCTTCAACTTTTTTGAAGAAACCTATTTCAATTTCACACAATTTTCTCATTTTTTTCCTCGTGTTTTTAAGCGAATCAATCAACTCATTCGATCGTTAGTGTTTCTAGCATTCAAATTTCGCCAACCGTTGAAAAAATCCTAAGAAATCGGCTTCAATTTGTGTAAGAAATCTTAAGAATTTCGTCAATCATTGCGTTTACAATCCGGGTTTTTGAATTGCGTTTCACGTTCTGGGTTTTCGAATTACGTTTTACGATCTAGGTTTTACCTTCATGAATTACGTTTACAACTTGGGTTTTTGAATTTAGTTTTATGATCTTGGTTTTACCACTGTGAATTGCGTTTGACGACCTGGGTTCAACAATTGCGTTTTACGATCTGAGGTTTTATCAAATTGCGTTTTACGACCTGAGTTTTAACATTGCGTTTTACGATCTGGGTTTTGTTATTGTGAATTGCGTTTTACAATCTGGGTTTTACCATTGTAAATTGCGTTTTACGACCTAGGTTTTTGAATTGCATTTTACGATGTTGGTTTTTGAATTGCGTTTTACGATCTGGGTTTTACGATTGTGAATTGCTTTTACGACCTGAATTTTTGAATGGCACTTTACGATCTGGGTGATCAAATTACCAATAGTATAGTTGTTTTAAAGATAAAAAAACGCTAGTTTTTATGGTGCAATTTTTGTAAAAAACGTCATATGAAAGAGTTATTAACTTTAACAGCCATTGGCCTACAAATTCTAACCGCCAATCAAAACACTCAAAATTGAATAGTGAAACCCACTCACATAAAAATTGTGATAAATTATAAAATAATACTACTAGTGTTTACTAAAACTAAAAGTAAACCATATGGGTTATATGGTACTTTTACTAATACTTTAAGGGAATATTTTATATTTTAAAAATAGTCAAACGGAAGATAACATAAATATTTATATGCAATAGAGGCTTGTACACATAGCTTTTAGACTTGTAAGTATAAATATAAAAAAAATAAAAAATAAAATAGTGGATGCCAAATGGCATCCACCAATTGGAACACTCAAAATTGAATAGGAAACCTACTCACATAAAATTTTTGATAAATTATACAATAATACTACTAGGGTTTATTAAAACTAAGAGTAAACCATAAGGGTTAAATGATACTTATACTAATACTTCAAGGGAATATTTTATATTTTATAAATAGTCAAACAGAAGATAACATAAATGTTTATATGCAATAGAGGATTGTACACATAACTTTAAAACTTGTAAGTATAAATATAAAAAACAGTAAATTACGATTTTGGCCCTTGTGGTTATATCACGTTTACTCTTTTAGCCTAAAAAAGAATTTTGTAACATCTAAGCCCCCAACGTCTTTTTTTCTAACCCTTTTGTCCCCTAACACTAATCCCATATGTGAGTAGCTTTTACTATTCAATTTTGAGTGTATTGATTTACTGTTGGAGTTTGTAGGCCAATGGGTGGATGTCATTTGGCATCCACTATTTTTTTTTTTTTCTTTTTAGAGTAAATTACGATTTTGGCCCCTGTGATTATATCACTTTTACCCTTTTAGCCCAATTTTTTTTAACATCTGAGCCCCCAACGTATTTTTTTCTAACCCTTTTGGCCCCTAACGTCTTTTTCCTAACCCTTTTGGCCCCTAACACTAACCCTATCCATTAAATGTTAGGGGCAAAAATGGTTAGAAAAAAATACGTTGGGGGCTAAGATGTTAAAAAAAATTGACCTAAAAGGGTAAAAATGATATAACCACAGGGGCCAAAATCGTAATTTACTCTATAAAAAAATAAAAAATAAAATAGTGGATGCCAAATGACATCTACCCACTAACCTACAAACTCCAACAGTCAATCAATACACCCAAAATTGAATAGTAAAAGCTACTCACATACAATTTTTGCTAAATTATAAAGAGGAAATATGTTAGAATAAATGTTAGATAGGTTTAATATGTGGGCTCCAATTACATTTCCATTAAAAATTAAGACCTGATTTAATTACATTAAACATAATATAAAATACAAATATAAATAGTTAAGTATATGAAAAATAAACAGTTTTTAAAAAATAACAATATAATTTAGTTTTACGATCCAGTTCGGTTTTTTATGGTCGGTTTTGGTTATAAACTGCAAATCCACGCGTTCACTACGGTTTGAATTTTTTTAAACCGACCGACCGAAATCGCCAGTTTTGGGTATAAACTGTAAACCAAATCGTTCACTATGTTTTGAACTTTTTTTAATCTGACCGACTTAAGGTTAAGAAAAAAACCGATCATGAAACCAAACCGACATCTGGTTTGGACGGTGAAACCAAACCTATGACCAGTTTCGATGGTTTCATAGTTTTAAACCAAGCCGTGAACGCCCCTAAAATGATATTCATGTCATTCGAAGCACCATTAAAACGATGAAACATTAGTTGGATTACCTTTTGACATAGTTTTAAAAATTACCATTAATGTTAGTCTAGGATATTTTTATTGTTAGATTAGATAGAACTAGTAATAAGGCCTGCGCGTGTCGCGGCACAGGTACATCGCAAATAGTAAATGGGATTAATGCAAGCGATATATAATACGACAACCATATGAAAACACATGTTTTGATGTATCCGATATAACTCAATATAACCTATATAAGCATTGCGGTTGGATAAAAAGTAAAGTAAATCGAATTTATACCATATAAAAGAAATGAAATCGAAACCAGGTTGGTTCTTTAGTGTGGGACCACCTAAACACCACACCGCCCTTACATTTGTATCAAGACTTAGCGGCGTCAAAACGTACAGTAACTTGTAAAATAAGTATCGCTTGTTACACAATGCAAAAGGCGGAATCACTAGCGATGTAACATGAAAGGTTTTCACAGCTAACAGCTAACACTCGCCAAAATAGTGTTGGTGAGGAACACGGTTTAGATCGATAAGTAAATAAAACATAAACAATGTTTTGAAAACCGTTTGCATGAAAAAGTGTTATTCGTGAATGACCAAATCAAAGTCTCGCAAGGACTACGACCAATGTGACAATATGAGCCTATAACCGAATCTTGACTGAGAATGCCTCGTCCTATCGTATCCCAATACAATATAATCGTTTCGGAAATTTCGAACACCTTTGTCTTAGCCGGGTTAGCGCTACTAACCAAAGGTGGGGCGTCAACCCTATAGGACTATTCGCGATATTCCATGGCTAAGCCCATAGCTATGGGTTACAGTTCATTAAATACGAGGGCTTTCCTGAGCTCTCGAAACAATCAATAATCATAATACTCGTATTCATATAATAGGTACAACTAGAATAAACTAACATGCAAGTGTAATTCATTTCGTATAAAACCATATGCTTGTCCCCCCAAATTTAGTAAACAGTAAAAGAGGGGTCGTGATTACTCATCTCGAAATCCGTGTGTATAAGCTAGCGACACAAAAGCCCAAAAGAAAGCAAGTACGACGAACCTAACACATATAGGACACCTTATTGTCTATATCATATGTATGTCTTGCAAGTGTTTACCCAACTCACTAGACATGATGAGATGTTATTATTTGAAATAGGTTTGGCTCGATCATCCTTTGGTGATTGTTATATATAAATTTTATTAAATATATATTCTTATATATTACGTATGTTACACATAAACACAAGTAATCAATACATTTAGAATTCACTTTCATGTACACATATTAACTCGTATCTCGATATGTTTCATTTAACCATCAAGTATATATATATATATATATAAACGGTTAGAAGTGTGAAAACGGATCCTGGTCGAACACGTGGCAGGGGGAGCTAAATGAAATGCAGGGGCACGATTGTCATTGTCCACGTTCCCCTCAATAAATGGCGTTATAATTCCGTTTCAAATAAAATTCCAAAAATTTCGTATTAGCAGTTACCTCCTCTCCAAGCTTTCGAGATCTATGGCATCTAACGTGGATTCCGTTCTACAAAGTAATATTTGATGGCGTTTTCATATGTGTTCCATCAAATCATGCAACAGATATGCATTTTGTTCTTTATGCTTGTTTCAATGGCATTTTTTTTAAAGTAATATTTGAAAATGGTGTTTATGTTTCAATAGCGTTCTTCCTATATTCAATATTTGGCGTTTTCATTATTAATGTTAATTGTCGTTTGGGATCTAATATATGCTTATTGTTTACGATCAATGACGTTTTACACCTGGTTACATATATCTGATTAGTTGTGAATATTGGCGTTAATTTGCAAACATCAATTCTTACTATTTGTTAATTATTCAACTTATGGCGTTTTTATTAACATGTTTTAGGAAGACAGTAACATCAGTTCTTCATATTGTTTATTATTCAACTAATGGTGTTTTCATTATGGCGTATTCATTATGACGTTTTAATTAATATGTTTTATTAAGAAAGTAAGATCAGTTATTCCTATTGTTTATTATTCAATTAATGGCGTTTCCATCAATAATGTTTTAAGGATACATTTTCTATGTTAAATATCCCCCCATGGCGTTTTTCTTAATTCGTTCTCATTGTGTTTTTCAGACGAGGGTGTTTCTTCGAATGAAAGGTTTTGCCCGAAAACTGGTTTTCCATTGATTATTCTCGACGTTAGTGAAGAGATAACGCAAAAAATAGACACGATATTCTCAAGACTCGATGATTGTTAATCATTGTATGTTAGGTATGCGATGGCTTGTGGTTTTTCTGTCAAGAAAGGGACCGAAGAGATAAACGCCAAAGGAGAAACGCAAATTAAGTTTTTCATGTGTACAAGATCTGGGGTATATAAGGACAAGAAGGTTGATACGTTGGACCCAAATAAAAAGGAAAGGATTGTGCGATCCAACTTTTCAAAAAGGACTAGTTGTGGAGCACAATTGTCACACCCCAACCGATGGCGGAAACATCGGAGTGAGACGAAAACGAGATTGCAAGAGACTTCATAACACTGTTTGTGACAATATTGTCAAACATTACAAGGAAATTCAAATAACAACAAGTTCAATGAAATACATATCAACATAAACAAAATTGATACAACATATTAAACCTAAAGCGTCTATATGTGTATCTAAGCATCAACGCTACTTCATTTCATAGCATCGTCATCCTCAACCTGTAATATGTTTAAAATAAAGTTCAATGCAAAAGCAAAAGCGAGTATACAAGTTTGATACATACATAGCATAAAAAGATAAATTTAAACGATTCCTCATGGCAAGCTAATGATACATGATAAACATTAAAATCGGCATGTGTCTAACATATCAAACCAATGATGAAATGCAATAAGCTCATGACATAACCTCAAGTCTATGGGTGGTGCGTTAATCCTATATCGCTATATATGTCAAGGATAGGCTCGATAGAAGCTAATGATAAGTTTAACACAAAATGAATAACCCCAATTTCAATGTATCAAGTAATCAAGTAAGCAAGCATGTAATAGGAACGTTTGTGCATTTACGAAGAAAGTTCATGTGTAAGTTTAATAAGTAACATGTTACACCCCAAAAAGTGGTAAACGTAAAGAGGGGATTTGAGTATACTCACGGTTTTGCAAGCTTTCCTACTTGATAATCCCGCGAGTGTTGTTTGGTTGATTAGTTTGGAGCACCTTGTCCTTCTACACGAAGAAACGTAGGAGTGTGAGTTTTGGGAGTTAACGGAAGATTATAGATTCAAAATTTTAATAACATGAAAATAACATATGAAATTAATCATCTAGTACATATGACACTTGTTCTTGACACTAGGAAACTCTAAGGAGTTTAAATGTTTTCATGGAACAAGGTTCCATTAGAATCGTGACAAGTTATCAAAGTCTAAGATGATATAATCTAGTACCTTGACATATGATCACTAATTCATCATCAAAGATTCGATTATTTGGATAATATAATAGTATTATATAATGTTCATATAGTCATATAGATTAAGCATGAGGTAGGAGGATGAATCCCCCATTTAGAAACCTCTTTGTTTATCATGGAAGTCATGTAGGAGGTAGGAAGAACAAGTCTTCCATTTAGGTACCTCTTGGTGTTCACCACTACACTTGATGTTATAAACATTCAAGGTGGGTCATGAACTTACAAGTATGAAATGAACAAGAACAACTAATCTATGAAAAAACATCAAATAGTGTGTGGATTTTCAAGTGGAATAGCCCAAGCTTGTTCCATAATCACACAATCATCAAGCTTCAAGCTTGAACACTACTTGTGGGTTAAACCCTAACCAAAACAGAAAGTTTGTGAGTTTTATCCTCTGATTTTACATGTCACAACCTTGTTTTTAATCCCAACTAACCATTCATTTGATTATAAGCATAAGGACATAGGAATGAGATGAGATAACTCAAGTTTAACTAAGTTTAAATCAAAAACAGAAAAAATCAGTTAACTTTGGAGCCTTTTTGGTGACATTCCAGACCTTGGTTTTCCATGGAAAACCTGTGGAAATGTTCCTAAGGTCAATCCAAGTAAGTAGGAAAAAGAATCAAGTGAAACGGTTAAGAAATGAGTGATTGTAAGATGTGCTGAATCTGCTCGAACTCTTGATATCAGCCGCGATTTGGAGTGTTTGAGGGTGAATGAGGAGTGTTTAGAAAGTGAAAAATGCTTGGAGGAGGCTTGGGTTATATAGGGGATGGATTAGGGTTTCATTGGGTTGGGCTTTGGGAGTGTTTAGAAGGGTTAATCATTGAAACAAGTCCACCAACATCAGCCCAAAGCTGGTTGCTGATTCTACCAGCCGTAATCTTTTTATTTTTTATTTTTTTACATTATAAAGTGTATAATTGCTGATTATATTAAGTAGTAATTATATGTTAATGTGTATGGAACATGTAATAAGCCCTATGATGCATATAAGACATGAAAATCAATTGTTTTCGAACATATAAACCTAGGTTCTTTTGTGTTAAAAAATAGAAAAAAAATGTATGTGATGAATTGTAAAGTATTTCAGTAAGTATCAAATAAGTATAAGAAATTAGAGTTAAGCCTCGAAATCGAATAACCTAGTGTCTTGCATGTATGGAAGATTTAAGACTTATGAATACACGTTAGTTGTTTACAAGTTAAATTCACATTTATGAAAGTTATGAATCGCGTATCAAACGAATGGATGTATCAATGTATAAACGATGTATAAAAGCTTCATTTCATTATGATCAAGGTCTCGGATTTATAATGGCTTGAAATGGAATACGATTACAAAGGAAAGAGTTTCCGAAAATAGAATTACGATACAATCTTACTAAAAAATGGAAAGCTGTGTAAAGCAAGGCGTTACAACAATTATGTGAAATATTTGAGGTTGGATCATGGAAGGTCTATACGTTTGTTGAGGATCACAACCATGATTTTGTTGAACAACCTGATAAGCATTTTCTTCTGTCTGAACGACACCTCACTCAGCTCCAAAAGCATGTTATACATAGCATGTCTAAGTTGAATTTGGGACTGGTTAAGGCATTTAATGTTATGAAGACTTGTTTTGGCGATTTTGAAGACGTGGGTGCAAGTAAAGTTGATTTTAAGAACCACAAGAGACAAATTAACTTGTTTATAGAGGAATACGATGCTAAGATGGTTGTGAGGCATTTGCATGAAAAAAAAAACAGTCCCAGCCTAATTTCTTGTACGATTACTTCGCAAACGATGAGAATCGTTTGAGGGACTTTTTTTGGTGTGATGATCAATGCAAACGTAATTACCACGTGTTTGGTGATGTGATTCCGTTTGACGCCACGTATCGTTCCAACAAGTAATATTTATAATTCTATTTTTTTTTTCTGTGTGTTTTGGCGTTTTCACTATTTAGATGCATTAGCATTTTCTTCTCGTTTCATTTTTTCAATGGTGGTTTCATATGCAGATACTCTATGGTGTTTGTACCATTCACTGGTATAGACAATCACCACTGCAATGTTACATTTGGTGTTGCATTATTGGCGTAAGAAACTGTTGATATGTATATATGGTTGTTGAGAGTTTTTCTAAAAGCTGTCAGTGCTCAACCAAAAGTTGTTATCACTGACCAAGATCCAGCAATGAAGAAGGCTATTTCTATTGTATTTGTTGAAACGAGGCATCGGTTATGCATGTATCACGTGATGCATAAACTTTCTCTAAAGGTTGATTTTCTTATTTTCATGTTTTTGGCGTTTTAAGATATATGGAGTTTTGCCATTCATAACTGTTTTTCATGTTAGTTTTTTGTTTGTAATATATTTATTCCAAGGCGTTTTCGTGTTTTATATAGGTTGGTGTTAGGCTATGCAATTCCACCAATTTCAAAAAAACGTATTTGTGGTGTTGTTTGGATGGATATTCTTACACCCGAAAAGTTTGAATCAGGATGGGAAGAGGTTATTGAAGAGTTCAATTTAGATGATAATGACTGGCTTTCTAATATTTTTTCACTTAGGGATTCTTGGATCCTTGCATACTATAGAATGGAGGAACTGTCGGGTCTTATTCGTACGACATCGAGGTCGGAGAGTGAGAACCATTTTTTTGGTCAAGTGTGCAATGCAAAATCTACTCTTGTTGAGTTCATGATTCATTACGAAACTGCAATAGAAGCACAACATCACACACACCGGAAAAATGATCATGAATCTCGATACAAACGCCCCCAGTTGAAAAGTAATTATAAAGTGTTGGAGAGGCAAGCTGCTGAGATATACACAAAAAAAATATTTTTTGGGAACATTCAAGCTAAGCTAATCGGGATTGGGGATTGCTTAAATCAATGTTATGAAGAGCAGCCCAATGGGTTTGTTAAGTTCTGCATAAATGATTTCCAGCAGCCTTGTACATCCTTATTCGAGGTAAACAATGGCGTTTTTCGCGTATTTTATCTAGCGTTTTCTGAGTATGGCGTTTATTAAATTTTAAACATTTATTTTTTGTGCCTAAAGTTTTTTTGTTTGTTGTTTGATGGTGTTTTATACAGACATTGTCTGCATGGCATTTTATACATACAGTGTTTTTGGTGTTTTTTCAGGTAATGTACCGTAAGTCTGATTGCACAAGCACTTGCTCATGCAGGCTTTTTGAGCAGTTTTGTTTGCTATGTAGACATATATTTTATGTTTTGAGAAGTGTCGATATTAGGGAATTTCCAAAACAGTACATTTTGAATAGATGGCGTAAAAAGACTTGGCCAAATTGCTCTTCAGATTACTCAATGAGTCGTGATTTTATGACCGAGCTTGATTCCGATGTGCAAATTATGATGCGAGAAATTATTTTTGCAACGGAGTATACTTTGAACCGTTTATCTGGTAATAAGGAAGAATTATCCTTATACAAGGATCATGTTCAATCTTATATAAAGAAGGTTCAAGATATGCAGATTGTTGCTCCTCTTTCTAGTACTAGGGATAGATTTTCAGAGATAACAGGGCAATATCAAAACGACAAGAATCCGATAAGAGTCCCTGTTGGGTATAAGTCGAAAGGTTCTGCATCTCGTAAGCGTTTGAAATCCAAACAGGAGGAAGCAATTGAAAAAACAAAAACAAAAGGGAAGCCCGGGGCGAAAGAAAGACAGTGTAAGAACTGTAAAGCTTTCGGACACTACGCATCGACATGCAAGAAGGCCGTAATTAAAAGAAAATCGACACGGTCTTCGAGAGCAAGTGGAGAGTAGTTTGGCGTTTTTTATATTTTCTATTTTTTCCTATGCAATTTTTGAGCATGTAAGAACACACAATAAATATCGCCATTTGGCGTTTTATATTTTTTTTATATATTTTTACCGTTTTTTTCACATTTTTCACTTTTTATGCATAACATGTGATTAAAGGCAATTATTATAGTTCTAGATGTTTGTTTGTTTTGCCGTTTGGCGTTTTTGCAACTAATTATAGAGAATAAAGTATTTTTTATTAACTGGAAGGTACATAACAAACCATAGAAGATCGCACACTCACATAAACGCCAAAAAAGAATACTTTGCAGTCAATAAAATACTTTATTCCTCTAATTAGGTGAGGATTAACTCAATAAGATTTCGTTGAATGAGATGGACAACATTCTTAAGTGAGGATTAACTCATTCTAAGAATGTTGTCCAACTCATTCAGTAAAACCTTATTCAGAATAAAACTGAATCTCCAAGAAACGACGTTTTCCATATGTGATTTTTGAACTTTTTGGCGTTTTAAATTGGATGGTATTTAGTAAAATATGGCGTTTGTTTTTTGTGTGATCAATGGAAGGGCCTGAGACGTTGTTTGTGACAACTCATATTTTCAAGGTCTTTAACTAAGAATTATTTCTTTTCACATTCCGTCTTACGTTGTAATCGGGTGCACGATATGTTAAACTTAACTAATTATACTTGATTGTTTGTAGTTGAATGTTTGTAGGTTGTTGAATATTAGACGTGTAATGTATAATTCAGCCGCACATCCTTCACCTCGCACACGATTCACCGGGTCACACACACTCATGCTTTTAGTTCTCGGCCCAACTTCCTTGAGTCCAAACCGAGCCCAACTCTCTAATTGGGGACGTGTACATATACGTACATGTATATACGGTTTCCATTTATTTGCAACACACCAAATACCAAAACCCTAGCTCCTCATAATCATTGACGGCAGTTACTTCTTCCTCTCCATCATTCGATCGCTGAAGATAGCTTCTTGTCTCTCTCGAAGTTTCATCTTTCCCTCGATCTTGCACACTCATTGCCTTTCACCTTCTCAGACGTGGTTGACCATAATAGCTCAAGTAATTTAATCTACCGAGCTAAGCTAAGGTGAGTTCACACTTTTTACGAAAGCATGTATTCCCGGTGGATTGGGAACGGAATAAACAACAACTATGTAACACTTCGTAAAAATCACGTCTAATAATGTATTGACACGTGTAATAAACCATAATGAAGTCAAACATTGAAATTTAGGGACTAATTTTTCAAAAAATCAAAAACTTTGATTATGAAAGGACTGGAAGTGTTAGCATACCAAAAACAAGTTTCTAAATCACCTCTCACGATGATTATGTTCACAAATGAGCCACTTGTCGATCAAGTGTAGCCGTTTGGTAATTAATTAAAAGTTTGCGCGATGAAGGGTCAAAAGCGTCAACATGTTAATTCTTACCTCTGAGTGACCTTTTAACAAACCGGGAGCTTCATGATATTTGATTATACTCTCGGGAATGCCAACTATTGGCCGTCTAAGGTTTTTATGCCTATAAGTAAAGTTACGCGCAACTTTGCAAGTTAGAGGGACTAAAAGTGTCAACATGTTTAATTATACCTCTGAATGATCTTTTAGCGAACCCGAAGCATCGTTATGTTCAATAATACTTACAAGGATACCTAATATGGATTAGATGAGGCTTCAATGCTAATAAATGATGAGATGCGCAAGTTTACGCAATAGAGGGGCCTAAAGCGTCAACTTTTGAATCTACGCCTTTCGGTGACCTTTTAAGTGAACAGGAGTGTAGTAATATTTAAGTATATGCTTAGAAATGATCAATATGGGCCATGGAAGGCTTGGATATCATTAAACGGCATTTCGCGCTACTTTGCGAAATTAAAGGAGTAATTGCGTCAAACTACAAAAGTATGTCGATTCGTATGGTAACGGACCTTTCGGAATATGACCATGAGTTAAGCATACCCTATTTATCCTTTATATAGCTTAGATATAGGCTTAGAGGTGTTTGGTGCGCAAAAATAAACTTTTACATCATGCAGGGACTAAAAGTGTCAAAAAGTGCACAAGTTTGCATTTTCGCGCATATCTTACATTCTGAATATATCCGGACACCCAAAAATTTATGTAAGCACTAAAATATTCTATTTTAGTGTATGGCTTGATAAAATTCCATTCGTCGCGTAGTTTGGATCGTTTTTCGCGTCCGTTCGTGTTTCGTCGTAATTCGTCGAACATCGTGACCGTACGGCCAAACGAACCGACATCCGACATGTTTTTGAGCATGTTTCATGTTCCCTATGTTTAGGCATCTTATTAGAGCCTTTAAATGAGGTTAACGGGCCTTAGATGTGTCAGAAACACATTTATATGCAAACAAGGACCAAATCTGCCAATTGTGAAAGTTGGTTTGCTGATCTGCAGCCTAGGCGGGGCGCGTAAGGTCACACAGACCCTTACACGGGCTGCGAGACCTGCACAGAATGCAGAACAGCTGCAAACAGCCTGTTTATTGCTGGATTTTGTTCAAACTGGCTTCATACTCACATTCCTTCAATCTAGGGGCTTGCCCACAGAGTTATAAAACCACTTGACATCTGTTTCGATCAGATTACCCCTCCCGACAAGTTTCACGATCATATGAAGTCCCAAAAAGTATATATATAGGAGTTGGGTTTCACTTGTTTCTCACACTTTTCCTTTCATTCTGCTTGTCCTCTGAATTTGGAGAGGATCCTGAGCTTTTAGTAACCTTCTTTCAGTTCATTGGACCCATTGTAAGTGTCCTTAACTTTCTCTAATTCAGTTTAGCGTAGTTAATTAGCTAAAAGTCAAACCGACGTAATTAAAGTTTGACTTCGAGATTAATCATTAATTGTTCAGTCAAATCTCGAATTAAAAGTACCTATAAGTAGGTAATTATATGGGTAATAAACCCTTAAAAGGGTACTCTCTGATTCCCACTCTAACTAGGTCAATTGTCGGGTCAAAGCTAACTTTAAAAAGTCAATAGAATACTTAATTTCAAATTAATACATAATTAGCAATGTAGGATCCATGTAACCTGTTTTATCATTTATATAACCTGGTAATTAATGTAAGAACATGTCTAAACATGTTAACCCCGACAATTTTCAGTTTAGGTTCGGCTCGGAACCGAAAGTCGCATAGTTTGACTTGTACTTTGACTTTGACTTTTAGTTCTGACCCGTTTAAGCCTAGTTTAGGATTGCCTTAGAGCTTCTTTTGAACCTAGTTACATGTTAGTATAACCCTCTGTGATTATACGGCTTGGTTCACTAGTTGTCTAATTATTATGCAAATTTCCGTTAATTGCCTAAATGTTGACTAGTATGCCCTTTTCACCATAAAATATGATTTTTAAAAATATAAAAGAGTAGACACCTTGGTTACTGATTTATAAACTTGTACCCAAGATTTGACATCAGTTAGAGGTCTAGATTAAGAGTTATGCTCATTAGCGTAATTAGAAGGCTTTTTGTGAATTAAATGGCATAATTAGCATATAGCCTATCTAAACCCAATTTTTGATACCAAAATTTTTACCTACTGATATAAAATAATATTTTGGGATTTTTAAAGATTTTTAATTAATTTTAGGCTGAGCATAACATAGGGTTGTAGCTTTAATTCGGTTAATGCCGGTTTTGCTCTTTTTGGCTATAAAATGAGTTTTACAAATCTTTTTGACCCCAAACCTTTTGCTACTGATTTTATATGATAAATAAATTATTTTAAACCTTCTGGAATAATAAAAATATCACCTTTCTATATAGAACCCGGAAATGGCTCCAAATCGCCTTTTTAAGCGTTTTTAACGCATAGTATGTATTAAAACTATTATAAACATATAAGGTTGATACCTACTGATATTTTAAGTATATTTTTATACTTTGACAGTAAGCTAAAGTTTTAAACTCAGAATTCCAGTTTTGACTTTTTAGCCTATGTGAAGTTACCAAAATACCCCTAAGGTGCATAGTTTTGTTTTAAATGATAAATTTCACATATATCTAGTACCCTACTGTTATAATTTATTAAATTAAGTATATTTACTAAATAAATCAGACCTGTAACTCAGATTACTAATTAAACTCTTTTATAACCTTTTAAATGACCAAAATACCCCTACGGGGCATAAATTGGTTTTAAATTCGTTTTGGGCATAACGGAAGGTATCTTACTGATATCGCAACATATTTAAAGCACATTAACTTAGGAAACATGTATATAACTCTTATGGTTACCCGTTACGCATATTTCGCGTTCTGATCGGTTTATGTAACTAGTTTGCATAAATTGACCAAAACGGGTCAGACCTTATCATTTTTGCCTCAAAATCCAGAATGTATTTAGTGTACCCATATTATACAGGTCTCCATACTTGTCGGGTCAAAATCACATTCTATTCCGGTCTTCGCTTAATCATGCGTTTTGAATCGTAAACCTTTCTTTAAAACTAACCGGTCTAAGCATAGGCTTAATTAAAGACCCGTTAGGAATCTAATAGGTTATTAAAAACCTTCGTTCCAGATTTAGGAGCCCAGTAAAAGCTATCTGTACTTGCTGATTTGATACGGCTGGGATTGAATTTATATTTAGCTCAGGTAAATACTTTTAACTTATTTTCCATATACGGGCTTGGGGTATGGTATATAAAATACCGCTTGATCGGGCATTGAATCTTTAATTGAATAGAGGTTAAACCATTGATATGCTCCGTTTGGAAATGTTTTGTTTGCTTAAAGCCTTTGGGGGGTTAATAACCATGTCCCGGATATCCTTGGCATCATTTTACGAAATGGCCACGACCTGAGCACGGGGTGTAGGCGTACACCCGTCAGTGCCTAAACAAATAATGTGGTGTGTCTATTGATCTTTAACCCGGCATATACTAGGCTACTGAACGCATAAGAAACATGTAATTCTTTTACAAGATTATATTCAAATAATGTTCCCAAGTTATAAAAAGTTTTGTGCCACGTGCATTCAAATCAATTTTATTAAACTTTTCAAAATGAGTCAGTTAAATTGTATTTACCAGTGTAAAAACTGACGTATTTTCCAAAAAAAGGCTAAGTGCAGGTACTAATCGGAATAGGCTGGCTACTCCTAGCATCAATAAAGAGTCTCGCAAGCTTAGATGCCTAAAGTCTGTTGAACAATGTTTTATTTTATTTTCGATCCGCCTGTGGATCCTTTACTTTCCATTTGTAATACTTTGATATTACGTTATATCGGATTGTAATATATATTTATCTTTCGCTTCCGTTGTGCATTAAATTATGTTGTTTGACTATGATGATATCAACTACGTCACGGTACTCCCCACCGGGCCCACCGGTAATACGTGGAAATATCGGGGTGTGACAAACTATCTCCTTGTATCGGATACAACTACGTTATCTCCTTGTGTGGGATGCGGGAAACCTTGTCTCGTTGTGTGGGACGTACCGTTAATTTACTATTTATACTACATGTCTTAATCGGACTAAACGGAACTCTATCTGAAAGTCCCTACACATTTTATACCGATTAATCGCCGGGCCAATGGCGAACGGGATATTAGTTAGTAGCGCTATTAGGTCTAACAAGCCTCACACCGTGCCGCAGAGGACGGGAGTGAACTAGTATGCCTGGGCACTAGTCAATGATGATAGACATTGACGCGGGGCACTAAATATAACCACAGTTAGTTTCGGTATGGCACGAGTTTGGTAGCTTAAAAAGATGGGTTAGCTCCCCTTGACATGTTTTATAAAACAGAGTAATTTAACAACTTACGTTTTTGGAACAACACTGATAAATTGTGAACTCGCCAACTTTATGTTGACACCCTAATGCAGGTTGATAGGTATAGCTATAGACGGGCGTTGCAATCGGCTGGAGTGTGTGGTTCGTAAAGCTTTATGTTACATATATTTATTAAACTTATGGTTTTAAGTTTAAGATGGGTTTACTTTATTTTTCTGTTGCTAACTTAAACTGTAATTTTGACTTTTAAACACTGATCACTAATCGTGTTGATTGTGATGATTTTACAACTTACATAATTGGTTCAACATGATTAGTGGCCGGATCCTGGTTAGTCGCACGCCTCGCGGTAAAACCCCGCACGTGGAATTTGAGGGTGTGACAGATTGGTATCAGAGCCATTGGTTATAGTAAACCGGCGACCACACCCAACGGCGATCCTTCCTAAGAACGATCTGTTAACTGGAATGTTTTTCACCACCGTGTCGTCTGAGTTTTCATCACTGGATACCGTCTCCTTTTCATCGTCTTCGTCTTCATCAAATAAGCGACACGGTGCGTAATGGATACCTAGGACCAGACAAATCGTTATGACAAGTTTGTTTGTGTAGTCGTTCCAAAGGTATCTCCCTGTCTTAGTCAACGTAATAGGTGCTGTGACAATGGCTGCACCTGACCCGAATCCCACCCCGGTGAATATGAACCGCAAGTCATACCCGTTCTTCGATTTTTGAAACGGTGGTACATTATCCGTTGTGGGAATGTTTGAACCAGGGCAGTTTCTGGTTAATGGAAGCCCACATAATTCCTTGTTGCCTAAATAGGAATCATTCTCAAAAGTATGAAATTGGTTGCTTATTGGGATTCTTCCTTTCAACTGATTGTTTGACAAATTAAGTGTAGAAAGAAACGTAAGACTTGCAAGTGTATATGGGATCTCTCCAGTTAACTTGTTTGATGACATGTCTAATGATTCCAGCTGACTCAAATTTCCCATAGATGGTGGGATGGAGCCTGTGAACGCATTACGTGATACGTTGAGAACATACAATGGTGGTGGGTGGTGGCGGCTGATGGTGGTGGAGGTGGAGGTGGGTGATGGCGGCTGATGGTGGTTTAGGCGGGAAAGTTTTTTTTCTGCAGGGGGTAAGGTTTGCAAGAACTATTTAACACCGGGGGTAATATTGCAGAGTAGAATTAACCATATTGGGTAATAAGAAAGGACAATTTAGTCATTTTACACCAGGGGTAATATTACAGAGTAGAACAAACCATAGGGGTTAATATGAAAGGGTAAGATAGTCATTTCACATTCCAGTTAACATATATGTTAACTTATTAGACAGTAGGGATTAATATTGCGACATAACATCAACGTTGGGGGGTAAATTGCAATTATTTCATTAGAGGGGGTCAGAGTGCCAATTGGCCTAAACACCAGGGGGTAAAATTGCAGTTTACTCTTACTAAAAACTGCCATAACTTTTTGTAGGAAACTTCAAACGCTATGAAACGTGAACCATCAGAAACTAAATATCCTGAGCATAATAATCCATAGGTCATACTTTTAACTTGATTAACATTTGAGCCTTCAAATACCCCTTGAAGAAACTCTTAGCGGTGTAAACGAACGGAGCTGCTCGACTTGGCTCGAAAAATGCCCGAAACGAGCCGAGCTTACATGAGCTCGAGTAGAGCGTGAGCCAAAAAATAAGCTTGATTAGTTAACGCGTCTGAGCCCGAGCTTCACTTATCGAGCTTGAGCCGGCTTGCGAGCCTGAACGAACCCATTAATTTATATAACATTTAATTAATATATTAAATATATAGTTAAAAATAAAAATAATTACTTTTTATGAAATTTTGAAAAATAACTAAATTATATATTAATAAATAAAATAAATAATTATAATTAATATAAGTTAATTGGACATAATTCAAAGAGAGAACAAATCTTAGTAAAAATGAGATTCATGTTAGCCCAAGCACCATCAAAATTATGAACATTAGTTGGATTACTATTGACATAGCTTAAAGTTACTTTTAATTTTAACTAGCGATTTTTCACGTACTTCGCGGCGGGAATTCGGTTGTTATCTGTTCGGTTCGTTACGGTACCGACACTTGCTATAGTAAACGAAAGAGAATCTTACATCAACTGAAAAAAAAAACAAATATTGATACTGGTACCGATGTTGTTCAGTTGATATCGGTTTGGTTGGTTTCCGTTCTATGGTTTTTTTTTTCAAAATTGCCATATAAACTTTATCGAAAACGACTATTGTGTCACTATGGTACAAATACAAACCGAAACCGACTAAACAACATTTCTATCGGTACCGGTATTTATTTTTATTGTCTTTGCTTTCGATAGACTAAGAACGTATCGCTACCATATCGTACTGAACTGAACAACATTGGCACCGATATGTATTACTCTTATGGTTTCTTGTTTGATAACATATATCTTGTCCCTGCCGTAGTGAACCGAACCAAAACAGAACGAACATCATAAGTTCGGGATAGGTAATTATTTTTATTATTTTTTCTTTTGATAAACTAACATTGAATCGCTAGCGTATCGTACCAAACAACATCGATACTGTTGTTATCTGTATTCATTTTATGGTTTCAGTTTCAATAAAATTATTTATACAACTATGTATAATTTGAACTGTACCGTGAATATCAGTAACAGTACCGTGATAATTTGAACTGATCGATATTGTTCAAACAACATGGTGTCCGTTTTTATCGTTTCAGACGATGTAAAACATATGTTGATTTCGATACCGAGTGCATGAACATACCAGTACAGTAACGAACAGAACCGATACCGATCCAATGTGTCACACCCCGACCACGTAAAACAACAAAACGTGGCGGAAACGTCGGGGAGTGTTGTAACAGAATCATTGTTTCATAACACATGGAAATTGAAATATTGTTTTATTGATTAAAAGAGTTACAATGTCTTGACAATCAAAGAAATATAACATAAATAACTAGTCTTGCATCTTTTATTGTCACTAAGGCCCAAGTCCGCCTAAGTGTATCTTGATAAATCCTATGCATCATATCCTGAAACACATGTGAAAATAGGTACGTCAGCATAAAAATGCCTGTGAGATACATAGGTTTTGTGAAAATAGAATTCATGACTTATGTTTAAGAAAATGTTTAGTCATGAACCTTGTAATTTGCTTTGTTTTGTAAATCATTTGAAAAGCAATAAGATCAGATAATATGTATAAATAAGAGAATAATGTATAGTTAAATAAATAACCAAGTAAAATGAGTTTGTATAAGATAAGTTGTTTTGTAAAACAATGTCTTGTGAAAAGTATGTTATTTGTATAAAATGTTATATGTCCAAATTGAAATGATTCAAATAACGCTACGATATGTAATACCATACAATCACTTATATATAGGAAGTACCAGCGGCGTATCCACCATGCTTGTATCATATTACACATGCCTCGTTACTTAAATCACTTACTCAAACCAAACCAACAACGTAAGATGTTTATGTTTAAACCAATTGCCAAATGTATTGAATAATATGTCAAAATGTTTATGTCAAGATGTAAGTCATGTAATGTATAACCAATGTCAATAATGCTTATGTGTCAAATGTAAATCATGTAATGTGTAACCCATGTCAATAATGTTTATGTGTCAAATGTAAATCATGTAATGTGTAACCCAAAATGATATGTATGGCTAGTGAAATATATCAACTAAACCATATGCACAAAAACAAAGTATTGAAGTAAAACATGGTTTAAATCAAAGCTATGTTTTGTGGAACAAATGCATGCTATACTGATATAAACATTTATGCGGTATTGTGAGAATGCATACATCCAAGCCTTGAGACTATGGCGATAAACCCTTAAACAAATTAAAGGTTTATCTAAGTTATGTATATCGAATTCGGTCATTCCTTTCATCCAAACCTACCCAGGATGTCCGGAACGGGAGTTGTCAATTCCTATGGTACCACTACCTACTAACGAACGGCGTGATCGGTGTTAATGAATGTATATTGATCCATCAAAACAAACCAAATATCATATCAAAATGTAAGCATGTGATGAATAATAAATGTACTAAGTATGCACACAATGGGCATACATAGCATAAAATGTAATGTAAAATAATGTACTAAGTACGCACACAATGGGCATACATAGCATGTAATGTAAAATAATGTACTAAGTACGCACACAATGGGCATACATAGCATGTAATGTAAAATAATGTACTAAGTACGCACACAATGGGCATACATAGCATAAAACACAATGAAATCATGTACTATAAATGTACTAATGAACATAACAAGTATATGATGTGAAAACATGAAAGCATGAAAGTAACAAGTAGGCACATGTGTTTCACCCCAAAACAGTTTGGAAAACAGTAAAAGAGGGGTCTATGTACTCACTTGAGATTGCTCAGAAGTCCTAAGATAACCACCAAGCAATGCTAGAGATCACGGAATTAAACGGCACCTAATATAGGTAACTATGTTAATAAACCGGACCTATATCGGAGGATCGGATAGAATGAGGGCTTGTAAACCAAATGAGTATGAGAACTCATGTAATATGGTTTAACAGAGCCTACATACTAAATGAAACCTAACCTAAGTGCTTACGACCTATTACGACCCGTTTAGGTAGCTTATGCTACTTTAACGCGTCGTTCGCTTAAAACACGTTCGGAATGCCTAACTAGTCCTACGATAAGTAAAATATGCCTTAACATGTCTACTATGGTTACCAAATCAGTTTAGATACCAAAAGTTATGTTACATATGCTTAAAATGAATTTTGGCGTAAAAAGGGCATTTTGGTAATTTACCTAAGGCATATATACTACCTATCATACAACTAACTAAACGTCGTGACCATAAGGTATAACCTCGGAAGGTTATTCCCTATATACTATGGTCACCTAATGTGTTTGGTCGGATCCTAATGATCGACCAAACGGGTCGGGTTCGAAAGTATAAGCGATTGTTTAGATCGCTTACCTTACGACCCTATACAAGCACTAAACTAAAAGTGACGAGCTAAGCATGTTAAAACATTCTTAACTAAGTTTAGAAAACAGGTTTGGTATCAAAACAAACGGTTTTGATACCTAAGAGTAGTTTGGTTACAAAACACGCAAGAATGCGCATTTTGGCCGAAACTACGGCTCGTCACTGAGCCTAGATAACGTGGAAATCAGTAGGTATAGTCACTAGGGACTATAACCATCGTGATTACGCTCACGTTATGAAGTTCAAACGAACTTCGCATTGACCATAAACTGGTCAATGCAGAAAGTCAAACAAAGTTTGATTTTAGGACTCGAAAAGCGATAAAAGAACGAAGGAACACTTACAAAGGGTCCCCGCAAGATTGATAATCCAAGTATTCTCAGGTATGAGGTGATGAAACACCCCAACTTAGAGAAATCTCAGATTTCAAGTGGGTTTTGCAATGAAGTGGGTTGGGTATTTATAGATTTCGGTTCACCGTTAGGATCGTTTCTTGGATAACGTGATCGAATCTCATCCGTACAAGTGTTGGCAAGCTCATGAACATCAATTGGCCCCCCATAAGCAGGAAACAACACTTGGAAAGCAATTGGGAGTGCTTAACAGTTGTAATCTGCTGTAAATTTGATCTTATCTGATCTGGGACACTGACGCGGGCCGCGTAAAGTTTAAGCTTGGGCTTACGCCCCAGGCCTAAGAGCTTTGACAGATTTACATTTTTAGCCCCTGCATGCCCAAAACTTGGTTTTCGATGCATTTTTGACACGTTTAAGCCTCGTTAACCCCATTTCAAGGCTCTAAAATGAAGTTAAAGTATTGGAAACTCAAAACATGCTCAAAAATATCTCGGATGTCGGTTCGTTTGGCCGTACGATCGCGATGTTCGCTTAATTACGACGGAATGCGCATAAGCGCGAAAAACGATCCAAATGACGCAACGAATGGATTTTTCTTATGCCAAACACTAAAATAAAATGTTTTAGTGCTTACATAAATTTTTGGATGTCCGGATGTATTCAGAACGTAAGTTATACGCGAAAGTGCAAACTTGTGCACTTTTTGACACTTTTAGTCCCTGAATTACCCAAAAGTTTATTTTAGCATACCGAACCCCTCAAAGCCTATTTCTAAGCTATGTAAAGGATATTTATGGTATGTTTAACTTATGGTCATGTTCCGGAATGTTCGTTACAGTTCGAATTGGCATACTTTTGCAATTTGTCAAGTTTAGTCCCTGTAAGCGAATTAACTTGTTTTTGCCATACCAAAGCCTTTAAAACTTATTTCTAAGTTATTTAAAGGTTAGTTAAGGTATGTGAAACCTATTTCACTATCCCGGAGTGTTCGTTGCATTAAACTGGTTATATTTACGCATCAGTGCGCGTATAACCTTCCAGAAAGCGATTTAGAGCCCGAAATCGAACAAGAATTGATATGTGCAAATGATACACATATTTGTACAAATCCCAAGTATGAAATACAATATTTCATTGGTTTGGTATTTGTTTGATAGTCGCAGTGACCCAAGTGTCACACAATGCTCGGGGTAACGGACCATCACAATATGCGGGCAAATAACTTGCAATGTTAAAAAATAAATAAACGTAAATGCAGATTACATTTTTTTTTTTAAATTTAACGAACAAAAGTTATTATAAAAAAACAAATTAAATGCTAAATATAGTACCACTATAAAATAATGAAACAAACACGTAAGATTTATCAATTATTATTTATTACTTAAAAATCAAATGAATAATAGATAAAATACTACTGAAAAATAAAAATAATATTTTTAAAACTTTTTGATTACTATTGATCAAACTTTCTATTAATATATTTATTACTTATTTATATATAAGTATCTCGGTAAAAATAACATATAAATAATTGATAAAATATGTATTTATTTAATTGTTTATCGTTAATAATAATAAAGTAATTAATTTTACTATTTATGATGACTTGCTTTTAATAAAGTAATTAAATTTACTATTCAAGGTGAGTTGCTTTTCTTATGTTTAAATAATAAAGTAATTAAATTTACTATTCATGATGACTTGCTTTTTTTTTTTGAAAATTAAACTTCATTCACAAACAGCCGAACTTGAAGACAGAGCCTAACCAAAAAACATCCAACCTACATAAATACAAATTTACACCAATCGATCCACGTAATGGACTGAAAAGAAGACCTATGTTTAAGCCAAAAGAAACCCGTAGATCTTAAATCGCTAAAAATATCCTCCACACTAACCCTGGACCCCGAAAAAACCACTTTGTTCCTGGCCAACCAAATGCACCAACACGCGATTATAATAATACCTTGCAAAATCTTCTTCTCCGCCGACCTTAATCTACTAAAGTTATGCAATTCCAACAGGTCTTTAATAGAAAATGCGAAAAAAATTCGGAATTCGACACCAACTACTAACCTTCTGCCATATGATGACTTGCTTTTCATATGTATAAATGACTTGCTTTTCATATGTTTAAATAATAAAGTAATTAAATTTACTATTAATGATGACTTGCTTTTAATAAATTAAATTAAATTTACTATTCATGATGACTTGCTTTTCATATGTATAAATATAAATGTATAAATGTTAGTCTACATCATAATTATTGCTATATTAGATTAAATTCTAAAGGGTATATTGTAAATACTAATGTTCCTTTTAAAAATAAAAAGGTTCTATTTAGGGGGTTTGTATTCGACTCAAACCAGGTTGAGCTAGACCTTGAACATAAACGGCCTAGCTCGGCTCAGTTGGTTTATTCTATGATGCTGAAAAGTTAAGTTTGGGCTCGACTCGTAAAATGCTCAAGCCAGCTCGAGCCAACTTCGAACTGGCTCGTTAATTCTATTTTTTTTACAAATATTGATAACATAAAAAACGAAAATTAAAAATAAAAATTACACATATAATCTATATGTATTATTTTTATTTTTTCAATATTTTAAAGACCGAAAGGCATATTAAAAGTACTATATGTATAATTTTTGTTTATTTTTCCATATTTATATATGTTATTGTTTAGTTAAACTTAAAATGTTAACACTCAACCATCTCACATATTTTTAATATGTTTAAAATCAAGATTAATCTATATAAAATAAAATAAATCGAGCCGGCTCACGAGCCGAGCCAGGCCTAGCTCGGGCTCGGCTCGTTTACAAATTTGAGCTGAGCCGAGCCAACTCATTTACAACGAAGGTTTTTTTCGAGTAAGCTACAAAATAAATAAAACTTATGAAACTAAAGAGTACAACCAGATTATAATCAATAATCTCCAAACCAAACGACCAATTTAAAAAAAACGACGATAAAAACAAATTGCTTCAAGGTTTTTATAATAACACATGTAGTAGTTATAAATAATTAAATTTAAATAATGTTGGTCCACTAAGTAAATTACTAGGATATTACTACTATCATTAGAACCACAAATGAAACCAAACATCACACTTTGGTGACTCTATCAATAAATTTTAAAGCTTAGGAACCAAATCCATAATTTGACCGATTGCACTCTTCTCTTAATTATATAAGCCATTCGTCCCTTAAAAAGTAATCATGCAACCAATTGACATGAGACTATGGGGTGTGGAGGGGCTTGGGTTGGGGGCATTGCTCGACACATGGCAGGTGTGGACTCCACCAATCCACACCCAAAAAAATGAGGTGTGGAAGGGACATGGCTAGGTGTGGTTAGGTGGCGTTGGAATGCCATGTAGCACCTATTTTTTTATATTAATCATAGAATTTAGTAAATAATATTAAAAACATATTTTATTTATATTAAATAACTACAATAAAAAATAAATTACATCACCAAAAAAAATCAATTATCTTCATCTTCATTGGAGTCGAATCTAGGAAGTGTCGAAACATGTTCTACCATCGACCTTCTTGATAATAATAATTCCGTCCCGTCGTCGGATGAGGATGACAAAACAAATTTATCATACCAATCACTTGAACTTGGAGAATCCATTATATATATATATTTTTTTGGAGTTTGATAGTGGTTTTTTGACTATTTAGATGGTAAAAATGAGTAAGAAATGTTTAGTTTATATAGAAAATAATTAAAAGATTTTTTTAAGTAGCCGTTGGCTAACGGCTATGCCTAACGGCTAAACGGTCATCAAATATTAGTCAATCAAAGCCAGTCACGTCACCCAGCCCCCCGTCCCACGCTAGACTCAATCCCCACGCCACACACCCGTAGTCTGACAAAAGTTGCAATTATATTGTATTAGTGAAATAACTTAGAAATATTCAAAACATGAATTACCACATATTTGTCGAATACACTATCTTTTTTTTAAACGGCCAACAAACTCAATCCTGGGCACTTTCGGGACACCTACCGGACAAACGGAGTACTCCGAGAGTAACCCGAGTTCACCACCAATTCCGGGTAAAACCCGGTAACCCACCCGCCCGTAGGCACAACGGTGAAATTACCGGTAAAACCCGTTGGCTCAAGGATCCAACCTAGGTTTCCCCGGGTCTCCTATCATTACCCACCAGTGCCTCACTCTACACCAAGTGAGAGTCGAACCTGCATCTCTCAAGAGAAATGCAAGCCCTCCACCACTTGATCTAGAGATCATTGGCGCCGAATACACTATCACCAAAGAAACTTTTGACTGGCCAAAATAGACTATCACAAAAGAAACTTTTGACTTGAAAAGGTTGATTTGAGAGGGCCAAAATAGACTATCACAAAAGAAACTTTTGACTTGAGAGGGCCAAAATAGACTATCACAAATGACACTTTTGACTTGAGAGGGCCAAAATAGACCATCACAAAAGAAAAATAACCGCAATGTGTTTCTACTCAAACATGCTCAGGTTCGAATCCCTCTTCTTCACGAACTTCATTTACTTTTCTTTTCTTTTTCATCTTCAACTCAAACCCTAGCTCTTCTCCGACGCCGTTTACAGATCTCCGTCGACTAATTTCTCACATTCTTTCATCATTCAGTATTTTAATATCAGATCTGTATCAAAATCTATCTTATAACATTATTCAATTTTACAGCCGAAATTCACCCCCAAACCACCGGTTCAGAGGAGACGAACTCTTGTGTTGCCTAAAAGGTACGTTTGCTACTTCCAATTTGAGTGTTTGTATTAGATCTGTATTTGTTTGTGATTTTCATTTTGTACAGTCACAGTACTTATGATGATTCTGCAATCAAGCATGAATTACTCCACACAGTCGTTGTAAATATTTTTCTCTCTCTTTTTTTTGTGGTGTTATGATTACAATTTTTGTGATATTTTATAATATATTGATAGATCTGTCGCTTGATTTCCTAAAATTTAACAAATTCTTGTTTCTGACTAGAAATTTAGATGAAATATAACCATGTCTCAAAACTGGTGTCTCTGAATACATACAGCTTTGTTGAACCGGGTTTTGCTGTTCGGATTTCTGAAAAAAAAGTTGATTTTTAAAAGAGCAGAATTTTGTATTAAATTCTTTAAACAAATGATAAGATTGTTGATGATTTTGATAGGTAGATAACTTTATGTTCCTAAAATAAAAAGTATAAATAATAAATTCAAAATTGTATGTTCAGCTTAGACAACCGGTTTCAACTTTCAAACGTTAACTAGCAAATCGTTAGAACTATACCGTGAACCGGACCGTACGTACTTCAAACCGGTTGACTTTCTTCGGTTTCGGCAGTTTGGTTGTTTGGGATGTTTATGAACACGTGATACGATTATCACTTTACTCTTTAAAAATGACCTCTAAGAAGTTGAACATTCTCCAAAAGATATATGAAGTTGATACATGTTAAAGTGTGATTTGCAGAGACGGAGGTAGTAGGTGTGGTGGCAGCCATTGGGGGTGTGTGATTTCAAAACTGGGGATGTTGTTTATCATCATTTCGGGGGTGTGATGTGAACCTATATTTGACCCGTTTTGAGATAAAAACTCCCAAATTGACCCATTCATAAGTAAATGTTCTCAAGGGGTACCAAATTTTGTCTACACCTTTTTTTCCTTCATATGTGTACTTGTTAATCTTATAGTTGTTTCTTGGTGTTCTACTAAGAAACAGGATTTGTCGTTAAGAATCTGTGAAGCATTCGGAGCTTTTGTACGGTTTATGTTATTTCAAAACGGAATTATCTTCACTCCGGGCTTCTGATTCTGAGACAATTGATAGTGATTCAAGTTCTATCGCCAATCCTTCAAGTCTTGCCCCAAGCTCCCAAACAGGTACCCTTTGACTTTTCAAGTTTAAGAGACTGATTTTCTTCTTCGAGATTCCATTTGAACTTTTCAACTGATTTCAGAAAGATTTGTGGAACATTAAAGACCGGCACAAGTATCACGAACAGAAAACTTATGGTGTTCAATATGAGCCAAACTCCATATCAATTTTAGTTTCAAAGATTTATAGGTTTGACGTCAAAAGTCAAAATTGAAATTTGTTTTGATAATTTGATAGTGCTGTTGGTATGTATGACAGAGTGGACAGACCAAGGCTCTGCTACTTCTTTGCAGGATAATAGTATTAACTTTGAGCTGGAGAAACTGAGGGGGCGTTTGGTTCACATGAATTCCATGGAATTTAAGTGAATTGGAATTTGAATTCCATCTCTTAAGTTGTTTGGTTCACAGAATTTGATGGAATTGGAATCCCAATTCCAATCTTCATGTGTTTGGTTAACAATGGAATTAGAATTGGAATTAGGCATGAATTCCTTCAAATTCCTTTAACTAAAGGAATTCAAAATCCTTCCTATATGTGAAGGAATTAAAGTAAATTCATTGGAATCTTCGACCATTTCGACCCGCACCGTTTCAACCCGTACCGTTTCGATCCGAACCGTGTCGACCCATACTGATTTCGATCCGAACCGTTTCGACACGTAACGTTTCGACGCGAACGGTTTCGACCCGTACCGTTTTGAATCGAACCGTACCGTTTGGAATTGAACCGTTTCGACGCGAACCGTTTCGACCCGTACTGTTTCGACACGTACCGTTTTGACACGTACCGTTTTGACGCGAACCGTTTCGACCCATATCGTTTCGACGCGAACCGATTCGACGCGTAACGTTTCGACCCGTACCGTTTCGAATCGAACCGTATCGACGGGAACCGTTTCGACCCGTACCGTTACGACCCGAACCGTTTCGACGCGAACCATTTCGACCCGTAACGTTTCGATGCAAACCGTTTTGACCCGTAACGTTTTAACGCGAACGGTTTTGACCCATATCGTTTCGACCCGTACCGTTTCGACCCGAAATGGTGGTTGTGGGTGTCGGGGTGATGGATTCCAATTCATTTGACAACAAAACACAACAAAAATGGAATTGAGATTCCAATTCCAACAATTTCCAATTCCAATTGGAATGTTTAAATTCCAAATCCAATTACTTCAAATTCTAATTCCTATACAAATTCCAATTCCAATTCCAAATCATTCCGCGAACCAAACGCCCCCTGAGAGTTAAACGCAGGCACATTCGCGGGTTGATGCAATTGCATAAAGCAAGACACTTGATGCATCTAGAAAGGTAACTACAATTTTCTTTTTTCCTCTTGACTTTTGAAGTCAAACTGTATACTTTATAAGTGGTTATCTACAGAAATCATCACAAATTCAAGTCCATTTGGTTATCACAAGATTTTTAGTTTTTGAAAATGAAATCTAGTCCATTTGACTAACAGTCAAGTCAATCTTGAACTTAAGCATACTGCTTTTGTGTCAGCTCACTGACTGATGTTCAAAAACTGCAACTTAAGGAATCCATCAAACTCAAAAGATTAAAACATAAAAGCTGGAACCAGAGGGAATGGAACCGTATATAAATCAAGCTTTCATCAAATGGTTGCTGCTGATATATTCAAAATGATTAAAACATGCATATTGCGGCACGTTTATAGGGAAATGCATTGTTAAAATTTGGAAATTACAAGTCGTCAAAATGTATATATGCGTGGGCGCTCGGGGGGCAAAAGTGAAAGTGCACTAATTTTAACGTTATTTTACTAATTTCGTGAAAATAACGTTAAAAGAGGCGGATGGTTAATCATGCATCATGTGGTGGCGTTGATAGCCAAAAGACAAGGGGGTACATGCACTAATCGGCGTTTGTCTCAATTGCTGAGTGTTATGTGCCTTATGTCCAAGGCTTGATGCAAAACTACAATCGAGCCGGGGGTCTCATTGGAAGCAGCCTCTCTATTCCTACGGGGTAGAGGTAAGGCTGTCTACATCTCACCCTCCTCAGACCCTACCTTAGCTTTGCTATTGGTGGGATATACTGAGTATGATGATGATGATGATGATGAAGTCGTCAAAAAAATACGGAAGTTAAAGACATAAATAGACGCGCAAATCAGGTCAAAGACATAAATATACGCGTAAGTCGAGTCAATTAGTGATTTACAAGCTCCACTAAAAATTATGGAATTCAAAAGGCTAAAAAATAGGGAAAGTCTCTAGTGTTCCAAAGCTCTAAAGATGCATGACAATCAAAGAGACTAGAACTAGTGCTGGTCACGAGCCCAGCCGAACCAAGCAAACCTTTGTGCCTGCTTGGCTTGTTTACAAACCAAGCCGAGCTAATCGGCTTGTTTACAAACCGAGCCAAAATTCGAACGAGCATTTTTTCAAGTATTAAATGTTTGAGCGAGTAGCAAGTGATTTGGACATCTCTGTTGTGTAGTGTGCCAGCTTGTTTGAATTTGCATAGAGGGAGGGGGGTGACGTTTGGTCTCAACTTTGTATGCTTTAAAAAGCTGTCACATTTCATATCATAATATTTTTCATAAATGGCAATAGTGTGGCCGATAAACAGATTGTAGGGAACCATGATGTAATTTTTTCCATGAATAATTTTTTTCATAAAAAGCTTTAAAAAACTTTGTTCGATCAATTATTAGATAGAGAATATTCAATGAATAAATAGAAAATAGTGAATAACTTTCTATACGTTAAAGTGATAAGAAATGATGTAATTGGCCTCATTTTTTCCATGCATCTCACATACGGCGATAAAGTGAAAACCAAAGACTTGTTGACTTGCCTTTTCTTGGGGGAATAGTGGGTCTCAAACAGTCGTCTCCACCTTTTTCCAAATAAGGGTAAATATTTCTTGTTGACTTGACTTTTCTTGCACATTGTTTAAAGATGTCTAACAACTCTTTGTTAAGACTGCGGGGTATGGGGCGGGAGTTTGGGCGTGGGTAGGGGGAAAACGCCCAAGCCACCACCCCGGGTGGGCATGGGTTTCGGCGTGGCCCTTGGGGCATGGGTTTCAAGCCGGGCGTGGGGCGGTTTGGCCATCCTAGTTGGCTGAATATCATTGGCTCACCCGCCACGTCATAGCGGGCCATCCCAAAAGTTTTGAATTTTTAAATTCAAACCGTTGGCTTGGCCAAGCGGTCACCCCAACCGGTCACCCAAACCCCAACATCCTCTATAAATACCCCCAAACCCCAACCGGGTGGTCCATCCCAACCCCCACCGTGGTCCCAAAAATTCGACAAAACCCACCCGCTGCCCCAGCCGGTCACCACAAACCCAACATCCCACGAACCCGCTATGGCATCCTGGACCCACGACGAAGAACTTGCCCTAGTCACAAGCGTCGTTGACGCTATGAAGGGGCGGCCACCGGGCCAAACCAAATATTGGCCGGAAGCTTTCGCGGCCTACCGACTAAACGTCGGTAACGACCGCCACAACATGAACGCGTGCCAACATAAATGGCGCGAGCTACATCCCAAGCTCGAGCGTTTCAAGGCTTACTACGAAGCCGTTCCCGGGGGCGAGTTAAGCCACGAGGACCGGGTGGTGGTGGCGAACATAGAGTTTCGCGGCAAGGAAAAAAAGGCGTTCGACAAGATCGACCTTTTTGAAATTTATTTAACGCTTTAGGTTTCTTATTTTGTAATTTTTAGGTTTATGTAATTTTATAAATATTAATGAAGTTGTATGTTTTTTTTTATAAATGTTTGTGTGATTTTTTTAAATTTTGTATATTTTTTTTTATAAACTACCCTGCCACGCGGTGCACCCAACCCAAGCCCAACCCACGCCCCACCATACCCCGCGGACACGTACCAGGCAGTGGGGGGGGGCTCCCATTCCACGTGTCATCACCCGCCCCAACCCACGCCCAACCCAAGCCCCACCATACCCCGCAGTCTAAAATAGTAGGGGGGTGTTTTAGCTCCGGTTTTAACGGTTTTTTATTTAAATGGTAAGTCAAACCATTAGTAACGATTTTTGAATATCAATAGTAGAAACTAAATCGTTAAAAATTAAAACTGAACCAAACCGAAATGTTACTAACAGTTTGATTCCTGTTTGATTTCAAGGTTTAGGCTTTATTAATCGCTTATATAATATAGAAAAATAAAAATAAAATTACTAAACGATGTTTAATTTGATTTTCATTACCCTCTCAATTTCAGGAATTAGAACTTACTATGTGTTATTTTATTAACCAGATAAGAGATTAATTAATAGATTCATTACAGTGGCAAAACAATCGGGTCGGGTCAGGTTGTGTCATGATTCAGAACAGATTGTGGGGAGAGTGAGTTCTAGCGGGTACACCTTGGGGGAGATGAGGTGTCGACAGTTGATTTGGTGGTGAAGGGGTTAATGCGGGTTCCGCCCCTCCCACCATAATGATATCCTGGCCATTGATCCGTGTAGAGGATAGTGTTTAGTGTATTTGGAAAATTGGCAGGTTGACCGGGTCAGGCATCGGGCCAACACGGGTTCGGTTTATGTCATTTTAGTATGTGTCAAGCTGCCTTTACTGTCAGAAAGTTTTTTATTCTTTTTTAATAAAGATTTATAAACTATACATTTGTTAAGTATGATCTAGAAACAATTTTATGCGATATCCTAAAGCTGTAAATAACAGTGATTTATGGAGTTGTATGCGTTAAACAATTTTATGTGATATCCAAATAAGGGTAAATATTTCTGGTTGACTTGACTTTCCTTGCAATTGTTTAAAGATGTCTAACAACTCTTTGTTAATATAGTAGGGGTGTTTAAGCTCCGGTTTTAATGGTTTTTGAGTTAAATGGTAAGTCAAACCGTTAGTATAACGATTTTTGAATATCAATAGTAGAAACTGAACCGTTAAAACTTCAAACCGAACCAAGTCGAAACGTTACTAACAGTTTGATTCCGGTTTGATTTCACGGTTTAAGGTTTATTAATCCCTTATATTGTATAGAAAAATAAAAATAAAATTACTAAACAATGTATAAATTGATTTTCATTACCCTCTCAATTTCAGGAATTAGAAAACTAATCTAACAGTTAGCAATGCAGAAAAGGTAAAACAGATGTGGAATCGGGATTTATAGTTATTAAAGCAAGCTAAATTAATTACTAGAAGAACTAATGTATTCTAAAGTTTTCAATCAAGATAAATACAACATAACAATTTCGTGAGTGCAAACTATATTTAATTATTGAACCTTCATATAGATTTCAGACTCAAAGTAAAAAAACAGTTAAACTTTCTTCATTCGTAAGATAACCGTTCAAAATTTAAGAAAAAAAACCAACAAAGAAACATTAGGTTAGAAGTCGGATGAAAGCAGCTAGAAGTTAAAGAAATAGGTTCGAATAAATGTTAGATAGGTTTAATATGTGGGCTCCAGTTACTATTCAATTAAAAATTAAGGCCCAGTTAAACATAAGATAAAATAGAAATATAAATAGTTAAATATATAAAAAATAAACAATTTTTAAAAATTAAAATATAATTTAATTTAATGGTCCAGTTTAGGTTTTTTATGATCGGTTTTTGGGTATAAACCGTAAACCAAACCGTTCACTACGTTTTGAATTATTTTTAACTGACCGACTTAAAGTTAAGAAAAAACCGATCGTGAAACCAAACCTATGACCGGTTTGGACGGTGAAACCAAACCAATGACTAGTTTGGATGATTTCACAGTTTTAAACCGAGCCGTAAACAACCTTAAAATGAGATTCATGTCTTTTGAGGCATCATTAAAATGATGAACATTAGTTGGATTACTTTTGACATAGTTTTAAAGATTATTGTTAATGTTAGTCTACGATATATTTATTGTTAGATTAGATAGAGCTAGTAATAAGGTATGCGTGCGTTGCTGCATGGGTACATCACAAATATCGGATGGAATTAGGGCAATCCTTATAATGCGTCAACCATATGAAAACACATGTTTTAACGTATTTGATAGAACTCAATATAACCGATATAAGCATTGCGGTTAGATCAAAAAGTAAATTAAATCGAATTTATATTGTATAAAAGAAATGAAATCGAAACCGGGTCGGTTTGTTTAGTCATGCATCATGTGGTGCCGCTGATAGTCGAAGATAAATGGTACATGCATTAATAGCCCTTTGTCCTGATTGCTGAGTGTTATGTGTCTTATGTCCAAGGCTTAATAGAAAACAACTATGGAGCCGGGAGTCTCACCGAAAGCAGCTTCTCTATTTTTACATGGTAGAGGTAAGGTTGTCTACATTTTACCCTCCTCAAACCCTACCTGCCAAGTTGAGCTTGTATGTAATTAATCCCTTTACTTCTCAAGTAGGACCGGACCGGCCAATTAACTGTTTGTTTCTAGTGTTCCAAAGCTCTAAAGATGCATGACAATCAAAGAGACTAGAACTAGTGCTGGTCACGAGCCCAACCAAACTAAGCAAACTTTTGTGCGTGCTTGGCTTGTTTACAAACTAAGACGAGCTGATTGGCCTATTTACAAACCGAGCCAAAATTCGAACAAGCATTGTTTCAGGTATTAAATGTTTGAGCGAGCGTCGAGCGAGTAGCAAGTGATTTGGACATCTCTACTGTCTAGTGTGCCATCTAGTTTGAATTTGCAGAGAGGGAGGGGGTGTTTGGTCTCAACTTTGTATGCTTTAAAAAGCTGTCACATTAGAGTAAAATGCACGGATAGTCCCTGTCGTTTGGTGAAATTTCACCTTTAGTCCCCAACTTTTCAAAATTATACTCTTAGTCTCTGTGGTTTGACAAGTTATTACTCGGATAGTCCCCAAAGCGGATAGAGGTTAGTTTTCTCAGATAAGTGGGTGTGAAATGACAAAATTACTCTTAGTAATAAAAAAGATAATTAAATCAATAAAAGAAATAAAAAAAGGTGGGACCCACCTTCCACTTCTTCTTCATCCTAAAACCACCACCACCAACCACCTATTCAAACTGCCACTTGCCACCATCTCTTAAAACCACCACTTGCCACCACCACAGAAAACCACCACCCTCCATCATCACCCTTTCTCTACCAACACAACCCTAAAATTAACTACCACCTCCTATAAAAACCCAAATCTGCAGTAGAGCCATGGATGTCATCAAGTCACCCACAAAGATTTAATCTTTTCAAAACAAAACCAAAACCCACATGCTCAATTTGAACATCACCCCCAAATTAACAACAAATCATGAACACCTAAATCATGTAAACGAAAGTGGATACTCAGCTAATGTGTAAACAAAATCAGGCCAAATCAAACATGGATCGGAGCAAAATCAGGCAAAAACGAAACTGAAACCTACAAAATCAGGCCAAATCAGACCAGTCGGTGACCTTCACCTGGTTCGGATTCAACTTTCAGGTTGTTGCAGCCTTGTAGGTGCAGGTTTCAGATTCGACTTGTTTTTCTGACGACCTCACATGGAGACGACAACCTCACGTGGGCGGTGGTGCTGGTGGTGTGGTCGTTGCCGGAGATGATACCGGCGGTGGAGACGACGACGGGAAGATAAAGATGAAGAAGGTGTGTGGTGGGGGTGTTGTGTATTTAAATTAAAAAGTGGGTCCCACGTAAATTATAAATATTAATTGTATTTCCTTTTTGTGTTTTAAGCATTATATTAAAATAATAAGGGTAGTTTTGTCATTTTACATGGACTTAACCAGAAAAACTAACCTCCATCCGCTTTAGGGACTATCCGAGTAACAACTTGTTAATCCACAGGGACTAAGAGTATACTTCTAAAAAGTATGGGACTAAAGGTGAAATTTCACTAAACCACAGGGACTATCCGTGCATTTTACTCATTTTTCATAAATGACAATATTGTGGCCGATGAGGCGATAAACAGATTGTAGAGAATCATGATGGATCACTGCCCACTGGTGGTGCATTCCATTGTTGGCGCCTTGTGGATGGGTGTGAAAACTTACATGTACTACTGTTTGTTCGATCAATTATTAGAGCGAGAATATTCAATGAATAAAGAGAAAATAGTGAACAACTTTGTCTACATTAAAGTGATAAGAAATGATGTAATTGGTTTCACAATTTCCATGCTTCTCATATACGGCAATAAAGTGAAAACCAAAGACTTGTTGACTTGCCTTTTCTTGGGGGGAATAGTGGCTCTCAGATTGTCGTCTCCACCTTTTTCCAAATAAGGGTAAATATTTCTTGTTGACTTGACTTTCCTTGCACATTGTTTAAAGACGTCTAACAACTCTTTATTAAAATTAGTAGGGTTGTTAAAGCTCCCGTTTTAACGGGTTTTGAGTTAAATGGTAAGTCAAACCATTAGTAACGATTTTTTAATATCAATAGTAGAAACTGAACCGTTAAAATTTAAAATCGAACCAAGCCGAAACGTTACTAATAGTTTGATTCTGGTTTGATTTCACGGTTTAGGCTTTATTAATCCCTTATATAATATAGAAAAATAAAAATAAAATTACTAAACAATGTGTAATTTGATTTTCATTACCCTCTCAATTTCAGGAATTAGAAAACTAATCTAACAATTAGCAATGCAGAAAAGGTAAAACAGACGTGCAATCGGACGCAAGCTAAATTAATTACTAGAAGAACTAATGTATTCTAAACTTTTCAATCAAGATAAATACAACATAACAATTTCGTGAGTGCAAACTATATTTAATTATTAAACCTTCTTATAGATATCAGACTCAAAGTAAAACCTTTTTATAGATATCAGACGCAAAGTAAAAAGATAACCGTTCAAAATTTAAGAAAAAAGATCAACAAATAAAAAATTAAAAAGGCTGAAACTATTGGCACACTCTTGGTGCCTATTTGCATACATATATGCCACGTGTACATGGCATATATGGTTGTATCAAAATCAGTGTTTGACTAGTGTCAGTGCTGGCTTGGCTGCTCCTATACGCGGCGTATATGACCCCTCGTATAGGTCTTGAATAAGACTCCTGGCCCGTATGTGCCTCGTATGGGCCTATATGGGGCATATACATAAGTTTTTTTTACAAACATTTTATTCAATATTAATCGTCTTAGCAAAGTTTTATAAAAAATAAATATTCTTGTTTAAATAAATAAAAAAATAAGATTTTTTTTACAAACATATTTATACAATGTTAATGATTTTTATACGATAAAGGTGTAGTATAGGTACCGGAATCGGATCTCGAACAAGGTGATTTCTTGTTTCAGATGGTGTAACGAGTGCGGAATCCAAGCTACACCATAAACCGAGCGAGAGAACATAATGAATAACAAAGATATAACGATTAACGGGTTCGTGTATTCAATTGGACAGAGTTTCGGTACAAAATACAAGCATATAAGAAGCACTCCGATAACTCTCTCTCTCTCTCTCTCTAGCTCATTCAAGCTCACCGTTACAAGTGACATGGAACATGTATTTATACTAAGGGTGAGGGGGGCACTCCCCTAAGAGGGGAGTCCCCTCTCTTACGCACACCCAATCAGGTTATGCCACGTCAACTCCCCTCTTAAACTCCCCTCGCACCCCAATTTGATGGCGGCACTCCCCTCTTAGGGGAATTGTTTTTTTATTCAAAAAAAAAAAAAAAAAAAAAAGAAAATCAATGATTGGTTGAAATTGCGGCTGGCCCCACCATATCATCTCCCCTTCTTCGGTGAACTCCCCCCGACCACCCTCCCCAAATTGGGTCACCGCAGGGATGGCGGCGGTGTTCCCGATCGGGGAAAGTGGTCACCGCGGCCACTCCCCGAGTACGCCCCCGGACACCCTAACACTACATGAGACCTATCGACGTATCATATGCCATTCGACGGTGACGTGTCCAAAACGACAGTGTCACTGTCGATCCTAACTAACCAATCGACAGTCCATAACATGTTGTTTCTATCGACAGTTAGCATGGACTTCCAGACAAGGCACACATCATAATCGACAGTCTTCATATCTTCGTGCATTATGGATCCAACTCATGTCAAGGCCCAAATGGTTTTGGGCCTTTAGATGGGCTTTCACAATTATATGTCTTGTTCTCATAATAAATCCATTCCACATAGCATGTAGTATCGTATCGATGTCACTTGAAAGTTGTTCTTCGTGTCGAACCGACAGAGGAATGTAGTCGATGTCGGACGCGAACGAGCTTCACTAGCGACAGAGGATGGTGTTTAGTGTATTTGGAAAATTGGCAGGTTGACCGGGTCAGGTATCGGGCCAACACGGGTTCGGTTTATGTCATTTTAGTATGTGTCAAGCTGTCTTTACTGTCAGAAAGTTTTTTGTTCTTTTTTAATAAAGATTTATAAACTATACATTTGTTAAGTATGATCTAGAAACAATTTTATGCGATAACCTAAAGCTTTAAATAACAGTGACTTATGGAGGTTGTATGCGTTAAACATAGACTTTGGGCGAATTTCAACCCGTTTGACTGTTGTGTCTAAAATATGTGTAGAGGGAGAATTGGTTTCCTCTGTTTCACAAATATACTGTCAGTTGTGTTATCTATTTGGTATTACAACTAATCATGGGTCAGCTATTGTAAACCATTTTCATACATCAGAAGAACACTTTATCCAACTGAATCCATAGCAGATGTACCTTCAGAAATTGCATTGGAAATTCAGGTATACTTCTGTCTCTTTTCATTTATAAATGTGTTTCATATTCTTGTAATCTCCATGACATGAAAATTTTCCTATTGCAGGATAATAGTATTAACATCGAGCTGGAAAAACTGAGAGTTGAACTCAGGCACCTTCGCGGGATGTATGCAATTGCGCAAAGCGAGACCCTTGATGCATCTCGAAGTCAAATATTAAATTCAAACCATATACGTTTATATGCTCTTTCTGCAGAATTTGTCATACATTCAAGTCCATTTTGTTGACTTTGATTTTTGGGATTTCTTGATGCAAAGCGGAAACACAAAAATAATAGAGATAGAATTCTCGAGAAAAATTGATATATTACTGCATGACTAAATCATGTAATTACATGATGGTTCCTTTAATATTTAAGGAAAAATTCAAAGTATGGCATGTATGCCCAATTTTTGGAATTACAAACTGTCAAGATAAATGAAATTAAAGACAAATATAAAAAAAGGGAAGTCTGCAGTGACGAAATCGTGCTCACTCTTGGATCATCCTTACCATTTATGAATAATTAAATTTGATTTTGCAGCTTGAACTATTGAGCAGAATCCGGCATCCTCGTCTGCTGATTCTAATCGGTTTGTGTGTGGATCATGGCTGTTTGGTCTACGAGTACATGGAAAACGGGAGTTTGGACGAGCGATTATTTCGCAAAAACGACACACCACCGATCCCGTGGTTCGACCGGTTCCGTATCGTGTGGGAAATAGCATCAGCTCTAAACTTCCTTCATAATGCGAAACCGGAATCCATCGTTCTCGTAAGCAAAATATGGGGCGTTGGTCTCTCAACAATGCTTCAATCGGACTTCTCTTCCACATCCACCATTTACAAAGACACGAGTCTGGCAATTGCAGTTACTCATGTGGTGGAAACAGCTCTTGAAAATGATGAGTTAGCCAGTGTGTTGGATCAAGATGCAGGCGAATGGCCGATTGATGAAGCCAAAGAGTTAGCATATTTTGTGTTAAGCTGCGCTGAGCTTCGAAGAAACGATAGGCAAGATTTGAAAAACAAAGTTCTTCCTCTATTGGAACGCCTAAAAGCAGTCGCAGAAGCAGCTCAAAGATCCACATCTATAACGCGACCCCCCCCCCCCCCCCTCCTAACCACTTCATATGCCCAATACGCAAGGTAAGATTGTGACATTCTTTCTTTCAGTTTTATCGAACAACACTAGTTTTTCATAATATAATGATGTTTTGATCCAGGATGTTATGGTTGATCCATGTGTTGCTGCTGATGGCTACACGTACGATCGCAGGGCGATAGAGCAATGGCTTGAAGAGAGTGATAGCTCCCCGATGACTAATTTACCATTGACGAGTAGGAGCTTAACGCCTAATTACACGCTTCTTTCGGCAATCATGGATTGGAAATCAACAACCTAACCATTTGAGTGAGAATTTTGGATGCAACCTGATTTTTTTAGGATTGTTTTATGTACATTTGTTTGATTTATCTATATTTTATATGGTCCTGTCTTGAACTTTGAGTATGAAAATTTATAAAGCGTACATAGTTTTTTTTGGAACGATTATATATTATTATTACAAAAAGGACCAGCGGGAAGCTGGAAGCTGGTTTAACAATCACAAAGAAAGACATAACAAAACAACCCTACGAGAACCGAACAAAAACACAACAATAAACATAAGCTTTATGAAAAGCAGACTGCAGGGGAACTACACCAAGTGACCCAGGAGCTGCTTTTTTATGGTCACTTAGAAAACATATCACAATAATACTTATGCATAACATCATAAACCTTATACCTTGATCAATTTCCTCAAGAGACGGAAATATGTGATTCTCCATGATCTATTGAGCATTAATGAAACCACAATGCCCCAAAACCCAATAATAAATCCAAGCGCTATGCTAATAATCAACCCCCAATCTACTTTGTGTGATCCACCGTCTTCTTTTTGGTCGCTTGTTGTATCAGGTTTGTCAACATGTACACAATCATTAGTTAGTGGAGCTCCACAAAGTTTGTTTCCAATGAAACTGGACTCATTGAAGCTTTGAATTTGTGTACCTGTTGGAATTCTTCCTGTCAAATTGTTGTAGGACATGTTAAAGCTACTCAAGAAATTCAACCCTGACAAACTCACAGGAAGTTCCCCAGAAAGATAGTTTACTGATAAATCAAAAGACTCAAGTGATTTCATGTCTCCTATCTTATTTGGGATCTTTCCTGTCAATTGATTTCTTGATAAATTCAATGATTTTAACTTGTGGAGGGTCGTGAGCTCACTAGGGATCTGCCCAGACAAATTGTTGCTCGAAAGGTCCAAAAGCGTGACTAGTCCTAGGATAGATCCATAAGTGTCTTCTCGTCCCTTCATCACCAATAATACATCAAAAACAATAATACTATTGTCAAAATCGAATGAAAATTGAACCTCTAAATTAGTTTCTTTGCCCGAAAGCACACTAAAGTTGTTGAAGCATCTAGGAATATTTCCTGAGAGGTTATTATGAGCGAGATCCAATACTTGAACATGTGAAAGATAACAGAGCTGGTCAGGAGTATTTCCATAAAAATTGTTGGATCTAAGATTGAGAATTTTCAACATAGTGAGTTTTATTCCAATCCATGGTGGAATGATTCCTGCAAGATTATTTTTTTCAAGCTGAAGGATCTTTAAGTATGACAGATTCATTAGGGAAGATGGTAAGCTTCCTGAAATCGTGTTCCCACTCATGTCCAATAATTGCAACAAAGGTACAGAGCCCAATGTTCTTGGAATCTCACCAGACAAATTATTATCATATAAGTATAAGACTTTCAAGCTCGACCACTTCTCCCAACACTCCGGAATAACACCCGACAACGGATTATTTCCCAAGCCAAACAACTCGATCGTGTTCACCCCGTTGGAACAAACCAAATTATGTAATGATCCAACAAAATAGTTATCTGCTAGGTCCAAAACTATTAAAGCCGAACCGTTTGTGAGAGAAGGTAATTTCCCCCCAAAGTTATTAAGACTTAAGCTGAGCGTATGAAGTGTAGGAGGGATGGACAATAAATTTCCAGTGAAAGAGTTGTTATAAAGATATAGTTCTTGTAATCTAAAGAGACGCCCGAATTCAGGTGGAATCCCGCCTTGTAGAATGTTATCACTAAGGTCGAGAAAGCTTAGCATGGACAATGAACCAATCCCATCTGGGATCTTGCCGACCAGATTATTGCTACCCAAGTTAAGGACTTGGAGGTTGGAGCTATTCCTTATGGTGGTCGGAATGTTTCCAGTGAAAGAGTTGTTAAAAAGATATAGTTCTTGTAATCTAAAGAGACGCCCGATTTCAAGTGGAATTCTGCCTTGTAGAATGTTGTTGGGAAGGGTGAGGAAGCTTAGCATGGAAAATGAACCGATCCAATCGGGGATCTTGCCGACCAGATTATTATCACCCAAGTTAAGGACTTGGAGGTTGGAGCAATTTGTTAAGGTGGCCGGAATGTTTCCCGTGAAAGCGTTGTTACGAAGACGTAGTTGTCGTAATCTAAAGAGACGACCAATTTCAGGTGGAATTTCACCAGAAAATGAGTTGAAAGAAAACTTAATGACCCTGAGAAAGCTAAGATTTCCGATGGAAGGAGACAACGTACCAATTAGGCCTCCAGATGAGAGGTTCAAGTGGGTGACTCTTTGGTGGCGATGGCTGCATGTAACGCCCTGCCATTGGCAGAAATCAGTGCTGGAATGGTTCCATGAGGTCAAGAGACCTTGTGGGTCACCTTTAATCATGGATTTAACGGCAAGCAATGCTAGACGATCAACGTTGGTGCCGTTCAGTGCTGGTGCCTTGTGAATGGGTGTGGAAAATGCTGCAAGGTGTGTCAGGAAGAGAAATGATCGCAAGAAAAGCAACCATTTGGCACTCATTTTTGGTAATAAATTTTGTGGTATCTTTCTATGTTTTTTCCACCATATACTTATACACAGAGGAGTGTCAATAGTCAACTTGACCAAGTAAAAGCTTGGAACTTTCTTTTCAGTGGGCATGGTGATTTTTACGTTCCAACCTCTAAAGTTTAGTGCGCCTTGTGGAGGGGTGTGGAAAACGCTGCAAAGTGCATCAGGATGGCCAAGAGAAATGATTGCAAGAAAAGCAACCATTTGGCACTCATATTATTCTAATCTTTTTGCGACTATATATACGAACATCTTTTGTGTTTTTTATTCGTTCCTATTTCTTCATATGATAATTTGATAGTAAAATAACTAACATATATGTCTCCTTCTATTGTTTATTCAATCAGTTATTTGATCGAGAATATATTCAATGAATAAATAGAAAATAGTGACTAACTTTAGCTAGTTAAAGTGATAAGAAATGATGTAATTGGCTTCACAATTTCCATGCGTCTCACATACGGCGATAAAGGTAATAACCAAAGACCTATTGACTTGGCTTTTCCTTGCACATAGTTTAAATAGGGAGTAAAATGCACGGATAGTCCCTGTGGTTTGGTGAAATTTCACCTTTAGTCCCCAACTTTTCAGAATTACACTCTTAGTCCCTGTGGTTTGACAAGTTGTTACTCGGATAGTCCCTAAAGCGGATGAAGGTTACTCGGATAGTCCCTATGGTTTGACAAGTTGTTACTCGGATAGTCCTTGTGGTTTGACAAGGGGTACACAGTGTTCTCACATATTTACAGATAAACAGTAACATTTTCTGATTCTTTCACTCACAAGCACTCAAAACCATTCGCAACCATTCCTTATAACATAAGTAACTCACTCACATAAATTTAACAACTTTTGTTATAATGAGTAGGGGTGTTCAAGGTCTGGTTTTAACGGTTTTTAAGTTATATCATGAATCAAACCGTTAGTAACGATTTTTAATTATCAAAACAGAAACTGGACCGATGAGACTTAAAACCGAACCAAGCCGAAAAGTTACGAACATTGAAAAATGAAAATAAATGGGAACACTGTATAAAAAATTATATATAATATATAAGATAAAATGAAAAATAAAATTACTAAACAATGTATAATTTGATTTTCCTTACCCTCTCAGGAATTAGAAAACTAATTTGACAGCAATGCAAAAAAGGTAAAAATAGGTGTGCAATCCGTATTTAGTTATTAAACCAAGATATATTAATAACTATAAGTACTAATTTATTCTAAAGTTTTCAATCAAGATAAAGGGAGATGATCAAATAAGAAGATTGGTTTGGGTAAGAAGTGTAAGAAACAATAATAGAAGGACATGTGATAAATAACAAAAAATACAGGAAGGGGCATTTTAGTCAATCTCAGCTCATCTTCTGACTTTCTCTTTCTCTACATATTCAAAACCCAACATCTTCAAAAATCCATCATCTTCAACCATTTCTTTACTTTCTCTCTCTATAATCACTAGATTATATTGTGATTTTCTTCATCAATCAATGATTTAAACACTAAATCAACGTGTTCTTCAACTTTTTTGAAGAAACCTAGTTCAATTTCACACAATTTTCTCATTTTTTTCCTCGTGTTTTTAAGCGAATCAATCAACTCATTCGATCGTTAGTGTTTCTAGCATTCAAATTTCACCAATCGTTGAATAAATCCTAAGAAATCGACTTCAATCTGTGTAAGAAATCTTAAGAATTTCGTCAGTTATTAAGTTTTACGATTTGGGTTTTTGAATTGCGTTTCACGTTCTAGGTTTTCGAATTACGTTTTACGATCTGGGTTTAACCTTTGTGAATTGCGTTTACAACCTGGGTTTTTGAATTGCGTTTTATGATCTGGGTTATATCACTGTGAATTGCGTTTTACGACCTAGGTTCAACAATTGCATTTTATGATATGAGGTTTTATCATTGTGAATTGCGTTTAAGTTTTAACATTGCGTTTTACGATCTGGGTTTTATTATTGTGAATTGCGTTTTACAAACTGGGTTTTACCATTGTTGTTGGTGCATGGAATGTCTGTTGACTTCGTCTGCATTAAGTCTTTTGTCTAGATAGATTGAATGTACACACAACAGGGTCTAGTTTGAACAGGGTCTAGTTTGAACAGGGTCTAGTTTGAAGCAGGCTGTGACACCTTCAAACTAGAGGGTCACTACTATAAATAGGAGAGTGCTATGTTCATTTCAAACTAGAGGTATGTGTGTGTGAGCGAAGGTGCTGCCGGATTTTTGTCAGAATACATTGTAAAAGCTCACAATCAGTAATATAAAGAAAGTTAAAAGGATACAAGCTGTTTTTGACTTCGTTTACGTTGATTCCGCCCTCGTATTTGAAGATGAACTGCCTTAACTGACTTTTAGGGTCAAGACAACGATCCAACAATTGTGAATTGCGTTTTACGACCTGGGTTTTTGAATTGCGTTTTACAATTTGGGTTTTACTATTGTGAATTGCGTTTTACGACTTGAGTTTCTGAATCGCACTTTACGATCTGGTGATCCAATTAGCAATAGTATAGTCGTTTTAAAGATAAAAAAACGTTCATTTTTATGGTGCAATTTTTATTAAAACGTCATATGAAAGAGTTATTAAATCTAACAGCCATTGGCCTACAAACTTTAACATCCAATCAAAACACTCAATGAATAGTGAAACCCACTCACATAAAATTTTTGATAAATTATAAAATAATACTACTAGGGTTTATTAAAACTAAAAGTAAACCATAAGGGTTATATGGTATGTCACACCCGCAAAATACCACCTAGGGAATGTCCCTGTTAGGCGTGTGACGTACCAACAATGAGCCACTAATTACATTGAACCCATACAAGTTTCTAAATAAAGTTCTCAATCATTAATAAAATACCATCAACAAGTTTAAATGAAAACCAATATGTTCAGCAGAAGCAAATAGTAAACCAAGGTTAAACAGTTTCAAAACCAATGTATAGTATCAAGAAATCAATCACATGTATCCCTCTAATCGACCCATGACCACTCCAGCTACACCAGACAGCAAGTTCCCAAATCCAAGATATCTAACGACCTGCGAGCATGCAACAAGTGTATCAGACAACGCTAGTGAGTTCATAGTTTTATGAAAACGTTGGTTACCAAGTGTTTAGTTAATCCATTGAATTTAATTCCGAAAGTAATGTTGATAATATCTCGATACTGAACAAGACGGCTCCTGATGTATGTTTTTCCCGTTCCCCAGTGCTCCTATCAAAGCACTGGGCCTGACTGGGTCATTAGTTCACAACCGTCCTCCCTGGTACGGTGTGAGGGTGCCAAACCTAAGTAGCGCTACCAACTAATACCCCGTTACCTCCCCGGTAACAAAAGATGGGACTTAAGAGTGATAGAGTGAGAATATTATCCAACATCCCAGTTTTACCCAAAAGACTTGTCCCTCCCCAGGATACCCACTAACTGTCCCAACCACCGGGATGCATGCTCAAGATGAACTCACCTTTGGTTTGCTCGGTAAGACTAGTTACTTGTTTATCAATTAATCACGCCCGTCCTAACATGGTTACCGATAACAATCAGTCTCAGGTGCACATAATCCACATATTTCACGTACAATTAATTCATGTATTCCTCGTTCACATAATACACAATTATTGTATATGTAGCACTCGCATGTAATTCAAGTCACAACAGTTAATCCATCAACCCATTATCGTCAAGTAGTTACGTAACATGTATGCGGTTCACAAGTAGATTCATATCAAAATTTCATGTTTACCGGACATATAACCATCAATCCTTCAATACAAGAATATGTAAAAAAATATTAATCAAGTTAGTGTTTCACATAAGAACTTATAGGGTCCACTACTACACTTCGGCCCAACTTCAATTTATAAACCTATCCTACCACTGGTTGAGAGCCCTTTAGATTATGTACATCCCAACTTAAGTGTAGAAATATTAATTTCCCAACTCGAACACCCGTTTTAATCTTCTATACTCGGACCTATCTAACAACACCTGTGTAGCCACTTAGTGCTAACTCTTTCAACAAACAGCATATGAATCTCTAACCCCAAAGCATAACACAATCATTCATACAATGCCAACGTTAAACTTACAAAATCTAATTATGCGATTGGATCAGTTGTAGGTCTCATGCGGTTACAACCCATCAACGGGGTGTGCGGCCCAGAGGTTACACAAGGCCCGTTACGTGTGCGGTGCAGCCCAGTTGGGTACCGGCCCAATGTCCACTCTCGGCCCAAACCAAATCACATGAGTTTATTAGTTCAATTTTATAACAACCCCAATTAATTAAAGACATATATCATCGGCCCAAGAATGAATCATGGCCCAATCCACCATACGTAATTAACTGTTTATAATTTCAATTAGTCGATTACTTTGTGGAGAACATTGTTATCCTTTATGTTAATCACATCCTGGTTGTATAATAATTTGCACAATCACAAGCTTAGTCAACAACAATCCTATTATCATTTAGCAATTACACAGTATATTAAACAATCAATCCATCATTCAATAAAGGCATATGTAATTCAAACAAATAATCATGAGTAGCATGTTACAATTCATCATTTACTATTTCTTGATTAGATCTAGGCACACACATGGCAGCCACTTTCATTCAAAGTTGACAAGTTTGTCAAACCACTTATCCTTACATGCATTGGACCACCAAGGGCTATGAATATCACAATCGGTTTGCTTAACAAAAAGGCATACATCACAATCAACCAACACACATAGAATAAGATTAAAATATAAGTCAGTCACATGCTATTATGGTGTGGCCTAATTGGAATTGATTAAGATCATAGTTGTCAAAACATCGCACATGTATATAACACAATTAATCAACACAATTAATCAAGACAATATATACACGCATAAGAAAACCGAGAGGCTTTTACTAACCCGACGATGTATGGAACTAGGCACAAGAGATGATCCCTAAAAGAAAAGAACTTCGACAGAGGGGGGGGGGGTCTCTAGTTGCACGCGACTTGGGGAGGGGTATGTCGACAATAGCTTGATGGGGAGGAAATAGGGTTATACGATAGAATGGGTTATGTGCCCACTATAGGTTACGTATGCATAATAAAAGGAGATTGGGCCAAATATATGTTTCATGGTCTCAAACGGCCCAACATGCTTGTAACCGGCCCAAAGCTCAAACATTATTAACCGGCCCAATGTGGTTTAAGAATAATTATAGTCTAAACGGCCCAGCACTAGTCATGAGATACAATGAAACCCACCCGCACAATCACGCACAATCAAGAATCATTTAAGTTTAACATCCCGAGCGATTAACAGATTCACCAAAATAAACAGTATGCAAGGAAGTAATACTAGTGAGGAATCGGAGTCACAAGATTGAAAGACACTAACCGTAAAGTTCGGGTTGTCACATCATCCCCAACTTGATAGAAATTTTGTCCCGAAATTTGACAAATAAGCACAGCGAAGTGAAGTGATAAATCAAGATTGTTGTGGATTTTCCTCAGGTGCCACATCTTCCCAAACTTGAAAGGGAATTTTGTCCCGAAATTCGCCAATGATAACAGACGTTGACACAATCGTTTAGATAACTGCGGATCCTCGAGTTTACTCCGACCATTGCATTCCTACGTGAACTCCGGTCTACGTCTTGAGTTCCAACGAACACTCACGATTGGAATTCGACTAAGTTAGCAAACCTTGACTTCCTGGTCCAGGTGTCCGATAAATTCCTCTAGTAAAAGTATCGCACGCGTTTCATCAGACAACCACTGCCTTAGATCCGAAACATAAATGACATCGCGTACGTTACCCGATTCGTCGGGTAACTCTAGTTTATAGGTTACGCTAACGATTCTTCCCAGACTATTGAATGGTCCATCGTGACATCAGTTATGCTCGCCATGCTTACCAAGCACTCCACACCCTCTCAGGGTGAGACTTTCAACATGATATGATCGCCTACAGCGATCTTCCAGCGTTTCCCAGGTTTATAAGCTTTCCTGACGGTCACGCATTGCCGCCAATCGACTCCCGATCCAAACAACCTTCCCAAGAGTTTCGAGTACCAGTCCTGGACCAGTAATTAGGTTGTCACCCACCTTGATCCAACAAGGAGATTAACATTACTGTCCATGCAATGCCTCAAACAGAGTTGTCTGAATACTAGAATGGTAACTGTTGCAGTAAACTCAACCAAGGTATGAGTCCTTCAAATTTGTACCCAAGCCAGGCGCACACATGCTCGCAGCATGTCTTTGAGTGCCAGGAGAGTTCGTTTACTCTGACCGTTTGTCCAACGGCGATAAGCAATGCTCTGGTCCTGACGTGAGCCATAGGTGTTGTGTATTGCCTGACATAAATCATGCATAAATCAAATTCAGAGGTAACAGGAGTTGGCACCTCGTGCCCAAAAGCCGCCTCTCTCAGAGGAACATTCACAACTGTGAAGACTCGTCAGTTTTCTTGATTACAAGAAAGTGTGCTGGTAACGTGAGTCCATCAACGATCATCCAGGTGATAAGCTTTCCGTTTCGGGTTGTAAGTAGACCAGTGATAAAATCCATGGCAGTCTGTTCTCATTTCCATATGTGTGCTCTGATTGCTAATATCCCACCTTGACTTTCCCACATGTCAAACATCGTTCCCATGCGTGGCTATGTGGGCCTTCAAGCCCGGTCACCCACACATGGTCTTCAGGTTTTAATACATCCTATCAAAACTCCGACGAATAGGATATTCGAGACCCGTGTGCTTCGCCAGCACCAGTTTCTCAAGGTTGTTGTATAGTGAGGTTCATAGTCGTTCCATGAAGTAGCAAATATCGTCCGACCTGCCAAAGGTTGCTTCCCCATGCCCCGCACGGGTTAATCTTGAGAATTCTCTTTCTTCAGTTCTTCAGTTTGAGCAAGGCGAGTCTGATCAGGTATGTTAGAGTCGATAGCAGGCTGCAAAGCTCGTGCACGTCCAGGTTTCACGGTCGTATTCATTCAAAAGTTCCATCCAGCGGTGCCATCACATGTTTAGCTCACACGGGAGGCCCTTGTGATCGGTCTAGGTAGTGCATTTGGTACCGTCCAAGTAATGCCTCCAACTTAAATCCAAAGACCAGGGCTTCCACCGCAGGTCGTGACTCGTGCCGTGTTGCGTCGGTGTGTAAACATTGCAGAGTTGGGGTTCGAAGGCTGAAAAGATGTCCTCATGTTTTGTCTTTCACGAACACAGCACCCTACTGTGCTAAAGAGAATTAAGTTGCGCGATCTTCGAAAATCCTGTGGTGAATCTGCGATAGAGTCTAGTGTGACCAAGAAATTGCTGCATCCTCAAAGGGATCTTTGGTGCCGAACAATATCTAATGAAATGGGTCTTTAGCGAGATCCACGTGTATTCCCATTTCGTTGATCGTATGACCAAAAGGTATCTCTCAAATCCAGAAGTTACCTTAGCAAGACTTCGCGCAGAGTGGCTCTTCCCTCAGGAGCTCTAAAATAAGATACAAATGCCGCCCATGATGTTCCTTCCTCTTGGATGTAACACCCCGAAACGGGTTTAGTAATCAAACCATGATAATACTAAAAAGACGGGTGAAGTACCGTAAGTGGTAAAAAGTAACCCGTAAAACAAAATAACTAGAAATAAATTCACCTAGTTATGAATGTGTAAACATGTAATAAAACATGAATAAATAGGCTTTAACACTTAAGACTAAACTTGAGGGGCCAAAGTTGTAAAGATGGAAAGTTATAATTTATAAACAAAAATTAAAACACTACACACACTAAAAGTGTGTGTAGCAGGTCGATCACCAGGAAGGAAAAAAAAGGAGCAAACCCTAGTTCACCAAAATCATCAAATTGAAAGTAGATTATAGCCCCAAATCGATGCATGAACACAAATTCGTGATCACCAAGTCAAGGGGATCGTAAGGTATGTCAAATTTTTGATATTTATGAAGTTGAGATTCTTGATGAACTTATGAAAATCGAAATTTAAGCTTGAATGATTGATGTTTGGGTTAAACTAGGATGAATTCATGTTTAGAAACAAACCCTAGTTGAAAACTTGATGAATTAGTGTTAAAAACTAGGGATTTGATGATTACCCATATGTGTACTAAGTGGGTTTTATGATAAAAAGATGAACACTTGAATTAGGGTGTTAAATGAATGAACATTGATGTTGTGATGCTAGTTCTAGGTGTAGTTCATGTACACTAGACATAGGGGCTTGATTTTTTATGCTAAAACTTAGTGACATATGTGTGTTTGTAATGATATATTGATAAAATTGGGGTAAGGTGTTCAAGAGATAGGTTAGAGACTAATCTTGAATGCGAAACCCGCCAAGTGTTCGATGAAATGCTTAAATAAATATGGTGCAGACCTAAATTTTGAAAATTCACAATAAATCATAGAAACATCGTTAGAAGACGTACCATATATGCCTAGAAAGGTCTCTGGGTAATCTGCATTTCGTTAGTTAACATGATGATTTGGTTTAGATGTTAAATGGGTCAAAAACGTCGAATTCAGTGGCTATTTCGAAAAGACAGCATGCTGTTTGGGCTAAAAATATGCTGCTGTCCTGATTTTGTAAAAATCATATAAAATTGTAGAAACATCGTTAGAAGACGTACCATATATGCCTAGAAAGCTATTTGAGAGTTCTACGATCCATATTTGAACATGTTGATCTAATTCAGCTTTTAAATGGGTCAAAATGGTCAATTACAGCAGCTGAATACAAAATCGCTGCACATTAATAATGTTCTTATTAACCAAGAAAAAGGCATAGGATTGTACATACTTGCTTTAGGCATGAAGTATTGATTGTTGGGAACAAATAACACTTTATGTGACATGCTTAAAGTGTTTAAAATCACTTACTAACTAGTTTGTATAAGTAACTTCACTAACGGGTCAAACGGTTAGTGAATGAAAAAAATTATGGTATAAAACTAGTTGTTGAATATATGGCATGTTTTGATTGATAAGTGTGTAAAAAAAAGACAATAGGGTGATGGCCATTGTATAAAATGACCAATCTAACCATCTTATTGATGTTATGATATAGTTTGACTCTAAACAAGCTAGGTGGGAGCTTGGAAAGGAACGAGTCAAACGGATGATGGATGCGAAGAATGTTTGCGCGGACGCGAGGTAAGTAAACCTTACACCTTTATCGTAAGATATGTATTTATTTATAGATTATAAATACGAAAAGGTTATATTCAAAATATGATTTTGACACGAAAAGATACGGGTCGAAACGTATCAAAAGACGAAAAACCATGTTTAATGGTAAAATGGGTGAAATGGTAATTTGGTCATGAGATGACATAAATAAAAATGAGGTTTTGAATGGCTACTTTCTAAGTAAGCCTAAACGAATAAAAAAGGGTAAATGGTGATCTATTCAAATATAACCACAAAATGTTTGGTCGTTTAGACCAAAGGGGTCAAATGGTAATGTTGATACCATTTGACAATTAACGACTAATAAGTGTTTGTGGAGTTTTATGCACACATGATAAATCGGCTTATGAATTAGAGATGCTATGAATTAGCGATTATTGAGACAATGTATTAAAACGGATCAATATGTTGATCTGAGCCAGGTACGCATAAATAAGTTTATAGTTAAAAAAATGGGTCATTAGCGTAAACTGACTAACCGAATGGTAAAACTTAGGATAATGGGTTCAATATGTTAAATCCACCACAAAAATAGTGGTGGCGGAATATAAGTAGATATTAAAATATGGGAATATGAAGTTAGAAATGAATGAGTATGGCTTGTGCGTAAAAGCGCTTAAATACCCTTAATGGGTCAAAACAAGCGCATAAGTATAAACGGGTTAATGATGTATAATAACCCGTGATTTGAACCTCGTGTGATAGGAAACCTTAAAATATGATATCCACGACAATTAGGGTGTAATAAACAAGCTGGTCTGATGATAGTATAAACGGGTCAAAAGCTTTGTTAAAAGTTTAATAATTAAAATTAAGTCGAAGGCCTAAAACCTAGAAAATTTTAAATACGGATGTTGGATTTTAACTCCATATGATGGGGAATCAAATTACGAACGCATAGGAAAAAGAATCACGCAAATCGGATAAGTAGATAAAAAGTTATGCACCTTAGAAGTTGAAAAATTGAAAGAAAATGGAGTTGGTCAAAAGTGCAGGATTTTAACCTGCACCCGCTGGAAAACGGTCTCCCCCGCGGCACGCGAAGGGAGTCACTTGTTCTGGCGCGACACGCGAGAGATCAAAAATCTGAAATTTTATTCTTTTGTTATTTGTATGATACCGGAACTTGTTTATACATGTTATAAAGTTGTTAAAACTAACAATTGATGTGGTTTTGACCTTAGGTGATGTTCGTCTCTTTCCGGATGCCGATCCAGCAAGAATTCAAGAACCGAACACAAAGTTTGAAAGCTTCCGCGTTAATCTAATCTTGTTTTATACAATGTTTATTTTGTAAACACTAAACTTAATGTTGAATGTTTAAACTAGTTAGTTTGTAAACTAGAATACCATAACCATGTAAACTTAGTTTTTATAACTAAGTTTTGAAATGATGCATTTTGAAAATTCAAAAAAAAGGAAAACAAATGCGTGTTTCTAGTTTAAAATATTAAAATAATGAGTCGGGTGTTACAAGTTGGTAATCAGAGCTCAAGGTTAAAGAGTAAAGCGTGTTCGGTTCGAGGCTTGATCGCAAATCCGGTAAGTACAAGTATGTTAATGGTTTAGAATGATTAAAGTGTTGAGAACAACACATAGGGTTGTCATGTAATACACGTTACACCAATCAAATCGATAAATGATAGATATAGTTAACGAAATTACGTGCGTTGACACGTACATTAAAAAGCCCTGTATTACAATACGGGCGTTTATTAATGTCGAAACTACTAACTTTTGTAAATGTTTAGTTGAATGACACTCGCATCTGAAGATGATGAGAGTTGAACGGATTGTGGATATGACGGTGGAACGGTCCGAGGTATGACAAGCAGAGCATACTCATTGAGGACCTAAATCGCGTGACGATCGCGAACAAAGTTAACGGCAAGAGAAGCCCGTTAGGGCAAGCATTACCAGGTGCATGCTTTTAAATTTAATCGCACAAGTAGTAATATGCAACAAACACGTAGGGGATAACGGTTGCATATATCTGATAAAACCTGAATAGGATATCTATTCAGGATGATGTTTCTAAGAGAAGTTTAATAGAAACATGTGTTATTCACGATGATGAATAACAAAGAAATAATAGGATTAGTTCATGTGGAAACTTGGACGGGGGGTAATTATCCAAATAGAAAACTTTCAATACAATGCTATTAAGAAAAGTAGCGATCACATTAACGAATGTGATTATATAATAGTTCGATAGAAAAGAAAAACATTTCATATGTTCAAATGTAAAACTAGTAAAACTAATGATTGTTGTTTTGCAATTAAATAAAGTTTTACTAAATGAAATCAGAGATGTGAACTAAATAGAGGCGTTACTTACATGGGGTGTAATGTGAAAATTATAAAAGGTCATGTATACAGGTGTTGATCGCTTACTCTGGCCAAGTAAGTAGTGAACACGTGGTACCATGAACTTTTATGATGGACATACTTACATCCGATCTAGTAACGACGGGGTGAATGGGACGAATTAAAAAGGTACCCAAATGAATCAAATAAGTAAGACGTTTGATGGTAAACGTAAACGCAAGTCTGATGACGGAAGCGTATTACGTTAGAATAACGAGCCCGAGAGAAGGGACAAAGATTAAAGTAAATAAAAAAATATACAAACCAATTAATGTGAATGCTAAGGCATAGGGGATAAAGTTTGACTGTTATAAGTGATGAAATTCACACATACAAGTCAAAGGGGTAGAATAAGGAATAAAAGACTTGGTCGAATAAAAGCAATGAAATTCGCTAAGACGACCGAATAAATCAAAACGAAATTTTAATGCGTACCGGAAGGGTTGCAAAAATAATGACTTCGGTAAAATACCCGATTGATGGGTAGGGATTCAGAAGTATGCGTAAACCAAGAGAGGGGAAACGCGAATTAAAGGTCAAAGGACTCGAATTGAGAGTTATGACTAAAAGACGACAAAATTTTGCAAACATAAAATTTGAAAATTTCGTTCAACTATTTCAAGGTTGAACGGGTAGGATAAAGAATGAAGTTTGACATTCACAAGTAATGAAATTTCACAAGATCAAGTTAAACGAGTCAAATAAAGAACAATGTTTACTAATGTAAGTAAGCACGAACCGAATAAATATAAGTTTGAAATATTAGAATAAAAGAACCCGGGTAATGGTTGTAAATAAATAAAGGAACAAACCAGATAATAATAAGCGGAAAACAAACCGACGTGTAAATGACATAAGAAGTCATAGAGTCGGAAGATTAGTTTAAAATGGAAACGGGTGTAGCCCTAGACTACGGTCAAGGTCCATAGAATTCAAGAATGAAAAGAGAATGACTTCTAAACTTAAAAAGGGTGCGTTGACACCGAAAGTATATTTTTAGAACGACATGAGTAAAAGATGATTTACGGGATCATCATAACCCTTGGGTCACAAATAGAAAGAAACAAACTGTTGGAGTCTCACCTTAAAAAGGTGGAAATCTAAAGAAGTAGTCTACGAGGCTAAGTGAAAGAACCTACGGGTCACTTGAGTAAAGCGTGGAAAACTGGTTACAATTCTTCGTGTAAAAATAATAACGGTCGGGAATAAACATAGAACTGAAATTCCTAGACATGAGAAAAGACGTAAGACCAAGAGAAAACGTAAACTAAAAAATTTAAGTTCTTAGTTAAAATCAATATTTTAACAAGTATAAGTAGTATAAGGAGGTTTAGAAAATCTTAAACACAAATAAGGCCGGAGATGGCAAAATAGTATACCCGGGTGACGGGGTGTGAAGTGACGGCGACTAAGTAGTCTAGCCGGTAAAACTATTTAGAGTCAAGATAATGTCATGACAAATACAAAGCGCTTGTTAATATAAGACAAGCGCGGAATTAACATGTTGACAGATTAACGCGACTGAGTGGTCAAGTGACAACTCGGTCAAATAAGTGACTAGGATAAGAAATATAAGATGAAAGTTACGGTCTGTGAGGACTTACACATAAAGGACGCACATGTCAATATGAATGATAATATTTGTCCGAAAGAATGAATATCGTAGAACCGAAACTAAGTTCGTTTTGTCTAAATTAAAGAACTACGTAAGAAAGGTTTCGGGGACGAAACCTCTTTAAGGGGGGTAGACTTGTAACACCCCGAAAACGGGTTTAGTAATCAAATCATGATAATACTAAAAAGACGGGTGAAGTACCGTAAGTGGTAAAAAGTAACCCGTAAAACAAAATAACTAGGAATAAATTCACCTAGTTATGAATGTGTAAACATGTAATAAAACATGAATAAGTAGGCTTAAACACTTAAGACTAAACTTGAGGGGCCAAAGTTGTAAAGATGGAAAGTTATAATTTATAAACAAAAATTAAAACACTACACACACTAAAAGTGTGTGTAGCAGGTCGATCATCAGGAAGGAAAAAAAGGAGCAAACCCTAGTTCACCAAAATCATCAAATTGAAGGTTGATTATAGCCCCAAATCGATGCATGAACACAAATTCGTGATCACCAAGTCAAGGGGATTGTAAGGTATGTCAAATTTTTGATATTTATGAAGTTGAGATTCTTGATGAACTTATGAAAATCGAAATTTAAGCTTGAATGATTGATGTTTGGGTGAAACTAGGATGAATTCATGTTTAGAAACAAACCCTAGTTGAAAACTTGATGAATTAGTGTTAAAAACTAGGGATTTGATGATTACCCATATGTATGCTAAGTGGGTTTTATGATAAAAAGATGAACACTTGAATTAGGGTGTTAAATGGATGAACATTGATGTTGTGATGCTAGTTCTAGGTGTAGTTCATGTACACTAGACATAGGGGCTTGATTTTTGATGCTAAAACTTAGTGACATATGTGTGTTTGTAATGATATATTGATAAAATTGGGGTAAGGTGTTCAAGAGATAGGTTAGAGACTAATCTTGAATGGGAAACCCGCCAAGTGTTCGATGAAATGCTTAAATAAATATGGTGCAGACCTAAATTTTGAAAATTCACAATAAATCATAGAAACATCGTTAAAAGACGTACCATATATGCCTAGAAAGGTCTCTGAGTAATCTGCATTTCGTTAGTTAACATGATGATTTGGTTTAGATGTTAAATGGGTCAAAAACGTCGAATTCAGTGGCTATTTCGAAAAGACAGCATGCTGTTTGGGCTAAAAATAAGCTGCTGTCCTGATTTTGTAAAAATCATATAAAATCATAGAAACATCGTTAGAAGACGTACCATATATGCCTAGAACGCTATTTGAGAGTTCTACGATCCATCTTTGAACATGTTGATCTAATTCAGCTTTTAAATGGGTCAAAATGGTCAATTACAACAGCTGAATACAAAATCGCTGCACATTAATAATGTTCTTATTAACCAAGAAAAAGGCATAGGATTGTACATACTTGCTTTAGGCATGAAGTATTGATTGTTGGGAACAAATAACACTTTAAGTGACATGCTTAAAGTGTTTAAAATCACTTACTAACTAGTTTGTATAAGTAACTTCACTAACGGGTCAAACGGTTAGTGAATGAAAAGAATTATGGTATAAAACTACTTGTTGAATATATGGTATGTTTTGATTGATAAGTGTGTAAAAAAAAAGACCATAGGGTGATGGCCATTGTATAGAATGACCAATCTAACCATCTTATGGATGTTATGATATAGTTTGACTCTAAACAAGATAGGTGGGAGCTTGGAAAGGAACGAGTCAAACGGATGATGGATGCGAAGAATGTTTGCGCGGACGCGAGGTAAGTAAAGCTTACACCTTTATCGTAAGATATGTATTTATTTATAGATTATAAATACGACAAGGTTATATTCAAAATATGATTTTGACACGAAAAGATACGGGTCGAAACGTATCAAAAGACGAAAAACCATGTTTAATGGTAAAATGGGTGAAATGGTAATTTGGTCATGGGATGACATAAATAAAAATGAGTTTTTGAATGGCTACTTTTTAAGTAAGCCTAAACGAATAAAAAAGGGTAAATGGTGATCTATTCAAATATAAGCGCAAAATGTTTGGTCGTTTAGACCAAACGGGTCAAATGGTAATGTTGATACCATTTTACAATTAACGACTAATAAGTGTTTGTAGAGTTTTATGCACACATGATAAATCGGCTTATGAATTAGAGATGCTATGAATTAGCGATTATTGAGACAAGGTATTAAAATGGGTCAATATGTTGATCTGAGCCAGGTACGCATAAATAAGTTTATAGTTAAAAAAAATGGGTCATTAGCGTAAACTGACTAACCGAATGGTAAAACTTAGGATAATGTGTTCAATATGTTAAATCCACCACAAAAATAGTGGTGGCGGAATATAAGTAGATATTAAAATATGGGAATATGAAGTTAGAAATGAATGAGTATGGCTTGTGCGTAAAAGCGCTTAAATACCCTTAACGGGTCAAAACAAGCGCATAAGTATAAACGGGTTAATGATGTATAATAACCCGTGATTTGAACCTCGTGTGATAGGAAACCTTAAAATATGATATCCACGACAATTAGGGTGTAATAAACAAGCTGGTCTGATGATAGTATAAACGGGTCAAAAGCTTTGTTAAAAGTTTAATAATTAAAATTAATCCGAAGGCCTAAAACCTAGAAAATTTTAAATACGGATGTTGGATTTTAACTCCATATGATGGGGAATCAAATTACGAACGCATAGGAAAAAGAATCATGCAAATCGGATAAGTAGATAAAAAGTTATGCACCTTAGAAGTTGAAAAATTGAAAGAAAATGGAGTTGGGCAAAAGTGCAGGATTTTAACCTGCACCCGCTGGAAAATGGTCTCCCCCGCGGCACGCGAAGGGAGTCACTTGTTCTGGCGCGACACGCGGGCCATTGAAAGGAATCTGTCGCGTGGCGCAAGAGATCAAAAATCTGAAATTTTATTCTTTTGTTATTTGTATGATGCCGGAACTTGTTTATACATGTTATAAAGTTGTTAAAACTAACAATTGATATGGTTTTGACCTTAGGTGATGTTCGTCTCTTTCCGGATGCCGATCCAGCAAGAATTCAAGAACCGAACACAAAGTTTGAAAGCTTCCGCGTTAATCTAATCTTGTTTTAGACAATGTTTATTTTGTAAACACTAAACTTAATGCTGAATGTTTAAACTAGTTAGTTTGTAAACTAGAATACCATAACCATGTAAACTTAGTTTTTATAACTAAGTTTTGAAATGATGCATTTTGAAATTAAAAAAAAAGGAAAACAAATGCGTGTTTCTAGTTTAAAATCTTAAAATAATGAGTCGGGTGTTACATTGGAAATGATCCAGATCGTCATCCATAAATACGGTCGATTCATGTGATCCATAAAGCTGCTGGTGTGTTGTTTAACTCAATGGTCATGGTGTACAAAGTTGCAATGGCCGTATTGCGTTCGATATGTCGTTTCAGGAACATTCTCCTCTTGGTCTTCCGTCAATACATGGTCGAGGCAAACAGTTCTTGATTGTCACCTTGCTGCGTTCTGGATAATCAGTACACATACGAAAAGGCTTTATCTTCCCGAATATAGCTAGGGCTCCGCAAAGCGAACAAAAACTATGTCCAATAAAACTCCTGTCCAACAGTTCCTGTAGATAGTCCTTGCAACCCTCCTGGTGCAGGACGGTATGTAGCACGAGTAATCAGGGTTGCCCCTGTCGTGAGATCAAACTGAGATTCTGCCTAACAGTGGTGGAAGTAAATATGAAAGCTCCTCGGGTAGCACACTGAGAGGAATCACGAACAATTGGTGGATCCTTGATCGTCCTTTCCTTAGCATCAACATCAGTAACGGTTCCTAACGTAGCGGGGTAATCCCTCCGTAGACACTTCTGGGCCTTCATAGTTGATATGGCGCTAACCTTTGCACCACTCTGTTGCTTTAGAACAAATAACGATTCTCCACACAATATTTTCTCCTCACAAGGTATGTCTGCGCGATTTCTGAATAACCAATCCACACTAACTACTGCATTGTAACTATCAGGGGTAGTAGAAGGAAGTTCGATGTCGAACACCTGTCCCCCAAGGTTGAGGTTGCATCCCAACGAACATATAAGGCTTTAATTGACTTGCATCAGCCGACTCCACAACAGGTTCGGTTTCAAGAAGCATCAGGGTTAGATAGAACAGAGACGATGTGAATAGCTACCCATCCAAGCTATCGTGTTGCTATTACGCCTGGTATAGCCTATGCCAATACTAAATGTCCTTCCATGAGCTTCATTCCCAGTGTTGTTTTCGTCACGAGAATTTCCAGTACTGTCGTCGTTCCCTTGGTTGTCGTCACCTTGACTTTACACGATCACGAGAATTTCCAGTACTGTCGTCGTTCCCTTGGTGGTCGTCAATCCTTGTCGAGGTCACCTTCGTTTCCATACTGCAAGCTACGATCACGAGTACCTTGATGTTGCCGCGACTGTTGCCTCTAATATTGTTGCCTTTAACGGTGTCCTGCGTCCTTTCACCAACAAGGTCCTTCTTATCACATTCCGTAGGCACTACTCATGGTGTGGGTGGTTACACAGTCCGCTCTACAGTCGATCATCATCGATTTTGTCCCGATTGGTTCGTAAAAGTCGACTCCCATGATTCGCTGGATGGGGTTATGGATTCGATTGGAGCCAAGTCGGTGTTGTTCGTTGCCGGTAACTAGGGTCGTGCAAATGCTGAAGTCGGTAAGGTACTACGTTTACCCTCTTCTCCATCGTTCTTGCAAGTTGACTGAGTAATACACGGTATGTCGCGAGAGTGTTGCAGAAGTGATCGCACTTCGGGATCTAAGGCGTCAACACGCTAAGTTCCAGCAAACAAAGATAAGTGAGGAAAGCATAGTCCAATCATTTGACGCTGAGCCATCCAACTCAGGGACGTTCGTACCAGCACCTAACATTCTACACAGTTCGCTAGGAGTTCAGATGTGTGATCAGGTGATACTCGATAGCATCGAGATTCGTAAGGGTTCAGAAAGGGGTGAAAAGATCATGTTCGAATAGGAGACAATCACTGCTATGACTCCTATAGACTGCTGAGTTCTAACATAACATCAATTAACAGAGCGGAACCCCTCTCACGTTCGTTAAGCCTCACTGGGACTCACATCCACCCCCCCCCCCATTATTATTATGTGTGCACCCATAATAATAAGGAAATTTGCATGCGTATCTCAGTGCCTCTTAACTCACGCAAAAAGGTTCCCCGAACTCGAGCAATAAGACAAATGACACCACAACATAGATCATGAAAATTCAAGAAGAGTCGCACTCTTAAAACACGTAACATGGGTTGGTAACATAGAAACTCATACTGTAATGCCAAGTGTGTATTCGCGTGTGATTTTATTCATAAGCAAACACTAGATATGCTATGCAATTGTAAACAAGAAACGAACCTTGCAGTCTGGAGCTGAGTGTCATGGTCATATTCACGTATTCAGATCAGTTCGGTTATAGTCTGGTTTTACAAAAAATGTTTTAAAACCAAGTTCACTATAACCTGGCTCTGATACCAAACTGTCACACCCCCAAAATACCACCTAGGGAATGTCCCTGTTAGGCGTGTGACGTACCAACAATGAGCCACTAATTACATTGAACCCATACAAGTTTCTAAATAAAGTTCTCAATCATTAATAAAATACCATCAACAAGTTTAAATGAAAACCAATACATTCAGCGGAAGCAAATAGTAAACCAAGGTTAAAGAGTTTCAAAACCAATGTATAGTATCAAGAAATCAATCACATGTATCCCTCCAATCGACCCATGACCACTCCAGCTACACCAGACAGCAAGTTCCCAAATCCAAGATATCTAACGACCTGCGAGCATGCAACAAGTGTATCAGACAACGCTGGTGAGTTCATAGTTTTACGAAAACGTTGGTTACCAAGTGTTTAGTTAATCCATTGAATTTAATTCCGAAAGTAATGTTGATAATATCTCGATACTGAACAAGACGGCTCATGATGTATGTTTTGCCCATTCCCCAGTGCTCCTATCAAAGCACTGGGCCCGACTGGGTCATTAGTTCACAACCGTCCTCCCTGGTACGGTGTGAGGGTGCCAAACCTAAGTAGCGCTACCAACTAATACCCCGTTACCTCCCCGGTAACAAAAGATGGGACTTAAGAGTGATAGAGTGAGAATATTATCCAACATCCCAGTTTTACCCAAAAGACTTGTCCCTCCCCGGGATACCCACTAACTGTCCCAACCACCGGGACGCATGCTCAAGATGAACTCACCTTTGGTTTGCTCGGTAAGACTAGTTACTTGTTTATCAATTAATCACGCCCGTCCTAACATGGTTACCGACAACAATCAGTCTCAGGTGCACATAATCCACATATTTCACGTACAATTAATTCATGTATTCCTCGTTCACATAATACACAATTATTGTATATGTAGCACCCACATGTAATTCAAGTCACAACAGTTAATCCATCAACCCATTATCGTCAAGTAGTCACGTAACATGTATGCAGTTCACAAGTAGATTCATATCAAAATTTCATGTTTACCGGACATATAACCATCAATCCTTCAATACAAGAATATGTAAAAAAATATTAATCAAGTTAGTGTTTCACATAAGAACTTATAGGGTCCACTACTACACTTCGGCCCAACTTCAATTTATAAACCTATCCTACCACTGGTTGAGAGCCCTTTAGATTATGTACATCCCAACTTAAGTGTAGAAATATTAATTTCCCAACTCGAACACCCGTTTTAATCTTCTATACTCGGACCTATCTAACAACACCTGTGTAGCCACTTAGTGCTAACTCTTTCAACAAACAGCATATGAATCTCTAACCCCAAAGCATAACACAATCATTCATACAATGCCAACGTTAAACTTACAAAATCCAATTATGCGATTGGATCAGTTGTAGGTCTCATGCGGTTACAACCCATCAACGGCCTGTGCGGCCCAGAGGTTACACCAGGCCCGTTACGTGTGCGGTGCAGCCCAGTTGGGTACCGGCCCAATGTCCACTCTCGGCCCAAACCAAATCACATGAGTTTATTAGTTCAATTTTATAACAACCCCAATTAATTAAAGACATATATCATCGGCCCAAGAGTGAATCATGGCCCAATCCACCATACGTAATTAACTGTTTATAATTTCAATTAGTCGATTACTTTGTGGAGAACATTATTATACTTTATGTTAATCACATCCTGGTTGTATAATAATTTGCACAATCACAAGCTTAGTCAACAACAATCCTATTATCATTTAGCAATTACACAGTATATTAAACAATCAATCCATCATTCAATAAAGGCATATGTAATTCAAACAAATAATCATGAGTAGCATGTTACAATTCATCATTTACTATTTCTTGATTAGATCTAGGCACACACATGGCAGCCACTTTCATTCAAAGTTGACAAGTTTGTCAAACCACTTATCCTTACATGCATTGGACCACCAAGGGCTATGAATATCACAATCAGTTTGCTTAACAAAAAGGCATACATCACAATCAACCAACACACATAGAATAAGATTAAAATATAAGTCAGTCACATGCTATTATGGTGTGGCCCAATTGGAATTGATTAAGATCATAGTTGTCAAAACATCGCACATGTATATAACACAATTAATCAAGACAATATATACACGCATAAGAAAACCGAGAGGCTTTTACTAACCCGGCGATGTATGGAACTAGGCACAAGAGATGATCCCTAAAAGAAAAGAACTTCGACAGAGGGGGGGGGGGGGTCTCCAGTTGCACGCGACTTGGGGAGGGGTATGTCGACGATAGCTTGATGGGGAGGAAATAGGGTTATACGATAGAATGGGTTATGTGCCCCCTATAGGTTACGTATACATAATAAAAGGAGATTGGGCCAAATATATGTTTCATGGTCTCAAACGGCCCAACATGCTTGTAACCGGCCCAAAGCTCAAACATTATTAACCGGCCCAATGTGGTTTAAGAATAATTATAGTCTAAACGGCCCAACACTAGTCATGTGATACAATGAAACCCACCCGCACAATCACGCACAATCAAGAATCATTTAAGTTTAACATCCCGAGCGATTAACAGATTCACAAAAATAAACAGTATGCAAGGAAGTAATACTAGTGAGGAATTGGAGTCACAAGATTAAAAGACACTAACCGTAAAGTTTGGGTTGTCACATCATCCCCAACTTGATAGAAATTTCGTCCCGAAATTTGACAAATAAGCACAGGGAAGTGAAGTGATAAATCAAGATTGTTGTGGACTTTCCTCAGGTGCCACATCTTCCCCAACTTGAAAGGGAATTTCGTCCCGAAATTCGCTAATGATAACAGACGTTGACACAATCGTTTAGATAACTGCGGATCCTAGAGTTTACTCCGACCATTCCGTTCCTACGTGAACTCCGGTCTACGTCTTGAGTTCCAACGAACACTCACGATTGGAATTCGACTAAGTTAGCGAACCTTGACTTCCTGGTCTAGGTGTCTGATAAATTCCTCTAGTAAAAGTATCGCACGCGTTTCATCAGACAACCACTGCCTTAGATCCGAAACATAAATGACATCGCGTACGTTACCCGATTCGTCGGGTAACTCGAGTTTGTAGGTTACGCTACCGATTCTTCCCAGACTGTTGAATGGTCCATCGTGACATCAATTAAGCTCGCCATGCTTACCAAGCACTCCACACCCTCCAGGGTGAGACTTTCAACATGATACGATCGCCTACAGCGATCTTCCAGCGTTTCCCAGGTTTATCAGCTTTCCTGACGGTCACGCATTGCCGCCAATCGACTCCCGATCAAAACAACCTTCCCAAGAGTTTCGAGTACCAGTCCTGGACCAGTAATTAGGTTGTCACCCACCTTGATCCAACAAGGAGATTAACGTTACTGTCCATGCAATGCCTCAAACAGAGTTGTCTGAATACTAGACTGGTAACTGTTGCAGTAAACTCAACCAAGGTATGAGTCCTTCAAATTTGTACCCAAGCCAGGCGCACACATGCTCGCAGCATGTCTTTGAGTGCCAGGAGAGTTCGTTTACTCTGACCGTTTGTCCAACGGCAATAAGCAATGCTCTGGTCCTGACGTGAGCCATAGGTGTTGTGTATTGCCTGACATAAATCATGCATAAATCAAATTCAGAGGTAACAGGAGTTGGCACCTCGTGTCCAAAAGCCGCCTCTCTCAGAGGAACATTCACAACCGTGAAGACTCGTCAGTTTTCTTGATTACAAGAAAGTGTGCTGGTAACGTGAGTCCATCAACGATCATCCAGGTGATAAGCTTTCCGTTTCGGGTTGTAAGTAGACCAGTGATAAAATCCATGGCAGTCTGTTCTCATTTCCATATGTGTGCTCTGATTGCTAATATCCCACCTTGACTTTCCCACATGTCAAACACCGTTCCCATGCGTGGCTATGTGGGCCTTCAGGCCCAGTCACCCACACATGGTCTTCAGGTTTTAATACATCCTTTCAAAACTCCGACGAATAGGATATTCGAGACCCGTGTGCTTTGCCTGCACCAGTTTCTCAAGGTTGCTGTATAGTGAGGTTCATATTCGTTCCATGAAGTAGCAAATATCATCCGACCTGCCAAAGGTTGATTCCCCATGCCCCGCATGGGTTAATCTTGAGAACTCTCTTTCTTCAATTCTTCAGTTTGAGCAAGGCGAGTCTGATCAGGTATGTTAGAGTCGATAGCAGGCTGCAAAGCTCGTGCACGTCCAGGTTTCACAGTCGTATTCATTCAAAAGTTCCATCCAGCGGTGCCATCACATGTTTAGCTCACACGGGAGGCCCTTGTGATCGGTCTAGGTAGTGCATTTGGTACCGTCCAAGTAATGCCTCCAACTTAAATCCAAAGACCAGGGCTTCCACCGCAGGTCGTGACTCGTGCAGTTCTTCCTGTAAGTGTTGGATCGTTGACTTGACCCTAAAAGTCAGTTAAGGCAGTTCATCTTCAAATACGAGGGCGGAATCAACGTAAACGAAGTCAAAAACAGCTTGTATCCTTTTAACTTTCTTTATATTACTGATTGTGAGCTTTTACAATGTATTCTGACAAAAATCCGGCAGCACCTTCGCTCACACACACATACCTCTAGTTTGAAATGAACATAGCACTCTCCTATTTATAGTAGTGACCCTCTAGTTTGAAGGTGACACAGCCTGCTTCAAACTAGACCCTGTTCAAACTAGACGCTGTTCAAACTAGACCCTGTTCAAACTATACCCTGTTCAAACGGTCAGCTTTGACATAAGACTCAATAAGACGTAGTCAGCAGACATTCAATGCACCAACAGACTCCCCCTTGGATGTTGACGAAGTCTTCGGCGTCGAGTCTTTAGTCTTTGTCTTTTTCCAAATTTTGTCATTTTAAAGCTCCTTCTTCACAGGTTCAGGAACTCAACCTGGCTCCATCTTCAATCTCCCCTTTGCCTGTTGATCCAGAACTCCCCCTTTCACAGACTCCCCTTCTCAATATGCTAGAATCTGAGGTCTTGATCTGGTTCAAGCTTTGACATTTAGCTTCCGATGGGAATAATGAAGACCAAATCTGTTTAACCTGCACATCCTCTACCTCAACATAAGTTTCACAAATTTATAACAGTTAGATTTAAGAAACTTACTGGTAGAAATCATTAATTCAACAAACATACTGGTTACAACAAGTTCAAACGAATGACCTTGATTAACTAAACACACAATCTTTCAAAATATTTGTATATGACAATCAAAGTTTTCAACATATACTCCCAATCCTGTTCATCATGTTTAACACTTGGAATTTTGAATATCAGCTCTTCAATATCAGTTGTCGAAAATCTTTTTGAATTTTGAGTTTAAAGAAATGCAGTAAACAAATATATACAAACAATATTTTTGTAAGTTTGTGTAAGAGGATCATATCAGTTTATGAGACAAATCACTAGCACCGTTAAGCTTTAAACATTTTCAGTTCTAAACGATTCACGTTGATTGACGATATTGTTGTCCACATAAACTCAATCTAAAAACTTTCGAAATGCTTACCGATACGTTAAGATATATTAATTTTGCACTAAGTACTTATGGACCCTACGATCTCAGCATATCCCCTCATCATGCAATACACTAACTCAAGTAATGCCTTTAAACTTTTAGCAACTATGATTTGTGCGAAAAACAAAGCAGAATGTTTAAACATTAACAATCAGGTCGATACTTCCGTATACGCAGAGAAAGTCCAATGTTTAAACAAAATAAGAAAATAAAAATAAGTTGAAGTTGTTTAGGCTTTAACCACCAGGTCGATACTCCCGTATACGCAGAGGTGATCCAAAGCTTAAACGAAACACCAAAGAAAATAAAGCAGAACGTTTAGGCAACAACATCCAGGTCGATACTCACGTATACGCAGAGGATGTCCGATGCTTAAACAAAATAAAGAAATAAAACAAGTTTAAGTCTTTGCAAAATAAAATGCACAATCACAGTGACTTTTCAGCAAAGTTGTGAAAGTTCACAAACTTAACCAGTTTTATGTCTTTCGACAATCAGCGAATACTGAGTAGGCACACAATCAAGAAGGACAAAACCAAGTACTATGCTTTTGACCATGTTTCCCACTAGAACTAGGCTTTTACATTTATGTTTGTATCGTTATCGCAAATCTACTAGTCTAGCTGAGCCTATCGTCACATCTTTAGTGAGACCGTTTATCACTTTTAGACTTTACATTTCTTTAGCATGCTGTGATAGTCCACTGATTTACTATCATTTCCTCTTGTCTCAACAAAACTCATTTTTTGCTTTTTCAATGTTTTTGGCATTTTCAAATTTTCTAATTTTTTTTTTAAATTTTTCTCCCCCTAAAATCAAAATATGTTTCAATTTTGATTTTCTGGGAAAATTTGAAAATTAACTGTACAAGAAATGTGACAAACTGATATCAAATCGCTTCAATTCGCCATTCACTCGGCATAAACAATCAAAACTCCCCCTGACAACAAACTATTTTCCCATTTAGATTTCAAAACACTTAAGTTTGTTTTAATCAAATGGTTTTTCCGGAAAATTAGTTTTGTTTGTCTTTTCACAAACTCGGGGTTTCATCACATTGTTCTATTTCAACCATTTTAAAGAATTGACAATTAAGACCCTTGTCAACAACAAACACTAGTAGAAAATCAAGTACAACTTAATGTCCCTGATTTACCACTTGTAAATCGAAATATCACAGTTACCATCCTGTGAATTTCTCAAGAATGATGCCGATACCTGCTTCACGCTTACCAACCTGGAAGCTCCGGCAAGTCAGGTTTTTAACCAACAGATTTTGACACCCAAGCCTGACCAGCCTTAGGTGTGTTTTGAGCTTTTCTCTTTTCTTCATAAAATTCTTTCACTCCTTTTTCCTTACCATCAACCATCTTGCTAAAAATATGTTTAACATTGCTATTAAACATTTTTCCAGCATCAACACCTTTTGACTTTAGGTTTGCGGCTAGTAATGGTGGAAAATTCTCATCATTCATTAAAGGAACTGTCTCTTCCTTTTTTACCTCAACTTGTGGCTCCTCTGATTTTGTGGAATCAGATTCATTGCCCGAACTTTGCTTGTCTGACTTGGATGAGCCAGATTCATCGCCAATAACTTTCTTTTTCTTCTTTTTCTCTTTTGTCCTCAGATTTGCATCTGAAGAATTCAATTTACTTGGCTTTGCAGTCGATTTAGTTGATTCATCAGAACTCTTATTCAATCTGTCCGGTGAACCCGAAGACAAAATTTTCTCGAGATACTCTCTCGCCTTCTTCCTTTTCTTTCGCAGTCTGTCTTTCTGCCCCTGTGAAAGTTTAACTTTCTTTTCTTGAATTGTCTGATCCTGAACTTTAGGTTTTAGAACCTTCTGTTCATGGAGCTTGACGTTGACTGGCTTCTTTGCCATTCTTTGAGATTCAACCCTCAATCTTCCCATTGATCTCCTTGGGCAATCTCTGGCAATATGTCCTCTGATTTGACATTCATAGCACCTTCTCGTTTCAAATCTCTGACTTTGGCAGTTAACAGCAATGTGTCCTTGAAATCCACAAGTGTAACACACTCTGTTATCGTACCATTCACCATTTTCACACCATATGCTTAAATCATAACATTGTCTGGCTTTGTGGTGATTATCACTCCTCCTGAAAACTGGATTTGGCTTTGAAGCACTGTGGTCAAACCTGCACCACTTATTACCAACATTTTGTGAGTTTTCATTTTTAGATTTTTGTGATTTTTGATAATGATTGGATGACTTATCTGATGAGCTTTTATTTTCATTTTTAACATTTTTCAAATTTTTAACTTTTTGTTTCTGTTCTACACTCTTCTTAACAGGTTTTTGTTTAGAACATTCACCTGTTTCAGTAGATTGCAAAACAGTATTTTTAAATTTTTCTTGTAAATCTAAAAATATTTTTCTTTTCTTTTCTTTTTCATCATCAGATATTTCATCACAATCTTCAATTTTGACTTTGATTTTGTCAAAATTTGTGACATTGTCACTTATTGGAACAGAATTGATCGGTTTTGGACACACAAATGGTGCCGAAGTTACAAAACCTTTCAATTTATTCTCAAGCTCTTTGATTTTAATCCGAGCTTTTTCAGCTTCTTTTTCAAGCTGAATGATTTTAGCAAGATGAGAATTGATTTCAATTTGTTTTTCAAGATTATCTTTACCAAAAATATCTCTCTCATCTTCTAAAATCTTGATTTGACTTTGAAAATCTTTTTCAATCTTTAATTTTTCATTTTCAACAACATTTTCTTTTTCTTTAAAATTTTTGTTTTCTAATGACAAACTCTCAACATTATCCAAAAGTTTGTCATTTTCAGATTTTAGTTTTTCGCAGTTCAAGCGCAAATCCAAAATCTGTTCATCATCAGCTTTCTTCTCATCTTTCAAAGCTTTGTTTTCCAATGTCAATTTCTTCACATCTTTCAAGAGATTGACATTTTCTGCTTCGGATTTTTCGCATTTCAAGCATTTTCCATTCATCTCTCCATTATCAACTTCTTTCTTTGTTTCCATCTTGTATGTTCCTGCACAGAAAATTTTAACAAAATCAAGAGGATTCATATTTTCATCAATATAGCAACCCCTCTTAATATCGTATCTCATAACATTTTTTGCTGCAAGACACACAGTGATTCGTTTTCTCATTTCAATGATCACATCCAAATCTATCTTTCCTAATTCTCCTTTTATTTCATCCAATAACTCCCTTTTTCTTGAATCTTTATGACTCCTATGATTTGTTATTGAATTGATGAAACTTCTTAGATCAAAACGTGATAAACTAGAATCCCGTCTCAGTCCATTCACGAATTTCTCCCATTCCAAAGGTAAAGCATCAACAAATTTTGAGATTCTTTCATCTTTTGAATGATATATCTTATGTCTTTCTAACTTGATGATTAGATCATAAAACCTTTCTTTCAACTCCTCCACTGATTCATTCTTCTTACATAAAAAATTTTCGAATCTGTTAACATAAACATCCTTATCACCTAATCTCCCACACCAAGATTCACAATGCCAATCATTTAAATTTTCAAGATTCTTGTTTTCCTTTTCGTCAAACATTTTGATTTCTTGGTATTTGTGCCTTGTAAAACACCTCAAATCTCTTTCAAATTTGATGTTACTTTCAAACTTGATGTCAATTTCAAACTTGATGTCAATTTCAAACTTGATGTCACGTTCAAACTTGATGTCACTTTCAAACAGGAACCACTTTCAAACTGGAGGGTGTCAGTTTCAAACGGGAGGTGTCATTTTCAAACTGGAGGGTGTCAGTTTCAAACGGGAGGTGTCATTTTCAAACTGGAGGGTGTCAGTTTCAAACAGGAGGTGTCATTTTCAAACTGGATGACATCAGCATTTCGCGAACATTTTCAAACGGTCAGGTTGATTTCGATCAGTTTTAAGTCGAATTATGGTTCAAAACTTTCAAGGATTTGTTATCTATATGTTTCGCCTGTTATGTGAACGTTTTAGACCATATTAACCGTGAAATATGTCCGAATCAGAAAAATATGAAAGAAAGTGAGTAGAAGATAGAAAATCCGGTAGAATCAAGCTGAATTTGGTATGAACTCCTTGTCCTGAGCTCTGATACCACTTGTTGGATCGTTGTCTTGACCCTAAAAGTCAGTTAAGGCAGTTCATCTTCAAATACGAGGGCGGAATCAACGTAAACGAAGTCAAAAACAGCTTGTATCCTTTTAACTTTCTTTATATTACTGATTGTGAGCTTTTACAATGTATTCTGACAAAAATCCGGCAGCACCTTCGCTCACACACACATACCTCTAGTTTGAAATGAACATAGCACTCTCCTATTTATAGTAGTGACCCTCTAGTTTGAAGGTGACACAGCCTGCTTCAAACTAGACCCTGTTCAAACTAGACGCTGTTCAAACTAGACCCTGTTCAAACTATACCCTGTTCAAACGGTCAGCTTTGACATAAGACTCAATAAGACGTAGTCAGCAGACATTCAATGCACCAACAGTAAGTCCATTACGTAAGTCATCAATTTCCCGTATTGCGTCGGTGTGTAAACATTGCAGAGTTGGGGTTCGAAGGCTGAAAAGATGTCCTCCCGTTTTGTCTTTCACGAACACAGCACCCTACTGTGCTAAAGAGAATTAAGCTACGCTATCTTCGAAAATCCTGTGGTGAATCTGCGATAGAGTCTAGTGTGACCAAGAAATTGCTGCATCCTCGAAGGGATCTTTGGTGCCGAACAATATCTAACGAAATGGGTCTTTAGCGAGATCCACGTGTATTCCCATTTCGTTGATCGTATGACCAAAAGGTATCTCTCGAATCCAGAAGTTACCTTAGCAAGACTTCGCGCGGAGTGGCTCCTCCCTCAGGAGCTCTAAAATAAGATACAAATGCCGCCCATGATGTTCCTTCCTCTTGGAAATGATCCAGAACGTCATCCATAAATACAGTCGATTCATGTGGTCCATAAAGTTGCTGGTGTGTTGTTTAACTCAATGGTCATGGTGTACAAAGTTGCAATGGCCGTATTGCGTTCGATATGTCGTTTCAGGAACATTCTCCTCTTGGTCTTCCGTCAATACATGGTCGAGGCAAACAGTTCTTGATTGTCACCTTGCTGCGTTCTGGATAATCAGTACACATACAAAAAGGCTTTATCTTCCCGAATATAGCTGGGGCTCCCCAAAGCGAACAAAAACTATGTCCAATAAAATTCATGTCCAACAGTTCCTGTAGATAGTCCTTGCAACCCTCCTGGTGCAGGGCGGTATGTAACACGAGTAATCAGGGTTGCCCCTGTCGTGAGATCAAACTGAGATTCTGCCTAGCAGTGGTGGAAGTAAATCTGAAAGCTCCTCGGGTAGCACACTGAGAGGAATCACGAACAATTAGTGGATCCTTGATCCTCCTTTTCCTTAGCCTCAACATCAGTAACGGTTCCTAACGTAGCGGGGTGATCCCTCCGTAGACACTTCTGGGCCTTCATAGTTGATATGGCGCTAACCTTTGCACCACTCTGTTGCTTTAGAACAAATAACGTTTCTCCACACAATATTTTCTCCTCACAAGGTATGTCTGCGCGATTTCTGAATAACCAATCCACACTAACTACTGCATTGTAACTATCAGGGGTAGTAGAAGGAAGTTCGATGTCGAACACCTGTCCCCCAAGGTCGAGGTTGCATCCCAGCGAACATATAAGGCTTTAATTGACTTGCATCAGCCGACTCCACAACAGGTTCGGTTTCAAGAAGCATCAGGGTTAGATAGAACAGAGACGATGTGAATAGCTACCCATCCAAGCTATCGTGTTGCTATTACGCCTGGTATAGCCTATGCCAATACTAAATGTCCTTCCATGAGCTTCATTCCCAGTGTTGTTTTCGTCACGAGAATTTCCAGTACTGTCGTCGTTCCCTTGGTTGTCGTCACCTTGACTTAACACAGTCAATCCTTGTCGAGGTCACCTTCGTTTCCATACTGTAAGCTACGATCACGAGTACCTTGATGTTGCCACGACTGTTGCCTCTAATATTGTTGCCTTTAACGGTGTCCTGCGTCCTTTCACCAACAAGGACCATCTTTTCACATTCTGTGCCACGTCCTAAGGCACTACTCATGGTGCGGGCGGTTACACAGTCCGCTCTACAGTCGATCGTCATCGATTTTGTCCCAATTGGTTTGTAAAAGTCGACTCCCATGAGTAGCTGGATAGGGTTATGGATTCGATTGGAGCCAAATCGCTGTTGTTCGTTGCCGGTAACTAGGGTCGTGCAAATGCTGAAGTCGGTAAGGTACTACGTTTACCCTCTTGTCCATCGTTCTTGCAAATTGACTGAGTAATACACGGTATGTCGCGAGAGTGTTGCAGAGGTGATCGCACTTCGGGATCTAAGGCGTCAACACGCTAAGTTCCAGCAAACAAAGATAAGTGAGGAAAGCATAGTCCAATCATTTGACGCTGAGCCATCCAACTCAGGGACGTTCGTACCAGCACCTAACATTCTACACAGTTCGCTAGGAGTTCAGATGTGTGATCAGGTGATACTCGATAGCATCGAGATTCGTAAGGATTCAGAAAGGGGTGAAAAGATCATGTTCGAATAGGAGACAATCACTGCTATGACTCCTATAGACTGCTGAGTTCTAACATAACATCAATTAACAGAGCGGAACCCCTTTCACGCTCGTTAAGCCTCACTGGGACTCACATGCACCCCCCCCCCCTCCCATTATTATTATGTGTGCACCCAAAATAATAAGGAAATTTGCATGCTTATCTCAGTGCCTCTTAACTCACGCAAAAAGGTTCCCCGAACTCGAGCAATAAGACAGATGACACCACAACATAGATCATGAAAATTCAAGAAGAGTCGCACTCTTAAAACACGTAACATGGGTTGGTAACATAGAAACTCATACTGTAATGCCAAGTGTGTATTCACGTGTGATGTTATTCATAAGAAAACACTAGATATGCTATGCAATTGTAAACAAGAAACGAACCTTGCAGTCTGGAGCTGAGTGTCATGGTCATATTCACGTATTCAGATCTGTTCGGTTATAGTCTGGTTTTACAAAAAAATGTTTTAAAACCAAGTTCACTATAACCTGGCTCTGATACCAAACTGTCACACCCCCAAAATACCACCTAGGGAATGTCCCTGTTAGGCGTGTGACGTACCAACAATGAGCCACTAATTACATTGAACCCATACAAGTTTCTAAATAAAGTTCTCAATCATTAATAAAATACCATCAACAAGTTTAAATGAAAACCAATATATTCAGCAGAAGCAAATAGTAAACCAAGGTTAAACAGTTTCAAAACCAATGTATAGTATCAAGAAATCAATCACATGTATCCCTCCATGATCGGAGTGTCGCGCTCCGGTCAAAGATAATATTTATAAGCCCAAATTACCCTTAACAAATAGTTAGTGGTAGCAAGGGGTCGAACCACGAAGAGTATGTGGTTTGTGTGTGGATTCGAATGAATTAGAACAAATGTCACGATTTATGAAGCTTACTAGAATGTTTTGTGTTTTTGCTTAATTGAGAGATGTGAGTTTAGACTAAGTGAATTGATTAAATTGATTAACAACTATTAATTAACGATTACGAGAAAATTGGTTACTAGAACAATAATAATAAAAAGGAATCACACCCGGTTTCGGTAATTGCTAACCTAGGATTTCTACAAGTTTTAGATTCAACTCAAATGCATATGATTAGCGGATTTAGTGTACCGTGACTTAGGTGCTAATAACTATCAACGTCCCGAAAAACGGACAAGAATACACTTTGTAATCAACACAAGTAAATCCTAACCACGACAATGCACAATTACATATCACCATTTCGCAAAGTCATAACTTTTAACATCGTTCGACAATTTACGAATTCGCAACAAATGTAACACTATTATCAAAGGTTTCAAAAATCAAACACAAATTGTCACTAAGTTGAAACAAGAACAATTCGAAACCCTAAAATTAACAACTACGTACGCCGGGGTGAAACCGAGATGATTAGCCGCTCATGGTTGAAGAAGCTTGATCACCGGATGATTGGAACGTGAATGAAGTCATCTTGAAGCTTGATGGATGAAAGAATTATGGATGATTAGGGTTTGTGGATGATGATGGTGAGATGGATGATAGTAGATGATGATTGATCTTGATTCGGGTGATAGATGATGTAGAGATGGAATGGTAGCAGATCGATTGTTGGTTGATCCTTGGCTCCCAAAATGTTATTCAAACTCTAGTCAACGTGTAACCCCCAATAATGATGACTGCCACTAATATTATATGAGAGCCTAAAATTATTACTTATGGCCCCCAAAGTATTCGATGTGTTGGTACCTTTTCTCTTCTTTTTGTCATATGTTGATGTGAATTATTATCTTTGTATATATACTCAATATAATAGCTCCTTCCTTGGCTGCCTTCTCACGTGAGTTTTCTGAAAAAAATGATTTGCATTTAATAAGTTCACACTTGTTCATATGTGAAGTTACACTTTGACCCCTCCTCAATCAAGTTACATGTTTGATAAGTCCCATATGCAAGAATTTGAAAAAAAACTCGCGACTGAAAAACAAGAAGCCGTCCCCGTCGCCGACGGCTCATGAGCCCGTCGCCGACGGTGCCTGGATCTTCCGAAGCCACGCGACGGCTTATTCCACTGTTTACGGAGTTTTTACGCGACGACACTTTGTATCGACCGTCGGCGACGGCCCATATGGGCGTCGGCGACGGTGCCCAGAAAATCCACTTTCTGTTTTTCGTATCTTTACATCCCGGTTGACCCCCATGTGATGCCGTAAGCCACATATCATGCCTGCTGTTGACTTTTGTGACACCATGCATGAAACCCTCATGATATTCCATAAATTCTTGTATGTGCACGTGATTCACTAGTAAGAGACTTCTAAAACCAAATCCCCTTGTGCACGTGATCATATGGCTGCCACTTTAATATTTGTAGATAATCATCTACACTTGAATGATGATGATGTCTTTTTCATTCCATACAAATGTCGTCCCTTGTCTGTGTGATGTATATATAACGGCTGCCTTCCACCCTTTTCTTGTTCACATGGATGATTATTATATCCTCAAGAAATTAATTCTTTCTCAAAAGCTCACCAAGAATCACGTGTTGATGATGTGATTTTATATTAATCACAACTTCCCATAATCATCCAACTATGTTCAGCATGTGCATTAATAATTATGAATTGATGTTGATAATTAAAATCATGATACCAAACTATCTTGTTCCTTTGAGCTATGTTGGGATCCGAACAACTCCTATTTAACGCGATATCTCTTTAATAATCATCCGTGCTTGTTTCGTTTCATCACCATGTATTCCAAACTTCACCGTTTTACACGTTTAGCCTGCGAAACCATAAAAACCCGCAATTATCATATTCGAGACATATAATCACGTAAAACGAACTACATCACATAAGATAAGCACTTTAGCACCCGTGTTTCACACTCTCCATCACTCCAATCGACCCATGACCACTCCAGCTACACCAGACAGCAAGTTCCCAAATCCAAGATATCTAACGACCTGCGAGCATGCAACAAGTGTATCAGACAACGCTGGTGAGTTCATAGTTTTACGAAAACGTTGGTTACCAAGTGTTTAGTTAATCCATTGAATTTAATTCCAAAAGTAATGTTGATAATATCTCGATACTGAACAAGACGGCTCCTGATGTATATTTTGCCCGTTCCCCAGTGCTCCTATCAAAGCACTGGGCCCGACTGGGTCATTAGTTCACAACCGTCCTCCCTGGTACGGTGTGAGGGTGCCAAACCTAAGTAGCGCTACCAACTAATACCTCGTTACCTCCCCGGTAACAAAAGATGGGACTTAAGAGTGATAGAGTGAGAATATTATCCAACATCCCAGTTTTACCCAAAAGACTTGTCCCTCCCCGGGATACCCACTGACTGTCCCAACCACCGGGACACATGCTCAAGATGAACTCACCTTTGGTTTGCTCGGTAAGACTAGTTACTTGTTTATCAATTAATCACGCCCGTCCTAACATGGTTACCGACAACAATCAGTCTTAGGTGCACATAATCCACATATTTCACGTACAATTAATTCATGTATTCCTCGTTCACATAATACACAATTATTGTATATGTAGCACTCACATGTAATTCAAGTCACAACAGTTAATCCATCAACCCATTATCGTCAAGTAGTTACGTAACATGTATGCGGTTCACAAGTAGATTCATATCAAAATTTCATGTTTACCGGACATATAACCATCAATCCTTCAATACAAGAATATGTAAAAAATATTAATCAAGTTAGTGTTTCACATAAGAACTTATAGGGTCCACTACTACACTTCGGCCCAACTTCAATTTATAAACCTATCCTACCACTGGTTGAGAGCCCTTTAGATTATGTACATCCCAACTTAAGTGTAGAAATATTAATTTCCCAACTCGAACACCCGTTTTAATCTTCTATACTCGGACCTATCTAACAACACCTGTGTAGCCACTTAGTGCTAACTCTTTCAACAAACAGCATATGAATCTCTAACCCCAAAGCATAACACAATCATTCATACAATGCCAACGTTAAACTTACAAAATCCAATTATGCGATTGGATCAGTTGTAGGTCTCATGCGGTTACAACCCATCAACGGGGTGTGCGGCCCAGAGGTTACACCAGGCCCGTTACGTGTGCGGTGCAGCCCAGTTGGGTACCGGCCCAATGTCCACTCTCGGCCCAAACCAAATCACATGAGTTTATTAGTTCAATTTTATAACAACCCCAATTAATTAAAGACATATATCATCGGTCCAAGAGTGAATCATGGCCCAATCCACCATACGTAATTAACTGTTTATAATTTCAATTAGTCGATTACTTTGTGGAGAACATTATTATCCTTTATGTTAATCACATCCTGGTTGTATAATAATTTACACAATCACAAGCTTAGTCAACAACAATCCTATTATCATTTAGCAATTACACAGTATATTAAACAATCAATCCATCATTCAATAAAGGCATATGTAATTCAAACAAATAATCATGAGTAGCATGTTACAATTCATCATTTACTATTTCTTGATTAGATCTAGGCACACACATGGCAGCCACTTTCATTCAAAGTTGACAAGTTTGTCAAACCACTTATCCTTACATGCATTGGACCACCAAGGGCTATGAATATCACAATCGGTTTGCTTAACAAAAAGGCATACATCACAATCAACCAACACACATAGAATAAGATTAAAATATAAGTCAGTCACATGCTATTATGGTGTGGCCCAATTGGAATTGATTAAGATCATAGTTGTCAAAACATCGCACATGTATATAACACAATTAATCAAGACAATATATACACGCATAAGAAAACCGAGAGGCTTTTACTAACCCGACGATGTATGGAACTAGGCACAAGAGATGATCCCTAAAAGAAAAGAACTTCGACAGAGGGGGGGTCTCCAGTTGCACGCGACTTGGGGAGGGGTATGTCGACGATAGCTTGATGGGGAGGAAATAGGGTTATACGATAGAATGGGTTATGTGCCCCCTATAGGTTACGTATACATAATAAAAGGAGATTGGGCCAAATATATGTTTCATGGTCTCAAACGGCCCAACATGCTTGTAACCGGCCCAAAGCTCAAACATTATTAACCGGCCCAATGTGGTTTAAGAATAATTATAGTCTAAACGGCCCAATACTAGTCATGAGATACAATGAAACCCACCCGCACAATCACGCACAATCAAGAATCATTTAAGTTTAACATCCCGAGCGATTAACAGATTCACCAAAATAAACAGTATGCAAGGAAGTAATACTAGTGAGGAATCAGACACTAACCGTAAAGTTCGGGTTGTCACATCATCCCCAACTTGAAAGAAATTTCGTCACGAAATTTAACAAATAAGCACAGCGAAGTGAAGTGATAAATCAAGATTGTTGTGGATTTTCCTCAGGTGCCACATGGTACTTATACTAATACTTTAAGGGAATATTTTATATTTTAGAAATAATCAAACGGAAGATAACATAAATGTTTATATGCAATAGAGGCTTGTACACATAGCTTTAAGACTTGTAAGTATAAATATAAAAAAATAAAATAGTGGATGCCAAATGGCATCCACCCATTGGCCTACAAACTCTAACAGCCAATCAAAACACTCAAAATTGAATTGAGAAACCTACTCACATAAAAATTTTGATAAATTATAAAACAATACTACTAAGGTTTATTAAAACTAAAAGTAAACCATAAGAGTTGTATGGTACTTATACTAATACTTTAAGAGAATATTTTATATTTTAGAAATAGTCAAACGGAAGATAACATAAATGTTTAAATGCAATAGAGGCTTGTACACATAGCTTTAAGACTTGTAAGTATAAATATAAAAAAATAAAAAATAAAATAGTGAACGCCAAATGACATCCACCCATTGGCCTAGAAACTCCAACAACCAATCAAAACACTCAAAATTGAATAGTGAAACCTACTCACATACAATTTTTGCTAAATTATAAAGAGAAAATATGTTATAATAAATGTTAGATATGTTTAATATGTGAGCTCCAATTACATTTCAATTAAAAATTAAGACCCAATTTAACTTAATTAAACATAATATATAACAGAAATATAAATAGTTAAATATATGAAAAATAAACAGTTTTATAAAAATAAAAATATAATTTAATTTTACGATCCAGTTCGGTTTTGGTTATAAACTGTAAACCCACGCGTTCACTACGGTTTGAATTTTTTTTAAACCGGCCGACCGAAATCACCAGTTTTGGGTATAAACTGTAAACCAAATCATTCACTATGTTTTGAACTTTTTTAATCTGACTGACTTAAGGTTAAGAAAAACACCGATCGTGAAACCAAACCGATAGCTGGTTTGGACGGTGAAACCAAACCTATGACCAGTTTGGATGGTTTCATAGTTTCAAACAGTGTTGTAAAAGTCGTTAGGCGGTCCCTAGTCGGCCGACTGGGGAGTTGGGAGTAATCGGAGTACTCGGAGAGTACTCGGGGAGTACGCGGACATGGTAAATATAAAGAAAATTAATTGTTATATATTATTTATGTGTTAAAATAAGCATAATTCATGTCAACTGGGTATAATTTAAAATGAAACATGTTTAAAGTTCAAATATTCTGAATACAAGTCCGACTAGTCCGAGTACAAGGCCGAGTAGTCCGAGTACAAGGCCGAGTAGGCCGATTTTGACCGAGTTTGACCAATTAAAAGTCAACAAACCACGTTGACCGCCTAGACCGACTAGGCCGACTAGGCTCCGACTAGGCCGACTAGGATCCGACTAGGCCGACTAGGCGCCGACTAGGACCGAGTACTCCCGAGGCCGACTAGTTGATACCGCCTAGGAGGAAGTCGCCAAGGTGGAGGTCCGAGGACCGAGTACTCGCCGAGTACTCGGCCGAGGAATCCGACTTTTGCAACACTTTCAAACCAAGCCGTGAACACCCCTAAAATGATATTTATGTCATTCGAAGCACCATTAAAATGATGAAAAATTAGTTGGATTACCTTTTGACGAGTTTTAAAAATTACCATTAATGTTAGTCTATGATATATTTATTGTTAGATTAGATAGAACTAGTAATACGGCCTGCGCGTGTTATGGCGCAGGTTTTTTTTTTTTGAACGGCCAACCAACAATTTTATTAGAAAGCTAGCAAGGAACTAGCAAGAAGAGTCCGGAAGTACAAACCGAAACAAAACCAAACCAAAACAAACAAATCCGAAACCAAACCACCCGGACCTTAACCCATTTTCCGTGTATCAAACAAACACCAAGCAGCCCAAGACATGTCCGACATCTTCCCACGATTAGTAATCCACAAATAGCTCATCACTTTAATCTCAAATATTAATGCGACAACCATATGAAAACACATGTTTTGACGTATCCGATATAACTCAATATAACCTATATAAGCGTTGCGGTTGGATAAAAAATAAAGTAAATCGAATTTATACCGTATAAAAGAAATGAAATCGAAACCAGGTTGGTTCGTTTAGTGGGGGACCACCTAAACACCACACCGTCCTTACATGTGTATCAAGACTTAGCGGCATCAAAACGTACAATAACTTGTACGTCAAAACATAGACCAATTGAAAACGTACATAAAAATAAGTATCGCTTGTCACACATCGCAAAAGGCGGAATCAATGGCGATGTAACATGAAAGGTTTTAACCATTAATAGTCATACAAGCATACTAACAATCGCCAACATAATGTTGGTGAGGAACAATGTTTAGATCGATAAGTAAATAAAACATAAACAATGTTTTGAAAACCGTTTACATGAAAAAGTGTTATTCGTGAATGACCAAATCAAAGTCTAGCAAGGACTATGACCAATGTGACAATATGAGCCTATAACTAAATCTTGACTAAGATCGTATGCCAATACAATATAATCGTTTCATAAATTTCGAAAACCTTGTCATAACCAGGTTAGCGCTACTAACCAAAGGAGGGGCGTCAACCCTATAGGACTACTCGCGATATTCCATGGTTAAGTCCATAGCTCTACTAACCAAGGGTTACGGTTCATTAAACACGCGGGCTTTCCTGAGCTCTCAAAACAATTGATAATCATAACACTCGTATTCATATAATAGGTACAACTAGAATCAACTAACATGCAAGTGTAAATCAATTCGTATAAAACCGTATGCTTTTCGCCCAAATTTAGTAAAAAGTAAAAGAGGGGCCGTGATTACTCATTTCGAAATCCATGTGTAAAAGCTAATGACACAAAAGCCCAAAAGAAAGCAAGTACTATCAACCTAACACATATAGGACACCTTATTGTCTATATCGTATGTATGTCTTGCAAGTGTTTACCCAACTCACTAGACATGATGAGATGTTATTATTTGAAATAGGTTTGACTCGATGTTCTGTTGGTGATTGTTATATATAAATTTTATTAAATATATATTCTTATATATTACGTATGTAACACATAAACACAAGTAATCAATCCATTTAATTCACTTTCATGTACACATACTAACTCGTATCTCGATATGTTTCATGTAATCGTCAACATATATATATATAGGGTCAGGATTTAGAGAAAACGGTAGAAAGTGTGAGAACGGTGAGAACGCTTATCGATCGTCCGATCAAAACAATCTATGGACTAGATTGGCGCGGTGGCATTTTAGTAAACAACACCAATTTTATTACGTGGACGCGCGTCATTAAGGGTAAAAGCGTCTTTACACCACTAGGCACAAAACGCCATACTGATGAATAAAACGCTATTACGGACCAAAACACATCGCTATATAAACAAAAACAACCCAGACATAAAAACACACCCACCACCTGAAACGCCATATTTTCTACTATATACCATTCATCTTACAAACGCCAAAATCCCCAAAACATCAAACACAACTACTAAAAAAACGCCATATTTTCTACTACATACCATTCATCTTATAAAATGCCAAAACACTCAAACATCAAAGATTCCAAAAAAATCGCCGGTTCTTTGAGATACACTATTTCCTCAGTAAAACGCCAAAAATGCCAAATATCGTTTCTTGTATATTCATATATTGTTCTACGCCAAAGTTTCGGATAATGCATTCTTCCCTGAGGTGCTGTGACTCAAATAACATTTTGCTGCTTGAGATGGACAAATCATAAACAAAAAAATGATGGGGTCAGACTTATGTCATTTTCTGTGTTTTGTTCTTGATGAATAATTTAATGGCATGAAAAGACGAATGACACTAATGAGTTGTTTGAAGATACATATTCAAACAAAAAACTCATGTCATTTTGTCTTTCCAAACGACCACAAAAACACAAGCATGGCTAAGCCAAACCACCAGCGAACATGATTCAAAACAAGAAAGAAACTGATGACAGTGAAGATTTGGAAGATGAATTGTTTTTAATTTTTTTTTTTTTTTTTTTTTTTTGTAGTTTGCTATGTAATTTTCAACTTAGAATAAAAAATACATCATGTTAATAAAAACGCCAAAACAATCATAATGCATATGAAACGCCATAAATGGAGTAAAAATGCCAAAAACTCCCAAACTAAACTATAATGAAAGTAATTTGCAGAAGTATTAATTAATAAAAGCTAATAATGGAAAAAAAAGGCCAAAAACTACTTAAACCCATTCAAATACGCCAAACTTGGGAGATGGAAAGTCTATTAATATCATATATTAAAACAGTAAAAATACACAGTAACTGAAAAGACGGCTACTTTATTAATATCATATACTATAAATAAAATCCCGCCTAAACCATGCGCCAAAAAACATCCTATAAGAGAGATGTCTCTACACAATCAACTGATCACAACCCCAGAAACAAACGCCATATTTCCTAGAAAGCATTCACTTAAAAAACGCCAAAAATAATAGTTAAAAAAGCCACAGATGCAGAACCTCGATTCTGCTATATTGAGTATTGATCTGAATGAAGTTTCACTGAATGGATTCTTCTCTGAGTTGGATATCTCTATAATCTTTTGCTGAATGAGATGGACAAATATTCAAGGTAAAGAGACTGATGACACTGATATGACATCATGTCACTTTATTCTTGATGGATATATTGATGGCATGAAGGGATCAATACATTAGAGCCGGCGTTGATCTTCAACATGTCATCAAACAAGTATATATCTACCCACAATAAAGGATGCCACAAAAAATAAGCATCCTCTAAAGACGACCGTTATGTAGGAAAATAAGGATCTACATAAGGTATTCAAAAACAGGATCAAAACGCCAAAATGGTCAAAAGTAGAAAAGGCTGAGGACAGTGAAGATTTGGATGAGAAATTAGATTATAATTTTTATTTTTATTTTTTTCATTTTATATTGTTTGTTATCTAATTGTTTTTTGTTTATCATCTAATTCTCTACTATTTTAAAAAAATTTAGTATAAAACACCAAAAACTACAAACACCAAAACGCCTGATAGTGTGAAAAACTGTGAGAATGAATGCTAACAAAGCACGATGTTGCTATATAAAACGCCAAAAAACGCAAACAAAGTAAAAAGAAAAATAAAAAAGACGGTATCATTATTGCCAAACATTATAGTTATATTAATGCCACTACATGGAAAATTGAAATTTATTTATCTTTTCAAAACGCCATAATTGCCTGTCACATTATGGGCCTGTATCCTACATGGCAAAACACTTGATATAAATAAAAATCAAGAAAATTACTGATGTTTTTACATTAAAGGCCTGCATCCTGATCTAAAAAAACAAATAAAAACGCCAAAACAATACTTAAAACACCAAAATATTTATTAAACGCCAAAAAAATGGAAAGATGAAGTGACACGCGTTTAAAAAAAGAAAATATGAAAGGACAAAAAAACCCCTCCGCCCTTTTCTAAGCGGCGTGACACGTGTTGGGCCAGGAAGCGTTCTCACCGTTCTCACACTTTTGAGCGTTTTCTCCTGAACCCGTTTATATATATATATATAAACGAGATCAGGAGAAAACAATTGGAAGTGTGAAAACGGTGAGAACGGATCCTTGTCGAACACGTGGCAGGGGGCGCTAAATGATATGCAGGGGCAGGATTCTCATTGTCCGCGTTCCCCTTAATAAATGGCGTTATAATTCCGTTTCAAACAAAATTCCAAAAATTTCGTATTAGCAGTTACCTCCTCTCCAAGCTTCCGAGATCTATGGCGTCTAATATGGATTCCGTTCTACAAAGTAATATTTGATGGCATTTTCATATGTGTTCCAGCAAATCATGCAACAGATATGGCATTTTGTTCTTTATGCTTGTTTCAATGGCGTTTTTTTTAAAGTGATATTTGAAAATGGCGTTTATGTTTCAATGGCGTTCTTCCTATATTCAATATTTGGTGTTTTCATTATTAATGTTAATTGTCGTTTGGGATCTAATATATGCTTATTGTTTACGATCAATGGCGTTTTATACCTGGTTACGTATATATGATTAGTTGTGAATATTGACGTTAATTTGTAAACATCAGTTCTTACTATTTGTTAATTATTCAACTTATCGCGTTTTTATTAACATGTTCTAGGAAGACAATAACATTAGTTCTTCATATTGTTTATTATTCAACTAATGACGTTTTCATTATGGCGTTTTCATTAATATGTTTTATTAAGAAAGTAACATCAGTTATTCCTATTGTTTATTATTCAATTAATGGCATTTTCATCGATAATGTTTTAAGGAGACATTTTATATGTTAAATATTCCCCCAATGACGTTTTTCTTAATTCATTCTCACTGTGTTTTTTCAGACGAGTGTGTTTCTTTGAATGAAAGGTTTTGCCCGAAAACTGGTTTTCCATTGATCATTCCCGACGTTAGTGAAGATATAAAGCCATAAATAGACATGATATTTCCAAGCCTCGATGATTGTTATTCATTGTATGTTAGATATGCGACGGCTTGTGGTTTTTCTGTCAGGAAAGGGACTGAAAGGATAAACGCCAAAGGAGAAACACATATTAAGTATTGTATGTGTATGAGATCTGGGGTATATAAGGACAAGAAGGTTGATACGTTGGACCCGAATCAAAAGGAAATGATTGTGCTATCCAACTTTTCAAAGAGGACTGGTTGTGGAGCACAATTATGTGTAATATTTGAGGCTGGATCATGGAAGGTCTACAAGTTTGTTGAGGAGCACAATCATGATTTTGTTAAACAGCCTGATAAGCATTTTCTTCCGTCTGAACGACACCTCACTCAGCTCCAGAAGCATCTTATACATAGCATGTCTAAGTTGAATTTGAGACCGGTTAAGGCGTTTAATGTTGTGAAGACTTGTTTTGGCGGTTTTGAAGACGTGGGTGCAAGTAAAGTTGATTTTAAGAACTACAAGAGGCCAATATTTATAGGGAAATACGACACTGAGATGGTTGTGACACATTTGCATTAAAAAACAGTCCCAGCCTAATTTCTCGTACAATTACTTCACAAATGATGAGAATCGTTTGAAGGGACTTTTTTTGGTGTGATGATCAATGCAAACGTAATTACCACGTGTTTGGTGATGTGATTTCGTTTGATGCCACACATCATTCCAACAAGTAATATTTATAATTCTATTTTTTTCTGTGTGTTTTGGCATTTTCACTGTTTAGATGCATTGGCGTTTTGTTCTCATTTCATTTTTTCAATGGCGAGCCTAAACGAACCCATTAATTTATAAAATATTTAACTAATATATTAAATATATAGTTAAAAATAAAAATAATTATTTTTATGAAATTATGAAAAATAACTAAATTATATATTAATTTATAAAATAAATAATTATAATTAATATAAGTTAATTGGACATAGTTTAAAGAGTGAAAACAAATCTTAGTAAAAATGAGATTCAAGTAAGCCCAAGCACCATCAAAATAATGAACATTAGTTGGATTACCATTGACATATTTTAAAGATTACTTTTAGTTTTAATTTTAATGTTAGTCTACAATATAATTATTGTTGTATTAGATTAAATTGTGATGTGTATATTGTAAATACTAATGTTCCCTTTAAAATTAAAGAGGTTCTATTTAGGGGTTTGTAATCGACTCAAACCAGGTTGAGCTAGACCTCGAACTTAAACGGGGAGCTCGGCTCAGTTGGTTTATTCTATCATGCTGAAAAGTTGAGCTTGAGCTCGACTCGTAAAATGTTTAAGTAGGGTTGTAAACGAACCGAACGTTCAACCAACAGTTCGTGAACCGTTCGGTGAGAAATTCGTTTATGTTTGTTCATTTAATAAACGGACATGAACAAGAAATTTCGTTCGATTAGTTAATGAACGAACATGAACAGAGGTCTCGTTCGTTCAATTGTGTTCGTGAACGTTCGGTAAGGTGTTCGTGAACTTTCGTTCATTTTATGTGCATTCGATTATGTTCGTATGTTTGTGTTTTAATTAATGATTTTTGTACTTTCGTATATTTTATCTATATTTTTTATATTATTAAACTTTTATTTATTTTATTACCATAACAATTAAACTAGGAAACCTTATTTAACTTTGTTTATGTACCTTTTCCTTTCTCATTATTTACATCGACGAATACGATCGACCCCTGTTCCACAATAAGGGATTCAAGTTCCAGTGCTCCTCTATGGGCCATCCACCTTTATCCTTCGTCGCGTATGCTAAATTTTTTGTGTTCTTGAACACCCTCATTTCCTTAATGAACGAACACAAACATAAAATCCCGTTTGGTAAGTGTTCATGAACCATTCATGAACACATTTATTTACTTAACGAACGAACACGAACAAGGCCTTGTTCGTGTTCATTCGGTTCGTTTACAGTCCTATGTTCAAGCTAGCTCGAGCCAAAACCGAACTGGCTCGTGAATTCTAACTTTCTTTTTTTTAGAAATATTGATAACATACAAAAACAAATTAAAAATAAAAATTACACATATAATTTATATGTATTATTTTTATTTTTCTAATATTTTAAAGACTGAAAGGCATATTAAAAGTACTATATGTATAATTTTTGTTTATTTTCCCATATTTATATATGTTACTGTTTAGTTAAACTTAAAATGTTAACACTCAACCCATCTCACATATTTTTTAATACATTAAAATCAAGATTAATCTATATAAAATAAAATAAATCGAGCCGGCTCACGAGCCGAGCCAAGCCTATATCGGGCTCGACTCGTTTACAAATCGAGCTGAGCCAACTCATTTACAACCAAGTTTTTTTCCGAGTAAGCTTCAAAATAAATAAAATTTATAAAATAAAAAAGTACAACCAAATTATAATCAATAATCTCCAAACCAAACGACCAAGGTAAAAAAATGACATAAAAACAAATAGCTTCATGGTTATATAATAACACAAGTAGTAGTTATAAATAATTAAATTTATATAAAGTAGGTCCACTAAGTGAATTACTAGGATATTACGATCACAAATGAAACCAAATATCATACTTGGAGACTATATCAATAAATTTAAAGCGTAGGAACCAAATCCATAATGATATTGCACTCTTTTCTTAATTATATAAGCCGTTCGTCCCTTAAAAAGTAATAATGCAACCAATTGATATGAGACTATGGGGTGTGGAGGGGCTTGGGTTGGGGGTATTGCTCGACACGTGTCAGCTATGGGTTCCACCATGCCACACCCAAAAGTGGGTGTGGAAGGGGCGTGGCTAGGTGGCATTGGGGTGCCATGTAGCACTTAAATTTCTTTTTTTATATTAATCATAGAATTTAGTAAATATTTTTAAAAACACATTTTATTGACGTTAAATAACTACAATAAAAAAATACATTACATCACCAAAAAAAATAAAATCAATCATCTTCATCTTCATTGGAGTCGAACCTATGAAGTGTCAAAACATGTTCTACCATCGACACTGTTGATAATAATAATTTCACCCCGTCGTTGGATGAGGATGACAAAACAAATTTATCATTTGAATCACTTGAACTTGAAGAATCCATTTTATATAATTTTTTGGAGTTTGATAATGGTTTTTGATTTTATAGATGGTAAAAATGAGTAAGAAATGTTTGGTTTAACAGCAAGCAATGCTAGACTCAATCCCCACGCCAGCGGGGCAACGCCATGGCCAACGCTAGCCGGGTGTGGTCTAGCCAGCGTTAAATGCATTCCGCCGCCCCAACCCACGTCACACACCCCGTAGACTACAAAAGTTGCAATTATATTGTGTTAGTGAAATAACTTAGAAATATTCAAAACATGAATTACCACACATCACAAAAAATAGACTATCACAAAAGAAACTTTTGACTTGAGAGGGCCAAAATACACTATCACAAAAAATAACGAGTAAATTACAAAACTCGTCCTTTATGTATGCTAGTTATTACAAACTATGTCATTTATCTTTAATAACTTCAAAAACCGTACTCGATGTTTGCAAACCTTTACACATTATGTCCTTTAGCCCTAACTCTGTTATTTTTCATGGTTAAATCAGACCAAGTGTACCCCACATAAGGATATTTTGATCATTTTACCCTAAAAATAAATAAATAATCAAAAACCCATTTTTCCATCTCTTTCAAAACTCTCTCTCCTTCCCAACTCCCCCCCTCTCTCTCTCTACAATCAGGGGCCAACTCTCTCTCTCTACAATTTCAAAAACCTTAATCCCATTATCTGTAACAAAATCAGAAAAACCCAATTGGGGATGAAAGGAATCAAGAATGATCTGGGTATTATTCAATTGGGTGTTCTCAACATTCCCAAAGAATCTTTGGTCAAGTTCATCCCCTGAGAAGAAATCATCGTCTAGGGTTCCGACACGGGTGAGCTGGACGGTCAGATTTCAATATTTCATTCTCATCGTTGATTACTATGGCGATCTCCGGCACCGGCGACGGCGGCGGTACGAGCTTGACGGAGAGTGATTACATCAAGCGGCATCATAAGCATGAGGTTAGAGCGTGTCAGTGCACACCGACGGTTGTTAAACGCATCAAAGCGCTTGTTCATTTGGTAATTTGTTTACGATTGAGGTGTTTTTTGATTTTGTAAGCGTAATTGTAGTGGATCTGAGGATAAACTGTGTTTGTTTTAGTGAATTGAGTGTTTGATTAGAGAGATTGTTGATTTGTGTATGTGTTTTGGTTGTTGATGTGTAGTTATGTTAGGTGGGTGGTGGTGGAGGTGGAGTTAAGGCGGCGGCAGTGGTGGTGGTGGTGGTGGAAGTGGGGTGGCAGTGGTAGATGGTGGTGGAGTTAAGGTGGAGGTGTGGTTATGTCAGATGGCAGGTGGATGGTGGTGACGGTGGACTTGTGGTTGGGGGAGGTGGTGGGAGACGGTGGGAGTAGGTGGTGGTGGTGGTGGTAGGGAAGGGTCAGAGAGAGATGTAAAAATGTGATATATATGTATAATTTCGTTAAACATTAATGTATTTATATATGTTTAATTATTTAAATTTCTTTTTTTATTTTCTTTATTAGGAATATTTTTAATAAATTAATAAAATTACCAAAATACCCTTATGTGGGGTACACTTGGTCTGATTTAACCATGAAAAATAACAGAGTTAGGGCTAAAGGACATAATGTGTAAAGGTTTGCAAACATCGAGTACGGTTTTTGAAGTTATTAAAGATAAAGGACATAGTTTGTAATAACTAGCATACATAAAGGACGAGTTTTGTAATTTACTGCTCAAACATGCTTAGGTTCGAATCCCCTTCAGGAACTTTTACTTTTCTTTTTCATCTTCAACTCAAACCCTAGCTCTTCTCCGGCGTCGTTTACAGATCTCCATCGACTAATTTCTCACATTCTTTCATCATTCAGTATTTTAATATCAGATCTGTATCGAAATCTATATTATAATATTATTCAATTTTACAACCGAAATTCACCCCCCAAACCACCGGTTCAGAGGAGACGAACTCTTGTCTTACCTAAAAGGTACCTTTTCTACTTCCAATTTGAGTGTTTGTAGTAGATCTGTATTTGTTTGTGATTTTCATTTTGTACAGTCACAGTACTGATGATGATTCTGCAATCGAGCAGGAATTACTCCACACAGTCGTTGTAAATATTTCTCTCTTTTTTTGTGGTGTTATGATTACAATTTTTGTGATATTTTATAATATATTGATAGATCTGTCGCTTGATTGCCTAAATTTTAACAAATTTCTTGTTTCTGACTAGAAATTTAGATGAAATATAACCATGTCTCAAAACTGGTGTCTCTGAATACCTACGGTTTAGGTGAACTGGGCGGTTTTCACGGTTTTGCTGTTCGGATTTCTGAAAAAAAAAAGTTGATTTTAAAAAATGCAGAATTTTGTATTAAATTCTTTAAACAAATGATAAGATTGTTGATGAGTATGATAAAAATATAAATAATAAATGCAAAATCGTCTGTTCAGCTTAGACAACCGGTTTCAACTTTCAAACGAATATACCGAACCGTTAACTAGCAAATCGTTAGAACTAGACCGTGAACCGGACCGTACGTACTTCAAACCGGTTGACTTTCTTCGGTTTCGGCAGTTTGGTGGTTTGGGATGTTTATGAACACGTGATACGATTATCACTTTACTCTTTAAAAATGACCTGTAAGAAGTTGAACATTCTCCAAAAGAAATATGAAGTTGATACATGTTAAAGTGTAATTTGCAGGGATGGAGGTAGTAGGTGTGGTGGCAGCAATTGGGCCAAGGGTGTGTGGTTTCAAAACTGGGGATGTTGTTTATCATCATTTCGGGGGTGTGATGTGAACCTATACAGAGGAGCAGCTTGTTTTGTTATCTTTTAGCTAAACTTTTTATATTTGACCCGTTTTGAGATAAAACCCCTCAAATTGACCCATTCATAAGTAAATGTTCTCAAGGGGTACCAAATTTTGTCTACACCTTTTTTTTCCTTCATATGTGTACTTGTTAATCTTATTAGAGTTAATTACATAGTTAGTCCTTGTGGTTTGCACAAAATAACATACTTAGGTACTAATAGTTTAAAATCACCTTCTAGGGTATTAACGTTTCATTTTGTAACGTTTGGAGGTATTAACTTCTAGAATATTAACATAGTTAGTCCCTGTGGTTTGCACAAAATAACATACTTAGGTACTAATAAAATGTGATTTTATACCTACAAATAACGTTAATACCTTCAAACGTTACAAAATGAAAAGTTAATACCCTAGAATGTGATTTTAAACTATTAGTACCTAAATATGTTACTTTGTGCAAACCATAGGGACTAACTATGTAATTAACTCTTAATCTTATAGTTGTTTCTTGGTGTTCTACTAAGAAACAGGATTTGTCGTCAAGAATCTGTGACGCATTCGGAGCTTTTGTACGGTTTATGTTATTTCAAAACGGAATTATCTTCACTCAGGGCTTCTGATTCTGAGACCATTGATAGTGATTCAAGTTCTATCACCAATCCTTCAAGTCTTGCCCCAAGCTCCCAAACAGGTACCCTTTGACTTTTCAAGTTTAAGAGGCTAATTTTCTTCTTCGAGATTCCATTTGAACTCTTCAACTGATTCAGAAAGATTTGTGGCCCATTAAAGACAGGCACAAGTATCACGAGCAGAAAAGTTATGGTGTTCAATATGAACCGAACTCCATATCAATTTTAGTTTCAAAGATTTATAGGTTTGACGTCAAAAGTCAATTGAAATTTGTTTTGATAATTTGATAGTGCTATTGGTATGTATGACAGAGTGGACAGACCAAGGCTCTGCTCTGCTACTTCTTTGCAGGATAATAGTATTAACTTTGAGCTGGAGAAACTGGGAGTTAAACGCAGGCACATTCGTGGGTTGATGCAATTGCATAAAGCAAGACACTTGATGCATCTAGAAAGGTAACTGTAATTTTCTTTTTTCCTCTTGACTTTTGAAGTCAAACTATATACTTTATAAGTGGTTATCTGCCGAAATCATCACAGATTCAAGTCTTTTTATATTTCTTAGTTTTTGAATGTTCATTTGGTTATCACAAGATTTTTAGTTTTTGAAAATGAAATCTAGTCCATTTGACTAACAGTCAAGTCAATCTTGAACTAAAGCATACTGCTTTTGTGTCAGCTGACTGACCGATGTTCAAAAACTGCAACTTAAGGAATCCATCAAACTCAGAAGATTAAAACATAAACGTTGGAACCAGAGGGAATGGAATCGTATATAAATCGAGCTTTCATCAAACGGTTGCTGCTGATATATTCAAAATGATTAAAACATGCACATTGCGGCCCTTTTATAGGGAAATGCATTGTTAAAATTTGGAAATTACAAGTCGTCAAAAAAATACGGAAGTTAAAGACATAAATAGACGCGCAAATCAAGTCAAAGAAATAAATATACGCGTAAGTCGAGTCAATTAGTGATTTACAAGCTCCACTAAAAATTATGGAATTCAAAAGGCTAAAAAATAGGGAAAGTCTCTGGTGTTCCAAAGCTCTAAAGATGCATGACAATCAAAGAGACTAGAACTAGTGCTGGTCACAAGCCCAGCCGAACCAAGCAAACCTTTGTGCATGCTTGGCTCGTTTACAAACCAAGCCGAGCTGATTGGCTTGTTTACAAACCGAGCCAAAATTCGAACGAGCATTTTTTCAAGTATTAAATGTTTGAGCGAGCGTTGAGCGAGTAGCAAGTGATTTGGACATCTCTACTATCTAGTGTGCCATCTTGTTTGAATTTGCAGGGGGGGGGGGGGGGGGGGGGTCTCAACTTTGTATGCTTTAAAAAGCTATCACATTTCATATCATAATATTTTTCATAAACAGATTGTAGATAACCATAATGGATCACTGGTAGTGCATTCCACTATTGGCGCCTTGTAGATGGGTGTGGAAACATACATGTACTACTGTTTGTTCGATCAATTATTAGATAGAGAATATTCAATGAATAAATAGAAAATAGTGAATAACTTTCTATAAGTTAAAGTGATAAGAAATGATGTAACTGGCTTCACAATTTCCATGAGTCTCACATACGGCAATAAAGTGAAAACCAAAGACTTGTTGACTTGCCTTTTCTTGGGGGGGGGGGGGGGGGGGGGGGGGGGGGATAGTGGGTCTCAAATTGTCGTCTCCATCTTTTTCCAAATAAGGGTAAATATTTCTTGTTGACTTGACTTTCCTTGCATGTTGTTTAAAGACGTCTAACAACTCTTTATTAAAATAGTAGGGGTGTTTAAGCTCCGGTTTAAACAGTTTTTGAGTTAAATGGTAAGTCAAACCATTAGTAACGATTTTTGAATATCAATAGTAGAAACTGAACCGTTAAAACTTAAAACCGAACCAAGCCGAAACGTTACTAACAGTTTGATTCCGGTTTGATTTCACGGTTTAAGGTTTATTAATCCCTTATATTATATAGAAAAATAAAAATAAAATTACTAAACAATGTAGAATTTGATTTTCACTACCCTCTCAATTTCAGGAATTAGAAAACTAATCTAACAGTTAGCAATGCAGAAAAGGTAAAACAGATGTGCAATCGGGATTTATAGTTATTAAACCAAGCTAAATTAGTTACTAGAAGAACTAATGTATTCTAAACTTTTCAATCAAGATAAATACAACATAACAATTTCGTGAGTGCAAACTATATTTAATTATTAAACCTTCTTATAGATATCAGACTCAAAGTAAAACCTTTTTATAGATATCAGACTCAAAGTAAAAAGATAACCGTTCAAAATTTAAGAAAAAAGATCAACAAATAAAAAATGAAAAAGGCTGAAACTATTGGCACTCTCTTGGTGCCTATTTGTATAGGGATGAGCAAAGCGGTATCCGATACCGATACCGCCTAATACCGATCCCGAATTTCACCCAAACTAGGTACCGATACCGAAACATGTCGGTTCGGTATCGGTACGGTATCGGTATTTTGAGGGTCGGTATACCGATACCGTACCGTACCGATACCGAAAACGCCAAAAAGTGGATACCGTATGGTTTACCGAAAAAATTCGGTATCGGTATTTCGAGATCGGGATCGGTATGGGATCGGTATTTGGTGGCATATGCTCATCCCTAATTTGCATACATATATGCCACGTGTACATGGCATATATGGTTGTATCAAAATCAGTGTTTGACTAGTGTCAGTGCTGGTTTGGCTTCTTCTATACGCGGCGTATATGACCCCTCGTATAGGTCTTGAATAAGACTCCTGACCAATATATGCCTCGTATGGGCCTATATGGGGCATATACATAAGTTTTTTTTACAAACATTTTATTCAATATTAATCGTCTTAGCAAAATTTTATAAAAAATAAATATTATTGTTTAAATAAAGAGTTAAATGCCATTTTAGTCCCTGTGGTTTGGGCCAATTTGCCAGTTTAGTCCAAAGGTTTCATTTTTAACCTGTGGGTCCAAAAAGGTTTCATCATTGCCATGTTAGTCCACTGGGTTAACTTCATCCATTAATTCTGTTAACGAGAAGGGCATTTCAGTCATTTTATATGTAATTATGTTAACTAGAAGGACAATTTGGCCATATAAAATGACCGAATTGCCCTTCTCGTTAACAGAAAAAACAAATGAACTTAACTCAGTGGACTATAATGGCAACGGTGAAACCTTTTTGGACCCACAGGTTAAAAATGAAACCTTTGGACTAAACTGGCAAAATGGCCCAAACCACAGGGACTAAAATGGCATTTAACTCTTAAATAAATAAAAGGGATAGTGGATTTTAATAATCCTAAGTTTCACCTGTTGGCCGATAATAATCCCAACTTAAAAAAATTTCCTCCAATAATCCCAACTTGTAAAAGTTTGGCCGCCATTGATCCGTTTCTAACATAGGTGCACTTAAATCAATTAAGGAGTCTTTAGTTGTAATTGAATCTATTGAGGAGACCAAATTCTTATATGTTTGAAAAGGATCAATGGCGGCCAAACTTTTACAAGTTGGGATTATTGGAGGGAATTTTTAAATTTAGGATTATTATCGGCCAACAGGTGAAACTTAGGATTATTAAAATCCAATAACCCTAAATAAAAAAATAAGAATTTTTTTACAAACATATTTATACAATATTAATCATTTTTATATGATAAAGGTGTAGTATAGGTCCCAAAATCGGATCTCAAACAAGGTGATTTCTTGTTTCGGATGGTGTAACGAGTGCGGAATCCAAGCTACACCATAAACCGAGCGAGAGAACGTAATGAATAACAAAGATTTGTTGTTGAAGAATTAGACTGATGGGTGTGGGGAACGTCCCCCCGGCTTTGCTCGTCCCCCTCCGTCCCACAACACCCCCTGGGGCTCGGCACGTCGCCTCCGGCTTCTCCAGGACGTTTGAGACGAGGCAAAACGTGGGCCCCCCATTAATTGTGTGTATTGTTGGGTGATAAAGTGGGTCCCTCAGCTAGTTTTATATATAAAAAAATAAGGGGATCGTCCATCCTCCACACCCTTAGGTAATCCCCAAAGAGGTGGTCCTTCACCTATGGTGATGTGGCGCCTACATGGCGGGTAGTCCCCAAAGAGACTAAGCAAACCACACCCCATGGTCTTAGAAAGGGTTGAAAAAACCTAAAGTATAGACAAGAGGCCAACATAATCATTGCTGGGAGGACTTTTTAGAGAATATTGGAGGGTGTGTTATGTGAGAAGGGACCTTTTTGGACGGGTGTGAAGAGAAATTAAAGGAGATTATTAAAAAAATCCTAACACGGGTGGGTGTGGCTTAACGCCACCCGCCACCTTACCCTCCATAGCGCCCTTGGGGCGCCATCCTCAACACTGTCGATTTCAAAGGGGGGCGCCATCCATCTCTCGCCAGCATGTTAACGATGGTTTTTTCAGTTGATCGATGGGAGTTGGTCAAAATGACCGTTGGCCAACATTCAGATTTAAAAAAAAAAGTTTTTTTAATTCAAATATATATATATACAAACATATCCCAAACTAAAACACACACCAATCACAAAAAAAAATATACATAAATTCTACCCAATCATTTTTAAGAATGTCATCCGATTCGTCGAGCTCTTCATCCGACGGTGTTCTTGACGATATGATTCTCGCAATTACGCAGGAGACGATTATTTATTTGCGAGAAGAAGCCCAATCCTCTACATCGCGTACCAGACAACCGGATCTTGAACGAGATCGGTTAGGTGCTCATGAACATTTAATGCAAGATTATTTTTGTGAAAATCCGTTGTACGATGATGTCCAGTTTAGTGCAAAGATTATTTTTTGTGAAGAAACCCAATCCTCTACATCGCGTACCAGACAACCGGCTCTTGAACGAGATCGGTTAGGTGCTCATGAACGTCTAAGGCAAGATTATTTTTGTGAAAATCCGTTGTACGATGATGTCCAGTTTAGGCATAGGTTTCGTATGAGCCGTCGTCTTTTCCTAAAAATTTCTAATGATCTTGCGGGCGAATTCCCTTTTTCACACAAAGAGAAAGTACTAGTCGCAAAGTTGGTTTCTCTGGAATACAAAAGTGTACTGCAGCAATTAGGCAACTAACGTACGACACAACGAGTGATGCGTGGGATGAACATTTAAGGATGTCGTCCAGAATGTGTCGTGATTCTCTTGAAAATTTATGTGATCGTATTTTTTATTTATATGGGTACTATCTTACAGACGGTATTTATCCGGAGTGAACAAGGAGGAGACGACGAAGACGACGAATGACTTTATATTTTTTTATTTAAATTATGACATTGTATTTTTTTTATTTAAATTATGGCATTTTATTTTTATTCTTTAAATTATGAGTTATAAATTAATATATCAAAATTAAATAATGTTTAAATTTAAATTAAAAAAAATAATTTGGTAATAATGATGAGGGCTTTATACCACACTCTGTAAGTTAAAGGAATGGGCCTTAAAGCCTCATATGTGACGTGGTGCTAAGGTGGCGCGATAAAGCACCTAAGGGCTTTATACCACACCCTCCAGCCTAAGACCACTCGGTGTGGGGCTCGTCCCGGGTCGTCCTGGGGCGGCGACGAGCCTCAGCGCCATTTCCACCTAGCCGTCATCGTCTCAATCGTCCAAGGGGAGCCGCTGAAGACGCTTACAAAATGGCAAAAATGTTAACGCTGGGATGCGACCGTTTTAAAAAAAATCAAATTCCTTTTTAAATATAAACCAATAGGCAGAATTTTAAAAAACCAAAAAAATTATTAACTATACCTATACATACAACCAAAACACTATATTTCTTACCCACTTCAACCAAATCTCTCTCTCAACTTTTCTTCAACTTTTTATAAACATTAATCTACTTTTGCCATGTATCCATACAACCCGAACAACCCCATCCCGAAGCCAAACCCAAACCCGAACCAAAACGAAGGCGAAGGCAAAACCTTGGACAAAGATCGAGGAGGAGGCCTTAGCGAAGGCGTGGATTAGCACATCCAAACACCCTATTGTCGGTAGGGCTGTTCATTTTTATCCAAAACCCAAAACCCGATCCGAATTTAAAGCCACCCGAACCCTAATTAGTGAATAACCAGAACCCGAGAAACCCGAACCCGACCAACCCGAACTTTAAATGGTTCGGTTATCGGGTCACTTTTTCCTAACAAAAAAACCCGAACAACCCGACCCGAAACATGAAACCCGAAAAAGACAAGCCGCAAAACTGGGGACGGTTGCAAAATGGACGAGTTTATGGCCCAGTTCAAAGCGTACACCGAGGTCACGGCCCAAAAGGCAAAAGCGAAGGAACGCGAGGTGGAAGAACGGGTTCGGTTGAAGAAAAAAAAAAGAACGAACTAAAAGAATGGGAGATAATGACAAACAATGTAGACAATTATCCTGAAGAAAAGCGAGCGGTTTTAAAAAAAATGCAAGAAAAGATCATGAAAAAGTGAGGTAGTTCTTAGGATTTTTATTTTTTTAGGTTATGTTTTTTTTAACTTATGTAATGTTTGGTTTTTAATACTATGTAATGTTTGGTTTTTAATATTAATGATTTTATTTTTATATCTTATTTAATAAATGTTGAAAAAGTAGATGAATTTAAAAAAAAAAATTAGTTTGGTAGGCATCCTCAAGAACTATGATGTATGATGTGACGTTAAGGTGAAGGGTCATTCTCTAAGGATGAACCTCATACATACCTAGTAGCCTAAGACTAGTGGGTATGGGGAGGCTCATCCCCATGAGGATGGGCCGCCACATAGGCGCCACATCACCATCCCATGGATGATGAACCTCCTTCACTTTTGAGGGGGGGTGAAGGATGGGGCTACCCCACCTAAATATTTTATAATTTCTAAGTTTTTTTTATTAACTTAATAAGAACTTTATAAAAATTAAAAAATTACAACATAAAACAACATAAAGTTGAACCGGGGGTTGCGGTTGGGATTGTTCAAGTTGAAACGAGTTGCGTTACATGAATTGTTGGAGTGCTTGAAATTGTTGCATTTGTTGAACTTAGGACATTTGTGAGAAGGCGTTGGGTGATTGTTGGTAACCCGGAAACGGAAATTGTGGAGACCCCCACGAAGGATCCATAGTCGGAGGTGTAAGCGGGACTCGAAAAAAAGTTAGGTTGGTTCGGGTTGGGATTGTTCGGGTTGGGGTTGTTTGGGTTGAATGGATTCATGATTGTATAAAAAAAGGGGAGTGTTTTTTATAAAAATGGATGAGAATGAGAGAAAAATGGGAGAAGTATTGGTGAAATGGTATAAAAAATAGATGAAAAAAGGGTTTATATTTAAAGTGAAAAAGTTTTTTTTTTAATATTATAGCCGTTGGTAACGGCTAAAAATTTCAAATTGAGGCTCGTCATCAACGTCTTCGTGCAGACGATTATCACACGCCGGGCCAAGGGGGGCGGTGTGGGGGACCGACGCCGGGCTTCACGGGGCCTAAGCCGGCCCCATACCCTTTGGTCTAACATGTTATACACACAGGCTGCGAGACTTTTTGGCGGGAGGAATTAATTGCTTGCCATCAACATCAAATCATCATACATCTAGAAATCGAGAGGAGCAGTACACGTGAAAAACGCGAAGAAGGGGAAACATAAGACAACTGTTGAAGTGACACAAACATCATCATCCATCATCATCATAACATGCTTACCTATGATATTTGGAGGCATTGTGTTCATCAATTTTGAAATCATTACTTTTATTATATTATAATCAAGATGGTAATTTTAATTATTATTCAAGCATTTGAAGATCAACGAACCGTGATGAGGCTAATTCTCTAATGGTTTCCTCTGGATGGAGGATTTTTGTAAGTTAACGTTTTTTTGTGTTTAAACTAATTCGTGAACACGGTAATCTAAGCATTCGATACTTTTTACCTTTGGATTTGATTAATTAATTGTATTGGGTTGATTTTATTTAAATGTTAATTATGATTCATTCAATTCCCGTGAGTTCTAGTAATCGGAATATTTTTTATAGTGACTAGGGTTGGTAATTTCAATTGGTTGTTCATCTGATAACCTTTCATTGTTATGCAATCAAAGGAAGTAGTCTTTGAATTACCACAACTAATTAGTTGAATTAAACAATCATGTCTATGTGATTGTCACGATTAAACACATAATTAACGTTGCTTTGAATCTAAAATCCAGAGGAACCAGTGTTTTTTCCTACTGTTTACAACCCAGTTTAGTATTTGTTAGTTTAATCAAATTCTCAAACAACCAATTTATATGCTTGTGCAAGTAGCTAATCATTACTTAATTCATAACGTTTTCCACAATACTCATCTGGTTCGATACCCTGCTTACCATATCTATTAGGTTAAATAGGTTTTTGATTGACGTTCACGACAGTCATCAACTAACAGAACCTTAACGCCGTTAGTCTCCGGTCACTAGAAAAACGTTTTTTGGTTGGAAAAAGGTTCCTAAAGAGCCGATCTATGGTTATAAACAGGTTTGGGATGACGGCTAAAAAGTTGAGTTTTCCAGCAAAAAAGAAGTTTTTTCGGCGACCTTAATAATTGGGCCTTTTTACTAGAAAAGGTTCCTAAAGGTTGAGTTTTCCGGTCAAAATGGAATTTTCCAACCAAAAACGTTTTTCTGGCGACCGAAGACTAACAATGTTAGGTTCTGTTAGTCAAGGTCCATTGAAGACCAATATGTGAAAAGATGAGACCGCCAGTGGGAATTTTTGAAGTTGGGATGTTGCCGGTCAATGGGCAATAATTGGGATTATTAAAATCCATTATTCTTAATTCTAATAAAAAAGACAAATATGCAATATATATCCGTTAGTTAGGAAGTGGAAATATATAATTGAATTTTATGTTTGGGTAAATATGTAATAAGCCAACTTATGAGAGAAAAATATGTAAAAATCCGTGTTACATTTTGCAGGGCTATTTTCTTTTGATGTTTTCATGCATCTAACGTTTGTATTTTCTTTCATGCTAAAAAATATGTAGAAAGTAGACTCAAGGGACTTTGAAACCATATAAAATACACCCCAAATAAACCATATAGAAAACATGTCAACAACTAGATTTCCTTTCCATGAGCTTTACTATTTTAGATCATTAACTTTACAACTAATTTTCACATCTAATGATCATACCATAACTGAAACCAAGTTCTTTTAATCATATTGGGCACCTTATAAAGACACACTTGAGCTTTCTACTAAGTTAACCACGAATCACATTAAATTATAAAGTTTCAACATACATCTTAGTAGTTACTACTAGCTTTACTACTTGTTTGATTGAGGTATTACAACAAACACCAGTGGCGGAACTAGAAGAAAAATTCAGGGGTATCCCAATTTTTTTATCGTACATTCACACAATGCAAATGAAAAAACAAACACAATAATAATTGATTGGTTTACGGAGTGTTGGATATCGCCGACAATTTCATCATTAGATTTCAATTTCCTATCAACTTCTTCTATTGTTTTTTTTCATTAGACTATTTTTAACGGCTTTTTTCTTTAGAATTTAACGGATTTAATGAAGTCTCTACACCTAGTTTGAGAGTTTCAAAATATTTTTCTTAAAAGCTTTCGACACATACAACACAAAAATTGACAAAACATTTATATAGGATTATTTATACATATACAACACAAAAGTTTACTAAACAATTATATAAAATTATTTAAATGCATAATCAGATATGTTATATCTAAAATTATTTATAATATAAAATGAAAATAAGTAAACATTCTTACCCACGTCTCGCAATTATTTATCAAAATAACAAATCAAAATATTAAAAAAAGAAATGAAATATACTTGCTCTGTGATGAAATTACATATTTACATATGGTGAAAAATGACTGATGATATGTAGCTCTTTACATAGGATGAAAGATGGCAGATGATGTGTGTCTTTTGATGGTCATAACGGTGTACTTTTAAACGGATTGTAGAAAACTTTTATGGAGAAAAGAAAAAACAATAAAATAATAAAATATTAGGTTTTGACATTTGAACTTTAGAGTTGGACCCCACTCTTTAAAAGCTTATATTGAATTTTTAAGAGCAATAAAATAATAGCTATTAGGTCTTGTTTTCCCCATCTATTAAACACCTTCTTCTTCACAGCTTGCCGGACTGTCAATACCAACCGGAAAACTGTAAAACCTCACTATTTTCTTTCTTCTTTCATGTTTAATGAGATTTAGGGGTGTCCTAATATTTGCTTAGGGGTATCCCATACATAAAAACCCCCAAAAAAGAGAAAAATCTACACTTCGTTAAGAAAGTTGAAGGGTATCCCGGGCAACCCTTGACTTCCATATAGATCCGCCCCTGACAAACACCTTATGGGCATACAATTAAACCTTTTAAATTACAACCATAAAGATTCTAAGGAACCCCTTTTCTTCCTAACATATCAGGTTCCAAATAATGGACTTCAATTATCAATAATCATCGAACTTGCTAATACTTACATATCTTTGCAATATATATAGAAATATTTCTACCTCAAATATATACTACCATATATGGTTCAACATAAAGTCATACAATCCTACAGAGATTTCACACATAATCTGTTAAGATTATAAAACAACTAGTAATTCCATAGTTTCATCTTAATTTGGACTTTCCTATTTATCCATAAGACTAATCAACGGTTAGGGTTTTATAAATGATAACTCACATACATGTACATCTAATTGGGGCTGATGATCAACATGCAACTAATAAAATCACTGGAATTTTCCTCTTGTTTTTCCATACCAATCTTTTACGCCTACCTTTTGTTATATACCATAAAACTGCGTTATATGAAAGTCAAAAAGTGATGAAACTGCTACGCTAACAAATTATAAGAAACAAAGAAGACTCAAAACCAGTTTCAAACCTTCTGTCCTCAAACATATAAATTGATAAACGAATAGTCGCAAACTTGCAATGTCATAAACAAGCTGCAAATGCGGCTCTTCTTCATCCGCTTCAACGTTTTCCGACCCTGTATGTTCATGAGAGCTGGTAGGAAAACACCTAAATACATTGACCGAAATCATCCGAACCATTTCCTCCTAATCACTCTCCGCAATATTCCCCGATCTTGACTGCACATAATCCACAAGCTCAACAGATTCAACCTCTTAATCTCCTTCTCTTTAGCCATTTTCAACACATCCAGAAAATTAAACTGGACACAGCAAACCTGACACTTTCTAACAAACAAATGTTGTCTTTCCGAAACCAAAACATCTGGAAACATCGGGCAGCGGCTCAATAGCCCCTGCCGCTCCTCCCAGTCCCAAATTATTAGACTGATTTACTACAACATTTGAACTCAATACAATTTCAAAATTCCGATTTGTACCTGAAACATTACGGTAATCATCAGGTATCGGATCTCGAGGGTTTCTTTGCCCTCGTTTCATCAATTTGTTAAACATAACGCAAACATGCAATCGTGTGAATGTGTGATTACTATAAATCTATAATGGAATCTACAAGTGAACAAAATCAATTAAGTGAGATCACAGGTATTAAGCTGAATACAAAGCATTTCATCAAACAGTTGGCGTGCCCCCTAAAACCTATCAGTACGGAATAGACAAAGAAACAAGGTGCATAGAGAGCAGAAGAAAAAATAACCCATATAGATATTGAACATTTGAATGTGGTGACATGACAACAAAATAAATCAATTAAGAATGCCAGATAGATGACTTATAGGGTTTAAAGTTTAAACGAACCTGGTGAGATTGTCTGAGTGATAGAAGGGGCTGCCTGTGGAGGCTGAAGTGGCTCCGGCGAGCGGCTGTGTGACGGCGTGTGGTGGCTAGAGACGAGAGGATAGAGGCGGTGTGTGGTGTGGTGTTATGTAATGGTAAAGAGGAAAGGACGAAAGGCATGAATGATGAATCAGTGATTGTTATTTGGCAAAAAAATTGGAATATAGAGACATAACTGACTCGAACTCGGGATCTCAAGTTTAAGAAGCACGCGTTGATTCAGTTTACCAGTCAATTCGTTTGATCATAAGGTTCAACTACAAAATATTAAAGTGTTCCTTCAGAGTTTTCTATTTAACTAAACACTATAAATTACGAATTGAACAGGTTCCTGGGACCCCCCTAATTAGCTATAGATCCGCCTCTGGTCGGAATCCGCTATAATCATGCTATGGAATCGCTACTCAACAACAAAGTAATATATAGAAAAAGGAAACAAACCCAAATCGGTAATCATGAACTTCTTGACGCTATTCCTAAAAAGTAATCCAACATACTTGAACAAAATTTCTTAATGTATATCACTATCTTCTATATAGAAATCCAATATCGGGAAAGAAGCGGTTAGGTGAAACCAGTTCTTAGTCCACCCGTAATCGGGCCTGATGTAGCGCCCCCTCACCACATAGCGCCCTATGGCACCTTCGTACACCGCCCCAAGGGGCGCCATACCCCTCCAACTTGCTTCCCCTGCGATGTCGTCTTCATTGCCTTTTGTAATCATATAAAACATACTAATTATTTACAAAAGTTGAGAATCTAAACAAAAAGTGTTTTGATTCAAAGCAGCCAGACCCATTTCAACCCAAATAAAAGATTTACTCCAAATAAAGCATCAAACATCAAGTCGGATGCTCATGAAATATAATGACAATCCAAACAAATGACAATGAAAAGATTTACTCCAAATAAAAGCATATAAACTGAAAACCGACGATGCCAACAATATCTCCACGCTTCACAGCAGAATGGCACTTGAAGAATTTAGCTTCATCCAAATAAATATAAAAAAATATATATATGCTTAAAGAAGTGAATAATTTCAGCAGTGTGTTGAAACTGCAGACAGTAATTGTACACAGATAAGGGGGCACTTTAAAGGTGATTCGTATGGAACAAATGACACCTAAATCAACTACACATTCAATACATTATATATCTATACAAATAGCAACTTGAGGTTCGTTTAAATGACGCGTCCTTTATAAACAATTACCATGCTCCGGTTAAAAAGTCAAGCGGTGTGTATTACAAGAATGAACCGGTTAACCAAACGGTGGCGGCAACAAAGAACACACCGGTTGAATTACATAATCTGATATTATGTAAAGATTGTAATATTTAGAATAAGGTTGAAACTGCAGACAGTAAGTGTATGCAGAGTTGCAGACAAGGGGGCCCTTTAAAGGTGATCCGTATGCAAAACAACAGGGCACTTTAAAGGTGATTCGTATGGAACAAATTAAACCTAAATCTACTACACATTCAACTATAAAATAACAGAAATCTTCATCATAAAGATTTTGAAATTTAGGGCACTCCAAATGTATTCATTCCAAATAGACGTATGGAGATTCAATACATTCACCTATGAAATAACTAGGGGTGTACTCACCGAAGCTAGGTTGTGGTTGTAGAATCGGGTTCTGGTCGTGGAATCGACGGAGAAGGGTCGGCGTCGGAGTTGCAGGTGGCGTGAATGTGGTTGCTGGTGGCGTCAATCGTTGGGTGGTTGCCGTGGTTGGGTTTGGGGGACAGTGGAAACCAAGTGATTTTTCACTTTTTTAATAATAGTTAAAATTAGAAGTTCAGGATCATCATCTTTTTTTTTTTTTTTTTTTTTTTTTTTTTTTACATAAAACATATATTTGTGTTACAGGCATTGATATAAAGTAGTTAAACGAGTAACTTGTGTACAGGCATTGATATAAAGTAGTTAAACGAGTAACTTGTGGTGTTCGCGTCGTTAAAGACCTAGACCTGCTAAACCTGCTATAACATGATTTGCCAGCTCTAATCCACGTTAAGGACTATCTAAGAAACGATTATGCAAAAGGTATGGGCTATAACTGTAATTTTAGAAAGTTGGGAACTATAAGTGAAATTTCACCAAACCACAAGAACTATACGAGCATTTATCTCAATTTATGTAAAAGTTTCCACTAGAGTAGGCAAAAAACCTCAACATTCAATAGCTTTCGAAATCAAACATTTGTATTCAATTGCCAATATTCTATCTTTCTATAGGAATATTAACCAAATAACATCCCATTTTATATATAAGAAATACTAGTCTAAGTACCCGTGTGTTACACGGGTGGCTCAAATTAGAAACAAAAAAAACATTCCACCCTTTAACATGTCTACAAAATATCTCACTAAAATTTGAGAATGAAATCGAGATAATTGACATGTCTGCAAAATATCTCTCTAAAGTTTGAGAATGAAATCGAAATAATCATGCGATTAACTTATTTATAATCTTAAGACTAACTTATTTTTTATTCACGTTGGAATGTTACATAACTAATATTTCTAAGGAACTTGGATAGTGTTTGTATCCATTACAATGTTTTTTAGGTTTATGCTTCCGGGATTTCGTACAGGTTTGATGCTTCCGAAGTTCCGCCATCGGTCGGGGTGCCACACTAACCGTGTGGCTAGTGAAAAGTCCTAATTAAAATAATAGTTGATACGTACGTTGTGTAGCCTCATGGGCTATCCTTAAGGCTTCTTGGTGTTCTATACCATAAATATCACGCACCATTTTATGGGCTATTCCTGATGTTTCTTGGTGTTCCTTCACATATAAGTTTTCTCAAGTCCGCTCCCACTTCTAGCATGTACACAGGTTTCATTCACGGTTTAAATGCTTCAAAGTGAACGCATAAGTACTGTCCTTAAACGAAATATCGGCTAAAACCAACATAATATTACCACAAACTTTACAAAAAGATTACTGGGATTTCAAGTACTCATCAAAAGAAATATGGGATCTCAAGTATTCAACAAAAGAAATCTAATATATAAAATATTCACAAAAGGAATATTGTTATCTCAAGCATAGAAACCCAAATTCTCAATTTTCCATTAAAAGAATTTATATGGGATCAAAAGTGTTCAGAATGCAATTCATTCTATCTGATAGATGAACCAAGATGCATATTCCTTAAAAAAAATAAAAAAATAGAGCAAACATATTCCTTATCTTCATAAATAATTGAAGTATTAACTTCACCTTTGGGTTCTTCAACAAAGTGGAAAGCCTTACCGAGAACTCAACCTGAGTTAATGTGCCACGAACATCAATCAACAAAATCCACCACATATACCATCTTGGCTCCCAACAATGATACTTGAATCACTTAGACCCTTACTTTCCATCTCTATCGATTACTGTCCACAAGCCAGGCCCGACTGTTTAAGAACAATAAGAAGTTGCACTATATTCGAGTGGCGCAACTTTTGCAACAACGCTAGTTCCTTCAATAACGCTTTTCTATAAAAACACATTTTATTACTTTGGAAGAGTACTAAGTGTAGGTCCACCCGGAGGATCGAGTCAACCTCTATTCCTGTTTTCCGACAAACCCGAGAGTGCGGAATCCAAACGGGTAAATTAAACCAAGTTACGAACACGTAAGACACAAGATTCAACGATTAACACTCAATGTATTAATGCTATGAAACGGTTACAATGCGGTGTTTACAAATGGTCTTTGTAAACTCTCAGTGTGTGTGTGTTACAATGTGTTCGCTCTCAAATCTATTCAGACTTCTACCAATGTTTGCCTTCTGATGTTGTATATATACTGCAGGTATGACGAACCTTACATCTGGTCGACGAAGGTTGATGACGAACCTTCACATGTGACGAAGGTTGTAACCTTCGTCACTTTCACATCCCGACGAACCTTAAGGTTCGCCATAAAAGGACTTCGCCACAGAGAAGACTTCGTCGCATGCAAGACTTCGTCAAACATAAAGTTGGACGAACATTGGAACCTTCGTCTCATGTGTCTTCGTTGATTATGAGAAAGCTTTGTCCAAACAGAGAAGTCTTCATAGACTTAATCAAACAAATTCCATGCATGGTGAGATGTGACATCATCATGACATCATGGTGATGTCATGTTGATGTCATCTCGTGGCTCTTCGTGCTTCGTGTATCGAACTCTGGGCCGCACGACGGAGGAACGGCGTGACGTCGGGCTCGAACCAAAACTAACAAAGTCGAACCGAGTTGAACCGAACCGAGTCGCGTCCACATAAAGTGTATCAACAAACTCCCCCTTGGACGCTACTCGTGAGGTTCATCTTCCATGTCGGAGGATCTTCAAAGTCTTCACGTGTCGCAAGTAGAAAGTGTATCAACAAACTCTCCTTTTCATTTAGGAAGTGTGTTAACAGACTCCCCCTTAACATTGTAACACCCCAAAAGCGGGTTTGGTAATCAAACCCCGTTAATATTAAAAGACGGGTAAAGTATCGTTAGCGGCAAAAGCAACCCGATAAATATTAGAATTTAAATAAATAATCCTAATATTAAAAGGCGAATAAGAACTTTCAAGGAATAAAAGGGATAAAAGGCCTGAGTTAACGGAACTTAAATAAGACGGGTTATAACTCCCGGAATCCAATAAGTTAACTAGGAATAATAATAACCTAGTTAGAAGAGAAGTCTTGTAGTAACATACCAGTGGGTTAAAACTTTATAACTAGGAAAATATAAAACTTTATATTAAAATTATAAAGTTTTAAATAAACAAGGACAAACTAACTAGGACAAAATAACCCAGTTAGTTATAAGACTTGTGTTAACTCAAAAGTGAGTTAAAAGCACCTAAATATGAACTAAAAGAAATTTGAGGGGCTAAAAGTGTCTAATTGGAAATTAATTATAAACAAAACACATACTTGCACAGTTGTGTTTTGTTCTGGAAATCGATCAGAAGTAGGGGGCGACCCCAAGCTCCCCAAAACCCTAGTTCTTGTCAAAACTAAATTAAATTTTCCTACCCGGAAAGTTTCCGGGTTATAACCTAGTAAATAGTATATATTGAATGCATTTATTATGAAAACGGTATTTAAGAGGAAACGAAGCAAGAGAACTCAAAACTTAGTGGTTCTTTTCATCCTCTCCAATGCTCCATAATGGGAAAAAGTAAATTGCATCAAGAGATTAGTAGGTAAAAGGGAAACTAAGTTGTACATTTGGGTTCATGGTTTGTAACTTTGGTTGAAGATATTTACAAAGCTTCGGAACCTTTGCTTTAATCGATATTTGTTCTCCCGTTCAAAAAGAAAATGGATATTTGTTCCCATCTTCTGGCATTTTCTTTAATTTGTTCCTAGGTAATTTGAATTGGCTTTTGGAAAAAGATGGTTTTTCAAAACCACGTTCGTCTGCAAAGGTTTCATAAGACTATCTCCAATGCTAAGGGTGTTCTTAGGCGGCCTTAGCTGCCTAGTCAGCTGCCACATCATATACTTATAAATCCTTAAAAATCCTTAGAATCCTTACAAATCCTTAAAACCTTCCAATTTCTTCTCCAACCATACAAACATCCTTACACATCCTTATATTTTCCACATCACTTGTTTTTTTCTTTAAAATAAATTAATAGAAGTAAGGATTTGAATAATAAAAAAAATATAAACATAATATTGAAATTGCTTAATTTTTATATAGTCGATTTGGTAAATATTATTTGTGTATATAAAATTTTAAGGTAGACCATAACTATATAGGCTGGCAAGTTAAATTAAACAAAACAATGTTGGTTGTTTTATATCAAGTAAAATAATTAAAATTAAAAGAATAAATGGTCAAACACATTTTTAATGTTTGACCCATTTGTACGTGTGATTGTGTGACTATGGGCTTTGTTCTAATCTTTAGAAATATTTTAACGTATTGGGCTATAAATTATAAAAAAGCCCAATTCATACTTATTAGATAATTAGGTTATCTTCTCCAATAATCGTACTGATATTGAAGAGCCGCTCTGGTTAGGTTTCCACTTTCCAAAGTTAAGTAAAAAAAATTCCGATCATTCACAATTCGCAAGTCTTCCTTCATCAGAACTCCTCTCATGCAGTAGTCCCTATATAATGTATTTGTTTATTCTTATTTTTTCTGAAACTCGGCTCAATAACCGAGGAAAACCACGCCCAAAATTACGGACTTTTCTTTTCAGGCGGCCATCGGACAATGGCCTCCAACGCAGGGACGGATTCGGGCGTGGCTGAGGTGGATTTCGGGCGGGATGGGAAAGACGCATTGGAGACAGTCTAATGAAAACCTCTCATTCATTTATCTTCCCATAGCCCCTCTCTCTCCTTCGTCATTATTTCAACCACACACCATAGTGACTGAAAATAGAGTTTATCCGGCGACAACAGTTTTACCGAAAGGTTCTGCTGGCGGTAACTACATTTGTTGCATTCAATGTAAAACCGGCAGTACGGTCGACTTTCGATTCGTTGGCTACATGGCCTCCTATTCTACTTGAAAACCCACGTTGACAAGTGTCAACAAGCAACTAATGGCCAACAGTCAAGCTGGTTTCGGGGAGTTTTACCGGCGGTGTTATCACTTGTGTCAAGAAGAAAAAGCCAGAAACGTTTGTTAACATTTGATTTCAACCTTCGAACTTTGTTGCCGATGATGTTTTTTTTATGTTTATTTCTGTCCTCATGGTTTCCAATCTTAAATTCAGATATTATTTTATTTAAATATTTAATCTATCATTTTAGTGTGAATAATACTAAATTCAATTTTAAACAGCACAGTTGCCTACTCACATGCGAGCTAGAGTTGCTAAACAGTTAGACAAAACACATGGACCGGTTATTGCACAACCACGATAGTAGCGAAACGCCCATAACGAATTTACCTCACAGTTTGAGGTTCCGACAACGGCACTACACAAACAGTTATGAACTCGGAGATCTAGTAACCGCAAGACGTAACACAGTTATGTACTTATGTTTGCGCAACAGCGGCAGAACACTACCTATGGGGAAGACGTACTCACTTAAGAATAAACGCATTGACTCTTGAGTCCTTGAAGGTGAAAAGAGTAGACAGAAGTGTGTGTTTCTTGTGTGTGAAGAGAAGGTTGGGGGTTGAATACTTGAATGGGTGAGGTGTGAGGTGTGAGGTGGAAAAGATTGTTTATATAGGTTGTTGGAAGGTGTATTAATTGGTTGGTGGTGGGTGACACGGATCGGGTTGCTCAACCGTTGATTTGAGGAATGGTATTTGGACGGTGAGGATAAGCACTGTAGTGAGAGAGGGGGAAGTTTTGAGACCAGATACAGATACAGCAATAGTGGTGATTCAAATTTCAAAAATCCTTGTACTCACCTCAATTGCCGCCAGATTCCAAATATTTTAAATGATATTTCAACTTTAAGAGATTTGTGGAAAAGACCATTTTGTCCTTCCAATAGTATAGATATATCCTCCAACTGTTTATCCAATCAATTATTAGTGAATATCAATGGATAAATAGAAGGAATAATGGATTTTAATAATCCAAACTTGTATTGGCCGGCAACAGACCCAATTTAAAAAATAACCAGTGGTGGTCTCAACTTTTTGTGTATTGTAAACCAATGGACTTTTACTAAAAAAAACCTTAATTTCTTTTTGTCTCCTGATGAAACACTGATCAACACTGTGGTTAATCAGTGGGGTTACTTCTTCTGTGGGTTCAATCTCTCTTCCTACTCGTAAGATGACCGTCTCCTGCAAAACAGCAAACCGTCAGTCTCGTTAAGAGGGGAATATGGGGGTTTCCCTCTTAACCAGGCTCCGGCGTGAGAATAAGTACTGTTCCGAGGAAGGATAATCAGTGTGTGTTAAGTGTGAGAATAGTGAGAGCAAGATGATCAACCTGGATGGTGAAGGGTCCTATTTATAGCCGGAGTGTGAAGAAGGGAAAGAGCAGCAGTGCCAGCTGTAGACGCGCGCCAGCTGTCCGACCAAGGGGAATATCCCCTTGGTCTCCTCTGCTGCGGTCAGTGTAGTGGTACACGTGGCGCGCTTGTATTTGGCTGATTTGGAAACATCGTACTGATGTTGTCGGGCTGCTCCCCGACCTGTTGTAGGTCCACTTGGCGCTTGATCTCTGGTGACACGTGTTGTCCTTTGTGTCGGCTGGAGCATCTCTGGTGTCACCTGGATCTTTTCCAGAAGCTTCTAGAGGCTTCTGGATGATGCGGTTGATGTCACTGCCACGTAGGATGCGGAAAGTGGTATGGTCCTTGCCATGTTGGCAAGGAGTTGGGACCATACCTCTTCAAGTCCCCCCAGTCCAGTGTGCCTTCTAGGTGAGTTGATCGTCTAGGAGGGATTTTGGACTTATGAAGGTAGTGTTTGTTATGATGTGGGGTTTTTGACTTCTTGCAGAAATGAGCCAAATGGACGCATGACGCATGACGCATGGCGCATGGGTTTCGACTCCCTGAGGAAGTGAGCCAAATGGACGCATGACGCATGGCGCATGGGTTTTGACTCCTTGCGGAAGTGAGCCAAATGGACGCATGACGCATGGCGCATGGGTTTTGACTCCTTGCGGAAGTGAGCCAAATGGACGCATGACGCATGGCGCATGGGTTTTGACTCCTTGCGGAAATGAGCCGAATGGACGCATGACGCATGGCGCATGGGTTTTGACTCCTTGCGGAAGTGAGCCAAATGGACGCATGACGCATGGCGCATGGGTTTTGACTCCTTGCGGAAGTGAGCCAAATGGACGCATGGCGCATGGCGCATGGGTTTTGGCGGTTTTATGAGTGTTGTCTTCAGGAAGAAGCTTTGTTGTCTTCGGGAGGAGTGACTGACGTGACAGGCTGGTGTCAGTTGAACAGGCGCCTTTTCAGTCACGTCAGTTACTCTACGTCATATTGGCAGGCGGTTGTTTGCACACTTTTCCGAAAAAGGATGGTGGTGTTTTCTCTCTCCTCTGACGTGTCTCGCCTTAATTAGATCCTTTCCTGTATCTCTGGCGGTTCACTGCCCATCGCATTAAATGCGATGGGTATAAATTCCAAGGCGGTCTCCTCCATACTTCACTTTTCAAAATTTGAAAACCGGATTTCTCTCATCTTCCTTTGTTTTCTTCCTTTATTCTCCGGAGTTCACCTGTGTTTTTGTTCCGTTTTCACGATGTCTACTTCGAATCCTTCTTCGAAGAAGAAGAGGAACAAGGGTAAGATTCCTCCCGGCCCAGATCAGGCGGTTATTGGTTGGAAAGAAGAAGAGTTTCAGAATCTGGTAAGGGACATGGGATTTCTCCCTGGTTGGGGTGCTCAATATCCGACTGCTGGTTCCACCGCCATGGAAGCTCCTCCTGGGTACATGACTTTGTACGCCGCTTTTTTCCGGGAGGGTAATTTTAGGCTTCCGATGACTCGATTTACTGCTGACGTGTTGAGGGGTTATGGACTTCATATATCCCAAATCAATGCCATCGGGCTTCCCCGCATCACCCACTTTGAGTTCGTTTGTATGGCCAACCGGTTAGATCCGACGTTTGATATGTTCAACGTCTTCTACACTGTTACCTATACAAATGGTTTTTACTCCTTTAGTGCTCGTACCGGCGTGTCACCAGTTTGTTCTGTGCCGTTAAAGGGTATACATGACTGGAAACAAAAGTTTTTCTATATTCGCCGGGGTGTTGTGCCTGTAGACATGCATTATAGATCTGTGGGAGAGGGTATCCCGAAGGTTGATGTGGTTGCAGACTTTGCTAATCAGGACTGGTACAAGAGGTTGACCCGTAAGGCTACTCCGATAGTTCAACTTGAGGAGATGGCGTTAGTTGGTGCTGGGATGAGCATGAAATGGGTTCCCAAAAATCCGCTGGGTGTTCCGGTTTATGGTCATAGTGGCAAGTGTACGTTTGTTCCATGTCCCCTGTTTGTTTTTCCTTTGGTTGTATTATTTTTGTATTGTGCTTTATTTCCTCCTTTTTGCAGTAGGGTTCACATTGATGAATGTTTTGGATCCCGATGCTCCGGGTGCAATGGTTGAAGCAATACCGAAGACTGACAAAGGACCTTGGTTGGATCAGATCCGCCATCGGTTTCTGCACCCGAGTGATGAGAGTTTTACTGCTTATGTGAACACTGTGTTAGGTGAGGAGATCGAAAATGAGGGTGATTCATTTGATTCCGTTCGAGAAGAAGTTATCGTTCTCTCGAGTGATGGTTCTGGCAGATCGTTGGGAGACCTAACGTCTCCTTCCGCGCGTGCAGGTCCAGTGCAAGGGGTTGTACAAGAGCCGGTGAACGAGCTTGTTGAGGAAAATGTGGAGATTCCGGTCGAGACTGTTAACCCGTTGGAGACGAGGAGGAAGAAAACTGATAGGCCGGAAGGGAAAGGGAAAAAGGTTGAAGGAACCTCCTCTAAGTCTCCTCGTAAGCGACTTCATACTTCTCGTACCTTTGATTATGTTGTCGTTTCTGATACGTTGCCCGGTTTAGGGGTTGGAGAGAAACACCCTGAGTCGGACCCTGAGGATCGGGTGACTTTAACGGAGATTATGCAGAAAAAGATGTTTGACGATAGGAAACGAAAACTTGACGAGCAGGCTGCTGTTGCGCTTGCGGCGAAGAGGATTAAACTTCAGAAAGAGAATCCTCCCGCCCCTTCTGAATCTGATATTGATATGGCTATTTTTGCTGAAAAGCCAAGTGATTTGCTGCAGAAGATCTATGAAGCTTCTGGTATTCGCTTTATTTTTTCCCAGCGTCTCTTACGTTTTTATTTGTTGGTCCTTTTCTTTGAATATGCTCTGCTCTTTTTGGGGCAGGTACCAAAACAGCCCAAAGTGGGCACAAGATTGATATTTCTAAGATTACACCTCCTGCGTCTCCGCCGTCGAGGACATTTGGGTTGTCTCCCCCTCATGATATTCCTGACGCGCAGAAAGAAACTGCGGATGTTGAGCAAGTTGCGGAAGGTGGTGGTAATGCATGTGGTGCTGCGGGTGGTAGTGCTGGTGTTGCTGGTGGTGATCGCGGTAAGAATGTTGAGGTTGAAGTGGAGGTGAGTGAAACTACTCCTCATCAAACTGTGTATACCAAACGCCCCCCAGGTGATGGTGGTGGTGCGACCTCGGGTGCCGTCCGCAGCCCTCAATTTGGAAAATTTCATGCTGATTCCGTTGATACCACGAATCCCGCTTGTGACGATCTTCCGTACATCCCCAATTGGAACTTGACCCAAGGTTCTAGGATGGACAACCCTGAAAATTGCCATGACTTCTACTCGTTGTCTCTCCCCCCAGCTGAAAGGATGTTTCAGAGGAAACGCCGCCGGTTTGCACTGTTGGATGATCATGTGCAGGCCGGGGTTAATTTTTTCTCTACCACTCAGGAGATTGTCCGCGAGTGGAAACAGATGGGGGAGGATATAATGGAGTTTGAGAATGATAAGAGACTGTTTGCGGAGGAAAGGGAGAAGTTCAATGCTGAGAAAAAGGGGTTGGAGTGGAGGCTTGCTGACGCCGAGGGAAAACTTGCCCAGGAGAGGAAAGCCAATGCTGATAAGCAGAAAAATTGGGAAGCGGCGTGCGAGCGTACCAATGTTGAGCTTAGAACGCAACGTGACACGATTACTCGTTTGTCTGGTGAAAAGAAGGATATTGCTGATGAGGCTAATCAAGCGCGCATAATGTTTGAGAAGAAGGAGACAGAGTATGTTGAACGCATCGCTAAGCTGGAAGTTCTGGCGAGGCAATGTGAGACTTCTGAGCGTCTTCTTCAGGAGAAGACTGCTGAGTGCCAAGCCGCTGAACTCCTTGCTGAGGAGATGTCTGCTGATTGTAAATGGTTACTTTCACGCGCGGTGCCTCTGGTAATTTCTTGTACTTTTTTTTTTGTGACTGTCGTGAATTGTCCCTTACTTGTGTGTTTGTTGTAGATTGCTGAACGCATCGTGAATTCGCACGAGCTTGCCCATTATATGTATGAGTTGGGGCAAGCTGGTTACAGCAGTGGTCGTAAGGATGGATACAACGAAGGCAGGGCTGCGGCCCTTAATAAGGAGAAAGAACACCATTTCGAGCTGTGGAAGGAAGATTGCGCTGGTGCTTACGCCGCAAAGAGGCAGGAGTTTTCGTCCTTGGATTTTGCAGTGATTAAAGCTGCGAAAAAGCTGGCTCGGAGGCCAGATGGTGTTGTTATGTTGAAGAGCGCGTTAGGTGATGAAGGTGGCGCGACTGGGGGTGTTGGGCCCAGTCATCCTGAATGAAGGCTTCCGGCCTGCGCGCCGTGTATGACCTTAGGTGGTCTTGTATTTGACAATTCGATAAATGTAACACCTCGAAAATTCACGTCCTATAATGTGTTGACACGTGTCATAATGTTTAAACGTGTGAAAGAAATATTATAGAAGGACTAAAGTTGACAAACGTGGAAAGTATGTGAATATATGTATTCTAAGTGTCAACTGTGAATAATTATATTATATATTACCCCTACACGATGCTCATACCTTCAAACGAATAAATCATGGATCATACGAAGCTAAATGTGTGTGATTTCAAACTACAGGGACCAAATGTGTCAACATGTTTAATTTATACCTCTGAGTGACCTTTTGACGAACCCGAAGCTTTGTAAATATTAATTATACTCACGAGAATGCACCATAAAAATTTCATAAGGTTTCGTTAATGTATGAGAAAGTTATGATCAAATTCGTGTGCGAAGCGTTAAAGCGTAAACGTCGAAAGTTAGGACTTTTCGGGTGAAAATAAAGTTACCCGGGGACTTGGCAAAGTGGGTATATGTTTTAAGACCTTAGTAGATCGATTGTGGGGGTTTAAAGTGCAAGAAATCAGTACCTATTCGGGTTTTGAAAGGCCAAGGACTGAATCGCAAACAAAAATCAAAGTGCTGATTCTGCACATCCTCGCGCCACGCGAGGGTCCCTCGCGCCACGCGAGGGACTTCCAGAACATGAAATGCGGGCTGTTGTCTGCAGAAGCTGCAATGCGCGACTTCAACTCGTTTTTCCACTTCTCCTGGCCCCTAAAACGTCCCCTAAGCCCCTAGGACACATGTCAATCGATTGTGGGCACTCCTAGACTCAGTTGTCAAAGAATTATGGTGTGTGGAACCATTATAAATAGCCTTCAAAGTCACAAACATTCTCACACCTTCATTTGATCATCTGGAGCCTTTCTGAAGCAAAGGAACTCTCCCAACTGATCATAAGTCGTGCATAGGACCCTTGTAAGTGTTCTAATCCTTTCTTGTTTGAGTTTAGCTTAGTTAATTAGCTAAAAGTCAAACCGTCGTAATTACGGTTTGACTTCGAGATTAGTCAATAATGGCTCAGTCAAATCTCGAATTAAAAGTAGTTATAAGTTGGTATTTATGTGGGTAATAAAACCCCAAAAGGGTTTCCCCTGATCACCACTTTAACTAGTTCAAAAGTCGGGTCAAACATATACTTAAAAAGTCAACAGAATTCTTAAAAGGTCATTTATGCATAATTAGCTATCTAGACCATGTATAACCTGTTTGATTATTGTTATAACTTAGTAATTAGTGTAAGAACATGTCCAAACCTGTTTAACCCGACTATTTCCTGTTTAGACCCGGTTCGGAACCGAAAGTCACATAGTTTGACTTTCACTTTGACTTTCAGTTCTGACCCGTTTAGGCATATTTTAGAAATGCCACAGAGCTTAAATTGGACTAGGTTACATGTTAGAACAACCCTCTGTGAGTATGCACCTCGGTTCATTAGTTATCCAATTAATATGCACGTTTCCGTTAATTGCTCATATGTTGACCGTTTTGCCCTTATTACCTTAAAACGTAATTTATGAAAATGTAAAAGTGTAGAAACCTTTATTACTGATATATAGACTTGCATGCAAAGTTTGACATCAGTTTGACTTGTAGAATAAGAGTTATGCTCATTATCGCAAAACTAATGCTTTATGTTAACATAATGGCGTAATTAGCGTATAGCCTAGTTAAACATACTTTTTGATATCAAATCTTTTACCCACTGATATAATATATTATTTTAGGATTTTTAAAGATTTTTAATTAATTTTAGGCTGAGCATAACTCATAGTCGTAGGCTTAATTCGGTAGTTGTCGGTTTTGCCCTTAAGGGCCATAAAATGAGTTTTACACATCTAAACGACTCCAAACCTTTTGCTACTGATTAGTTATGATAAATAAATTATTTTAAGCCTTCTGGAAGTATAATAATATCAGATTTAAGTATCGAACCCGGTAATGGCCTTTAATCGCGAAAATTAGCGTTTTTAACGCATAGTATGTTTTAAAACTACATTGGACATACCCGGGTTGATACCTACTGATATGAGAGGCAAATTATCATATTTTAACAGTAAGCAAAGGTTGATAAACTCAGACTTCGGTTTTGAGCTTTTCGGCTTATGTGAAATTACCAAAATACCCCTACGGGGCCTAGTTGGTTAAAGATGATAAGTTTCACATACATGCCTTAACCTACTGATGTAACTTAGCAAATTGAGTATATTTGCTGATTACATCAGACCTGTAACTCAGGTTGCCACTTAAACTCTTTTATAAACTTCTAAATGACCAAACTACCCCTACGGGGCCTAGTTGTGTTTAAACACGATTCGGGCATAACGAAAGACATCTTACTGATGTCACAACATATTTGAAGCATATTAACTTAGGAAACCTGTATATGGCTCTTACGGATACCCGTTACGCATATTACGCGTTCGGCTCGGTTTATGTAACAAGTTTACATAAATTAGCCGAAACGGGTCAAACCTTATCGGTTTTATCTCAAAATCCAGAATGTGAATAATAAACCCATATTAAACAAGTCTTTAAACTTGTCGGGTCTGAATCACATTCTATCCGGTCTTCGCTTAATCGTGCGTACGAACCGTATCTTCGAAACTAGCCGGTCTAAGCTTAAGCATAATTAAAGACCCGCTAGGATTCTAATAGGTTATATTTAACCTTCGTTCCAGATTAGGAGAAACAGTAAAAGCTACCTGCTATTTGATTATTGTGACTATACTTTGCATCAAGGTAAATACTTTTAACTTATTTTCCCTATACGGGCTTGGGTTACGGTACATAGCGTACCGCTTGATCGGGCATCAAATCTTCCATCGTTGGGTGGTTAATTGAATAATTTGATCGGCTCGTTTTAAACAGATGTGTTTACTTTACAGCCTTTGGGGGGTTAATGACCATGTCCCGGATATCCTCGGCATTATCTTACGAGATAGCCACGACCTGAGCACGGGGTGTAGGCGTACTCCCGTGTATAACTCACTTAAAGTGGTGTGTCTATTGATCTTTAACCCGGATACGTTCCGGGCTACTGAACGCATAAGTAACATGTAAATCGTTCACAAGATTATAATATTAAATAATTCTCCCAAGTTAAATTAAAATGTTTATGCCATGTGCATCCAAACAAATTTTCAATCATTTTATAAAATGAGTCAGTTGAATGTATTTACCAGTGTAAACTGACGTATTTTCCCAAAAAGATTAAATGCAGGTACTAGGCGAAATAGGCTGGGATTCTCCTAAGCATCACTAGAAGTCTCGCAAACTTAAGATGCCGAAGTCTGTTGAACCATAAACAATATTTATATTATTCGATCCTACTGTGGATAAACACCGGATAATTGTGACTTTGTTTACAATAAATAAATTCGGTTGTATCTTATTTTAAATTTGCTTCCGCTGTGCATTATTATATTGTGTTGTTTGACTATTACGTTGCCAACCACGTCACGATACTCCCCCACCGGGCCCACCGGTGACGCGTGGAAATCGGGGTGTGACAATAAACAATTTTAACTTCTTTGTTATGCTTGTGGATATATGGCTGTGTGTTGACATGTGTTATGCTTACAATTGTCTGTTTTTATGCGAATTTGTTATCGTCGTAATATGTGCATGTGTAATTACTTTGATTCAGGTATCACGAATGAATAATGGCGCTGACAGGTTGTGTTGTGTTTGTTACAACGTTTTATTCTGTCGTATTTGTGCGCAGATGGGTCGTGAATACGAAGTGATCGAGTGACAGGTTATTGTGTGTACCCGGCTGTTCTTAGCTTTGGGGGTGTTTACAATGTTTGTTTGTCCTGTGTTCGACGTTTTCGTGTTTATGTGGGCACGAAGTATTTGATTGGCGTTTGTTAGGCTTTAGTTGTGTGTCTGACCCGGCTGTGCACTTGTTTGTGACAGGCCTTGGAGGTCTACAACGTTTCCTAATGGTCGAGCCATTGATGTTTTCGTGTATGCCCAAAGTGATACATGCAGTTGTGACAAAGAAATTTGCATAATAAAAGGGTAGCCAACCACTTCTTGTATTATAAATGTGTTGGCAACTAGGCCATTGCAATTACAAAAACTTCATTCATAGGTAGCACCTTCTCAGCTGTTGAACATTCCATGTGCGGGGGACCTCTTTGTTGTCGATGGTGCGCAGTTTGTAGGCCCCCTTTCCGAGCACGGTGTCGATGACATACGGGCCTTCCCATTTGGGAGCCAATTTCCCGGGTTTCTCTGCATTTGAGGCTTCATTGTCTCTGAGGACGTATTCTCCCGGGTTGAAGGTGCATATTCGGACTTTAGAATTGTAATATTTTTCCAGCTTTGTTTTGTACTTTGCTTCGTTGATTGCTGCCATTTCTCTCCGTTCTTCTAGGAGGTCGAGGTCGATCCTCCTTTCTTCTTCATTGTTGATCATATTCATGGAGAGCATTCTGGGTGACGGCAATCCTATCTCTGCTGGTATTACAGCCTCCGACCCATAAACTAGGCTGAACGGTGTTTCTCCGTTGCTAGTTTTGGGCATCGTCCTGTGGGCCCATAAGATGCTTGGCAGTTCGTCTACCCAACCTCTTCTCTTTTCTCCCAGCCTCGCCTTAATTCCGTCGACTATACTCTTGTTGACGGCTTCGACTTGACCGTTCCCCTGCGGGTGCGCGACCGAGGAGAAAGTGTGTTCGATGTGTAATTCTTTGAACCACTGTTGAAGGTTGTCTTCGGCGAAATTGGTTCCATTATCGGTGATTATCTTGAGAGGTAAGCCAAAACGACATATGATTTGTTCCCAAATGAACTTTTTGACGACTGCGGCTGTGGTCGACGCGAGTGCCTTCGCCTCTACCCATTTGGTGAAATAGTCAACTGCGACTATTATAAATTTGACAGCTCCTGGGGCTTCGGGAAAAGGTCCGATCATGTCTATCCCCCATTGTTGGAAAGGCCATGCCGTAGTAACTGGTACTAGCTCGTTCTTGGGGTGCATCGTTTTGGGTGCATGTCTTTGACATCCAACGCATTTCCGCAACTCTTTGACCGCGTCCAAATGCATTCCGGGCCAATAGTATCCCGCATTCATGACTTTCACGACCACCATCCTTGGACCGGCATGTATACCACAGATTCCCTCGTGCACCTCTCTGATCAGATAGCGTGCATCTTCAGGGTCAACACATCTTAGCAAAGGTCCGAGATATGATTTCCTGTACAAGATCCCATCAGCCATCTGGTAATGTTCGGATTTGTACTGGACTTTCCTTGCTTCTGCCTTGTTCTCCGGGAGTACTCCGGATTGGAGGTATGTGATTATCGGAGTCATCCAAGACGTTGTCCCTAGTTGAACGACGCTTACTTCTCGAAGTGGTACGGACGGGTTGCTCAAAACTTCTATTCGTACATCCTTTGCTAAGTGTTGGAAGCTTGTAGAGGCGAGTTTGCTAAGCGCGTCTGCTGGCTTGTTCTCGCTTCTATTTATGTGATGCACTTTGTAGGAATAGAAGGTTTGCAGCAGTGTCTTTGCTTGGCTTAGGTAAAGTGCCATCGTATCTCCCCTGGCTTCGTATTCTCCGTTGATTTGGCCTGCCACCAACATGGAGTCTACGTGTGCTTCGATGTGTCGTACGCCCATTTTGATTGCCAATCTTAGCCCAGCAAGGAAGGCTTCGTATTCGGCTTCGTTGTTTGTGCTTTTAAATTCCAGGCGTATGGCGTAGGTGAACTCGTGTTTGTCGGGGCTCACCAGCCGGAGACCAGCGCCTGCGCCGTCCTCGTTGGACGCACCATCTGTATATAGTAGCCAGGGTTCTTCCACTTGTTGTTTTTCGGCCTTTTCCATTGCCTTGCATTCTCGATCTTTGTCGTCTGGTACCTCTGTCATGAAATCTGCGAGCACTTGGCCCTTGATCGCCGGTCTTGGTCTGAACACTACGTTATGACCCCCGAGCTCTATCGCCCATTTTGCCAGTCTCCCTGAAATCTCCGGTCTTGCAAGTATGTTGCCAATGTTGTAGTTAGTTAACACGTGAATGGCGTGATTGGCAAAGTACCTACGCAGCCGTCTTGATGCATGAATTAGTGCGAGCACTAGTTTCTCCATGATTGCGTACCGGGTTTCTGGATCGGTTAATGTTCGTGACACATAATAGACCGGCGTCTGGACGCCCTGTCGATCGACAAGCAACACTGCTCCCACTGCCCTGTCGGAGGCTGACAAGTATAGTACCAGGGGTTCGCCTTTGACTGGTGCGGTTAAGGTTGGCAGCTTGATGAGGCAGTCTTTCATCTCGCGGAAAGCGCTTTCAGCTTCCGGAGTCCACTGAAATTGACTCTTCTTCATGCAGTTTCGGAGAGTTTTTATAAACGGGAATGATTTCGCCGCGTGATTGGCTAGGAAGCGGTTGAGTGCTGCCAACCGTCCTGCTAATTTTTGCATCTCCTTGATTGTTGACGGCGACGGCATGCGTTCTATTGCTTGTATCTTGTCAGGGTTCACCCTGAAACCATCTTTCGTGACAATGAAACCCAGGAATTTCCCCTCCTCCATGCCGAAGGAGCACTTCACCGGGTTTAACTTGATGTTGACTCCGCGCAGAGTGTCAAATGTCTTTTGGATGTTCAGCAACATTGTACTTTCCTCCTTGCTCATGATAACCAGATCGTCCATATACACTTCTATGTACTTGCCGATGGCGTCGTGGAAGGTTTCGTTCATGAGCCTCTGATAAGTCGCTCCCGCATTTTTTAAACCAAAAGGCATTTTGGTATAGCAGTATAGCCCTGTTGGTGTGCGGAACGCGGTTTTGTCTTCATCCTGCACGGCCATTTGTACCTGGTGGTACCCTTTGTAGCAATCGAGGAAACATTTCCATCGGAATGTGGCAAGTGAATCGATCTTCTCGTCGATATCTGGTAAGGCGTAACAGTCGCGCGGACATGCCTTATTCAGATCCTTGTAGTCTACGCACATCCTCCAGCTACCATTGTTTTTTTGAACCATCACTGGGCTTGCCACCCATGTTTGATACCTGACCTCTCTGATGATCCCCGAGTTTAACAGCTCCATTACTTGCTCTTTCATGGCATCGTGCTTTATATCTCCCAAATGGCGCTTAGCATGTACTACCGGCTTGACCTCTTCCAATACGTTTAAGCGGTGTTCAGCTATGTGCCGTGGAACGCCCACCATGTCTGCTGGCGTCCAGGCAAAGACATCCATATTTTGGAACAGCAGTTTCTTTAGCGCTGCGCGCATCAGGTCGGACATTGCAGGTCCTAAGGTTACCGTCTGTTCCGGATATGCGCTGTTGAGCACCCATTTTTCTGCTTCTTGGCGTGCTTCTAGTTTCCTTGTCTTTGCAGGTCTTAGCTCATCTGTCGCTAATACTTCTTTGCTTGCATAGATGATGGCTACTCCTGTTTCCGTTGGAAATCCTACTGCGGAGTGTGGGCCAGAGCAAATCATGCTGAAATCGCCTTGGGATTCTCTTCCCAGCAGAATATCGTGTCTTGAATGTGCTGGCAACACCATGAATGTGACCTCCTCTGTTCTTGAGTTTCTTCCGTCCGAGAGTAACACTGGGAACGATATTTGTCCTAGAGGAAAAACGGCTTCGTTGCAGAATCCAGTGAGCGGGTAATCAACTGGTTCTAAGCGCGCTTTGTCCTCCTGATCGAACTGATTGAAACACTGTTCGTATATGATATCCGCAGTGCTCCCCGGATCGATGAAGATGTAATCCGTTTGGTAATGCCCTATGACGCCCGGAATGACTATGGGCCTTCTTTCTCGTGGGCCTCCTCTTACAACTGGGAAAACGACTTGTTTCTCGCGCCATGAGTCGTCCTGCGCGCGCTTGTTGTAATTTTTTCTTGGCCTTCGTGGACCCCCTTGAACCATGTGGGTTTCTAACTTCCGGAGTTTTTTGTTGTCCGGCCCTTCTTCTCTTCGCTGAATCTGACGGTAATCGCGCCTGCCACCTTTGACCAGGTGAGTTAACTTTCCGTCTCTTAAGGCCCTTTCGATCTCTTGTTTGAGGCTGAAACAATCGTCGGTTAAGTGGCCGGTGTCCTTGTGGAAGTCGCAGAAAAGATTTGGGTCTTGGCCCCTTTTGTTGCGCATTTGTAGTGGTGGCTTGAACTGGTGGTTCTCGGTTGCCAAGACTTCTGAAGGGGTTTTCGTTAGGAGTGTCCACTGTTTCTCTCTGTTTTCTTTTTTTACCTCTTTCCGGTGTGCGATTTGGTTGATCGTGTGGCGCGCATCCTCTCTTACCGGGCTTCGTTCTCTGTGACCGGACGCCTTCCAAGGTTGGCTCCTGCCCTTCTTGCTATGCCGGTCGTTATGGTTGTAGCTGCGTTGACGGTGATCGTCACCGGTCAACTGTCTATCCGACTGTGCAATAGTTTTGGCTGCCTCAATGAAGGTTTCCCAATCTTTGGGTCCTCCGTCTCTACCTTTTACGCGCTTGATTAAATCATCGCACTTGACTGCCCGCATGAAGTGTGCGCGCATCATCTTCTCGCCGCAGTCGCCAATCTCTAAACATTCTTTGTTGTACCGAGTAATGAAATCTTCTACGCTTTCGTGGTCTCTGCGCCATATGTTCAAACAATCGGCTGGATCCCTGGTGTGTCGTCGTTGTTGTGAGAAGTGTGCCAGGAACTTCTCTCTGAAATCAACCCAGGATTTGATTTTGCCTGCTGGTAGGCTGTCAAACCAGATGCGCGCCGCGCCTACGAAGGTTTGAGCAAAGAGATGACACCAGGTTGGCAAGTTCCATCCGCCCGTTGCTCCCGCACCGTTGAAAACTTGGAGATGATCGTCTGGGTCTGTCAACCCGTTGTATTTGCCCACGTTGTGTGGCAATTTAGTTTTGTCTATGGCAGCCGTGGCGATCTCTCGGATGAACTTTGAATTCTCAGCCATGTCGTCTGGACGATAGCTTAGAGTGAAATCATGCTCCGCTTTCGGATCGTAACCTGCACGCTTGCGAGGTTTGTATGCTTCATGCTCTGGTGGGAGCCTGCTGAACACTGTGCCCGTCTCGTCGTCGTTTTCAAATTCGTCATTTATGTTACGCGGACCTAAACGACTTTGTATTGGCTTCTTCGGTTGGTTAGAGTACTGCATATAGTTGCTTTCTGTTTCCCAGTATGTGTCGCGTGTGTCGTGCGCGCTTGGTCTTCTTACATGTGGGGGAGGTATTGACTCAGGTCGCAGGTTGAAAGCGTTGGTCTGTTGAGGCATGGGAGCGCTCAAAGGCCTCGGCAGTGGAGTGACGAATGCGGACTGGTTTGCTTGTGCCTGTAGCAGGGCTTGCTGCGCGCTGAGTTGTGTGTAAACAAGGTTTATAGACGCCACTTGCTCGGCATACCAGGAAGCCAGAGTTTTTCCTTCGGGTAGCCCAAGTAGTGCAGAGAAGTTTAGCTGTGCTTGGTCCGATGGAGCTGATGGGCCAGCTCCATGGTTCTGAGGTTGCACTGGTGGTGTCTGTTGGACTACCTCTGACGGAGGCTGAAACGTAGCTCCATCTGTGGTTTGAGTGATGATTCTGGGTGGGGTTTGGAAGGTAGCACCAGGTGCGTTTTGAACGGCAATCCTGGATGTACTCCCGAAGATGCTGGGAAACCCCATGTTTGGTGGCCCTTCTTGGATAGCTTCGTTCCGTGGACCTCGTTGGACGTGTATGTTGTCCGAAACGAGTTCGAAGGAAGAAACGTCTCCATCGACTTGGTGGGAAGGGTTTTGTTCGGCCATGTTGACGAGTGTTTTCTGAAAAGAAAAAGAGATGAGAGTGGTTTTTCTAAAAGCGGATGGCGCCAATGATGAAACACTGATCAACACTGTGGTTAATCAGTGGGGTTACTTCTTCTGTGGGTTCAATCTCTCTTCCTACTCGTAAGATGACCGTCTCCTGCAAAACAGCAAACCGTCAGTCTCGTTAAGAGGGGAATATGGGGGTTTCCCTCTTAACCAGGCTCCGGCGTGAGAATAAGTACTGTTCCGAGGAAGGATAATCAGTGTGTGTTAAGTGTGAGAATAGTGAGAGCAAGATGATCAACCTGGATGGTGAAGGGTCCTATTTATAGCCGGAGGGTGAAGAAGGGAAAGAGCAGCAGTGCCAGCTGTAGACGCGCGCCAGCTGTCCGACCAAGGGGAATATCCCCTTGGTCTCCTCTGCTGCGGTCAGTGTAGTGGTACACGTGGCGCGCTTGTATTTGGCTGATTTGGAAACATCGTACTGATGTTGTCGGGCTGCTCCCCGACCTGTTGTAGGTCCACTTGGCGCTTGATCTCTGGTGACACGTGTTGTCCTTTGTGTCGGCTGGAGCATCTCTGGTGTCACCTGGATCTTTTCCAGAAGCTTCTAGAGGCTTCTGGATGATGCGGTTGATGTCACTGCCACGTAGGATGCGGAAAGTGGTATGGTCCTTGCCATGTTGGCAAGGAGTTGGGACCATACCTCTTCATCTCCTTATCCTTTTCAGCAACTTTTTCATATAATGTAAACCAATGGACCTTTACTAAATCGAAAAAGAAAAAGAGACAAAAAGAAATTAATGTTTTTTTAGTAAAAGTCCATTGGTTTACAATATACGAAAAGTTGGGACCACCACCGGTTATTTTTGAAGTTGGGTCCGTTGCCGGCCAATGGGTGAAAGTTTGGATTATTAAAATCCATTATTCCTAAATAGAATATATTCAATAATGGAACTTGCTTCATTATTTCCACGCCGGGTGCCATACGAAGATAAAGGTGATATAAGGAATACAAAAGTGAAGACAATAAATCATCAATTATCCGACAAATAAAAGCATGAGATTCAACCCAAGGAAGGGTTAAAATCTTGTTGACTTGTCTTTTTTTTTAATAGTAGCTCTCAAACTAGTTCCATTCACCTAGACAAAAAAGATTGAATATTTTCTATACTCTCAAACCATTGTCTCCACTTAAATTTTATTAGGGGAATTGGCCTGTAATAATCCTAACTACATGTTATTGGCCATTGACAGTCGCACCTTTGAATATTCCTCATGCTAATCACACCTTTCACCTGTTTTTCCTCCACCGGTCCTCAGTTAAAAAAACTTAACTCCGTTAAGTTTTTTTCCGAATTACTTACAAACTGACGTATTAGGGCTTTTGATCAGAACGAGAATACGAGTCTATTGATGTAAAACTTACCTCAAAACGGTGCTCCAAACGACTTGATTTTTGTTAAGTGGAAATCTAAACACCCGAATTGAAGCATTGTTTTCGTCCCTTGGAGCACAATTTCAAGGTAAGTTTTACATCATTTGACTCGTATCCTCGTTCTGATAAAAAGCCCTAAAATGTCAGCTTGTAATTCAGGAAAAAAAAAACTTAACTACGTTAAGTTTTTTTAACTGAGGACCAGTGGAGGGAAAATAAGTGAAAGGTGGGACTGGCATGGGGAATATTCAAAGGTGAGACTGGCAATGGCCAATGACGTCTAGTTATGATTATTATACTCCAATTCCCCATTTTATTAAAGATGAATTACTTCCTTGGACATAGTGTAAAGATTCCACACAACTCTTGTAAAAATAAGATTCATGTCACACGAAGCGCCATCAAAATGATCAATGTTAGTTTGATAGTTTAAAGATTACTGTTAACTTTAGCCTACAACATAGTTATTGCTAGATTAGTTAAAATTATGAAGTTTACATTCATTTATGTTAAACAAGCCCGTTTTCTTTTATCCTGCAAAATTGCAGTAGTTGAATGCGAATAATCATATCATATTAAGTTGATAAAACAATAACTATAGCTTTAAACAGTGTCGTGACTCATGACGGTTACTAAAAAATACCATAACTTTTTGTAGGAGACTTCAAACGCCATGAAACTTGAACCACCAGAAACTAAATATCCGGAGCATAATAATCCATAGGTCATACTTTTAACTTGATTAACATTTGAGCCTTCAAATACCCCTTAACTCTTAGCGGTGTAAACGAGCCGAACTGCTCGACTTGGCTCGAAAAATGCCCGAAACGAGCCGAGCTTACATGAGCTCGAGTAGAGCGTGAGCCAAAAAATAAGCTTGATTAGTTAACGCGTCTGAGCCCGAGCTTCACTTATCGAGCTTGAGCCGGCTTGCGAACCTGAACGAACCCATTAATTTATATAGTGTTTAATTGATATATCAAATATATAATTCAAAATAAAAATAATTATTTTTTATGAAATTATGAAAAATAAATAAAAATAATTACTGTTTTTGTCCCTGTGGTTTGTTAAAAATCACTATTTCACTCCATTAGTTTAAAAATTGCGATTTCAGTCCCCGTGATTGCACTTTGGTAACCATTTAAGTCCACCTCCGTTAACCCCATCCATTTATTTTGTTAAGTACATGTGAATTGACCATATGATGGAGAGGGTGAAACCCGAGTGTTAAAGTGTTTATCTGGTGTGTTTATTCGGTTTCAAGTAATTATATGCATCGAATGAGATAAGTACGAGAAATTGTGGTTTTGCAGGTTAATTGCTTAATTCGAAGAAGTTAGCATGTTTTGAGGTGAAGTGAAACGTGAGAGGTTAGTAAAGGTGGGGTCTATTCGCACACGCCCTTAGTCTATTTAAACATTCCAAAGCGCCCCGCTATGGCCAAAGCGGGGCGCTTTGGTGTAAAGTCAACAGACAAGGTCTGACAGGTTCAGTCCTTGTCTGTTGACTTTACATCAAAGCGCCCCGCTTTGGCCTAAGCTGGGCGCTTTGGTTTTTTTTTTTCCAAAGCGCCTCGCTTTGGCCTAAGCTCGGCGCTTTGGTTTTTTTTTTTTTTTTTTTTTTTTTTTTTTTTTTTACATTTTGGGCGTATTTTTGACTGGTGACTCGTCTACGTTTAAGTTCAAATTTTACATTTTTGGTCCAAATTTTACAATATTTATTTTGTTTGTGCACATATATCTACACGTACATATTTAATATTTTTTGGCATTCAAACTTGATATATGGCATACAGAAAAGACATAATTATTTATTGCTATTAGACTAGACATAGACCAGCTTTATTTATTGCTATTATCTTTCATTAATTTTGGCCCTGTCAATTGCTCATCAAAAGAAGTTATGCGTCTTTCCCATGAAGTAAAATTCACATCATGCTTTACAATTCAACTCTATGATCATTACATATTTTTTAACGGTCAATAGTCTCTTTTATATCAATATTTATTAAAGAAGAGATTCATATAATATCAAAATTATTTACCGCAACATCGACCCCTCATAACAACCAATATTAGCTCTTTTGCCTACTATGGCTGGTCTATGCTTTGGCTTAAGCTTGGCGCTTTGGTTCTTCGTTTTCAAATCAGAAACCCAGCCACAATCAATCTCAACCCAATCAATTAACAATCAAGTATAAAAATACGTCATGTACATGCGGGGGTGGATAAAAAGTTGTAGAGTGCTTGTTACCTATCCAAATGTCTATTCACTCATGAGGCTGACAAACGCCGGCCCTTTTGGTGTTATTAATGAGACTTTGAATTTCAAAGTTGGACTGTCTATCCAAATGTCTATTCACTCATCTCTATTTTTCAAGCTAATAATTATTACTTTTAGAATAATAGGTAATGATCCTCTTACTTTTGTTGGAACCATGCCCCTTCGACAAAAAAAAGGACAAGTGATAGGACTTGCAAAATGATGGTTTTAACTTGCTTGGTGTGGTTCCCAAACAATATACATCATAATACTACAATTAATGAAAAAATACGTCATGTACATGTACGGTAGGCGGCTGATACACATGACACTACTCATAGGAGTACTTGTGCTTTCAAACCAAAATGATACGATATAATGGAATACGACATCACACGTAACCGATTTGATCCGGAACTTGCAGTATAGTCCATATATATTAAAAAATGATGTATAATGGAAAAAACGTAAAATTTAGACTATTATCGACGCGTTTGTGAATTAAAAACAATTTTAAAAAATTTAAAAAAGACCCTAAGCGCTGCGCTTTGACCTAAGAGGGGCGTTTTGCCCAAAAAAAAAAAAAAAAAAACCAAAGCGCCGCTCTATGGCCAAAGCGCGGCGCTTTGATGTAAAGTCAACCGACAAAGCCTGACAGACTCAGTTCTTGTCGGTTGACTTTACACCAAAGCGCCCCGCTTTGGCCATAGCGCGGCGCTTTGGGGTGTGAAAATAATTTTGGGCGTGTGCAGCTAGCATGACCCTTAGTAAATGCAGCATGTGTCAATGTTTGGGACGTGTTTCGAATCACGTAGTAGCTTACGATGTACACTACGTCACCTACGGCCAGCAATCAACAAAGAAACAATTTGGAGGCGGTCAACAGGGAATTGACTATCACAAAAAAAAGTCAAGAATAAAAAGATCATCATCACAACAATGGCGGCAACAACAATAAAATAACATCACAAATATACAACATAATCATCATCATCTCGATGGCAGCTAAGGGAGGCCAAAAAGTCAAGATATAATATCACCATTACTAAAAAAAAGAAGGGGGCAACATTTATTAGAGGTTGCACATGCACATGGCAGATCTTGGGGAAGAGATTCAATAGATAAGTCCATTTATTGAATTACAATATTATTTTTCATGATTGATAAATTAGAAAGTCAGGGAACACGTGACTTGGGGAGGTGATACAATATACACACATACATATCATGGGCCGAACTCTAAGCCTAGTTGTCTTGGTGGGCTGACTTGAGTATTTTTGGATCACTAACTCACGTGAAGAAAAGGGGGGACGGTTGAGAAAAAAAAAAAAAAAGAAACGCATCGATCATTAGGCAGCCGGACATCACTTTTGAGAAAAGAGACTCATCACCAACAACATCATTGTACATCATCATCGATCAACCACACCACTCAACCAATTCGATCATGCATTCAACCTCAGCTCGAGCCTGTGAAGATCAACCCACTAACATGCGCGGTTAACCCTCCAGTGAACACTCCGGGTGATGATTCTTGTATTTCACTTTTAATTTAGTTCTGTTTGTTTGAGAATTAGATTGTAATTAGGTGTTGACCGAATTGCATTCACATATATATATATACAATTTGTGTGACAGACAAATCCTGGTGATAACCAGAGAGACGTATTTATGTTGAATCTAATTGTGCCTTTGCTGATTGAATAATTATTTATGCTTGCGGTTAATATCTCTCTGATCAATTGGTATTATGCTAGGATCTTGTATAAGTAATTGGTTTATGTGACAGATTTACCATTTAATTAGTGGCATCCAAATAAACAATAATTAGATTATTAGGTGTTTACAGAATCTGAATCCCGGAGTGGTCACGTTCCTATCATTGTTTTCTCATTTTCACAATACTTATTCATAAAAATTATAAAAATAGATAAACTAGCAAATTTCATAAAGTAAGTTTAGATTAGTTAAATGGTATTACACTGACCACATGCTCCTCTGGATTCGATACCTGACTTACCCTGTCTATAGGTAATTTTAGGTTTTTGCATAGACCCGACGACAGTCTATCACCATAATGCCCTTATTAATAAAAAAACAAAAAGTTATCTAAATGAATTAATTACTATTTTCGTACCTGTGGTTTGTCAAAAATTACTATATCAGTCCATTAGTTTAAAAATTGCGATTTCAGTCCCTGTGGTTTCACTTTCGTAACCATTTCAGTCCCGTCTCCTAACACCATCTATTTTACCGTTAAGTTTTTAATGAAATACCTATATTATCCTTGTGTTAATTAAATATGGACTTATATGATTTTATTATTGAATTTATATGATTTTATTGTTGTATGACATATGGACTTAAATTGGATTGTAGGGTTCGACCCACCATGGCTTCAGTAGAAGTAGAAGCCTGGCACCATTTTTACATATATGGTTCCAAAATTTTAATTTTGGATTTTAGAATGAGAAAATGTTCAGGTAAGCATTATTTTTCAAAGTTATTATGTTAATTGATGCTGCTAGGAAGATATTAATTGGGGTGGGGTAATGGGTCGCCGGACATTAAGAGGGTGGGGTTGTGATACCGGAGAAGATGACCGGAAACTTTTGCCGGAAATGAGAGCAGGGATGGACTAGGGCGGGGTAGCGTGGGGTTGTGTTTTAAAAAGTGGGTCCTAGAATACAATCTTTTAAATCTCTATGGTTTTTTTATTTAATTAATACAAGGGTAATTTAGGTATTTCATTAAAAACATAACGGTAAAATAGACGGTGTTAGGAGATTGGATTGAAATGATTACGAAAGTGAAACCACAGGGACTGAAATAGTGATTTTTAACAAACCACAGGGACGAAAACAGTAATTAACTCATTTAGATATCTTTTTGTTTTTTTTTTATTAAAAATGGCATTATGGTCAATTCACGTGTACTTAACAGAATAAATGGATGGGGTTAACGGAGGTGGACTGAATTGGTTACGAAAGTGAAACCACAAGGACTGAAATTGCAATTTTTAAACTAATGGACTGAAATAGTGATTTTTGACAAACCACTGGGGCGAAAACAGTAATTAACTCATAAATAAATTATATATTAATTTATAAAATAAATAATTATAAATAATATAAGTTAATTGGACATAGCTTAAAGATTGAAAACAAATCCTAGTAAAAATGAGATTCATGTGAGCCCAAGCATCATCAAAATAATGAACATTAGTTGGATTACTATTATACATATTATTAGAAAGTCTTGATGAAGAGTAACTAAGATAAATAAATAATTCTTTATTTTTTATTTAAATTTCAATTGTTCAATTCTTAAAATATTATTTATTTAAACTAAATATGTTTATTTTAGTTTGTTATAATCTTTTAAGTCAACTAAACTATATTATATATATATATATATATATATATATATATATATATATATATATATATTAAAGTAGAGGGACGATGAATACGAAATAGCTTTTTAAAGTATTTGTTTTAAGTATTGTTCATTTAATATATTTTTTTAATAATTTGCATACGTTGATTTTTTAAAAATAATTTTCTAACATTCTGATATAAATCTTTTTGAAAATGGATACCCTGTTGCTACCATACCAAAAAGATATCCGGCTGAACAACATAAGTGCCACTATTCATATTTATGGTTTTCGGTAAATCTTATTGAAAGTAGACACCGTGTCGCTATTGTATCGAACGTAAAACCGAATGAACAACATTGATATTTGGTACCGGTATTTATATTTATATATTTTTAGTTTCAATAAACTGATATTGTATTACTATTGTACTGTATTGTACCATATTGAGCTGGACCGAACAACATCGGTATTGGCACCGTGTTCGTTTTATAGTTTTCGGTTGATGTAGAGCAGATGTTGATTGTTATACCGAATGCATGTATTGTGTCGATACAGAAACAAACCGAACAATACCGATTGAGATCTCGCCACGAAGCGCGGGGGAAATCAACTGGTTGACATAGTTTAAAGATTACTTTTAATTTTAATTTTAATGTTAGTCTACAATATAATTATTGTTATATTAGATTAAATTCTAAAGGGTATATTGTAAATACTAGTGGGGTGCCCGCGCGATGCGGCGGGAGCACAACACTTAACATAAATTGGTGATTTTAAGGATTGCATAGGACGATTCGGTTCGGTTCAGCTTTGAGACCCCATGACGAAACCGAAATTAGTTACAAAACATGGGATTCTAACCTAGTTGATTATAAAATATAACAACTGTGTTAGGTGTATTATAACTCGGATTATGCCTTTAAAACAAGAATCCACTCAACCCCTAGTAATAGTTGGTTTGTAAGTAAAGTTTCCAAAACAACATTTCTATGAGTAACAATGATAGTTTACATCTTTCTTGTATTTGCTTGTTCTAATAATTCATACCAGAAAAAAAAAAAAAAAAGAAGTATATTATTTGGTTTAGTCAACTTCATAACAGTTTCACAAAATAGGGGTGGTGTAGTCTGACTTTGGATCTGATTATATTTCTTTTCCTCATCATCTTCTTATGATTCTTCACAGGTGCATATTCAAGCCATTGATCCGTAACCTAAAAAGTCAAAAGATGGTCATAAACACATGAAACTAAGAAGTAAAGTTGATCCCATTCAATGGATCATGATTCGATACAGAGTTTGAAAGAGAAAATAATGGTGATCTTGGTAACCAAGTATGAAATAACAAAATTTATCACCCTACGAGTGAAGGACCGAAACTAATCAAAACAATAAATATAAAAATATGTTACAAGTTGAAGACAGCATGATCCATACAGTACGAGAACACTCTTAAAATAGAGACTACTGAATCCATACCTTATTCTTGTAATGTCGCCACAAAAAGAAAACGAGTGAAGGTGGCAACCGGTGGTGTTTGTTCACGAACGATAGTGGCTTCGCAGAAGAGCTAAATTTGCCGGCAGTTATTCAATCAAAGAAAAGCGATGGAGGTGGAGATGTTGATGGGTTTTGAATGAGATTCCAAGAATTGGAGGTTTTGAGGTAGACATTGGCGAGCCCTTTTAACCAGTTGTGGGATTAATGAGCATTTTAATTATCAAAAGGTGGCATTGAAGTATTTGATTATTGGGTTGTGGGTTACGTAAGTTGAACAACAAACATTACTTCACTATGGGGAATTTCTTTAATCAATTTCTTTAATTCTTTCAACTCTATTTATTTCATTTTGATTCTCCGAAACATTTTAGTTGATATCCTAAATTCTTTTGAACTTTCATAACGTTTAGCACCTTTTCGATTACCATCATTATAGAGCAATAATTTAACAATAGTGAATACAATTCATTTATTTATTTATCAATTTAAGTGTATCTATTAATTCATTTAGCAACTTAATATTTATGTAGAAAGACCATTTTGCCCTTTTACTTACTTCATTAAGTTATTGTATCATACACATAAAATATTGTAATTATTTAAATTTTGTTGGTATCCTTGTGAAATGCTTTATAATATAGTATAGACTAATGTTCAAAATTAAAGAGGTTCTATTTAGGGGGTTTGTAATGACTCAAACTAGGTTGAGCTAGACCTCTAACTTAAACGGCCTAGCTCGACTCAGTTGGTTTATTCTATCATGCTGAAAAGTTGATCTTGAGCTCGACTTGTAAAATGTTCAAGCCAGCTCGAGCCAAAATCGAACTGGCTCGTTAATTATAAATTTCTTTTCTACAAATATTGATAACATAAAAAACAAAAATTAAAAATAAAAATTACACATATAATCTATACGTATTATTTTTATTTTTCCAATATTTTAAAGACCGAAAGGCATATTAAAAGTACTATATGTATAATTTTTGTTTATTTTCCTATATTTATATATGTTATTGTTTAGTTAAACTTAAAATGTTCACACTTAACCCATCTCACATATTTTTTTAATACATTAAAATCAAGATTAATCTATATAAAATAAAATAAATCGAGCTGGCTCACGAGCCGAGCCAGGCCTAGCTCGGGAACGACTCGTTTACATATTGAGTCGAGCCAAGCCAATTCATTTACAACCAAGTTTTTTTTCTAGTAAGCTTCAAAATAAATAAAATTTATGAAATTAAAAAGTACAACCAAATTATAATCAATAATCTCCAAACCAAATGACCAATGTAAAAGAATGACGATGAAAACAAATAGCTTCATGGTTTTATAATAACACATGTAGTAGTTATCTCTACTATAATAAAGCAAAGTTGGGAAAGCTGATGTGTCAAAATTCTAGCATTCCATGTCCTGTGTGTCAATCTCACAAGCCCCCCATTTAATTTCATCTTATGTGTAATTTTCTGAGATTTTTTATTTTTTTAATAAAGCTATTATTCTAGCCCATTCATATTAGATTCCATGTTGGAGAGAGAATGAGATTGCCCTAAATGTTCAATTAGACTGTCCATGGTTAAAAAGAAAAAGTAAGCCATACACCAAATAAAAGAAAAATTGGTTTTTAATAAACCAACATTTGCCCCATTGGTAAATAATAATTCTACCTACGTAATTGGTATACAATAATCATACCTATCAACATGTTGGTACTCAATGAACTTTCGTTAATTTTTTTTAACTGAAGTTAGTTTTTAAGTTTTATTTATTACACAAACAGTCTTTGTAGTTGTAATTTACTAGTTTTAACTATTTTATAAAATTTAATTACATGGCCCTTGACGTTTTTTTGTTTTACAAAGTAGTTAAAACTAGTAAATTATAACTACAGGGATTGTTTGTGTAATAAATAAAACTTAAAAACTAACTTCAGTTAAAAAAATTAACCGAAGTTCATTCAGAACCAACATGTTGATAGGTAGGATTATTGTATACCAATTACATAGGTAGGATTATTATTTACCAATGGGGCAAATGTTGGTTTATTAAAAACCAATTTTCCCCAAATAAAACATCCCTGAGCATTCAAAATTTGAATCACACCTCCCCCTTCCCCAGACACACCTCGCTGGGTGATTTCAATCTACACAAAAGGTACTCATTGTATTTTGGATTCATCAACAAACTTTGGTACGTATGATTTTCCTCACCCTTCTTCATTTTAGGTTACAAAAGATTCCAGGATAACTTTTGGTGAAAATCCATTTGGGGGGGTTTTTGAACAGCATTGGGGTCTGACAACCTTTTTTTCTTAAATCTATAATTTTGAACAAAGAGGTTGGCGAGTCCTCGTGGAATTTAACCTAAGTCAGCCAAATTAGGGATTATTGGGTGAACTATATCATTACGAGTTTTGGGTAGGAAGAAAATGGTTTGGGATGACTTATTGAAGTCCTATTAACTAAAAATAAAGACTGAGATAGAGGTTGAATTATTAAAAGATTAAGTAAATTCAAGTATATTTCATAAGAAAATAAAGACTGAGATAATGTGTACTTTGACTTTATGAAGTCAAATGATGAAGGAAGAAAGATTACAAATATGAAGTTCAACAGATCCAGGTAAGCATCCTATCTCATACAAATAAGAACGTATTCATACAATAATAATACCAGATAAGCACCCTATCTCTTACAAATTAGAACGTATTCATACATTAATAATATAGACTAGGTAGCATAGCTGGAAGGATAGTCTGTATCACAAAGGATATATATTGTCTTTTTGAGTTGAACATAAAAGGGTGGTATATATATATATATATACACACACACACACTAGTCATTTACCCGCGCGATGCGGCGGGGACACTATTTTTAATTGCAGTGCTCGTTTCTGGTAGTTTGATTATTCGTATGAATTCATGTGTTTCAAGTTGATTATTATGAATTTGTTCAAGCTAGCCGTATCATTCAAGCCAACCGCTTAAGTTGCAGTTTTATTTGCCTGCATATGCCGTCTTAAATGCTGCTGGTTTTAATCACTTGTGGGATTGACTCCATTGAAGCTAATAGCATATTAATTTGTGCGTTTCAAGTTAATTATTATGGTACGATTAACCTATGAATTCATGCGTTTCAAGTTTATATTATGAATTCGTTCAAGCTGGCCGAATCATTCAAGCCGACTGCTTAAGCTGCAGTATTTTTTTTGTGCGTATGCCGTCTAAAATGGTACTGGTTTTAGTTGTAGGATTGACTCCATTGAAGCTAATAGTGTATCAATTCGTGTGTTTCAAGTTGATTATTGTGGTACGATTAACCTAGTTAAAGCATGTCGAAAGGCTGGTGTGAGTATAACTGAGCTCTATATTGGTCAATAGTGCTCGAACGGCCTGAGTCAGTTGCTTATTTAAGCGTATACGTACGTAAATCTGGTACTACAAAATGACCAACCCAGTCGAAACATTGTCATGGAACCAGAGGCATACATCCCCAAAATGATCATAAACAAGAATAACCTCCTTAAATATCCCATAATTTTCTGTTCAATATTCTGAAAGATAACAAGGGTGAGCCAAAAAGAATGAGTTGCTACACTTGTATATCTTTCTTGGGTCGTGGAAGTGTAAGAAAATACAGGTGGATAAACAGTTTTTGTCACACCCCCAAATTACCTCCTAGGGCATGTCCCTAATGGAGGTGCAACGATCCAACAAAGAGCCACCAATCATATCAAACACAAGTAATAATGTATTGAAATACTCAATTGAAAGAAATGTATGGTTTTAAACCAAAACCAAAGTATTGAGCGGAAGCATAAATGTATAAGTGTGTAAATGTATCAAAACCAAATCAATGTAATTGTTTATCATGACCACAACCACTCCAGCAACATCAGACAGCAAGTTCCCAAGTTCCTTCAATGATTACCTACAAGCATGTAAACAAGTGTGTCAGACTACGCTGGTGAGTTCAAGGTTTGTGTTTGTTTACCAAGTTGTGTTACCAATCATGTGAGTAAAATAGTTTACAAGACGATATGTTGTTTGTTGTTATGATGTTTGATGTTTCGATGTTGTTATTACTCGATTACCGTATGTGGCTACTAGATGTGAATGCCCAACCCCAATGCCTCCATTTAGGCATTGGTCATGATGTCAAGGTATCAAACAACCTTGAATAGATGTAAGGGGTCTTATATGTACACGATGTGAATGCCCAACCCCAATGCCTCTAACTAGGCATTGGTCATGAAGTCCAGGTAATTAGTTCACGCCCGTCCTTTCGGCCCGGTGTGAGGGTGCCAAACCTAATAGCGCTATCAACTAAATACCTCGTTGCTTCTTCAGCAACACGGTAGATGTATGGGGTCTTACATGATTTATACTGTGTTCAATAACCAACATCCCAAATAAACAGTTTACCTAGTATTCCCTTTAGAAACGTTTACCAGATGTCCCAAACCACCGGGACGCATGCTTAGAAAAGTGCAGTGAACTCACCTTAGGTTTGCTCGGTTAGACTATAGACTCGTTTACAGTTGATCAATGAATCCCTATCGTGGTTCACATAGATAATCAGTCTTTGCAAATTTAACGTTCATGTGTTTAATCACACGTATTGCACAAGCAACAAATAATCAAATGTATAGTATTTTGTACGTCATAGCAAGATTGGCTCATATCATCACACATGTTGTAGCAGTTATTGGTCCCGACATATGTTACTCATTTGCTGAACATGTAGCATACAGTTCCAATCGTTCATTCAAGCTAGTAATATAATGTCCAAAGGCAACCTTCTAACACATATTACATTTATAATCAGGTTTATGTTTACTCAACCATAACTCTTCTACCTTTGACCACATGCCCATGTACGATTAACAAGTCACAATCTTATACAAGTTCTGTGTAATTCAAAATGGTTTTATACCCTTTCTTACAACCAAGTTACGGCCCAGCAGACATTTTCTTACCCAACCGTAGGCCCTATTGTAGTGCACAGCCCAAAACCTTAAGGTCCAGTTACAAGTATTATGTCTAATAATTCTAGCAGCCCACTAAACGAATACCAAATGGATTAATAGCCCATCGAATAGCAGAATATTATCTAATTCTGATCATAATCATCATCATGTATAATTTATGTAATCCATTAAATCTAACCAGCAAGAGTGTTCTCGGCCAACATCAAAACCAATTCAGTTATAACATTAATTCAATTGATTTCAATTAATTCACATAAAGTCACAATTAATCATAAACAAACAAAACTATCGATTGATTCAATTAATTTATATATGCATGCAACAAAACAATTACCATCCACAATTCTATTCATCATTCGTGGGTTATACGATATTTTAAAGAATCAACCTCATCAATTTATCATACAAACACATGTGATTCTAACTATTATTATAAATAACATATTATCATTATCATAACAGTTTATAAATGACCTCCTCATTTATATACCTAATTTGGTTCATGTAACCCTTCTACATAGCTACAATCATCAAGACACAATCGATATTGCATAATACCTAAGTCAAGAATCAACACATAACCCAAGAAAAACACATAACCAAACGTAACTAACATGGTAGGAATTTACTAACCAAGGTCTTGATCTAACAGGGTGATGTATCGTGAGAAAGAGATGCCACTGGTCGTCTGCGTTATCTTGAAGGGATAGTAGGGTTGCGAGGGTTGTGTTTTCAATCATCTTATGATACGTATATAATAATAAGGATGGGTGGGCTCGGTTGTTTGGGATAGTGGCAATGGGCTTACCAAGACTCTCCTAAAAACCCTATATGATAATGTGATATTGATCACTTGATGATGACCGGCCCAAAAGTCCAAACGTGTGAGTTTTAAACGAGTTAAGATTAATTAAACGACACGTGATAATGTTTAATGATTCTACAAAACATACGCACATAACCAATCTTCAGGACACAAGATAAGTAATTTAACGCAAAACACACGTTGAAAATTCGTGGAGCTTAAACAACACTAACCTTAGAATTACGGGTTGTCACATCATCCCCAACTTAAAAGAAATTTCGTCCCGAAATTTGGCAGGTAAGCACAGAAGAGTGGAGTAAGGAATCAAGATTGTTGCGGGTTCTGCTCAGTTGTGACATCATCCCCAACTTGAAGAGGAATCTCGCCCCGAGATTCACCAGCCTTGCCTGACTCTGCTTTGTCTTTGGGGAAGAGGTGAGGATACTTAAGCTTCATCCGATCCTCGCGCTCCCACGTGAACTCCGGTCCACGTCTTGTGTTCCAGCGAACTCTAACCATGGGAATACGACTGTGTTTACGCACTTTGACCTCACGGTCCATGATCTCGTTGGGTTCTTCAACAAACTGTAACTTGTCGTCGATTTTCAACTCTTGAAAAGGTACCATTAATGGGTCGTCAGCATAACACTTCTTTAACTGTGATACATGAAATAGGTCGTGAACATTACCCAGCTCAGTAGGTAATTCCAACCTATAAGCCACCTTACCGACACGCTCAAGGACTTTAAACGGCCCAACATAACGTGGATTCAGCTTGCCACGCTTCCCAAAGCGTACAACCCCTTTCCACGGTGAGACTTTCAGCATGACGCGGTCATTCACTTCAAACACTACTTCTTTGGCACGCTCGTCAGCATAGGCTTTCTGGCGGTCACGAGCAGCTGCCATACGTTCCCTGATTTTCACAATCATATATGAAGTTTCGAGTACCATCTCAGGACCTGTGATCTGACTATCACCCACCTCAGCCCAGCAGAGAGGTGAACGGCACTTCCTCCCGTACAGTGCCTCAAATGGTGCCGCTTTGATACTGGTGTGGTAGCTGTTATTGTAGGAAAACTCTACCAACGGCAAGTGCTTCTCCCATCCTTTCCCAAAATCAATAACACATGCCCGCAGCATATCCTCTAGTGTCTGAATAGTGCGCTCACTCTGACCATCCGTTTGTGGATGATAAGCCGTGCTCATATCGAGACGTGAGCCGAACGACTTATGCATAGCCTGCCATAACTCCGAAGTAAAACGAGGATCTCGATCAGAAATAATAGAAGTCGGCACCCCGTGCCTAGAAACCACCTCTTCAAGGTACACTGCTGCGAGCTGCGAATACTTATCTGTCTCCTTGATTGCTAGGAAATGTGCTGACTTGGTGAGACGGTCGACAATCACCCATATAGTATCGTTCCCAGCCTGTGTTCTAGGTAACCCCGTAACAAAATCCATAGCGATCTGTTCCCATTTCCACATGGGTATCTCTGGCTGCTGAAGTAGACCCGAAGGCTTCTGGTACTCTGCCTTGACCCTAGCACAGGTCAAACACTTACTCACGTAGGTGGCAATAATAGCTTTCATGTTCGGCCACCAATACAGAACTTTAAGGTCTCGATACATCTTATCCGATCCCGGATGAATAGAGTATCGTGACTTGTGCGCTTCATCCATCACAAGTTCTCTGAGATCACCAAATAGAGGAATCCATACTCTTTCCATAATATAATAGATGCCATCAGATCTCTGCTCGAGTTGCTTTTTCATACCCCGTAAACTCTCAGCTTCGATGTTTTCTCCCTTCAATGCCTCAGTCTGAGCCGTACGAATCTTATCAGAAAGATTGGAATGAATAGTGAGTTGTAATGCGCGAACACGTTTAGACTTCGTCTCCTTTCGGCTAAGTGCATCAGCTACCACATTAGCTTTACCCGGATGATACTTGATAGCGCAATCACAATCGTTCAAAAGCTCTATCCAATGCCGTTGTCGCATATTCAATTCTTTCTGGTTGTAGATATGCTGAAGGCTTCTGTGATCGGCGTAGATGGTGCATTTGGTACCGTACAGATAGTGCCTCTAACTTAAATCCAAAGACCATGGTTTCCATCGTAGGTTGTGATTCGTGCAACTCTTCTTGTAATTCCACTACGTAAGCCATCACTTTCTTATGTTGTACCGGCGTGTAACTGAGAATCTGATTCGAATCATCATAGTATACCACCAGATCACATGTACCCTTGGGTAAAAACAAAACCCAGTGCATTGTAGAGTTGAGTTTCAAAAGCTGAAAAGGCGTTCTCCTGTTTTGTCTCCCACGAACACAGCACCCTGCTGTGCTCAAGGGAGTCAAGATGCGCGATCTTCGAAAACCCTGTGATGAATCTACAATAGCATCCACCGAAACCAGGAAATTGTTGTACCCCCGAAGGAATCTTTGGTGTCAATCAGTTTCTAATAAAATGGATCCTAGCACATTCCATGCGTATTCCCACTTCGTTGGTTACATGATCAAATGCATTTCTCGAATCTAGATGTTACATTTAGCAAGACTTCGCGCAGAGTGGCTCCTCCCTCAGGAGCTCTAAAACGAGATACATATGCCACCCATGTTGTTCCTTCCTCCTGGAAGCGATTTAAAACTTCATCAAAACACGGTCGATTCATGTGATCCATTAAGCTGCTGGTGTGTTGATTAACCTAACGGTCATGAAATACCAAGTCGCACTGGCCGCATTGCGTTTAATATGTTGTTGTAGGAACATTCTCCCCTCGATCTTCCATCTGGTGATAGCTCACTCGTTAGTCAATCCTCGAATGGGGCTTGACCCTCGCAGCTGGTTGACAGGTTGTTAATACATGATCGAGGCCAACGGTTCTTGACCGCCACCTTGATGAGTTTTCGATAATCAGTACACATACGAAAAGGCGTATCTTCACAAATATAACCGTGGCTCCCCAAAGTGAAAACTAGGTCCTACAAACTCCTCCCCAACTGTTTCTGTAGTTGATTAGACAATTCTTGCAACCCTCCTGGTGCAAGATGGTAAGAGTGCGTGTAGTCAGGGCTGCCCCTGGCATGAGATCAGGCTGAGATTTCGCCTAACAGTCGTTGAAGTAAACCCGAAAGTTCCTTGGGTAGCACACCGAAAGGAATCACGAATGATTGGTGGATCATCGATCCTCTGTTCCCTTAGCCCTAACATCAGTAACGGTTGCTAGTATAGCGGCGTAATCCCTCCGTAGACACTTCTGGCCTTCATAGCTGAAATGGCGCTATCCTTTGTACCACTCTGACGCTTTAGAACACATAACGATTTCCACACAAAATTTTGTCCTCACTGGTGTATCTGCGCGATCTCTGGATAACCAATCCACACTAACTACTGTATTGCAACCATCAAGGGTAGTAGAAGGAAGGTTGACGTCGAACACTTGTCCCACATGGTCGAGTTTACATCGCAGCGGACATATGAGGTTTCAAGAAACATCAGGGCAAACAGATCGGAGACGAAGCGAACAGCTACCCATCCAAGCTATCGTGTTGCTATTACGCCTGGTATAGTCTATGCCAATACCAAGTGTCCTTCCATGAGCTTCATTTCCAGTGTTGTTTTCGTCACGAGAATTTCCAGTACTGCCGTCGTTCCCTTGGTTGTTGCTGTCTTGATTGACCAACGGCCAATCCATGTGGTAAACGTTTTTCACTCCCATAGTGAGGGCTACTATTACGAGTACCCTGATGTTGTCGTAACTGTTACTTCTGCTTATTGTTTCATGAAGCGGAGTCCTATGATCCTCCACTGACAGGATCCATCTTCTACTATTCTGTGCCACGTTCTAAGATGCTACTCATTGTGCTGACAGCGGTGCATTCCACACCGTATTCGATTGTCATTACTTACGTTCCGAGTGATTCGTAAAAGCTGACTCCCATGAGTCACTGGCAGAGGTTAAAGAGTCGATTGTATTCTATTCGTTGGTGTTCGCTGCTGGTCATCAGAGTCGTCCAATGTTTGAGGTTGGTGAAGTACTACATTTACCCTTCATCCAACGATGTTGCAAGTTGTCTATGTATTACACAGTCTGTTGCGAGGGCGTTACAGAAATGGTCATGATTCGAGATTCGAGACGTCAATATGTCAAGTTCCAACAAACGAAGAAAAAAAAATGGGAAAGATATAGATCGTTCATCGTTGTGCATCACCCCACTCGGGGATGTTCGTATAAGCACCTAGCACTCTACACAGTCCACTAGGCGTTCAGTTGGGTGTTCAGGTAATACTCGATAGCATCGGAATTCGAAAGGTTTCAAAGAAAAAAATGGAAAGATCACATTCGTGTAGGAGACAATCTCTACTATTTCTCCTATAGGTTATCAGGTTTCGCATCGATCAAATGATAGTTCAGAATGAGATAGAATCAAGTATCACCTTAAAGTCTACAACTTTCAAGTTCACCTACAGTAGGGGAGATTCCCTCTTGCACTCGTTAAGCCTCATTGGGAATTGCATGCACCACGCATTATTATTATGTGTGCACCCATGATAATAAGGCGGTTTGCATGCTCCTCTCGACGCTTCTTAACTTATGTTCGAAGTTTCTCCCACTCCAATCAACACAGGTATGTACTAACAGCAAGACTAGGATTTACAAGATGCAAGTGTTGTGTTATGCTATCGATGTGTCATGATATCTATCTTGTTGTATCGTGCATGCTATGTATATAGATATGTCTACTGAATATGTGATGTCTACTGTAACGAGGAACGAACCTTGCAATCTGAAGCTGAGTGTCATGGTCATCGTTTGGATCAATTCGGTTATAGTCTGGTTTTATGAAAACGTTTTAAAACCAAGTTCTCTATAACCAGTGGCTCTGATACCAAACTGTCACACCCCCAAATTACCACCTAGGGCATGTCCCTAATGGAGGTGCAACGATCCAACAAAGAGCCACCAATCATATCAAACACAAGTAATAATGTATTGAAATACTCAATTGAAAGAAATGTATGGTTTTAAACCAAAACCAAAGTATTGAGCGGAAGCATAAATGTATAAGTGTGTAAATGTATCAAAACCAAATCAATGTAATTGTTTATCATGACCACAACCACTCCAGCAACATCAGACAGCAAGTTCCCAAGTTCCTTCAATGATTACCTACAAGCATGTAAACAAGTGTGTCAGACTACGCTGGTGAGTTCAAGGTTTGTGTTTGTTTACCAAGTTGTGTTACCAATCATGTGAGTAAAATAGTTTACAAGACGATATGTTGTTTGTTGTTATGATGTTTGATGTTTCGATGTTGTTATTACTCGATTACCGTATGTGGCTACTAGATGTGAATGCCCAACCCCAATGCCTCCATTTAGGCATTGGTCATGATGTCAAGGTATCAAACAACCTTGAATAGATGTAAGGGGTCTTATATGTACACGATGTGAATGCCCAACCCCAATGCCTCTAACTAGGCATTGGTCATGAAGTCCAGGTAATTAGTTCACGCCCGTCCTTTCGGCCCGGTGTGAGGGTGCCAAACCTAATAGCGCTATCAACTAAATACCTCGTTGCTTCTTCAGCAACACGGTAGATGTATGGGGTCTTACATGATTTATACTGTGTTCAATAACCAACATCCCAAATAAACAGTTTACCTAGTATTCCCTTTAGAAACGTTTACCAGATGTCCCAAACCACCGGGACGCATGCTTAGAAAAATGCAGTGAACTCACCTTAGGTTTGCTCGGTTAGACTATAGACTCGTTTACAGTTGATCAATGAATCCCTATCGTGGTTCACATAGATAATCAGTCTTTGCAAATTTAACGTTCATGTGTTTAATCACACGTATTGCACAAGCAACAAATAATCAAATGTATAGTATTTTGTACGTCATAGCAAGTATGGCTCATATCATCACACATGTTGTAGCAGTTATTGGTCCCGACATATGTTACTCATTTGCTGAACATGTAGCATACAGTTCCAATCGTTCATTCAAGCTAGTAATATAATGTCCAAAGGCAACCTTCTAACACATATTACATTTATAATCAGGTTTATGTTTACTCAACCATAACTCTTCTACCTTTGACCACATGCCCATGTACGATTAACAAGTCACAATCTTATACAAGTTCTGTGTAATTCAAAATGGTTTTATACCCTTTCTTACAACCAAGTTACGGCCCAGCAGACATTTTCTTACCCAACCGTAGGCCCTATTGTAGTGCACAGCCCAAAACCTTAAGGTCCAGTTACAAGTATTATGTCTAATAATTCTAGCAGCCCACTAAACGAATACCAAATGGATTAATAGCCCATCGAATAGCAGAATATTATCTAATTCTGATCATAATCATCATCATGTATAATTTATGTAATCCATTAAATCTAACCAGCAAGAGTGTTCTCGGCCAACATCAAAACCAATTCAGTTATAACATTAATTCAATTGATTTCAATTAATTCACATAAAGTCACAATTAATCATAAACAAACAAAACTATCGATTGATTCAATTAATTTATATATGCATGCAACAAAACAATTACCATCCACAATTCTATTCATCATTCGTGGGTTATACGATATTTTAAAGAATCAACCTCATCAATTTATCATACAAACACATGTGATTCTAACTATTATTATAAATAACATATTATCATTATCATAACAGTTTATAAATGACCTCCTCATTTATATACCTAATTTGGTTCATGTAACCCTTCTACATAGCTACAATCATCAAGACACAATCGATATTGCATAATACCTAAGTCAAGAATCAACACATAACCCAAGAAAAACACATAACCAAACGTAACTAACATGGTAGGAATTTACTAACCAAGGTCTTGATCTAACAGGGTGATGTATCGTGAGAAAGAGATGCCACTGGTCGTCTGCGTTATCTTGAAGGGATAGTAGGGTTGCGAGGGTTGTGTTTTCAATCATCTTATGATACGTATATAATAATAAGGATGGGTGGGCTCGGTTGTTTGGGATAGTGGCAATGGGCTTACCAAGACTCTCCTAAAAACCCTATATGATAATGTGATATTGATCACTTGATGATGACCGGCCCAAAAGTCCAAACGTGTGAGTTTTAAACGAGTTAAGATTAATTAAACGACACGTGATAATGTTTAATGATTCTACAAAACATACGCACATAACCAATCTTCAGGACACAAGATAAGTAATTTAACGCAAAACACACGTTGAAAATTCGTGGAGCTTAAACAACACTAACCTTAGAATTACGGGTTGTCACAGTTTTTGTTCGTAATTCACCTAATGTATTGTATATAATGTATTGTATATAATGGTTTTGGAGTATTGGATTAACAATACCCTTTAATCCTTTTAACAGCATTTGTTTTAATTTGGTTTATTTATTTTGACCCGTTAGAGAAGAAAGCCCAAATTGAACCATTTATTAGCAAACGGGTCGAAGTTTCCATCTCGAGCAAGCAAAAATTAACATGAAATGTTCAAACTTGGTGGTTGTGTTGTACTAAAAACATGGAACATTCAATCTACATGAATTAAACTAATCGTCCTTTTGGTGGAGCTTTGTACCCCATCTGAGCTGTCACCTTAGTTGGATCTAGCTTGTTTGTGTCACAATATATTCAACATCAAAGTGAATAAAATGCAAATGTGGGTTAATGAAATTAACATCACCGGAAGCATGGGTTAATTTAACTAAATTGCTTATTTCTAACATATAAAAAAGTAAGTAACCGACCATTTTTAGCTAAAGGGTAAAATTGTAGGTCCCTCGGAGGATGAGGTTAAACCTATTCCTTGTTATGTCTAACACACTAGCAAGTGCGGAATCCAAGCTAGAATGCAAACCGGTAGTTTATATGAGAACACATGCAACACGAGATATCAAAGATTTCGCTTGTATTTCAGTGGACACGGTTACAGCCTTGACCAAACTGAAAATATGCTCTCCAAGACTAAGTTCACTCACACTTTCTGTCTGTCTCTCTCTCTCTCAACCTGTTTGAAGTGAACACATAACATGGGTATATATACCCATCACAACACGTCTGGTCGAAGGATCAGATAGACTGATCGAAGGATCATTTATCGACCTGAAACCTATCGAAGGATCCACATATACCTCGAAGGATGATATCCTTCGTGGTCCATCAATATCCATCGAAGGTTCATCTTTCGAGCTCATCGAAGGATATAAACAATCGTTCGATGACTCATCCTTCGACCCAAACATCTTACAAACAATGTGCTAACTGTTTGGTCAAGTCAAACCAGGAGGATGGTTGACTTGGTCAAACTTACATCGAACACACATAATAACAGACCTAAGACGTAAACCAGACTAACACAAGACATCGTTTTGTATCATGACAACATACAGACAAAGTACAGACACAAGTGCACCAACAAACTCCCCCTTGGCTGTAGCTTTGTCTCGATCTTCGTGTCTTCAAGTCTTTGACGTCCTTTCAAGTCTTCAATGTCGGAGGATCTTTAAAGTCTTCACGTCTTGAAAGCTGAAAGTGTACCAACAAACTCCCCGTTTCATGTAGGAAGTGTGTTGACAAACTCCCCCTTAACATAAGCTCCCCCTTGAGTTATGCTCGTGAAATATCTTGATCTTTACAACTTGAGATCCTTGTGGTGTTGATGATGGTCAGCGGCAACTCGATCATCTTCATCATTTGAGTGCCTTCACGTCGTGTCTTCATTCCGAAGCTTGTCATCGACCATGTTCTCCTTGCCTTTAGAATCTGCACATGCAAGAAATCTAAACGCGTAATGAGAACAACTGCTTGGAATATAGTAAGCAAACGACACACATGTGACCATTTTTCAATCAAACACCGTCCGACAGTTTGAAAGTTTAACAAATTTATCAATTTCAGTTTTAACTTTCAACACTTTGCAAATTTCGACCGTTTATGAAGATTTAGTCATTTTCGGTTTTCGTTCAGGTTTCAGGTAACGAAGACTCGAGATCCAACATCGTACGATCGAAAATAAAATTGAAATAAAATTTTTTTGGCTTTTAGAAAGTTTATATTAAAACACACCTAAAATCTTTTTGGACTTTTTGAATATTTCAAATGTAAAGACTGAAAGCAGTAAATAAATATATACAAAAGTGCAGAAACTGAAAGCATTAAATAAATATTTACAGACATTCTTTTTGTGAGTTTCGAGGGTAAGAGAATCATATCAGTGTACGGTCATGTCAAAACGCTCTTGTTGTTCAGTTAATTCACATTAAGATAAGCATCCTATAACAATTATCGGTATTGTTGTCCACTTAAGCTCAACTTATCAGATGTAATCATGGCGAGGGGATACGTTAAGGTATGATTTATACTTACTGACCGGTGTTCATCCACATCACGACACATTCCCGTATCAAGGTATGCACGAGGGTTCATCTTACCGGTGAGTATACCGATTATCATCTGTTTGACCGTATATGATGTGAGAAACTCACTTATTTGATTTGAAAACAAGCCCTATGTGATAGAATCACTTATTGATGAGGAACTTGATTTTCGATGCATGAGGGCACAGGAGCAAGTCCGTGAACAGGTCAGTACTTTCGTACAGCAGAGAGACGAACTTGACTCCCGGATGAATGTGATATATTATCACCTATTTGTTTGGACATGTGATTGTTGATCACTTATTGAGGTCGAATGCAATATGTACACGTATGTATAGTATCATGGAAGATCTAGACTTGCGTCCCCGTTATTTTTCGGAAAAAGATACAACCATGATACCCAGATGATAAGCAGCATAAAGACCGAATATCTCAGAGCCTCGGCAATCTATCAAACGAAATTTCGGTACTAAGACCATATGCCAATGAATGGTTCCCACCTGGTCTTCAGTCGATTTAAGTTTATATCACCCTGCACACTTTAAAATGATTGTGAGCCTACCGATACATCTTATATAGAGCTGCTTATCGTTTTTCATTTTAGGTTTAAAGAGGTTTAGACAGACCACTGATGTACTATCATTTTCTCTTTTTCTCGCCAGGAAACTCATTTTTGCTTTTCTATTGTTTTTGTGTTTTTGAATTTTTTCGATGTTTTTGGATTTTCAAATTTTGGATTTACTCCCCCTAAAATCAACAAACTAAGATAAATTTAAAACACAAAGGTATTTACAAAAATGATTTTCCGATGTTGGTTTTACTCTTGCTTGACCTTAATGCCGTTTACCAATAATAAATAGTCAAATCTTGATTTGTCAAAAGCTTTGGTAAAAAGGTCGGCACGTTGGTCATCGGTGTGGACGTAAGCAACATCAATTAGCCTTTTCTCAAAGCAATCACGTATGAAGTGATACTTAATTTCGATGTGCTTAGTCTTTGAATGCTGCACAGGATTTCTAGTGATCTGTAAGGCAGCAGAATTATCAACGTAAATAGGAGTAGTTAGGAATTCAAAACCGTAGTCTCGCAATTGTTGTTGGATCCATAGGACTTGGGAGCAACAACTTGAGGCAGCAATGTATTCAGCTTCGCATGTTGATGTAGCGACGCACGTCTGCTTCTTGCACTGCCATGTGACTAGGCGATTTCCCAAAAACTGACATCCAGCCGTTGTGGATTTGCCGTCGATTTTGCATCCGCCAAAATCAGAATCACTGAATGCGATCAAGTCAAAGTTATTATCCCTAGGGTACCATAGACCGGTGTCAGGGTAACCCTTCAAATAACGAAAAATCCTTTTTACAGCTGCAAGATGTGAGGCCTTCGGGTTGACTTGATATCTGGCAAGCAGGCACGTTGGGTACATTATATCTGGTCTTGATGCTGTGAGGTACATAAGAGATCCGATCATCGCGCGGTAGTATGAGGGGCTAACAGCTTCACCCTTCAAGTCTGGAGTAATTCCGTGATTTTGCGGCAATGGGGTACCGATGGGCGTTGCATCAGACATCTGGAACCGGCTCAAGATGTCACCAACATATTTAGTCTGATGGATGAATATCCCAGACTCGGTTTGTTGTACTTGTAGGCCCAAAAAGAAAGTCATTTCCCCCATAGCACTCATCTCGAATTTATCCTGCATAATGCGCTCGAAATTCCTACACAAAACATCATTAGTAGAACCAAAAATAATATCATCAACGTATACCTGTACCAGTAGAAGATCTCCATCTTGTTCTTTGATGAAAAGAGTACAATCGATAAGACCTCTGCGAAAACCATTCTCCAGCAGATAATTAGATAAGGTTGCATACCAAGCTCGCGGTGCTTGATGTAGACCATATAGAGCTTTGTTGAGCAACCAAACCCGATCGGGATGGATAGGATCTTCAAAACCTGGAGGCTGTTCGACGTACACCTCTTCTTCCACTACACCATGTAAGAATGCACTTTTCACGTCCATCTGGTATACCTTGAAACCTTTGAATGAGGCATAAGCCAGAAAGATCCGAATTGCTTCTAGACGTGCAACAGGTGCATACACTTCGTTGTAGTCGATCCCTTCAATCTGACGAAAACCTTGAACGACTAGCCTTGCTTTGTTTCGAATAACGACTCCACGGTCATCCTTTTTGCATTTAAACACCCAACGGGTACCAATCTTCTTGTAACCAGCAGGTTTCTCTACGAGTTTCCAGACACCAAGCTTCTGGAATTGTTGCAGTTCTTCCTGCATTGCTTCAACCCAAGAGCTATCTTTCAAAGCTTCTTTCCAAGTTCTTGGCTCTTCCTGTGAGACATAACACGCGAAAGACCAATCATTTTGTTGACCAGATTCTCGGATAGTTGCATACAAGCCTGCATTATTGTTGTTTCGCAACATGTTTCTTGTTTGAATGCCACTTTGTACATTTCCGATGATGTTTTGTTGAGGATGGGTATTGTGAATCCTAGTTTCTGGATTATCTTGAACTGGAATGTTTGTACCCAGATTGTTGAGATTGAGATCAACAACCAATTCAATACCCGGAATTGACGAAGAGGATGATGCAGTAGCTTCAGCTGTTCTAGGGACATCCACTGGAGGTGTACCTTCTGAAGTACCATGTACTGCTGTTGTTGGAGCCTCTTGATCTGCATCTAGAAATTCATCATCCTCTGAAGATTCGTTCAATTCGGTAGCATCGTGAAAATCCTCATTGTCGAGAGCAATATTGTTCACTGACGATGGTTCTTGATTGACAATAATGGGACGAACCAACGGTGAATCTGTTGCATTGTCACTCTCGAAAAACATCCTTGCCGCAACATTTTCTTCAACGGCTTCAACATTGATCGAATTGAAAAAGTCATCGTACTCAAACATCCAAGGCTGACCAGGATTTCTAACTGGCAAAGTGTGCCTTTGTACTCTGACTTCAGACCATTCCTCGACCCTTTTAGTCTCTAGATTCCACACTCTTAAGTTCGGGGTGGCATACCCAAGAAAGTATCCCTCAATTGCTTTTGCCCCAAACTTTCCATTAGGATCGATTATTGTGCACGGAGCTCCAAACGGTTCAAGATATGACAAATCTGGTTTCCGTTTGTTAATAAGCTCAAAGCAGGTCTTGTTGTGCCTTTTGACTGTAAGGACTCGATTCAACGTGTAGCATGCAGAGGCCACAGCTTCAGTCCAGAAAGGAATCGGCAATTGTGACTCTACCAACATAGTCCTAGCAGTCTCGATCAATGTGCGGTTCTTACGTTCAGCGACGCCATTCTGTTGAGGAGTATAAGCTGCACTAAATTCGTGAAGAATACCTTTTGAAGTGCAAAACTCCGCCATGGCATGATTTTTGAATTCAGTACCATTGTCGCTACGTATCCGCCTAACCTTCAACTTATATAGATTCTCAATCTGAATGAACAAGTTTTTGATAATACCGAAAGTTTCGCTCTTGTGTGCCATGAACGCCACCCAAGAAAATCTTGAATAATCATCAGTTATCACGAGGCAATATTGATCATTCCTAGTACTTTTGTGCTTGACAGGACCGAACAAATCCATGTGCAAACGTTCAAGAGGAACAGCCACCGTGTTGATTTTCTTTGTAGGGTGCCGCTTCTTCGTTTGTTTTCCTTTCTGGCACGAGACACAGACGTCTTGAAGATGGAAGTTTTTAAGAGGAACACCATTCACCAATTCATTTGACACCAAATGATTCATTTTGCGTAAGTGAATGTGACCCATTCGTCTGTGCCAAGAGATTGAGTCTTTTTCTGTGGCTTTGGAAACGAAACAAGTTGCTTGTGCAGACGTTGTGATAGCTTGGCTCATATCAAGGACATACAGATCATTTATCCTTGGAGCCGACAAGAGAATCCATTCTTTCGGAATTTTGAAGCCGGGTTTCAGCACATAACATCCATTTGCATCAAAGTGTACTGAGAACTGCTTATCACAAATTTGAGAAACACTAAGAAGATTGTGATCAAGTTGTTGTACAAAGTTGATCTTATCAAAGCTAACAACCCCGTTGGAAATCATTCCTTCACCCGTAATATATCCGCCTTTATCTCCAGCAAAAGCAACATAACCTCCTCTAATAGATTTGACGTCGTAGAGAAGCTTCATGTCGCCTGTCATGTGCCTGGATGCCCCACTATCAACAATCCAATGACTACTGATAGTTCCTCCTGGAACACCCTGCACATGAACTCACTTGATTAGTTGGAGAGGGGGACCCAAGCCATTGTGGTCTTGGGTCTTCCATTTTCATCAACAACAATAACTTCTATTCTTTGATGATTCATAAATTGTGATGGTCCCTCTGAACTTGTGGTCAATTTAGGTTTCCATGTCTGTTGAATTTTACCAGTTTGATTGTTTGAAATTTTTGAAAATTTTGAGTTTTCTGGCTTAATTGAAACAGATTGTTTTAGAACCACATCAGTTTTAAGTGCCTTTTCAATCACCTTGACTTGTTGGCGTTTATGTTTCTTTTCCCTTTCTCTTACAAGTCGGGGATCTTGTTTTACAGAAACAGATCGCTTTTGGTGATTGCGTTCACGGGGATCATCCTCCTTTGCTTTCAACTTATGAAGATACGGACAGTTTCGAATTATGTGTCCAATTGTACCACATTCAAAACATGATCTTCGTTCAACAAACCCCGAAGTATCATGTGATCGTCTTGCCGATGATGAACTTTGTGATCCCGAGGTACTAGGTTTTGAACTATTTGGTTCATTCCTTTTCATCACTGTTGCTTTCTTGACAAAATCTAAGTTAGATTGATTTTCAAACTTTTCAATTTTGTCCGTTTCCTTAGATTTCACAAAGTTCACATTCTTGTTCTTCTTTTGATTCGGCTTCCTTTGACTTTGAGTCGTTGCTTTTCCTTTTGGTTTGGTATGATTTTGCTGTTTTTGCACTGTTGGTAATTTCTGATTGCCATACTGTTTTCGAACTTCGGCCTTTGGGATAGGAGGGCACTGTGTTACCACAACGTGTGATCCTTTCTTACCTAGAAATTTACTTGTCGAATTTTCAAAAACTTTACTGATTAAGGATTGATTTACATTCTTAATCGGAAAATCTTTGTCAGAATAAATTTTATCATCACCAACAAGAGTGTACAGCAAATCCACACTCTCCGACTCTTTTTCAGACGAGGACTCAATTGCAACAGTCTTAGCGGGTTTTGCAGGAGGATCACACAGAATATGATTCTCAAGAGGTATGTCCTCTTCTTTTATCACCGCATCAGACTTTGCTGAATCAGTATCATCAGATTCATCATCAGAAGAATCAGCATCCTCAACAACAACTGGAGGATCCTGATTCTGTTCAGCAGAAGACACACATGTATCTGCTGACACATCTGAATCTGATGATACCTCTTTCTTGTATCCGAGTCCTGCTGCAAATTCATTAACATCTAGAGGAACAGATGGTTCAAAGAAAGTTCTATCCTCCTCGTCAGGCATGGCATCATAATTGTGTCTCACAGGTGGTGGACATTTCTTGTATCCAATGCATGTGACATCCCGTTTCTCTTTCTGTACGTCAATGATGTGATCCAACACATAGCTAGAGCTCAAATAACTGTCTAGCTTAAGTTGGATCGCCTCACTTTCAGTTTTCACACAAGCCATTTCCTTTTGCATTACCTCAAGACGAGTTATATACAAATTAATGTCAGTTTGTTTTCTGGAAACCATTTTAGTTAACTCGGTTTTATCTTTCTTTAATTTTTCAATTACCGATTTAAACTCCTTTTCATGGTTTTCATAAAACATGTTGGCTTCAGTGCACTTTGAAAGATCAACGGTCAATTTCTGATTGTGAATGAATGTCACATCATATTTCTCTTGCAAAGCCTCGTGTTTCCTTTGCAATTCACACCACTTATCATTCAATGAAACATGTTTGTCTTGCAAGTCAAACAAACTAGCTTGTAAAGCATCATGTTTGCCTTGCAACTCAGACATGCTTGTCTCTAAATCAGCACATTTAATACTCAATATGTCACAATTATCACAACTAACAGAAGTGGGTTCATCGACACATACCTGACTTGATGAACTGTCGACATTAGCCATAAAGGCTGAATGGAGAGAAGACGAAGAATAAGCAGCTTGATCCACCAAAATAGATCTTCTTTCAATTCCTGCTGTAGCTTCTTCCAATAGCTCATCAATATCTGCATTAACTGACGCAGTTGATGTGTCATCTTCCTGATCATTCCCTGAACTCGAGGACTCTTCATCTGAACTTCCACTGTAACCGGAGCTGTCTTCATCTTCAGAAGATTCACCACCATTGGTGGAAGATTCTCCACCACTGGCGTGTTTAAGATCCTTGACAACTTCAGCAAAACAAGCTGTTCCATCTGGAGCATCATTTCCCAACTGAATTGACCAATCACAACCTTCATCTACTTGAACCACAAGTGCCTGGTTGGCATTAGATGGTCCTGCTTGACTCTGGTTGTTGACAGGCACCAATGTGCGCTCATTGTTCCTTACTTGGTTCTGATTTGCCCTGTTGCCTTGACCTCTGAAAGGATTTTGGTTTCCATGTTGAGATGGCCTCGTACATTCACGTTTGAAATGACCACGTTCACCATAATTGAAACACTTAACAGCCTGCTTATCAAACCCATACTTGGTGTCTTTCTTGCTTTCCAAGCTGGTTCTGCCAGTTCTTTCCATGAAATCCTTTGCTCGCCTAACAGCACTGGCAAAGGCCCACTTGATGTCCATCATCTCCATCTCCTCTTTATCGATCTGCTGATAGTCTTCTTGTGTCAGATTAATGTTACCAATCTGACCTTCCACTAATCCACAGTATGCGCTCACCAAAGTGTTTAGCAGCTCCATGTGTTCCTTAGCTACTTCCACACTGACTTTAGAAAAACTTGAGGTGTCGAGCCGTACTGTATTTGGCTTTGATTGCTGACCAGCAGATGATGTGCTTCCATAACACGCTTGCTGTTGAGGAGGAAGTGGATTCCCATACATGTCTGTTGGTCCGGTAGATTGAGGAGGAAGTGGATTCCCATACATGTCTGTTGGTCCGGTAGATCGAACAGGTAATGGATTTCCGAACATATCAGTTGCTCTGATAGGTCGTTGGCTTTGCTGTTGTGGTACTGGTTGAGGAACTGGTTCAAGCGGATTTCCATACATGTCTGTTCGAGGAGGCTTGACCGGAACTTGGATAGTATTGCCATACATGTCAGTGCTAGACACAAACGCTGTTTGAATTGGAGCGTGTGAAGAAGGTTTTGTAGAAGTGCTAGAAGTTCCATAATACATTTCAGGATTTTGTGGCATGGGAACTCTTTTTTCCTTGAGAGTTTCTTCCTGATTCTTGTTTTCCAGGAGTTGAACAAAGTCATTGAAGTTTGTTGTAGCTAAAGTGCCATTGTACTTCATGATTTCCAAGAAAGTATTCCATTGAGGTGGCAACGCATCTGCAAACTTTTTCACAATCTCTGCTGAAGTTGTAACAACCTCAAAATTTGCCAATTCAGTCAGCAAATGATTAAATCGACTTGTCAAATCTCCTAAAGATTCATTCTCCATACAAGTAAAACCATCAAACTCTTTCTTTAGCAAGTCACGTCTCAATTGACGTGTCGCTTCATTTCCTACGCCCCTTGTCTTCAATGCGTCCCACAACCTCTTCGTTGTCTTTTAACTGACAAATTGATGATAAATATCTTTACTTAACGCCTGAGTAAGAATGGCATATGCCTTCTTTTCCAAATCATAGACCTTCTTCTGATCTTCCGTAAGATCTGCAAACGTAGCAGCAGATGATGCGGCAACCTCTATTGTTTGATCGAAATCTGTGATGAAACGCAACCACAATTCTGTATTTTGTCCAAGGACGTATGTATGAAATCTGTCAATCCATCCTGGATATTCGTATAAGTGCATCAACTTTGGAGGCCGATTCAAACTTCCGGTTTCGCTCTCGCTTAAGAGAATGCTTTGAATACTTGGAGTTTGATTTGATACGAATGCCCATTGACCGGTAGAAATTGCATTAGCTTGAGAAGATACCGGTGCGGGAGATTCGGCCCACGAAGGAGACAAACTCGTGTTTCTATACTTTCCACTATCCGGAGACGGAGTACCAAAATACATCTCTGTATTTACCGGAGTACCCCATCTTGGATTCATTTTTGATCAAGAATAATAATACCTGAAAATCACAAACTTGTTAAACATAAACAGACTAAGGTCGAGGGATCAAGACTTGTTCGAAGGATCAACAGTGTTCGAAAGATCACTGTTGAATTTCGAACAATGATTTCGAAAGATTCTCCAAACGAAGGATCCTTATCTTTCGAAAAAGAACTGTAGACCGAAAGATGTAGGCTTCGAAAAGATTCCTTGGATCGAAGGATAAGTCACAGACTTCGAAGGATGTTCGAAGGATGATTATCTATCGAACCTCCTTTGATCGAAAGATGATCTTTCGACTTCGAAGGATATCCTTCGATCTGCACTGACACAGTTGACAAAAGTGACAGGTTGGTGAAAAGGTGATGGGTTGGTAGAAATCTTTCGGCAGAAGGCAGAAGGTATGGTCAAACCATACTTTTTACCAAAACAAGATTTGAACAAATAAAATATACTAAAAAACGAAGGATCAACCCAGAAACCGGTCACCGGAGTAAGCTGGAATTTGGCCGGAGAAGACCAAACTTCTTAAAAACAAGTTTTTAAGTTACCCAACCCGTCTTTTAACACACCCGGTAAGTTTAGAACACGTTTTTACGACTGGAAAAGCAAGAAAAACACTAAAAACGGGTGCTAAACCATGTGAGTTTTTGTCCAAAACACTCCAAAGTCTTGTATAAACTCGGTTTTTAACAAGGAAAAGAGCCACGGCTCTGATACCACTTGTAGGTCCCTCGGAGGATGAGGTTAAACCTATTCCTTGTTATGTCTAACACACTAGCAAGTGCGGAATCCAAGCTAGAATGCAAACCGGTAGTTTATATGAGAACACATGCAACACGAGATATCAAAGATTTCGCTTGTATTTCAGTGGACACGGTTACAGCCTTGACCAAACTGAAAATATGCTCTCCAAGACTAAGTTCACTCACACTTTCTGTCTGTCTCTCTCTCTCTCAACCTGTTTGAAGTGAACACATAACATGGGTATATATACCCATCACAGCACGTCTGGTCGAAGGATCAGATAGACTGATCGAAGGATCATCTATCGACCTGAAACCTATCGAAGGATCCACATATACCTCGAAGGATGATATCCTTCGTGGTCCATCAATATCCATCGAAGGTTCATCTTTCGAGCTCATCGAAGGATATAAACAATCGTTCGATGACTCATCCTTCGACCCAAACATCTTACAAACAATGTGCTAACTGTTTGGTCAAGTCAAACCAGGAGGATGGTTGACTTGGTCAAACTTACATCGAACACACATAATAACAGACCTAAGACGTAAACCAGACTAACACAAGACATCGTTTTGTATCATGACAACATACAGACAAAGTACAGACACAAGTGCACCAACAAAAATAAAATAACTTAATTAATATCTTCTTTTGTAAACCCAACATGTAAAGAGTTTAAATTTTCAACCCGGAGTGGATTGCAACCACTCACACAACGTTTTTAACAATAAGATTCAATGCACAATGAAATGAAATGGAATTAAACCAATCAAATAACATATAGACATTGCAAATTAATATATCAATAAAACTAAACGTTTTTTTTTACCATTTTTAGTAATATTAACAGTTGCATTGTACAACAATTTCTTATTTGGTAGTGTCTGATAAATCCTCATAATACATATCCAAAATGTTAGCCGATCATACCTGAAAAGAAAACACGTAAATCATCATCAGAAATAACATCAATAAGGTTGTCTATTATTCAATACATAATTGTGCCCACATGGAAAAAAAAAAAAAAGAGCAATTACAAACATCCAGTGCACTAAAGCATATTTTTTACACTATACATCTATATCATGGAAGGCATGATTAGTATTCTAGCTTTCACCTAAAAGAAAAGGTATCTTACATTATTTAGAACTCTTTAGCAACCACCACCACCACCAAACAGAAAAGTGGGTTCTAATTCATCATCCTAAACTCATCTATATATCTTATCCATAATATTGAGTTTAATGTTTTATGTACAAATGCCAACAACCAACCTCTGCTCGATTAAAGACTAAGGCATAACTTTTATGATAGAATTACAATTAATTAGTTATAACCAATACGCTAAACACATTTAATTAACATATTCAAATAGAATAAATTATATCGAACCTGCCATAAAATTGATCTTTCTACCAAGAACTTCGAAACTACTGGATTTGAAAGTCCAAAGGATTAAACATGTTATGCTCATCATAATAAATAAAACATCACTTCTTGTTTATTGATAACGAGCTTACAGTAGTAATTTATCTAACGACTGCATTCCCGTTTAGCAAGTTTCAATCAGTTTTGACTCATTCCCTTTTCATCCATATATTTTAATTTTTACCGTATGGTAAGAAAAATAACCCATAATTTGACCATCAAATATGGCAACCCGGCTGCAAACTCTGACTTTTGAGGTCAAACTGACCAAATTGGACCATCAAAATTGAAATGGGTTTTTATATTACATACTTTTTCATTATTAACCCATTTGATAATTACCGTGAACACCATGTATATAAAAGACACAACGCCAAATGTAAAAAAATATGTATCAAATATATAGTAAGACATTAGTCCCATTTGACTAAAATCAACAACAGAGGAGAAGAAAGTCTAATTTGCAGCATAAAGTCCAATCTCCTTACAGCTCATCCTGAACACCACCACATAAGTAATGAGCAGCAGGAACCATCGGAATCGGGTCACGGGTTATTACTATCTGAGGACCAAAGCCCAGGCAGAGTGTGCAGAGGTGACGTAGCTGGCGTTTTTAATTCTCGTATTGTAGATGCTTTGACCGAACCGTAAAAAACAGTTATAAGAAAATCATAGTTGAACTATTGGGATGTCATTTTCATTCATGTATCTCAATTCTTTAGTTTTGAGATCACACCGTGTGTTAAATACCTTACTTTTGTTAAAAAAAAAAGTGAAAAACTTTAATACCTCAACTGGTATATCAACCTTGACTCGCGAATACTTTTTGTCCATTTTTTATTAATAACTAAATACCATTACCTCAAATGATTTATATTGTTTTTATATTTTTTTAAAACAAAAGACCCAACATATAGTTTGGCAAACCCCCCACACCCCCAACGTTCACCTCCAATGCCACTTCTTCCTTTGACCAAAACTTGACCACCTCAAACTTAAATTTTAGAGTCAAACCACACAAGGTATTCGCGTAATTTACTATAGTATTTACTGTAACAGGAAATTACAATTACAATATTTAATTATAGATTACCTAGGCCAACAGAGATGCTTGTAGAAGTCTGTCCTGCACCGTTGCCTAGCACACTTGGCAATTGACAAAGATTTGTTCCATTACATCCGGTCAAGTCGTACATCATACGAAGTTGCCTAGCACACTATGAGCCCCCTTCTTTTTAGAGCTTCTTTGGTTGGGATTTTATCTAAGAATTGCAAAGTACTTCTCCACAATGTCGATCTCCACACAGTCAATCTCTGACCACCAACAAATCCTACAAGTTTGTTTACGCCAATCTACCGCCTAAATAAGATCAAATAACCAAAGATTAATTAACTAAAAAAAACTACAACCTAATAAATATGTATTGTTAACTCACTTGCAGCTTCGATTCCGATTTCCTTTTGGATTTCTTCTCATTCTTAAATGAACTGAAATTCATAACACATTCACAATAATCAAGAATAAATAAATTGAAACACGATTTACCTAGGGTTACGGGTTTCTTAAGAAATCACCTCAACGTTGGATAAAGACACCAAAGAATGAACTTACAATCAACATGTGCTTTATTTAGAAGCTTTGGTGAATGACCAAGTGCAGGATTTTGAGTCTTGGTTTTGTTCTATCAATGTCTGCACAAGACAACAACGATGACACAAAGTTAACTCAAAAGAAAATAATTACAACTTATTTTACCATTGTTTAACCCTAAATCAACGAAATAAGCTATACATCAAATTACACCATGTCGGAATTCAAGATTGCTTCTACTAAAGTCCATCCAAGAGTGTCATTTAGTGTAAAATCTTTAAATCAGTCAAAGTTTTTAAGAATTCAGAATAGTAATTCAAGTTGTGCAAAGGACAACGTAATTAATATGTAAGTAAAACGTCGTCTTAAAGAGCGATTTGTGTGTTTACCTTCATCTGAAACATGATTCCAGCGAGATTCATGGACAGACAGTCACCTGATTCCGGTCATTCTCCAGCAAATCTGTGGATCCCTTGTTCAAATTAGATTTAAATGCACCTCATAAGCAAAAATGACAGTAAAAAGCTATAAAGAAAAGTTTGGTGCCTTCGACATCTGAAAAACAAATAGAAACTGCCGTCAAACATCATAACTTGCCATATTAGAGCCAGATATATTCCTTAAATCAGAAGAAAGAAATGATTCTACATGTATCGGTTCTTACCAAGTTGCCAGATAAAGCTTGTTTAAGCCCTATATCGCCGGAATCTCCACTTACAAAACCCTAGATTGGCTGAAATCAGCAAAGCCCTAAAAACAAAATCAAGATCAAAGCTTTGATTTTAGGTTGACAATTCCTGAATAAAAGACAAATCATGGGTAATTTTCAGTTCTTGGGAAAAAAAACTAAAAGTTTTCGATTCTTAGAGAAGTATGATACCTGGAATGAAGGAGAAGCCGCGATTGAAGCAGCGTAACAAGGCGGAGGGGAATAGGCGGTGGAATCCTCACAGATCTGCTCATGAAACGGATCTGGTGATAGATCTGGCATGGTTTTCTTGAGTCGCCGAGAGAGAGAGAGAGAGAGAGAAGATCTGATGGTTTTGTGAGATGTGTGAGTTGTGAGAGAGAAAGGAATTGAAAAGTTGATCCGTGTGAAGTGAAGTGGACGGCTGAGATCGCGATCCGTGTGAAAATTGAGAGAAATGGACGGCTGAAGATGAACCAGTAGAAGGGTAATTTATTTGTGTTTCTTGGTGCCTTAAGGCTGTGTTCCAGAGATCCACTTAACAGGGGGAGGGGAGGGGAGGGGAGGGAAAATGGGGTTTTTTTTGCATGAAAATAGTCTTTCCAATTTGGAAAGACATGGAGAGGAGGGGAGGGAAGGGGAGGGATTTTTAACTCGGGAACACACTGTAAGAGTTGTACATTGTGCATTGAGGGTGTTTTCAACACATTGCCGAATTACCATTCTGTCCTTCCTATATGCTTATTAAAGTAGTACAGATATAGATATATTATTGTTACTTTACTTCCTTATGAAATAAAAGTGTATATAATTGTAAAGATTATAAAAATATTGGTCAGTTTGATAGTTAGTTTTGACATGACACAATGCAGGTGTTTTGGACATTCATTTGGATTCTAGAAATGACTTATGTTGCTGCTGGTTTAGTGGGAGCAACTTCATCCATCACTTGGAGTAAATTATTTAAGGCTGAAAGAAATAAAGAATGTCTGGTGGAAGACCGAGTGGGTTTGGGCGACTCGCGGCCAATGTATTCATGGGATTGGGATCGGGTTGTCCTTGATGCTTCTGAATATCATCAACTGCAGCAAATGAAGGACTTAATTGAGTCTCTAGCTGTGAATATGGGGACAGACAAGTGGTCTTGGAAATATGATGTGAATGGCAGCTTCACTGTGGCGGGAATCAAGAAGATATTGAGTTCGGTTAACTGTGACAACCCCGTTAGAGCTTTCGAGTGGAATAATTGGGTTCCGAAAAAGGTTGCTATTGTGGCGTGGAGGGCTGAAATGGAACGGCTTCCAACTAAGTGTGCGCTTGTGGCTCGTAATGTTCCGGTACAAGGTCAAGACTGTGTGTTTTGCGGGGAGTATGCTGAGACGAGCGAGCATCTTTTTGTTGCTTGCCATTTCGCACAATCAATATGGTTGAACCTCACGGAGTGGTGTAACATTCAGCCGGTCATAGCATTCGGGATCAATGACCTCCTTAGTCTGCATGAGGTTAGCTCCGGTTCCTCGAAGAAGAGAAAAGCGGTCCATGCCATCGTGTTGGTGGCTCTTTGGTGTATATGGAAATTGAGGAATGAGATAGTTTTCAGACAAGGTGTCCCGAATTATACAAAGACTTTGGATGAGATAAAATCAATGGCGTATCTTTGGATTAAGAATAGATCAAAGATGGGAACGTTAACATGGGAGGATTGGGGAAGATTTAGTTTTGCAGGTTTTTGATTCATAATTATGTAATGTATTGGTGAACTTTTGTTTGTAAATTTTGGTGGTAGCATCTTGCTACAAATGATAAAAGCTTTTTGTCGGCCGTTCAAAAAAAATCACTTGGAGTAAATATGAAATGGTAAGTTATAAATATGCATGATTAAGGTGTAACACACAGTTGTATAGCAAATATTTCCTGAACAATAAATGGTGTATTTTATAGCACAAAGGGTATTAATTGTTTACACGTACAAGAAGGAAATTAATATGCATGAAAGCACCCAAACCAACCCACAAGGAAACACACTTTATGGGACTGAACCTGGATGATGCTAAAGATACCCCTTTTGTAGTGGCTGATTTAAAAGAAAAATTGAGGGGTAGCATAGGCTAAAAAAATTTGTTCAAGGGTAGCCGATACATAAAATGGGGAAGGAATTAAATGCACTAAAATGTACTTCGCCAAGAAAGTTGAGGGGTACCCCTAATCATATGCTAAATCCGTCAGTGCCCTTTTGTATGCTTTGCGCACCCCCTTATAAGAAAAGGCAGGAAATGATCTAACATTTTCTATTGCATAAGAGCCCTTCAATTTGATCTGTTTTATGTGCATGATAGCAGAACAATGAATTTTCTAGCTCATGGTTTTACTGCAGAATTAGTAAATATACCGTCTCATTTGATCATGGGTTAGACTGGTTCAACTGGTTAGTATCCTCCCGAACTAACTTACGTAGAATTGTGGATGGTTATTCATTTTGTATTCAGATAATAAGTTTTAGTACGTGGGTCAAGTAATCACCCAAAACCATCCTCATAAATGTACTAATAGTAAGTTTAAAAAAAAAACTAAAAGATCTAACTATGGAAAAGAATGTAATTACTATAAGTAAAAAAAAAATCTATTATAATGTTAAATTATTATTAATTAGTGGTATATGAATTGTATTAAATTTCCAAGTTAAGAATTCTTAAAAAACAAGAATTCATGTTGAAAATGGAAGGCAATGTATTTTTTTGTTAGCTACTATTGGAGATTTATCAACAAGTGAGTGAGAATTTAATATGTTAGATGATACGGTCATAAGGCTAGATGTATGTTCGTAGCAAAAGAAGTATGAAATTTGCATTTATTTCTTGTGAAGGTTAGACACGCATCCGTGTTATAATTTTTCTTTTTCTTACTGTATTGAACTAACTAAAGTATTCCATCGGCGAATGCAGGAACTATTTCATTTAAAGATGGAATGTAAATTGAGCTTCAAAACTAAGAATGACAATTTTACATAAGCTCAAAATGCTCCGGATGTCGCCCACAGTCGAGGAATAAGAGGTTGAAGAAAAATACACTTACATATAGATAGCACTTGTGAAGAATCTTTTAATCCGCAAAAGTGTTATTGTATCCTTTTAAACCGTCCTTTACTTATTTTCCTAATAAGAAGATGATGATAATTGAAAAAATCTAGAGTAGTTTTAGTGTGCCTTAATGATGATAGATGGAATGGAGTGAACCATTTATTCAAATATTCATAAAATTTGTTGTTGGTTTTGCGTCTTATGTTATGTCTTTCATAATACATAATTCAATAAAACATTTGTAAAAACATATTTTTATGTTTTACGACATAAATCTATTAATTAAAATTAAATTTTCCTACCCGCGAAGCTTGCAGGCTCTAACCTAGTAAATAATTAAATTTAAATAAAGTAGCTCAACTAAGTAAATTACTAGGATATTACTATCATTAGAACCATAAATGAAACCAAACATCATATTTGGAGACTATATCCATAAATTTTAAAGCGTCGGAACGAAATTCATAATTTGATCAATTGCACTCTTTTCTTAATTATATAAGCCATTCGTCTGTTGAAAAAAGTAATCATGCAACCAATTGACATGAGACTATGGGGTGTAGGGGTTTGGTTTGTGGCATTACTTGACACGTGACAGGTGTGGGCTCCACCAGTCCACACTCAAAAAAGTGGGGGTGTGGTAGGGGCGTGGCTAGGCGGCGTTGGGGTGCCATGTAGCACCTATTTTTTTTTTGTTTTTTTTATATCAATCATAGAATATACTAAATAATTTTAAAAACACATTTTATTTATATTAAATAACTACAATAAAAAATACATTACATCATAAAAAAATCAATTATCTTCATCTTCTTCTTCATTGGAGTCGAATCTAGGAAGTGTCTAAACATGTTCTACCATCGACACTGCTGATAATAATAATTCGGGTTATTGGATTTTAATAATCCGAAGTTTTACCCGTTGGCCACTAATAATCTCAACTTCAAAAATTCCCTGTAATAATCCTAACTTGTAAGATTTTGGCCCCCAATGATCCTTTGCTAATTGGGTTATAAGCCAGTTAGTTTTTTGCTGATGTGGCTGATGACATGGACACAACTTTGTTATCTGTTGACTTGGTTGCTTATGTGGCACCATCACCACCTCCACTGCCACCACCATCTCCTCCAGCCACCACCATCATCTACCACCATTACCCACCACCATCACCTCCGACCACCTCCACCCACCACCATCACCACCTCCCACCATCACCACCTCCACTTCCTCCACCACCACCACTGCCATCTCCACCAACACCGCCGTCATCTCCACCCACCACCACTGCCATTTCCGCCACCACCTACCATCGCCATCTCAGATTCATCCCCACCTTCGTCACCTGACCGACAACCACCCCCGTATCGGCGGTTCTCAAACTTGACCAAACCGTCACCGATGAAGGATCCAAAACCGTGGGAATAGGGTTAATTCCATTGTTGTTGTTGGAGCAGAGCTCGATATGGTAGAGCAGATGTCGATGTGGTGGAGCGGAAATAGGGTTAATTCCATTGTTGTTGTTGCAGAAGTTCTGATTTCATTGCAGATTGAAGGATTGTGGGAATGGATGGTAGGTGGTGGTCGGAGGGGATTGAAGATGGTTGTTGTGCGGTGGGAGCTGGGTGGTCGGAGGGGGTTGAAGATGGTGGTTGTGCGTTGGGAGTTGGGTGGTTGTGGTGGTAGTGAGGTAGTGGAGTGGTGGTGGTGATGGTAAAGGTGAAGATGATGATTGTCTGTGTATGTAGATATATAATTTTTTTTTTGAACTAACCTGCTCATTAAAAAAATATATTTTTTTTTCATACCAATATCCACATAATGAATCAGCTTACTTTTTTACACATTAGCGTCCACGTCATCAAAAACTAGGGGAGGCAATTCTGACCCGAATGCATATAATAGGGTCACTTTGGGTCTTTTATTAATTACTATGGGTCAATTTGGGTTTCCTTGTAAAAATTAATGGGTCCAACTGGGTCAAATTTTAAAAAGGGGAAGTATGTTTACGGGTCAATTTGGGTTTAGAAGAAATACGACACGGGTTAGGGTCCTAGGGTTTTTTCTTAGAGCTTGAACTTCAGTGATCATCATCATCAGCGATTCAGCGACGGCATCTTCATCCTCTCCGGCCTCCGCCACAAACCCGCCACCGTCTCCCCGTCTCTGTTGTCTCCTCCGCCACAAACCCCCACCCTCCGCCGGCATCTTCATCAACGACGGGATCTTCATCAGCGACGGCATCTTTTCCGGTGAAGGTATCATCATCACTTCATGAGCAGGGTAGTTGATGGATTTGATGTGTGTCTGTGTAAGTGTTTTAAATTTTGTTGTGAATTTGTTTGATTTTGTGGAGTTGTTTTGGAAATTGATAGATGAATAGCGTTTTTTTGTTGTAAATGTTTCAGAAACTGTGTTTAATTTGTAAATCTGTGATCGATGTTTTATTAGTTTGATGTTGAAGCTGTAATTTCTTTCTCTTATGATGATGATTTAAATGACTGATTGAATATATGGTCATTGTTTAAAGAAAATTTGATGATTTAAATGGCTGATTGTTTTTTTTCTTTTTCTTTCTAAATGTTTCAAAAACTTTATGTGTTCGACTGATACTGATACATATGTGATTGAAGTTTTTTTAGGTTTAACAGGAATGTTGATGTGTATTTGTTGATCAAGTGTATTTGTTGCATTATCTGCGACTATGATTAAACTTCAAAAAGGATTGTGGTTTTTTATGTTCTTCATGAGTAGGAACTGTATTACTGAGCTACTTTTTACTTGGATATTTTGCAACTGAACACTTGCTTCCTCTTTGGTGTCTACACTGAAGCAGATGACAAAGCTGAAGTCAGCACCCCATGAATGGTAATCCAATCACTGAACACAAAGCTTTCTTAGTGTCCGTTAGTACACAAGTTAGGGAAATATAGAATATCCTACTAAATCTGGTAATAGCAGGAAGTAGGAACTTGGTTTTAAAAGTGTGCTTGAGGCGCGAAGTGCGCACATGGCAAGGCGATCTGGAAAGCGCCTTAGGGTTTGAGCTTTGAAGCGGCGCCTCATGTACATCTAGGTCAAAATTGGTGAAACTTAGGGTCTGTAAGGAGGCTGGTGTATGTACGGGATAAAGAAACTTTGATAGGTTTACTTGATGAAAAGGATAGTATGTAAAAGAGATGAAACTTCTGGTTGTACATAGAGCAACGGGTTGTACAAAGTAGGTACATTATTCGAAGGTTACCAACCCGGACCCGTTTTAACCCGACAAAATTGCCCCTTGATGTACAATCACTTTAAAAAAAACATTTTTTATCCAACCCGACCCGAAACTCGTTCTGACCCGAACCCGTTCCAACCCGAACCCGTTTTGACCCGAACCCGACCCATGACCCAACCCGACCCGACCCAACCCGTTTGCCAGGTCTATTGACAAAAACTAACCCAGTTAGCAAAGGATTATTGGGGGCCAAAATCTTACAAGTTGGGATTGTTACAGGGAATTTTTGAAGTTGGGATTATTAGTGGCCAACAGGTGAAACTTCGGATTATTAAAATCCAATAACCCTAATAATTCCACCCCGTCGTCGGATGAGAATCACAAAAAAAGTTTATCATACGAATCGCTTGAACTTGAAGAATCCATTTTATATATTTTTTGGAGTTTGATAGTGATTTTTGAATTTTTAGATGGTAAAAACGATTAAGAAATGTTTAGTTTATATAGAAAATAATTAAAAGATTTTTTTTTTAAATAGCAGTTGGCCAACGGCTATGCTTAACGGCTAGCCCAACGGTCATCAAATACTAGCCAATCAATCCAACCATGTCAACCCAGCCCCCCCGCCAGGCTGAATCCCCACGTCAGCGGGGCAACACCATGGCCAACACTAGCCAGGTGTGGTCTAGCCAACGTTAAATGTATTCCGTCACCCCAACTCACACCCTGTAGTCTGACAAAAGTTGCAATTATATTGTATTAGTGAAATAACCGATATTCAAAACATGAATTACCATATATTTACCAAATAGACTATCACAAAAGAAACTTTTAACTTGAGAGGGTCAAAAGAGACTATCACAAAAAGTAACTTTTGACTTGAGAGGGTAAAAATAACCACAATGTTTTTCTTCTCAAACATGCTCAGGTTCGAATCCCTCTTCTTCATGAACTTTATTTACTTTTCTTTTCTTTTTCATCTTCAACTCAAACCCTAGCTCTTCTCCGACGCCGTTTACAGATCTCCGTCGACTAATTTCTCACATTCTTTCATCATTCAGTATTTTAATATCAGATCTGTATCGCATTCTATCTTATAATATTATTCAATTTTACAGCCAAGATTCATCACCAAACCACCGGTTCAGAGGAGACGAACTCTTGTCTTGCCTAAAAGGTACGTTTGCTACTTCCAATTTGAGTGTTTGTAGTAGATCTGTATTTGTTTGTGATTTTCATTTTGTACAGTCACAGTAGTGATGATGATTCTGCAATCGAGCAGGAATTACTCCACACAGTCGTTGTAAATATTTCTTTCTTTTTTTTTTTTTGATATTTTATAATATATTGATAGATCTGTCGCTTGATTGCCTAAATTTTAACAAATTTCTTGTTTCTGACTAGAAATTTAGATGAAATATAACAATGTCTCAAAACTGGTGTCTCTGAATACATACAGTTTAGGTGAACTGGGCGGTTTTCACGGTTTTGCTGTTCGGTTTTTTGAAAAAAAAAAAAATTAAATTTTTAAAAGAGCAGAATTTTGTAGTAAATTCTTTAAACAAATGATAAGATTGTTGATGAGTATGATATAGATAGATAACTTTTTGTTCCTAAAATAAAAAGTATAAATAATAAATGCAAAATGGTCTGTTCAGCTTAGACAACCGGTTTCAACTTTCAAACGATAAACCGAACCGTTAACTAGCAAATCGTTAGAACTATACCGTGAACCGGACCTTACGTACTTCAAACCGGTTGACTTTCTTCGGTTTCGGCAGTTTGGTGGTTTGGGATGTTTATGAACACGTGATACGATTATCACTTTACTCTTTAAAAATGAGCATTCTCCAAAAGATATATGAAGTTGATATATGTTAAAGTGTGATTTGCAGGGACGGTGGTAGTAGGTGTGGTGGCAGCCATTGGGCCAGGGGTGTGTGATTTCATAACTGGGGATGTTGTTTATCATCATTTCGGGGTTGTGATGTGAACCTATACAGAGGAGCAGCTTGTTTTGTTACCTTTTAACTAAACTTTTTATATCTGACGCGTTTTGAGATAAAAAACACCTAAATTGACCCATTCTTAAGTAAATGTTCTCAAGGGGTACCTTTTTTTTTATTCATATGTTTACATGTTAATCTTATAGTTGTTTCTTGGTGTTCTACTAAGAAACAGGATTTGTCGTCAAGAATCTGTGAAGCATTCGGAGCTTTTGTACGGTTTATGTTATTTCAAAACGGAATTATCTTCACTCAGGGCTTCTGATTCTGAGACAATTGATAGTGATTCAAGTTCTATCACCAATCCTTCAAGTCTTGCCCCAAGCTCCCAAACAGGTACCCTTTGACTTTTCAAGTTTAAGAGACTGATTTTCTTCTTTGAGATTCCATTTGAACTTTTCAACTGATTTCAGAAAGATTTGTGGCCCATTAAAGACCGGCACAAGTATCACGAACAGAAAAGTTATGGTGTTCATTATGAACCAAACTCCATATCAATTTTAGTTTCGAAGATTTATAGGTTTGACGTCAAAAGTCAAAATTCAAATTTGTTTTGATAATTGATAGTGCTATTGGTATGTTTGACAGAGTGGACAGACCAAGGCTCTGCTACTTCTTTGCAGGATAATAGTATTAACTTTGAGCTGGAGAAACTGAGAGTTAAACGCAGGCACATTCACGGGTTGATGCAATTGCATAAAGCAAGACACTTGATGCATCTAGAAAGGTAACTGCAATTTTCTTTTTTCCTCTTGACTTTTGAAGTCAAACTATATACGTTATAAGTGGTTATCTGCCGAAATCATCACAGATTCAAGTCTTTTTATATTTCTTAGTTTTTGAATGTTCATTTGGAGATCACAAGATTTTTAGTTTTTGAAAATGAAATCTAGCCCATTTGACTAACAGTCAAGTCAATCTTGAACTAAAGCATACTGCTTTTGTGTCAGCAGAGGGAATGGAACCGTATATAAATCGAGCTTTCATCAAACGGTTGCTGCTGATATATTCAAAATGATTAAAACATGCCCATTGCAGCCCTTTTATAGGGAACTGTGTTGTTAAAATTTGGAAATTACAAGTCGTCAAAAAAATACGGAAGTTAAAGACATAAATAGACGCGCAAATCAAGTCAAAGACATAAATATACGCTTAAGTCAAGTCAATTAGTGATTTACAAGTTCCACTAAAAATTACAGAATTCAAAAGGCTAAAAAATAGGGAAAGTCTTTAGTGACAAAATCGGAATCCTAATCTATGGAATTCGGGTACGAGAGTCTTCTAAATTTTCGATCAGCTCCTTATCCTAATAATAAAATTTGATTTTGCAGCTTGAAGTATTGAGTAGAATCCGGCATCCTCATCCGCTGATTCTAATCGGTGCATGTGTGGATCATGGCTGTTTGGTCTATACTGGTACATGGGGAAACGGGAGTTTGGACGAACAATTATTTCATAATCGCAAAAACAACACACCAGCATGGGAAGTAGCATCAACTCTAAACTTCCTTCATAACGCGAAACCGAAATCAATCGTTCATAGTGACCTAAATTCAGCAAATATACTGCATGATAAAAATATCCAGAGCAAAATCGGGGACGTTGGCCTCTCAACAATGCTTCAATCAGACTTCTCCTCCACATCCACCATTTACAATGAGACGAGTCCAGCGGGAAACGTTTGTTACATCGATCCAGTATATCAACGAACAGGATTAGTTTCTCCAAAATCCAATGTATCCGCCCTTGGTATGGTGATTTTGCAGCTGCTGACTTCAAGACCAGCAATTGCAGTGACCCATGTGGTGGAAACAGCACCAGTCTCTGATAATATAATGATGGTTTGATACAGGATGTTATGGTTGATCCTTGTGTGGCTGCTGATAGCTACACATACGATCGCAGGGTGATAGAGCAATGGTTTGAGGAAAGTGATAGCTCACCGATGACTAATTAGTAGGAGCCTAACGCCTAATTATATGCTTCTTTCGGCAATCATGGAGTGGAAATCAACAACATAACCATTTGAGTGGGAATTTTTTGATGCAACCTGATTTTGTTAGGATTGTTTTATGTACATTAGTTTGATTTATCTATATGTACCTGTCTTGAACTTTGAGTATGCAAATTTATAAAGTGTACATCACTTTTTATTGGCACAATGATATATGATTATTAGATAAAGGAGCAGCGGGAAGCTGGTTTAACAATTACAAAGAAAGACATAACAAAACAACCCTACGAGAACCGAACAGAAACACAAAAATAAACATAAGCTTTATGAAAAGCAGACTGCAAGGGAACTACACCAAGTGACCCAGGAGCTGCTTTTTTATGGTCACTTAGAAAACATATCACAATAATACTTATGCATAACATCATAAACCTTATACCTTGATCAATTTCCTCAAGAGATGGAAATATGTGATTCTCCAGGATCTGTTGAGCATTAATGAAACCACAATGCCCCAAAACCCAATAATAAATCCAAGCACTATGCTAATAATCAACCCCCAATCTACTTTGTGTGATCCACCGTCTTCTTTTTGGTCGCTTGTTGTATCAGGTTTGTCAACATGAACACAATCATTGGTTAGTGGAGCTCCACAAAGTTTGTTTCCAATGAAACTGGACTCATTGAAGCTTTGAATTTGTGTACCTGTTGGAATTCTTCCTGTCAAATTGTTGTAGGACACGTTAAAGCTACTCAAGAAACTCAACCCTGACAAACTTATAGGAAGTTTCCCAGAAAGATAGTTTACTGATAAATCAAAAGACTCAAGTGATTTCATGTCTCCTATCTTATTTGGGATCTTTCCTGTCAATTGATTTCTTGATAAATTCAATGATTTTAACTTGTGGAGGGTCGTGAGCTCACTAGGGATCTGCCCAGACAAATTGTTGCTCGAAAGGTCCAAAAGCGTGACTAGTCCTAGGATAGATCCATAAGTGTCTTCTCGTCCCTTCATCACCAATAAATCATGAACAGTATAAGTATTATTGTCAAAACTGTATGAAAATTTAACCTCTAAATTAGTTTCTTTGCCCGAAAACACACTAAAGTTGTTGAAGCATCTAGGAATATTTCCTGAGAGGTTATTATGAGCGAGATCCAATACTTGAACATGTGAAAGATAACATAGCTGGTTAGGAGTATTTCCGTAAAAATTGTTGGATCTAAGATTGAGAATTTTCAACATAGTGAGTTTTATTCCAATCCATGGTGGAATGATTCCTGCAAGATTATTTTTTCCAAGTTGAAGGATCTTTAAGTATGACAGATTCATTAGGGAAGAAGGTAAGCTTCCTGAAATCATGTTCCCACGCATGTTCAATAATTGCAACAAAGGTACAGAGCCCAATGTTCTTGGAATCTCACCAGACAAATTATTATCACTTAAGTGTAAGACTTTCAAGCTCGACCACTTCTCCCAACACTCCGGAATAACACCTGACAACTGATTAAATCCCAAACTAAAATATTCGATCTTGTTCACACCGTTGGAACAAACCAAATTATGCACTGATCCCACAAAAGAATTATTTGATAGGTCCAATAAGTTGATTATCGTTGAGCCATTTGAGAGAGAAGGTAATCTACCAGTGAGTTGATTATCGTTGAGCCACAGTTGTTCTAAAGATGAAAAATTATAAAGAGAAGGTAGAAAGGTACCAATAAGGTTGTTTCCAGCCAGTGAAAGTCTTCTCAGGTTAGTCAGCCCGTGGAATAAGTTGGGAAAGCTTCCACCAAGTTGACAGTAGCCGAGAGAAAGTGTATCAAGCAATGTAAGATTTGCGATGAAGGGTGGAATTCCGCCTTGTAGAATGTTGTAGTGAAGGGCGAGGGAGCTTAGCATGGACAATGAACCGATCCCATCTGGGATATTGCCGACCAGATTATTGTAACCCAAACTAAGGACTTGGAGGTTGGAGCAATTCATTATGGCTGCTGGAATCTTTCCTGTGAAAGAGTTGTCATAAAGATATAGTTCTTGTAATCTAAAGAGACGCCCGATTTCAGGTGGAATTCTGCCTTGTAGAATGTTGCTTTGAAGGGAAAGGATGCTAAGCATGGACAATGAACCAATCCCATCTGGGATCTTGCCGACCAGCTTATTGTTACCCAACTCAAGGATCTGGAGGTTGGAGCAATTCGTTATGGTGGCCGGAATGTTTCCCGTGAAAGAGTTGTTATCTAGCCAAACTTCTTGTAATCTAAAGAGACTCCCGATTTCATTTGGAATTCCGCCTTGTAGAATGTTGTTGTAGAGGGCGAGTATGTTTAGCATGGACAATGAACCAATCCCATCTGGGATCTTGCCGACCAGATTATTTCCACCCAACGTAAGGACTTGCAGGTTGGAGCAGTTTATTATGGTGGCTGGAATGTTTCCCGTGAAAGAGTTGTAAGCGAGACGTAGTTGTCGTAATCTAAAGAGACGCCCAATTTCAGGTGGAATTTCACCCGAAAATGAGTTGTTAAAAAGCTGAATGACCCTGAGAAAGCTTAGATTTCCGATGGAGGGAGACAACGTACCAATCAAGCCTCCAGATGAGAGGTTCAAGTGGGTGACTCTTTGGTGGTGAAGGCTACATGTAACACCTTGCCATTGGCAGAAATTAGTGCTGGAATGGTTCCATGAGGTCAAGAGACCATGTGGGTCACCTTTAATCATGGATTTGATGGAAAGCAGTGCCAGACGATCACCGGTGGTGCCGCTCTGTGCTGCAGACGTGTGGATGAGTTTGGAAAACGTTGCAAAGTGCATGAGGATGACGAAGAGAAATGACCGAGAGAAAAGTAAACATTTGGCACTCATTTTTTTGTAGTGGATTGTATGGTATTTTTCTATTATTTTGCCACTATATATAGTTGTGTGTTTTTTTTTGTATTTTTACTAAATATCTTTTTTAATTTTGTACTAAATATAGATAAGAAATACATGGATGGAATTGGCTCAACTATTTCCATGCGTCTAACATACGACGATAAAGGTGATAAAGAATCCGAAAGTAGATGACAATATATCAAAATCATTCAACGACAACCCAAGATGGCGTTAAAGACTTATTGACTTGGCTTTTATTAGACTATTCAGGGCCGGACGTATAGTACAAGTAATCTATGCTTGGGCCTAGGGCCTCCAAAAAAATAGGGCCCTCACTTAAAATAAAATTAATATGCTAACTATTAATATTAATGTAAACTTATTGTTTTAGATTTATTTGAGGTCCTATACAAGCAAACCATTCTCTCTTTGTAGTTGTGTTAGATTTTTTTTGGTTCCAAACATGGATAAAGGAGCATCAAAGATGAATAAAGGAGCATCATTTATAACTATCAGACGTGGGGAGGAAATCACACCGTGGGCTGGGTTAACGACGTGGAATACCATGCCGAAGGTGGCGTAATCACGGTGTGGCTGGTTAGGCGTGTCGACTTCCATGCGTGGATCTGATTTCAACTGCTATTTTGTGTAACCACTGATCTGCAACGGTCACGTATTTAAATTAAAGCATTAAATTTTTAACACATCTCAATTTGTTTCATCTATTTGAGCACAATTTATTTTTATAATATGGACACCCTCAATTTGCTCTTTTCGTCATTGGAAAATATAATCTTGGCGTCCCTTGATGCGGTTAGTACCGTGTTAGTAGAAATACAAGAAGATGATGCCAAAATCACGGTGAGTCGAACAAGATGACCCTCTTTGAATATAGATCGTGAGGCGAGCCTTAATGGCAGAGAATATTCATTGTTTTAATAGAAAATATTCAAATATTTTGTCCACATGAAGGTGATAATAAATATGTGGATGAAATTGGCTTCACTGTATTCATGCCGTCTCACATACGATGATGAAGAGAATAAGAAATACCAAAGTATATGACAATAAATCAAAATCATTTGAAGACTAAAAACATGAGTTTGAACCTAAGAAGAGGTTAAAGACTTATTTTTATGGCTTTTCTTTGGAACGGTAGGTGACTCAAGCCATCGTCTCCACTTTTTTTCTTAATAAGAGTAAATAACTTTATTGGACATACTTTAAAGAGTCAAAACAAATCTTCGTAAAAATGTGATTCATGTCAGCCAAGCACCATTAAATGATGAACATTAGTTGGATTGCTATTGACGTAGCTTAAAGATTGCTTTTAACGTTAGTCTACAATATAATTATTGTTGTATTAGATTAAACTCTGCACCTTACATTATATACACTATTGTTCCTCTTAAAGTCAAAGAGATCCTATATTGGGGTTGTAATCGAGTCAAGATAAGTTGAGCTCAAGCTCGAACTTAAACGAATCAGCTCGGCTTGGCTTCGGCTCGTTTATTTTATGGATTGATAACATAAAAAGAAAAATAAGAATTAAAAATAAAAACTGCACATGTAACTATATGTATTATTTTTAATTTTTTATGATATTTTAAAGACCAAAAGGCATGTTAAAAGTGTTATATGTATATTTTTTGTTTATTTTCCCATTTTTTTACATGAATACATTTGTTCACATGAGTGATTCTTAGATGCCCCTCCCATAGTTTTGTCTACATCAAGGAGATAAGAAATAGGTGGATGGAATTGGGTTAACTAATTCCATGGAATTGGGTTAACTAATTCCATGTTGTCTTACATAGGATAATAAATGTGATAAGGAATACCAAACTATACGACAATAAATCAAAATCATTGGACCACTAAAAACATGAGCTTGAACGTCGGGTTAAAGACTATTGACTTGGCTTTTTATTTGAATCAATAGCTTTCAATTCATCGCCTCCACTTCTTTTATTGGACTATCGATTGTGGGGAGGAAATCACGGTGTGGGCTGATGTGTCACAGGTTAACAAAGTGGAATACCATGCCGAAGGTGGCGTTGTTATGGTGTGGCTGGATTGGCATAGAGACTTCGACGCGCGTGAATCTTATTTCAACAGCTAATTTTTATAACCGTTAGTTTGCAACGGTCACATATTTAAATTAAATCATTAAATTTTTAGTATAAATAACAGTCCAACTCATTATTTTTAAACACATCCCAACTATTTCATCTATTCAAACACAACTAATTTTTAAGAAATGGGCACTCTAAATTCGCTCTCTTCATCATCAGAAAATATAATCCCGGCGGAACTTGATATGGTCAGGACTGCGTTAGTAGAAATACTAGAAGACAGGGGCGGACCCTCATAGAGTGGGTCGGTGTCCCCGGACCCAATGTTTTAAAAAAAAATAGTAGATTCAGTATATTAAATTGTATAATGACCCCATAAATACAATTAGATGGACACCATAGAAAGAAAAAGCAACCTGGTGTAGTGGTAAATCCCTCTCTTTACCAACAAGAGGTCATGGGTTCAATCCTTGTATAGCTTGTTTTTCCTGTTTTTTTAAATCTAGTTCAAACCTCGCTATAACCCGACCTCAACGAGGATTGACCCGAAAATTTTAACGTTCTGTTATGAAAATTTTGAACACCGAAAAAAATGGACCCCACTAAAAAAAATTCTGGGTCCGCCATTGCTAGAAGATGGTGCTCGGTGAGGCAAACAGAATGGACCCACTTTGAATTGAAAAACTCGTCATTGCAGGATAATAGTATTAACTTTGAGCTAAAAAACTGAGAGTTGAACTCAAGCATATTCGCGGGATGTATGCAATTGCGCAAAGCGAGACCCATGATGCATCTAGAAATGTAACTGCCATTTTTTCCTCTTGACTTTTGAAGTCAAACATTGAATTCAAACTATATACGTTTATATGCGCTTATAATCTCGTATGTTACACGGTTTACGTAAGATATTGTCGTTATTCAACCCGTGTAGTACGCGGGTCTATAACCTAGTAAAAGAAATATAATGTTAAAACAAAAGAATAAAAGTTAATTCTCTCCTTGGAGGACCCACCATTATCTTCATTTGTTAATAAAATTTCATCTTCGGTGCAATTTTTGAGATGTTTATTGCTCAGCCCAAATAGAAGGCAAATGTATTGCATTGGGTTTGGGCTTATTTGAAGTCCACACAGCCCACCTGAAGCAGCCCATATGCAAAAGACTAGCCCAACATTAGAAGCCCACATGCTAACAAAAAAAGAAAAGAACTAGGATGAAAACAATAAATAGAAACCTTACTACCTAAGTACCTACTGACTAATCCTAATAGAAACCTACTAATTAAAAGACATTTTTTTTTGAAAAGTACTAATTAAAAGACTATTATCGTGAAGAATGACATGTAAATAAGTAATTTAACTTATTTACCACATGTTTATGACACTAATACAAATGTATTAAATCACTTAAAAATTTACTATAGATTTTCAATAATCTCTCATATGAACGAAGTAGGGCTGTAAACAAACCGAACGAATACAAACAAGGTCTTGTTCGTGTTCGTTCATTAAGGAATGAGCATATTCATGAACTGTTCACGAACGCTTAGCGAACGAGATTTCTTGTTCGTGTTCATTCATTAAGGAAATGAACGTTTTCATGAACTGTTCACTACCATTAACCAAACACAAATGAACATAAACAACATTTATGAACCACAAATGAATACACGCGAACATATAGTCATTTTAGAATAAAGTCTACATTTTTTCATCACAAAGATCATGAAGAATCCATATGTATGTAAATAAACACTTAACATAATTATTCGAACACAAAATTAGGAAGTTTGACAAGCTTTAACACAAATTGAAATTGAAACGCTTAAATAAGGGATGTTAGGGAAGACATGTAGTATAATTAGGGTTTTAATTTTTTTTTAAAACTAAAAACAATAAAACAAAAATATAGCATATAAAAACCTTTAAATGAACGAAACACAAGCTCTGTTCATGTTCGTTCGTATAATTTAACGAACGAAATTTCTTGTTCATTTTGTGTTCGTTCATTTTTTAAACGAACGAACATAAACGAACTTCCCATCAAATAGTTAATGAACTATTCATTAAACGTTCAGTTTCGTTTACAGCCCTATAAACGAGTATTAACTTTAATAGGATTTCAACGGAACCACAAACGGACAAATATTGGCCAAGTATATCCCAAATAATGCTAGGTTAATATTATTTACAACTATACGTAGATTACAAATGTTTTTCTAGGATAATATCAAAATATTATTGTCCATCCATAAATTAAAACATATTATCCAAAACTACCCCTAACATGTGGCTCTCCCTCATACCCTCACCATTATCTATTTTACAAATCAAACATATTCTTACACCTTGAGCTCACACCACACCATGAATGACAAAGTTGACAAGCTAGTGATTTTCCTAGCAAAGAGGGATGGTATTGACAAGCTTGTCAAAACATTCCAATATGTATCAAAACTTCTTGTTTGGCAACTTGAAACAACCAACCCATATGTAGCCGGTCGCGCCAAACAATGTGAGGTGGCATCAGGGTTGAGCCGAAAAGCATTCAGGTATGGACGGTTTCTTACAGGCTTCAATGCCCTTAGAAGAAATCCTGGTCCCACCCCTACATACAGGTTCCTCTCGGTCTTTGCTAACGCAGGGGAAATGGTCTATTTCTTTTTTGACCATTTCCTCTGGTTATCAAGAACGGGAACTCTGGATGCCACACTGGCTAAGAGAATGAGCTTTATATCGGCTTTCGGGGAGTCGCTTGGGTATGTGTTTTTTTGTGTTATAGAATTTATGATGATTAAAGAAGGGGTTGAAGAGGAAAGAAGGATTAGGAGTTTAACATCAGAATCAAAGGAAAATGGTAATGAAATTAAGAAGATTAAAGTTGATAGAGTGATGAGATTAATGGCTGTGGCTGCTAATGTGGCAGATTTAATAATAGGACTTGCTGAAATTGAGCCCAACCCATTTTGTAATCATGCTGTAACCCTTGGGATTAGTGGGCTGGTCTCTGCATGGGCCGGATGGTACAGAAATTGGCCATCATGAATTATGTAATTATATTTTATATACAAATTTTACTTTTTTTGTTATGTACTTGTAACTTATGTAATTATATTTTATATACATTTGTGTACTCGGGATAAAAGAAATATGTTATAAATTATGTCATAGGTGATGATTTTTTTTAAATTTTTTTTTTTTTTAAAGCTAGCAATTTACGACATGAGTTGACACAGAGCTAAAAATGTGTTCGGATTATAAACAGATCAACTTGACACGATTGAAAAGGTGTTTAAACGGGTTTAACCCACCTTACCTATATATTACACAAATAATATATTTGACTAAATGGGTAAAATGGAATAGATTTTTAACTGTTTAAACAAATTAATTAGTTATAACTAACTTCTCTTTTAAATGGGTAATGAGGCTTGAAGAAGAATATAAGATTATGTTATTCTATTGAACTATTTATATTTAATCATATTAAACATATCATGTTATTTATTTATTTATGGGGTTAGTTAACGTACAATTGGTCTTAACGTACAATTCGTAGAGGGAGGATATATAACATGCGGTTATATGATTTATGGGAGTAAAATCAGCATGTTATATAGAGCCAGTGTACATGCAGGCTTTTATGTATTCAAACATGCGGGATTTTATGGGTTCAACATACAGGATTTTGTTTTGAGGTTTATAACGTGCAGAATTCCCATCGCATACGCAACGTACGTTAAGGTCAGTTTAACGGTACACTTTCTCTTTATTTATTGTACTTGATATATTTAAGTGTCTTAGTAAATAACACTTTTACTTAACTGTAGCACGATCAGATTATACATATTTTCCACTCTTGTTAACTTTTGGTAAAAAATCTCAAAATATATCAATATGCTACTGCAATGCAACTCTCACTAGCAAGAAAAAGACAATTTTGCTTAAATTCTTAGAAACAAATCTGCAGGTCTCAAAACACATAGTAAAATTCTGATTAAAAAGATAACCACCAACATATAACACTTGCAAAAATAGAATTTTCAACGGTAACGACGAAGGGAAAGAGTGTTGTTCCTCTTCCATGTAGCCCGTCTGGAAGGGCGAGCCTTGTGGTTCAAGTGTCCCTTTCCACGCAAACCTCTGTATTTCTTTCCAGCAGAAGTTAGTCCACGAAGTTCTCTGTGTTTGTGCACCGGGTTACAAATCCAGTTGATACGTGGGTCGTTACGGATTGCAGCATGTGCAGGATCCACCAAGATGACCTCAAAGTACTTGTATGTAGAGTCCTGCAACAGATTTTTACATGTAAAATATATAAATTGGTTGGATGTAAGTAGGGCACGTAAACGAACCGAAAGTTCATGAACAATTCGTTACAAATCCATTTAATAAACGAACAAACACAAACACATTTTTTTGTTTACATGAACACATGTTTTGTTCCTTCATTTATGTTCGTGAACGTCCGGTTATGTTCGTTCATTTATGTGCATTCGCTTATGTTTGTTCGTTTCAATTTAAATATATAAGTAGTCATATTTAGATAAATATTAAACATAAAAGGAACTTTTTAACTACTTATATAAATATAACTAATTGGTAATTGGGCTTTCTAGTAACAAGAATGGGTTTTTCAATGGAATTTATCTTAACTAATCAATAATTTATATTAAAAATTACTTAATGTTCGTTTATGTGTAGTCGATTATGTTCCGTTGTGTTCATTTATGTTTGTTCAATTATGTTCATTTGTGTTGTTTATTGTTTGTTACATTATGTTCGTTTAAGTTTGTTTTGTTCATTTACGTTTGTGAAGTGTTCATTTAGGTTTTAAACGAACATGAACAAAAAATGCGTCCGATTATATGTTCATGTTCATGTTCGTGTTCCGTTAAATTTAAATGAACGAACACGAACATGCATCTGTTCATGTTCATCCAGTTCATTTACAGGCCTAGATGTAAGTTCGAATGATTGAAACGTGTTTAAGCAAAGGCTTACCTCGTTAAGCCAGTAAGAATTGAGAACCTTAAGACCACCTAACTTCCTTCCGGCTCGTTCCTCTGCAACAGACCTCTTGCTGCGTTGAAATTTAAGCTGGGTCACACCCTGGTTTGTAGGTTTTCCGTAAACAATACCCTTTGGAACGGGCCTCTTTCTTCCACCACGCCTCACACGTACACGATAAATCACGTAGCCCTGATAAATTTTGTACCAATCAAAAGGGTTAACATGCTAATACTCAATAACTTAGTAGTCTTTATCTAAGAACATGTTACAATACAAACTGGTTAACCACTTACATAAAGTTGCGTATAAGATCAATCAATGCAACTAGGGTGTGCAATAACCGAACCGTTAACCGAAACCGAACCGAAAACCGAAAAAACCGAACCGAAATTAACCGAAACCGAATTAACCGAAAGTCGGTTAACGGATATTTTTTTATTATCGGTTAACCGAAATTAACCGAACCGAACCGAATCATTTATTTTTTTATATATTTCTAGCTTTTATACCTCTATTTTATGTTTTTAAACATCTATTAATGCATTTATACCTCCATGTCATTTATTTATACATCCATTTCATGTATTTATACATCTATTTCATGTATTTATACCTCTATTACATGTATTTCTAAGCAAAAAAATTAGCCCTTGTTTGAATTGGTTATTAACCGAAAATTAACCGAACCGAACCGAAAACCGACAAATTAACCGAACCAATTAACCGATGACTTCGGTTACGGTTAAGGATAATGCTAATAACCGAACCGTGCACACCATTTATGCAAGTATAAAGGCTTAAAGGAATTATCAGTTATGTGTCCAATTTATTTTTACATATGACTGCAAACATGAAACTTTGCTCTGCAATAGTACGGTTATTACCCGTTGGTGAATTAAAAATGATGCAAACAATGAATTACGCAATGTTACCAAAAATAGGTCAAGACATTAAAAATTAAAAAAATTATGAAGATTGAAAATTGACCTTAAAGCAGAAAACATTCAAATTCACCAAATTAATTGCTACACAAGGAGAACAAATAGCACAAACAAAATACAATGTCAATTAAATACATACTAATATACTTTTCAGTATTCAACCAGTGTAATACACGAACTACTATAGTATTTCAGTGTGTTACTAACTAACATATGCTTGTTTTTTGTGATAAATTCAAATTAGTTGTGAGAATTGTCATATGGTAATAAAAATACGTCACTTATATGAAGTTCTTTTACAGTTTCTGTCGTACAACCTCGTGTTATCCACGGGTCTATAACCTAGTAGAGTAATAAAGCATGATTTACAATACAAAAGTTACCCTACCAAATGCATTTCATATGATAATTTCAATCGTTGAGTTCGGGATCATGAACTATTATCCCTCCTACAATATTATTACCTTGGTTTAAAAAAGCGCGCCTAGGCGCAAGGCGACCTAAGGCGCAAACCAAATCGCTTTGTGTGACATAAGGCGCAGGGCGTACAAAAGGCGCAGGTGAGGCGCGCTTTTTAGCCTAAAATTTGACCTGAGGCGCAGGTGAGGCCGCGCCTTATGTACATGGGGTGTTTCTGTGCATCTGAGTGTTGTACAAGAGGCTTTTTGTGCTGTACATTTCTGTTTCTTTTTTCATTTTAAAACATATGTAAAGCTTAATTTTAGCTAAATCAAAGGTAGGGGATGCTAAAAACCTATGGGATATATAAAATAATTTATATAATCACTTTGCACATTGCGTACAAAAAGCTCACCGCTTTTGCGCATTGCGTACAAAAAGCTCACCGCTTTTGCGCTTTGCGTCTCGGTTTTAGACCTAGTCGCTTTTGTGCGCTTCCCGCTTTTTTAAACCAAGCTAATTACTAAATTCTCACTTACACCTATGAATATCTATATGATTCAAACATATGGTTTCATTAGAATCTTGATTTTAAAATGAGCGCATTACATAATGCGTGATGCGCCCAATGCTCTGATGAGAGCGCATCGCCACAGCTGATGCGTTGCGATTACGTGATGCGAGAATATTGCGCACATTTCGCATAATGCCCTCTGATGCACGCAGCATTGTTTCTTATATAATTTTTTCCGGATTTTATGGGTTCGGTTTTTTCAATAATTAATATCTTAGTATGCTTGATTTCAACCAAAAAGCACATATTTTTGTTTTACTTTAAGTATATTTTTATAAGTTTTTATGTATAAGTAATTTTTTAATATATTTTTATAAAGTAAGCATCAGATTTTTGGACCAAACGCAACGGATCGTATCACTCAATTTAAAACCAAGATAAGAATATACATAACAACAATATCACAGTTACAAAGCAACATTATTAACAAAGTAAATTGTACGGATAAAATACCTGTTTAGCTTTGTAACCCATGCGACGGGCCTTATCGGGTCGGGTAGGATGTGTGACCCGAACAATAGAGGGAAGCTGACGGTACTCCCAGCACCTGACTCTCTGCATGAACCTCATCACATCCGACTGCTTCTTCCTCCATAGCTCCGATACATACGTATACGCACCTGTTACATTACATTCACACCATTTCAACAATCATATACCTAATAATCATCGTTAAATTTGAAACACAGAGTTTGAAATTGTGTAGATCACGCATACAGAGTATGATTCGTACCCATAGTCGCAGTGATTCTCGATTTGAGATGCGAGAAGAAGGCTGCTCTTGAGGTTAAATCACGTATTTAGGCTGAAAATTGGAATTAGGGTTTGAGTGTGTGGTGGTACCAGATCCAGAATGTTTGGGCCCAGATAAGTTGGCCCGTTCGTCATAGGGCTTGGAGTAGAGGTGCAAAAATCGGGTTTTTTTAATACCTGGTTTCGGGTATGGAATTGGTTCTGTGTTTGATCGAGTATTGGAAAACCGGGTATTAAGAGAAACTGAGGAGAAAAACCATATGCTATGTATCTCGGTAGAGTATGATCAGGTTCAGATATAAGAGGGTATTAATACCGGTTCTAGAAAATAAGTTTTTTTTCAATTATTTTAAATAAAAATAAATTGTTGAAAAATTAAATTTGGGTATTAAAATAAATTACTATAACATAAATTCACTCAAGTACAAATTATTTGTTTTATAATATGTATTTTTTTAAAAACTTAAATATAAAAGTAAACATAAAATTATACTATAAAAATTCAGGTATTTTATCAGGTATTATAAAAACCGCTATCTGGTATCGGGTATAACCAGATTGGGTATACGGTATCACTGAATCTGGGTATTTTCGGGTATAAATCGATACACTTTCTAGTACGGGTATTGAGCTCAAACTGTATATTGTATCCATATCCTACTCAATTGGTATTAAGCTCAAAATGTATACTATATTCATACCCTACTCAATAAGTTATAAATTAATGGTATGAGTGTATAACTATAAATTATACTATCTCTTAAAGAAGAAAGTCGGTGCAGCCGCCGCCTTTCTTATATATAAACAATGTTTCAGTACTAAATATTATTATTGGAGTTTGTTTTGCTGGTTCACCTGTCTCAAGCTAAATTGGATGTCAAGAGTTCAACTCCTGATTTACTTTTTTTTCCACAACTGTAGTTTTATTTCCTTTTGTGATTCCTCCTTTTTTTTTCAAATGGAGTTTTATTTTTTTGAGTTTTGATTTACTAAAATTAATTGTTTCAACATACTTTAATATTTATGGTCTGGATTTTAAAAATAAAAGTTGGTTCTTACACTTTATAAATTGATACCTACACCCATGTTTTTTTAAATAAATTATACATTCGCTTCTATCTTTTGATAATTAATAGCTTTGATCCACCAAACTTTTCTACTTAATAAGATGATGTATTATTTTATTTAAATTGCTTTTACGATTTTAGACCGTAGTGTGTCATACATTAATATTTTTTTTTAAATTTATGCCTAACGATGTTAATGTCTAAATTACTTTTATGATCTTACATGATTGTCAAAATTACTGTCACAACTTTACACATCAAAACGACCGAGATATGCTCTCTTTTTATCTATTTCAAATTACATTAGTGTCACGAACGTACCGTTTGTAATAAAGCCAAAAACGCGTAATGTCATATGTGTTAATGTCATCATCATGCATTGTAATTACAATGCTTATATAGGTTACATCGAATTAGATCGGATACGTCTAAACACGTGTTTTCATATGGTTAATGCATCATATAACGTGCCGATAACTATATTACTATAAACAACTAAGATGTCACAGCTGTAACGCGCGGCGTATGGCAGTATTGACGTACCTATCGGTTTGATTCACGTTTCAACGTAAACGACTAACGTTTTGACATAACTTTTTGCTAAAACGAGTCTGGTCAAATACAATAGGTTTTTATAATTTTTTTTTGTACGTTCGTAAACTGTGTTTGAAAGCGAGTTGGATCAAATATAATAGACGACAAACTGATTTTATTCGAAAACAAGTCGTATCAAATATACGGTATAAATTCGAATTATTTTAACTTTAGACGCCACCGCAACGCACGGCGGGTCAAAATCCTAGTTATTAATTGAAAAAGAATAACAATGTTGAAGGATGAGTTGTTTATTATTTTCAGATTTCTTGAAAAGATAATGCTAAAAGGTGGGAAATACGAAAATTTAAGCTTTGAGAGCAACATATATAGAAATTAACTGACAATTAACTGCATTTTGTATATCCTTTGGAAATGTAGTTTTGTATGTTACAAAGCTATAAAAGTTATATAAGTTTTTATCACACTGCTTGAACATATTAAAGGATATCATACAATAAGATTATTAGTTAAAGAATTATATATGGATATATCATTTTCTATTCTAGACGAAAAAGCTAAAGAAATGAAATATCTATTGAAATGATTAAAAAGTATTTAATAATAACAGGGCCGGTCCAACTAGTTGTCACCATTCAGAGTTGGGAGTTTGATTTAAAACTATGAGTTATTAATTGCCCGGATGGTCCCTGTGGTTGCACGTTTTTTCATGTTTAGTCCCCACCTTTTGAAAATAGCATGTATGCTCCCTATGGTTTGTTATTTTGTTACTCGGATAGTCCCCTAAGTAGATGTCAGTTAGTTTGGAAATAGCAGGTATACTCCCTATGGTTTGTCATTTTGTTACTCAGATAGTGTCAGGGGACTATCCGAGTAACAAAATGACAAACCATAGGGAGCATACCTGCTATTTCCAAAAGATGGGGACTAAACGTGAAAAACCGTGAAACCATAGGGACCATCCGAGCAATTAACTCTAAAACTAACTAAAAAGTATGTCACAGGTGGTTGATAGTGTTTATTTTGTCAAGGTACCTTAACTATTTAACATTCATACATTCTAACAGTTAGCACGATATACACATACCCACAGTTTACAAATCTACAACAATGTTGTACTAATGTTAAAGCTGGTTAATTTTGTCCAACATAGAGTTCAGATCAGGGGTTACGACGGCTCGCTTGTTGACTTTCCCGAGCACACAACAGTCTTTAGATTTCATATCCATCATTGCAGCAGATTGGTCAGAACCACAAGGCGTACCGGATGAAACCTATAAAGTGTATAGATAATTAGATACAACTATACAGCTCAATAAAAAGTTTTTGGAAATTACCTTATGGTTAATAAACAAGGTTTGGTTTTGATATGAATTTATGAAACACTTACATCAAAGATGATGTCTCCAAGCTTCAACTTGATTGCTCCGCTTTTATAAACCAACATTTTTCCTATGTGCCCGTTTGGCAAGTCTTTCAAACCAACGCGTTTGTTAGAAGCATTTGTTGAGCTTCCTGCTGTCTCCTTGCCCTTTGAGCTATCTGGAGCTTGATCAAATGGAAGATGTTCGGGGAATTGGAAAAAAATAAGTTGTTTTTTGTCACCGTCATCCGGCCCCTAGTATCAAAGGAAGTCAAAGTGTTAGTAGGATGTAAGAAGTAAAAAAAAATGATTTTATTTTGTTGAGCAAGATGACATACCGAAAGTCCAAGTTCTAATGCGGAGTTGATTTTAGTCTCGTCATATTCATCATGTTTCCCAAATTCCTCTACATTAAGAACCTCTACAAGGAAAACATTACAATGGTGAAATGAAATTTGTTGATCATATGGTTTTTAAATATCAAGATGGAACGGGTTCATTGGGATGGATATGGGTCACGGATCTTTGCAGATAAACTAAAAAGAGTTTTTTTAATTATTTAGTTTGAATTATGAATATTATTTAAATGCCAAGTTTGATGGAATACGATTTTGAGTCTGTCTAGTATTCTTGTTTTACAAACAAGGTGTCGGTCGTTTGTTAGTAATAGAGTAAAATGCCATTTTCGTCCCTGAGGTTTGGCTAGTTTTGCGACTTTCGTTCAAAAGTTTGTTTTTTCGCATCTAGATCCAAAAGTTTTGAAATCTTGCTATTTTCATCCAGCTTGTTAACTCCATCCATTTTCCTCCGTTAAGTCAGGGGTATTTCCGTCTCTGGAAAAGACCGAATTGCCCTTTAAGTTAGCAAAAAAGAAGAAAGCACCCCTGACTTTACGGAGAAAATGGACGGAGTTAACGAGCCGGATGAAAATGGCAAAGATTTCATACCTTTTGGATCCATATGCGGAAAAACAAACCTTTGGACAAAAGTCGGAAAATTGTCCAAACCTCAGGGACGAAATGGCATTTTACTCATTAGTAATATTAAACAAAAAAACGCCATCTTGGTGTCCACCACAAAATCATCGTGCGTTTTACCATCTTTATACGGATTGTATTTACAACAGTTTTAAATGGAGAATTCATTACAAAATGTACCTGGATCTCCTGAGCCAACGGGTCTCAAAGGAAGACTGACGGGATAGTTCGAATAGGGATCCTATGATTTACAAAAAAAAAAGTACAAATGATTCTTAAATGGTATGAGTAATAGCGTTTATCCAACATAATACCATACATAAATAAAAACAGCCGTGTCTCACCCATGGTTCTTTATACTCATTTTCAGAGTCGGTCGAGGAACCAGATTCATCATCTACTAACATGTGATCAGTAACTTCGCCTTTTGTGGCGGTTGCGGATGAAAACGTGACCTTTTTCCCTGAAGTCTCTCTCAGATTGTAGCTGCTTTTGCTGTTCTCTTCTTTCTTCGGTGGTTCATGAGTCTTTGATGATCCAGCTCCATTTGATGTTGTCACGTTATCCGAAGCTGCAAGTTGAAACTTACAAAGTTTAGACAAAAATGATTTGTCCACTGACCTATGATTGAAATCTAAAAGAGGTTTTGAAAGATTTACGTTTCTTTTCGACTTTAGCCCCTCCTGAACGGAGGCGTTCCTGCAATAACAAAAATATAACCTCCGAGTCATTGCAGCCAGAAAGTCAGAAACAGGTCATGGTTATAAAGACACAAACACTCAAGCGGCTCGAACTAGAGCTCGATGGTGTTAAGTTAAGCTTAAAGTTGATTCATTAGCTCATTCAGTATTCTTGATGCAGACCCAAGAGGATAAGTTTAACTACATATAAACTTTTAAATGTCCAAAAAATGTTATACACACAATTTTCTTTTCTGTAACAATTTTTGTTTCTTGTTTATAGCAATTATATAGCTCAATATACCAACTAAAATTATGTTATAAACACACACGCCAAAAAAAAACGTATGTATTGAGACACAAGTTTTGGTGTTTATAGCAATTATATAGCTCAATATACCAACTAAAATTATGTTATAAACACACACACACACCAAAAAAAAACCTTATGTATTGAGACACAAGTTTTGGTGTTCATAGCAATTATATAGCTTAATATAGCAACTAATATTATGTTATAAACACACACACACAAAAAAAATATTTGTTTGTATTCAGACACAAGTTTTGGTGTTTATAGCAATTATAGCTGAATATACCAACTAATATTATGTTATAAACACACACACACAAACTGTATGTATTCAGACACAAGTTTTGGTGTTTATAGCAATTATATAGCTGAATATACCAACTAAAATTATGTTATAAACACACACACACAAACTGTATGTATTCAGACACAAGTTTTGGTGTTTATAGTACCTTAATATACCAACTAAATTATGTTATAGAAACACACACAGACACACACACACAAAAAGAGTTGACTGCCATTTTCGTCCCTGTGGTTTGTTCACTTTTGTCATTTTAGGCCAATTTTAATAATGCACCAGTTTCCTCCCTGACATACTGTAAATGTGCCACTTCAGTCCAAAAATTAAAACCCAGTTAAGTAAGACACGTTAAATGAAGGGTATTATTGTTAATTCATACATCTTTTATTTTCACCTTATTTTATGAATTGACAATAATACCTTTCATTTACTATGTCTGACTTAACTGTGTTTTAATTTTGAAATGAAGTGGGACGTTTCCAGTATGTCAGGGAGGAAACTGGTGCATTTTTTAAAATTGGTCTGAAATGGCAAAAGTGAACAAACCACATGGACGAAAATGACAGTTAACTCAAAAAAAAAAAACAAAAACTGTATGTGTTCAGGCACAAGTTTTGGAACATGGATATATTTCATCTAAAAATTCTAGACAGCAACAAAAAAGTTAATAAAATTGAAGCAACCAAGCCACAGATCTATCAGAATATTATAAAGATATCACAATAAAAAGTAAACAAACAAAAAACAAAAGCGAGAAATATTTACAATGACTGTGCGGAGTAATTCCTGCTCGGTTTCAGACTCATCATCACTACTGTCACTGCACAAAATCAAAATCACAATAACAGATCTACAACAAACACTCAAATTCAACACTCAAATTACAAAATTAAAACTAGTAAACATACCTTTTAGCTAAAACAAGTCGCCTTCTCTGAACCGGTGGTTTGGGGGTGAATTTCGGCTGTAAAATTGAATATTATTATAAGATAGATTTCGATACAGATCTGATATTAAAATACTGAATGATATGATAATATTAGAGATTAGAAGTGGTGGTGAGACCTTTTTGGATGATTTTGTGAGGTTTTTGCGAGATGAAGGTGTCGGTGCAGGTGGATCTGTATCCATCGCCGGTAGTTAGTTGAGATCGGAGCGGTTATCGTCGGAGAGATACTCGCCGGAAGTAGATCTGCGGGGAAAACGGCGTCGGAGAATCTAGGGTTTGAGTTGACGATGAAAAAGAAATGAAAAATTAAAATTTAGCACAAAAGATTCGAACCTGAGTAAGTTCTGAAGAATAGTAAGGTCTGACCACTGAGGCAGGTTTGATCTTTATACAGATGGCAAAAATATATTTATTTAAAGGGTTGTAAATTGATATAGTATTATTATGTATTTTTTTGGTTTGTTTTTTCTAAAAAAAGAGAGGAACCGGAGAAGATGACTTGTTGTGAAAAAAGAAAAAGGGCCCCTTCCAGCTTCCGTGGCCATAACCTCCCTCTCTTCTTCACACGTGTTGCTTTTCTTATCTATCTTACTGTCTAAGAGATTTGATAGACTCGCATTACAGATGCACTTAGGTGAAGGATGAAAGCAACTTTCATTTTGGGGACATTGACAACATGATTTGCCAATTCTAAAAATACGATTAGTTTGGCAAGCATATCGATATTTGCTTTTTGCATGACGTTGGAGACGTTTTAAGGATTTTATTTTACAAGAGTTCAACTAATAAGTATTGTAGCATGTAAGATGTAGGTTTATTGAGTAGTGCATTTTAAAACTTGTATGAATGTTTGTTAAAAAAATAGCATTTAACAAATTTGTTGTCATCAAGGTTTTTACATTTTTAAACAAAGCATTAAAAAGAACCAAAAGAAATAACTAAAGATATCCTAATATAATATAAAGAAACAAAAGAAATGAAAATAAAGTGTATTCACATACTTTTTTTTTTTATTTTGGTTCATATAATCAGAAAAATTACAAAATAGTTTATTTATAAAATTAAAATATCAGTCTAACCATTTATATTTTTTAGTTTTTTTTTTTACCTAAGGATTTAAATTTCTAGTTATCACATAGAAACTATTTTTGCATTACCTCACTAATTTATTAAGAACCTTTACCATTCTTGCATGCAACCTTTTGTTTTTTGAAGCATGCAAGTGAGTAAATCTCTTTTTGCATCACTCTCCCTTCATATAGTCTAAAAAGTCTTTAGGCTTTATGAAGGTATCGAAATAACTTTATCTTGTTACCCATGATATACATTTATGAAGATTCGACTCTTACCTTCCTTTTCAATCTAAATTAAAGCTTACCATACGGTATAGATGAGATTACATCACGTGTTTAGGTCAACTTTCTTTGGTCTTTTGTATGTTGTTTTCAAGTTTTATAGGTTATGTGGGGTTGAATTGGCTAGTAATCCATGTCAATGAACTGGTTTAGTGAATTAGTGGTATCATTCTAATTAGTTTTCCATCATTTACCAACTTATATTTAGCAAAACATGAAATGGTTTTTGATATATTGATGTCCATACACATGAGTGTGTATATTTTTGTTTATTCTTTAGATGGGACCTAAAAATTACCACTTGCACCAAAAAAAAAAAACAAACACATAATAAATCCATTAAATTTAACTACCCATCTACAATGCATGTTAAATCCCAATCATCTACAATGCATGTTCCTTTTTCCATATTCGACAATTTTTAGGAACAAGGCCATTAGCCACATAACCAAGTTACACTAGTCCCATATTGAACTCATAATGAACTATTTATGTGACCCGAAACAACCTGATGTTCCTATTTTGCCAGCCCTACATATCATATATTGTAATTCAAGTGAGGCCCATGTCACAGCCCGTCTAAATTCAGATCGCAGCACTCGGGAATTCCGAAGAATTCTACCAGCTTTAAGACACTCTTATGTGGCAGATTTTTCCTTAGAAAATTTTGGATTCAAGGGCCCAAAAATATCAAGGAAGACTAGAGAAATCCAAGGAAAATATCAAAACATTTAATATTTTCCCTTAATCTTCTAGATTAGTCAATGTACATATCAAAGATATTTTGTATATTTTATACTTAAAATCCTCTAGATTAGGAATGATCTAGATACTTAGCAACATGTATAAATAGGTGATCTTGCCATATTTGCAAATCACCTCCAAATTTGTATCAACGTTCCCTTTGTAAAGAGTTCTCAAAGGAATAGAAGTGTTCTTTGTTCATAGCAATCTTTGTTCCCTTTGGTCAAGTTATAGAATCGAATTTCAAGTTGGTGTCTAGGCTGATCTTGGCACGGTGACTAAAAGTCGAACGTGAGTTGGGAATTTACCCTGTGACAAGCCATCCCACATCATGTTATTAAAATTAGAAGTCTCTTTCAGCCCGCTATTCACAACTACATAGTCTACACTACATGTTTGGTTTCTTTGTGGTTGTGTTAAACATATATTGAATACAATAAATGAAAGACGCATTTGCATCAGTTTCACTTTTTAACGAAGCAAAGACAACTTTAAATGAGATGCATATTAGCATGAGATTTTATTCATTATACGAACTTGCATATGTTATTCCATACAAATCACATACATAAGCTTCATTGCCCCCACTCCAACGGGTATCACACGATGGACCCGGTATTAATACCCGCCAAGTCAACATGGGTTTGAGCAGATTGGGATAACGGATACATATTGTAACAACTCTCATCAAAAGTCATATTTATTAAATTAATTTGACCAATAGGAAACCCTAATTGAGACACCCAAGTGATTCTGCACAAACCCTAAAATTTTCAGAACAATCGGAATCAGGATCAGGGCCCCTAAAACTCAGGGGGGGGGGGGGGGTAAACCCTAGTTACGATTATCTTAAAATCTCGTTGTCAAAATTTCAAATTCGAATTCTGTCAAATCAGCAATGCTAGTCCCAGACGTGGCCACCCTAGGGTGCTTTCGTGTCCCTTGCGCACCGCAAGGATTTAGGCTTACGGTGCGCAAGCCTGGCCAAATTTTGACTATAAATAGCAGACATTGGCAATCGAAGTTTGGCGCTTGAACGACGAACAAAGTCGAAATATACACTGAGATAAGCTCTGTTTACCACAATTAACACACACGGATCACTAGTCGACGCCGCAATCAGGGTAATAACTCGATCGCTATTACGATTCATTTTCCGATCGATCAATAATCCAATGGATGTTTAAGTGCTGCCCACATTAGGGTGATACTTTGTCATTAGTCGTTAATTCGATGGATGTTTAAGTATCGCACTTTGTCATTCGTTGTGAGGGTTTGATCTCGTGAGTTATCGTAAATGCTGTATTGATTACTAACCCAGAATTGTGTGCCTGTTATTAAATTTAGGTTAAAAAGGCTAATCAGTAGGCTAGGCTCTGCTCAAATTAAATCTGCAAAGTGAGTCATTCTCTTTTTATCAAATTTGTTTATAAAATCATGTTTATGTTCAAAGATTATAATTACAGTGATTAAGTTTATGTAATCACCAAGTTGCAGCCGGTATGTGGGGTTTTGTATACATTACTTGATAACCGTCACTATTGGACAACGAGTTAGCCAATGAGTGATATGACCATAGTCACAGACTCCATTGGACAATGAGGTTACCAATGGATGTTCGAGTGACAAATACTGTGGGTAGTTGGTTTGATAACTGAAAACATTGTAATCTCTCTTAATACTGCAAATTATAACAAATGTGTCGTTTTAGTAAAATAGAATGATTCACTCAGTATTTCCCGCTGACAAAACCTTTTTCAAACATGTTTCAGGTGATCTGTTGTGATCCAGGAAAAGTGCCGCGAAGCACTATCAGCTTAAGGAAGTGGCTCAGTATAAAATAAAGAAACATGTTTTGTAAAATAAAAGATTTCTTCGTGAAATCTCAAGATTGTAAATTACCGGGTTTTATCCCGAGTTGTGAAATAAAATAATCGGGAAATATTACAGTTTTAAAAGATCCTGAAAAAAACTTCCGCTGTTAATTAAATACCACGGGATTTCTGTCCCGCGGCTCCTGAAACGGGTAAAACCGGGTCGGGGGCCGTGACAGAAAAAGGTGGTATCAGAGCCACTGATTTAAGCCAATTAAGTATTGAGAAAATACTTAATTTTTTATTAATTACCATTTTGTGATTATGTGTTTTATTATCTGACTAATTGTGTACAGTATGGGCAGATCTTTATATGCTAGCCAATGTAGCAATTAATGCAAATCCTTAAATAATTTGACCTAAGTTTTAGCACCTACAGTCTAGAAACCTTATTCAGTAAATAAATAAATTTACAAATAAAACCTAGTGTGTTTTAATTTTCAGTTATTTTGGTAGTTACCCAGTATAAAATAATATTTAAAAGTTTTTCTATAAAATTTTGTTATGATTTTTTAACTTAGTAATTGTGTGTATTTTGCTAAACAGCATGAGTGACTTGTCTGACGCCCTTCAGAATTTAAATCTCTATCCAGTAAGAATAGAGGTTTCCAGAGATTTCAATAGGTATATACCAGACATAGAAGAACCTATAGAATTCAACGCTTCACCTCTCGAGAAACCCAAGCCTAAGAAAATGGAAATTGGGGAAAGCTCTAGACAAATTGAGGGGTTACCATCTCAGGAAGAGCTAGATTTTATAATGGCAAGCTATAATACTATTAAGCCTGTTAATGAAAATATTCATTCTCTTGAAACACAACTACCAATGAACTTAGAACCAGCTATTCCAAACCCTTCAATCCACTCGCAAATAGACGAATGGTTGACTAATGAAATACAGTTACAAAACAATCCCTATAAGCTTTTTCCTCAGTTCAATCCAGAACCTTTACCAAATCCACCAATGAGTAACGAGAATTTAGCAGAACTTCGCCATTTTGGCGAAGAGTTAATGGATGCGGGAAATAGAATCCGGGAGATAGGGGGACAAATTGCCTGGAAGTATGATGAAAGGGAGCTTCGTTTTTAGAACGACAAGTGACAAGAGATAGTAGGATGGTGAAACTATGGTTGTGTAATAATAAAAGTAATAATGAAATCAGTTTGTAAAATAACTACGAATAAAACTTTGTAAAATAATAGTGTGTATTGATGCATACTATAAAATATAAAAATGGAAATCAAGAAATTGATAGTTTTGGCTATATATGTGCGTATTTAAAATTTGTATGATTGTTTTGTGTCCAAATTTTAATTAATAAATACTAATAAATTATATATATTATCAGATGGAAAACGCTAATAACGAACCAGTTAATGAGGTTAATCAATCTGAGCAACAACCGGGGGATCAAAATATGACTAGGCAGGATATAGAAAATATCGTTGCTCAAGGGATAGCCAACGCTATTCCAGAAATAGTTGCTCAAGGGATAGCCAACGCTATTCCATCAATCGTTGCTGCTGTTAAAAATCCAATCGAACCACAACAAATCGTTCCTAGCAAACGTATTTCTGAAGATAACTTCAGTAATAGCATAAACAGAGGCAATGATCATGTTAATCATGATAATGAACCACGGCAAGCTCCGGCCCCTTAGAAAATGAAAGCTGCAACGCCTGGTTGCACTTACAAAGAATTTCTTGCTTGTAAACCCACTGAGTTTGCAGGCAATGAAGGAGCGACTGCGGCATTGCGTTGGTTAGAGAAAACCGAGGCAGTAATTGCCATAAGTAAATGTGCTCAGGATGATCAGGTCATGTACGCGTCAAATCTTTTCAAAGAAGGGGCGCTAGAATGGTGGAACACGGTGTTACAAGCAAAAGGAAGAATGATGGCGTACGCTATGAATTGGGAAGAATTTAAGAGTCTTGTAGAAAGAAAATTCTGTCCCGAATATGAAAGAGATCAAATGGCAAATAAGTTTCTAAACCATAGAATGATTGGAGTAGATTGTCGCGGTTATACTTCGACATTCTTTGAATATGCTAGAGTGGTACCAACACTGGCTTCGCCAGAACCGGTACTAATTTCTCGCTATATTTGGGGACTGATTAGTGAAATCCGTAACATCGTTAAAGCTGCAAGACCTTGTACGATTGACGATGCTGTGGAATTAGCCAATACCTTAACTGACGACTGGTACGCACGCAAGATGAAAACAGGAAGAAGGAACTGGCTCAGAAAATTACCCAAGGATTTCGTACGGGTAATAATAGCAACTTCAAGAAAAGAGGAACGGGGAAATCCTCAACTCTGCCATTCTGCAAGAATTGCAAAAGAAAACATTATGGAAGATGTAATGTAACCTGCAATTTTTGCAAAATGGTAGGACATCGTGAAGAAGACTGCAGAAAGAAAACAACGATCTGTTATAACTGTGGAGAAAAGGGACATTTTAGACCAGAATGTCCTAAATTAGTCAAACCTGCAGACAACAAAGCCAAGACAGCCGACGGAGCTACTAAGAAGAATGTTCGAGCCTTTCAGTTAACTACTCAGGAAGCCGAGATGATTCCTGACGTAATAGCTGGTACGTTCCTAGTTCACAATGTATACGCAAAAGTATTATTTGACTCTGGTGCAAACCAAAGTTTTATCAATACTTCATTTTGCCAAGCTCTTAATATACCCTTAACCAACATTAGGCAGATTTTTACCGTCGAAACGGCTGATGGGAATTCAGTTAAAATAGATAAGGTTTGGCAAAATGTAGAAATAGAACTTTCAGGTCATAAATTCTTCGCAACCTTATTACCTATGAAATTAGCCGAATTTGATGTTGTGTTAGGAATGGATTGGTTAGTAGCCAACCATGCTCGAATTCTCTATGATAAGAACTCTATAGAAATTCAGGCACCCACCGGAGAAGTAATTGTGATTACAGGAGATAAACCACGTAAGCCTATGAAGTTCATATCAGTAATGAAAGTTGCTAATTATGAACGAAAACAAGGAATAGTATATATGATTTCAGTAATCATTAGTACTAAGGGAAAAGAACTTAAGGAAATTCCTGTAGTCTCAGAATACCCTGAGGTATTCCCAGAAGAATTACCAGGATTACCACCAGATAGGGAGGTAGAATTTAGGATTCATCTAATTCCAGGAACTATACCAATAGCTAAGGCACCTTATCGGTTAGCACCCACAGAAATGTTAGAACTGAAAAAGCAATTAGATGAATTACTAAGTAAAGGTTTCATACAACCTAGTTCATCCCCGTGGGGAGCGCCAGTGTTGTTTGTTAAGAAAAAGGATGGTTCGATGAGAATGTGTATCGATTATAGAGAATTAAATAAGGTTACTATTAAGAATCGATACCCATTACCTAGGATTGATGATCTTTTCGATCAAATTCAAGGAGCTAGATATTTTTCTAAGATCGACTTACGTTCCGGATATCATCAATTGAAGGTACAAGAAGAAGACATACCTAAGACTGTTTTCAGAACTAGGTATGGTCATTACGAGTTTACAGTCATGCCCTTCGGGCTAACGAATGCACCTGCAGCATTCATGGACATGATGAATAGGATCTGGAAACCGTACTTGGATAAATTTGTAATTGTCTTTATAGATGATATACTTATTTATTCAAAAATTCAGGACGAACATTGTCAGCACTTGCATATACTCTTAACTTTGTTAAGAAAAGAAAAGCTTTACGCCAAATTCTCGAAGTGTGAATTTTGGTTACAAGAAGTACAATTCTTAGGCCATATGGTAAATCACGAAGGTATTCATGTAGACCCTGCTAAGATAGAGGCGATTACCAATTGGAAGGTTCCACAAACTGCAATGGAAATTAGAAGTTTTATAGGTTTAGCTGGCTACTATAGACGGTTTATTAAGGATTTTCCAAGATAGTTGTACCATTAACTAAGCTAACCTGTAAAGCCATTAAGTTTGAATGGGGACCTAAACAAGAAGAAGCCTTTAGAATCTTGAAGCAGAAATTAACAAATGCTCCAATCTTAGCTTTGCCAGAAGGAACTGAAGATTTTGAAGTATATTGTGATGCTTCAAAACTAGGATTAGGATGTGTGCTAATGCAACGCAAGAAAGTAATTGCGTATGCTTCAAGGCAATTGAAAAAGCACGAAGAAAATTATACGACTCATGACTTAGAGTTAGGAGCCGTAATTTTTGGCCCTTAAGATTTGGAGACATTATTTGTACGGAAGTAAATTTATTGTCTATACAGATCATAAGAGTTTAAGATATATATTTGGGCAAAAAGAGTTAAATATGAGGCAAAGGAGATGGATGGAAATCCTAAGCGACTACGACTGTGATATTCAATATCATGAAGGAAAGGCAAATGTAGTTGCAGATGCCTTAAGTCGTAAGTATCATGAGAAACAACGACGGGTTCGTGCTCTTAGATTAAATCTACAAATAGATTTAATGGAACAAGTAAAAAGTGTTCAAGAAACAGCAATCAAGGATGACGCTGAAGGAATGAAAGGACGAATAAAAGAATTAGAGCAAGGAGCTGATGGAATTTGGAGATTCCACAAAAGCAGAATATGGGTACCTAAGCAGGGAGAATTAAGAAATAAGATTTTAGAAGAAGCCCAAAAGTCAAAGTATACAATTCATCCAGGAAACAATAAGATGTACCAAGATTTAAGAAATAGCTTTTGGTGGATAGGAATGAAAAAGGATATAGCTAGATATGTTTCTAAGTGTCTTACTTGTTCACAAGTTAAGGCAGAACATCAGAAACCTTCAGGTTTACTACAACAATTAGAAATGCCTGTATGGAAATGAGAGCTTATAACAATGGATTTTGTTACTAAGTTACCCAAAACCAGAAAAGGTAATGATGCGATTTGGGTAATTGTGGACCGATTAACCAAATCAGCTCACTTTCTACCTATGAAAGAAACCTTTAGCATGGAAAGATTGGCAAAGTTGTATGTAGATGAAGTCGTATCTCTACATGGAGTTCCACTCTCCATTGTATCGGATAGAGATAGTCGTTTCACTTCTCACTTCTGGAAAAGTTTCCAAGAAGCTATGGGAACTCGACTAAATTTAAGCACTGCATATCATCCTCAAACAGATGGACAAAGTGAAAGGACGATCCAAACTCTAGAAGACATGCTCCGAGCATGTGTGATAGATTTTGGTGGAAATTGGGATGATCACCTACCCTTAATTGAATTCTCCTATAACAATAGTTATTATTCAAGCATTGAAACTGCCCCATTTGAGGCACTATATGGAAGAAAGTGCAGAACTCCAGTTTGTTGGGCAGAAATAGGAGAACGTCAATTATCAGGTCCTGAGATTGTGCAAGAAACGACTGACAAGATTACTCAAATCAAGGAAAGGCTGAAGACGGCTCGAGATCGCCAGAAAAGTTATGCAGACAATAGATGCAAGCCGATAGAATTCCAAGTTGGAGACAGAGTATTGTTGAAAGTTTCTCCTTGGAAAGGAATTGTTAGATTCGGTAAGAAAGGAAAGCTAAGTCCAAGATACGTAGGACCATTCCCAGTGATCCAACATATAGGACCAGTTGCTTATCGTTTACAACTACCAGAAGAGTTAACTGGAGTACATGATGTATTTCATGTATCTAATCTCAAGAAATGTCTAGCTGACAAATCTCTGGTAGTACCTCTCCAAGATATAGAGGTAAACGAAAAGCTAAAATTTGTTGAGAAACCTCTTCAGATAGAAGACAGAAAAGTGAAGTTTCTCAAGCACAAACGACTAGTGCTAGTTAAAGTAAAATGGGATTCAAAGAGAGGAGCTGAATACACTTGGGAGCTGGAATCTGAGATGAAGAAAAAGTATCCCTACTTATTCCAGTAAATCTCGAGGACGAGATTTTTATTAAGGTGGGGAGAATGTAACAACTCTCATCAAAAGTCATATTTATTAAATTAATTTGACCAATAGGAAACCCTAATTGAGACACCCAAGTGATTCTGCACAAACCCTAAAATTTTCAGAACAATCGGAATCAGGATCAGGGCCCCTAAAACTCAGGGGGGGGGGGGGGGGTAAACCCTAGTTACGATTATCTTAAAATCTCGTTGTCAAAATTTCAAATTCGAATTCTGTCAAATCAGCAATGCTAGTCCCAGACGTGGCCACCCTAGGGTGCTTTCGTGTCCCTTGTGCACCGCAAGGATTTAGGCTTACGGTGCGCAAGCCTGGCCAAATTTTGACTATAAATAGCAGACATTGGCAATCGAAGTTTGGCGCTTGAACGACGAACAAAGTCGAAATATACACTGAGATAAGCTCTGTTTACCACAATTAACACACACGGATCACTAGTCGACGCCGCAATCAGGGTAATAACTCGATCGCTATTACGATTCATTTTCCGATCGATCAATAATCCAATGGATGTTTAAGTGCTGCCCACATTAGGGTGATACTTTGTCATTAGTCGTTAATTCGATGGATGTTTAAGTATCGCACTTTGTCATTCGTTGTGAGGGTTTGATCTCGTGAGTTATCGTAAATGCTGTATTGATTACTAACCCATAATTGTGTGCCTGTTATTAAATTTAGGTTAAAAAGGCTAATCAGTAGGCTAGGCTCTGCTCAAATTAAATCTGCAAAGTGAGTCATTCTCTTTTTATCAAATTTGTTTACAAAATCATGTTTATGTTCAAAGATTATAATTACAGTGATTAAGTTTATGTAATCACCAAGTTGCAGCCGGTATGTGGGGTTTTGTATACATTACTTGATAACCGTCACTATTGGACAACGAGTTAGCCAATGAGTGATATGACCATAGTCACAGACTCCATTGGACAATGAGGTTACCGATGGATGTTCGAGTGACAAATACTGTGGGTAGTTGGTTTGATAACTGAAAACATTGTAATCTCTCTTAATACTGTAAATTATAACAAATGTGTCGTTTTAGTAAAATAGAATGATTCACTCAGTATTTCCCGCTGACAAAACCTTTTTCAAACATGTTTCAGGTGATCTGTTGTGATCCAGGAAAAGTGCCGCGAAGCACTATCAGCTTAAGGAAGTGGCTCAGTATAAAATAAAGAAACATGTTTTGTAAAATAAAAGATTTCTTCGTGAAATCTCAAGATTGTAAATTACCGGGTTTTATCCCGAGTTGTGAAATAAAATAATCGGGAAATATTACAGTTTTAAAAGATCCTGAAAAAAACTTCCGCTGTTAATTAAATACCACGGGATTTCTGTCCCGCGGCTCCTGAAACGGGTAAAACCGGGTCGGGGGCCGTGACACATATGATTCACACGCTGACACGCACCCTTAAAGCACCTGAAGCCACATTATTAAACACCACTTTCATGGCTTCACTCATCTCGTCCTTTGAAAAACCAGACGTCCTCACATAAGGCCTTGTCAAGAACCAGGACTTCGTGACAAGTGCGGACAAAGGTACATGGTTAGGTGTGCCAAAAGATTGGCCATAACTCACCATATATCCATGCGGTTTCAAGCATACCAACGACCCCTACATAAGAATGTTAGACATGTGATGTTACAAGCACACAAACCGAGTAACAAACAACTTTTCGTTTTGGTAATTAGTCACCATTTAAATAATCGATAGTTGATTATGTTACTATCGCATGATCAGAACTTCCCGAATAATCGATAGCTGATTATGTTAATACATGGCATAAAAAGTGTTAAGAACATGTCAAGTGGATGGATGAAAGTGGGGATTGCAATATCTGAAAGGTGTCTTTTCTGACAACATCAAATCGTTCACCAGATAGTTATTGAAACAAAACACAAGAATTTCTAAGGGTCAAGGCAACCCGAATCGTTCACCAGATAGTTATTGAAACAAAACACAAGAATTTCTAAGGGTCAAGGCAACCCGACTTATTCTTAAAATGACATGTTTCAACCTAACCGTGCTGGCCCAATACCCGACCCGCTCAACCTGCCAATTTTCCCCATACAGTGTGCGAAAGTGTGTCTTACCTTGAACCAAGTTTGGACTAGGAACTGAACAATTAATAGTTTAGTCATGATCAAATCAACTACAAAAGGATCAATAACAGGAAGAAACATTGCTTTGTTTGCCAAAACAACCTGCCCCTCCGAATAAGGTCCTATTGCACTCCCTTGACTGCCTACATCCCTATATATCAAACTTTAACATTTATCAACTTCATATATCTTTTAAGGAATATTCAAGTTATTACTAATAATGTGTTGATACATGAATTAAGAATCAAACCTGGTTTACGAGGAATTTGAGGCACATTATAAAGTCATGTACGGAAATAAATATCAATGAAATTAACACCTATTTCAACCTCCTCTCATTTCACTACCCGTAGGGAAATAAATACGAATGACATTAAGAAGCAAACCTGGTGTATAAGGCTTTGTTCTTGACTCTTATCCCTCGTTCTTTGGGTCCCAAATTTCAACCTCCTGCCATTTTCATTCATGTTATTGATCAATTGAACTGATAACTGAAATACGAATATCATCTAACATGAAACACAGAAGAAACATGTGGTGAGATTGAAAAACCTCAAGGGTGCCAAGCTCATAAACCCTAATGGCTTTTACCATTCTTTAGTTATGCATGGTTACACTCTTTAGCGATTGAACAGAATTTGATCATGGTTTTCACATAAATGGGAAGGATGGTCAATTGGATACTGTGATTCGAAGGCAAATGTGTTCAACATTTTCCTCTTGTATATGAGCCCCAACTCACATAACTACTAACTGAACTTTGGTTGTTTAGACTTTTGATTTAGGAAAAATTACAAGTTTTGTCCTTTATCTTTATACCACTTTTCAGGCGGTGTCCTTTTTAACGAATGTTGACAGGCGGTGTCCTTTTATAGGTATTTTGTTGCAAGTTTAGTACTAACCGGTCCCCCGTTAAAAAAAAAAACTTAACGGAGTTAATCTTTTTTCCAATTTTTTCTACAGTCGAGTCGAGTTGAGCCTGTCACTAATTGCTTTAAGCAATCATTAATATTTATTAATTAAATTCAAGGAGAATTGACCTGCAATGATCCCAACTACAGGTCATTGACTATTGACAGTCTCACCTTTAAATATCCCCCACACCATTCCCACCTTTCACCTATTTTTCCTACATCGGTCCCGCGTTAAAAAAAAAACTTAACGGAGTTATGTTTTTTTTTTCCAAATTACAAATAGTTTTTTTACGGCTTTTGATTAGAACGACGATACGAGTCCATTGATGTAAAACTTACCTCGAAATGGTGCTCCAAACGATGAAAATGACGCTTCAATTCGATTGTTTAAATTTCCAATTAACAAAAATCAAGTCATTTGGAGCACCATTTCAAGGTAAGTTTTACATCAATGGACTTATATCGTCGTTCTAATCAAAAGCCCTAAAAATGTGTTTGTAATTAGGAAAAAAAATTAACTCCGTTAAGTTTTTTTTTAACGGGGGACCGGTGTAGGAAAAATAGGTGAAATGTGAGACTGGTGGGAGAATATTTAAAGGTGAGACTATCAATGGCCAATGAACTCTAGTTGAGATTATTACATACCAAATCCCCTAAATTCTATATATCATAAACTATATTAAATGTATTTATATTTACGTATTATATATATATATATATATATATATATAGGGGGCCGCTAGAATGAGAACCACCCCGAGTTATGAGAACCGCGAGAACCACACCATCCGGGGCGAGGTGGACCAAAATTTTTTTTTTACAACTAGATGTTTATATTTTAAACACATTCGTAAAAAAAAAAAATTAAAAAAAAATGTCGTGTGGGTAGTTTTTTACACCCAAAGTTTGGTGTTTTTTGTTTTTTTTTTTTCACCAAACTTTGGGTGTAAAAAACTACCCAAACGACATTTTTAATTTTTTTTTTTTTTTTTACGAATGTGTTTAAAATATAAACATCTAGTTGTAAAAAAACAATTTTGGTCCACCTCGCCCCGGATGGTGTGGTTCTCGCGGTTCTCATAACTCGGGGTGGTTCTCATTCTAGCGGTCCTTATATATATATATATATATATATATATATATAGTATATGATAAAAAATGGCCAAAGTCATAGAAATAATAAGAAGGGATAAGGTGTTAACATGTACACATTCAAGCAAATTGGGTGGAAGAGTGGTCAAGTAATCTTGTCATTCTCTTTTTTCATGCGCATGACACATGCATATCCCCTCCTCTGTTTTTTTTTTTTTTTTTTATAAATATTGGTAATTATTTCATATATATATATATATATATAGGGAGAAGATCATGCGAGAACCACCTCTTATTGTGAGAACCGCGAGAACCAATGTGAACACACCAAAAATGCCTAAAAATAGCTAAAAATCACAAAAAAAATTTTTTTTTGATTTTTTTAATATTTTTTAGGTTAAAATCGCTACTTTTCGAACCAAAAAAAAAAAAAAATTTTTTTTTTTTAATTTTTTTTTTTGTCTTCGAAAAGTAGCGATTTTAACCTAAAAAATCAAAAAAAAATTTTTGGATTTTTTTTTGATTTTTTTAGATTTTTTAAGGTTTTTTGGGGGTTTAGTTTTTAGCATTTTAGCTTGGGGGGGGGGGGGGTTAGGTTTTTTTTAGCTTGGGGGGGGGGGGGTTTAGGTTTTTTTTTTTGGGGGGGGGGGGGTGGGGGTTAGTTTTTTTTAGGTTTTTTTAGCTATTTTAGGTTGTGTTCACATTGGTTCTCGCGGTTCTCACAATAAGGGTGGTTCTCGCATGAGCCCCTCCCTATATATATAATCAAGAAAAAAACAACATTTTAAGTGGGTTTTATGTTCATGGCAAAAAAAACAATGATCAGAACTAAAAAATACAATAACCGAGACCAAAAACACAATGAACATACACAAAACACAATGGAGAAAAAAAACACAATGTAGAGTACAAAAGAACACAATAATCCAAAACGAAAAACACAATGAATAGACCAAATAACACAATGAACAAAAATAAAAGCCAAATGCACAGTACAAGAAAACACAATGACTAGAACTGGAAAAAAAATAACACAATGACTAGAACTAAAAAAAAGACACAATGATTAGAAGTGAAAAACATAATGATCAGAACTAAAAACACAATGAACAAAAAAAAACGCACACACACAATGAACAGATAAAATGACAAATGAATAGAAAAAACACACCATATTCAGATAAAAAAACACAATGATTATAACTGAAAAACATAATGAACGAGACGAAAAACACAATGAATAGACCAAATAATGCAATGGACATAAAAAACACAATGCACAGTACAAAAAAGCATAATTAAACAAAAAAAAAAAAAAACACACACAATGAACATATTATTGTGTTTTTTTTTTTTCTGCATTAACAAAACCCACTTAAAATGTCATTTTCCCTAATTTTTATGTAGCAATATCTATTGGAAAGATAAAAAAAGGTCGTAAATATGGTGTAATTTTTTTCTTCTAAACATTCACATAAAAAGTTACTAACGCTAAAATATGATGGTGAAGTGCATGTACCATGCGTATGAGGAAAGAGAAAGACAAATTGCTACAATACCCTCTCCTTCCGATTCCAATCGAGTATTTCCTCCAATTTTCTAGTCAATTTAATCTCATTCATCTAATCTCCAGATCAAAGACCCAAAATCCTTCCTGCGTTTTTACACACACAAAAAAAAATCTTTTTGTTTTATCCATTCACTATATGCTATTCAATTCTTTTTGTAACACTTTTGAAACTAACAAATCTCAAAATTATCATAATATGTTAGATCAAGAGTGTGAGGTTTAATGAGAACCCCAAAAGTGAGGAATCGGGAAACCTTTAATTTAAAATGTAAAAAATTATTAAATAATTAGTTCTAATTAGAAAAAATAATCATTTTTACATTTTTTTAACTTTTGTATATAAACACCTGTAGAAATCATTCAAATAAAAAAAAAATTGTAGAAGGTTTTTTTGTTACTTTTTCTTGGCTATTTTTAATTTTTTTTAGTTTTTATTTTATAAAAAGGGCTTCTACATATATTTATATGCACAAGCTTCGATTTTTTTTTTGATAAAAATGATTTTTTATAAGTTTTTTACATGTTTACGTACTCATGGTTCTCTGGTTCCCCAAAGAACTCATCACGTACATCAAGATATAGAAGCTGAAAGATAACATTGAAGATGTTAAACGATGTTAGCATGGTGGAGAGTCAAGAAATCAAGGATACATATGTTGAAGAAAACGAAGAAGATGTTGATAGCATCAATCGTGTTAGTTCCTATGGTGAAGAGTATTGAAAATTAAAAAGAAAAACTTGATAATTGATGAAAATATGTAATTAAAGGTGTCTATTTAGAAAGTTATGGAAGTGGAGAAGGTAAACTAATCATCAACCAAATCTTTCTTCTCTAAGAACTCAAGGACGAGTTCATCACAAGTGAGGACATATGATGAGAAACAATTAACCCGATTAGCGATATAATATACAGACGGGAGGAAGCGTGGTAGACATGTAAAGAATCGATAATAAATCTCAAACCGATTATGAACATCTTGTTAAATTTTTATTTAAGGAAAAAATCCTGAATTGTCACCAACTCATTCAATTTATCATTTTCCATACTAATATCTTAATTATCTCATTTTTTTGAGAAAAATGCTCGGATAGTCCTTGTGGTTTTCTCCGTTTTCATTTATAGTTCCTACACTTCTAAAATTACAACTATAGTCCCCAACTTTTGCACATTCGTTCTCGGATAGTCCCTGAAGCGAATGGAGGTTAGTTTTATCAGTTAAGTGTGTGTGAAATGACCTAAATACCCTTACTATTATATTAATAACAAAAAAGTTAAAGAAATATAATTAGTATTAAAATTTTACGTGGGACCACCACCCACCCATCCACTTCATCTTCCCCACTCTAAACCACCCACCACCATCTACCCACCTCCACTTCATCGTAACCACCACTGGAAATCTAGATCTCGATCCTCCTTCCTGAACTCGAATATGTGTGACCTAGGGGTGTTCATCAAATCGAATAACGAATTTTTGAATTATTCAAATCGAATTTTTCGAATTTCTAATTTTTTTTACATGAATTCGTATTCGATTCAATTGGATTAGTATTTGAAACTCGAATTCAAATCGAATTCGAATAAAATTGTGTCCAATAATGTATTGACACGTGTCCCTAATCCTAATTATGTCAAAAGTTGGTTAAGAGGGACTATTTTCGTCAAAAACGAAAACTATGTTTATGGAAGGACTAAAAGTGTCAACATGCTGAAACTAAGCCTCTGAGTGACCGTATACGGTGTCCGTATTCTCATATGAGCCACTTGTTGGACGTGAGGAGCCGTTTACATAATTGTTTGAAAGTTGCGTAATCGTCTGAAAGTTTACGCGACGAAGGGTTAAAGTCGTCAACATATTTATTCTTACCTCTGAGTGACCTTTTAACAAACCGAGAGTTTTATGATTCTTGGTCATACTCTTAGGTGTGCCTAATATTGGCCAATGAGGGCTTTTGTGATAATAATAACAAAATCTGCATTATTCGAGCTCAAGGACTATTTACGACAAACTACGGAAGTCTGCCGATTCTCGTAGCGACATACACTCCGGAACAAGGTCATAAGCTAGACATACCCTAAACACCCTTAACATAGCTTAGAAATAAGTTTTGGATGGTTCGGTGTGTAAAAATATGCTTATTTGATCACAAGGACTAAAAGCTTCAAAACTGCGAAAGTATGCAAATTCACGCATATTCTGCGTTTTGACCATATCCGTACATCCAAAAAAAAATTAATCATTAAAATATTATATTTTAGTGATGAGAATGAAAAAATACCATTCGTTGCGTAATTTGGATTGTTTTCGCGTCCGTTCGAACGTTCGTCATAATTAAGCGAAAAACGCGACCGTACGACCGAACGAACTGACATCCATGACATTTTTTAGCATAATTCAAGTTAAATATACTTTAACTTCCTTATGGAGCTTAAAAATGGGGTTAACGGGTGTTAGAAGTGCCAAAACTCAACAAATTTTGTGCAGGGACTAAAGCTGTCAAACTTCAAAATTTACTTGCAGCCCAAGTATACAACTATAAAACCTCCTAAACGAATCTATGGGCTGGTTAATTGTTTTAGACACCTGTAGGGACACTTGTTAACATCCTAAGAAGTCCCATAACACTTGGCATCATCCTATAACTTCATGAAAACTATAAATAGGGGTGTTCTTCCACCACTTTCACTTGCACCTTTCCATATTTCTTTCTTTCTCATGTGGGAGTTCCTGAGCAATTGGGAGCATACCTCTGAGTTCTAATCAGTCCCTAGGACCACTTGTAAGTGATCCTTTCGTGGCTAGTTCATTTAATAGGCCTTTAAAGCCGAAAAGTTAAGTGTTTACGATAAACGTTTTAACTTTTAGTTAGACCTTAAACAGTCAAGCCATTGTTCGCAACGAACATGGCAACGTGATCGTAATTAGGTAGATGTTAATCCTTCAAAAGGGCACCTCCTAAGAATCACGTTTGCTTGGTCAATTGACGAGTCAACGTAAAATTTCTTTAAAAAGTCAATGGGTCAATTTTCAAAATAATTGCGATATGAGTTTAGAAGTGTTCTAAAATAAGTTTTATCACTTAAACAACTTGGTAATAATTATTAGAACATGTGTAAACATGTTTGGCTCATCAATTCCAGTTTTAGGGTCGGTTCGTAACCGAAAGTCGCGAAGTTTGACTTCTACGTTGACTTTTGGTTATAAACCGAAATAGACTAGTATGCTACTGATTTTAGGTCCCGTTATGATCGTAATATAATGTAGTATAATCCTATAAGGTTATATTACACGATCGGGCTAGTAATCTGAGTTTATGCGCATGTTCCGTTATTATGCCGTACTTTGACTAATACGCCCTTTTGTTTAAAAATAAGGTTTTAAATATAAATGAGCATGCAAATGAGTTATGTACTTGAAGGGGTATGGTCCCAGATCTCGCGTCAGCACGACCGCGAGTGACCAATACCCTTATCAAAAAACCCACACCAGCAAAGACTTATCTGTTTCCATGCGGGCACGCACGAACACAACGGTCGAATCCAATCGGTCAAGGGATGAGAAGACTTACCTTATGTATGAAAATGGGTGTACGCATAGCGATGCGGCCTGGCACCGCATCCTATGAACATTTTTGTCACGACAAGGGATCTGGATAAAGGCAACAGTCACCACAAGTGGCGATGCGGCCTAGCACTACATCCCACATGATCCTACCAGTGTGGGAACGCGGAAACAACGGCAGTTACCGCGGACGGCGATGCGACGCAGCACCGCATCCTGCCCACGAGGCAAGTGGGACTGACACCACAGTGCAAGTGGCACCGGCGACAGTCGCCTGTCAGTTCATACGTAAGCAACAGACTGACACCGCGGTAGGACGTGGCTTCACCTCCACAACCGACAAGCCTGACACACTCGTGTAAGGGCGGCGCATCGTCAGTCTGACCACCTCAACTACCCTCCTTCACTCCTCGGCTATAAATACCCACCCCAAACCAGGTTTGAGGTATCATCTCTCAACTCTCTCGCTACTACTACTATCACACACTTTGCTTCACAAGCAAATTACTGATTCTCACGCTTGAGAGTGGTAACAAGGAGCACCCCCACCCCTTCCTCCTTGTTACGAGTTACGGTGTGTTTTCCTTGTGCAGGAGATAGCCTAGCTGACGGTCTAGCCACCGATCCTCGGAAAGAAGGGATTAACCCTACTTGACGAGACCAGTGAATTAACCTCCCTTGGTTAACCACTGTTTCATCATTGGCGCCCACCGCTACTCTTAACACTTTTTCCACATCTCTTTCTTTCTTGAGATCATGTCTGATCGTCTAAACAATACCACTGGGGAAAATCTAAACCCCGCAAACCCAGAGAATGCGGGGACCGCTCCCCCAGCCCAAAACGCCGACCACATAGGCACATCCGCAGCAGGGGGCGCTCCCCCCACATTTGAACCAGATTTTTCACAATACGCTTCTGTGATACCTCCAGGCATGGACTTTCATGCCTGGTATTTCCAACAACAAACTATGCTGGCCGCAGCATACAATAAAGCTTGCGCTGACGCGCAAATACCTGGCGGTCCCACCCCCGCACCACATACTCCTGCGGGTCGTATCTTGCAATACGACAGCAGGGTCCCCACACACCCAACGTCTCACAGTAGGCACGAAGACCGCGGTTCCTCTTACTGCGAGGTCCGCACACTCTCCTCATACGGGTCCCGCCGCAGGGGCCCTATACATAGCCCCTAGGCCCTCATGGCGAAACTAGGCAGCAGTCTACAGCCCACCGCGGCCTTGGCATCCACAGCCGTCTGGGGCCGCAATCCCATAACGAAGGGTATGGTCGTACCGACCTGGACGACCATACATATTGCGGCGAATCCCACACAACTAACAGCATACCAGGAGGACACAATTACGTCCTTCCCACGGAACCTCGCACCACATACCTTCGCGCTGCTAAGCGCAACCAAACCCAGGCATACATGCCAAAATCTGCGGCCCAAAACTCCAAATTTGTACCGGAGATCGCCCTCGCCGACGTCACAACGACTAAATTCCCACTAACAATCGGGAAATACAATGGTTCGTCCGACCCAGATGACCACATGAACATTTTTACCGGCGCGGGGTGCAATGGCAAGTGGGACGAGTCCACTTGGTGTCATTTTTTTCCCCCAGACCCTTACGGGTCTGGCTAGGGCCTGGTTCGATTCTTTGCCAGTGGGATCACTGGCTTCATTTGAAGACCTGCAAGCACGATTTCTTGCACACTTCAGCCAGCAGCGACGTCACAAACGCGATTCCATGGACGTCATGAACATCTAGCGCGGAGACAACGAAACTCTGGAGTCGTTTGTCGTCCGCTACAATAAAGAATGCCTCGAGATCGACGGAGTTGCGGATCAGATGGCACGTAACCATTTCATCCGGGCCGTCAAGGATGAGGATATGGTTATGACCATCTCGGGCAAAGAGGGCTTGCCAGAAAGATGGGACGACGTCATGGCCGCGGTCAAGACATACACCCAAACCCAGCGGTCCCTCAAACCGCACACTGCCAAGGCACAACCCCAAGCGGAAGGTCAATCCTCCCGCCAAGACTCCAAGCGCAATAACAAGCGCAACCGGGACACATGGAATCGTGGCAACGATTCCAAACCATACGTCCCACGCAGCCACCAGCCCGACGTAAGGGCAACGATCAATGCCCAGCGCGATAATCGGGCATCCAAGAAAGAATCTCGGGACCGTAATTGAACCGAGATCAACCAGTCGGCAAGTGACGTCCTCCTCACGGACACACAATTCTTGCGACCGGCCCAACCAATGAAGTTGAAAAAGAATCAGGATCTCACGCTTTACTGTGAGTATCACAAAGACTCGGGCCACGCAACCAACAACTGCATTAGTCTCCGGCTGGAGATCGAGCGAGCCCTGAAAGAGGGGAAGCTGCAACATTTGTTGCCAGCCGCGCAAAAGCAAACCAAGCGCATCACCCCCCACAACGAGGGCCCCTCCTCAGGTAAAAGGACCATGTATGTGGCCTCAACCCATATGATCAATGGAGGACGAGGAAAGCCACGCAAGGCGGCCAGAAGACCGGACAATGACTGGAAAGACGAACAAGTCGTCTTTCCAAAAGTCCGAGGTGGACCGCGCGACAGGCGCGCCGTCGTCATTACAGGCTACCTGGCTCATTACTGTACGGAATGATTATTCATCGACCCGAGCAGTACTTCCGAAATTATATATGAGCGATGCTTCAACCAATTCGATCAGGAAGACAAAGATCGGTTGCAGCCGGTAGATTTAACCCTTGGCCGGATCCGCGGGGGAAACCGTATTCCCCCTGGGCCAAATTACTTTCCCTGTGCGCCTCACCAATGGAAGGCACACACGAGTAGAGGAGGTAAACTTCATGGTTCTACCCCACACCTCCAGATACGACGTACTTCTCGGGCGAGAATCCCAAGGCGATTTCAACATGATTACATCCGTCCCTCACTCTGCCATCGATTTCCCAACCGAAATGGGGGTCGCGATAATCTATGCCCACAGGGAAGTGATGACCACGGACGAACTGCGTCCGACGAAGACGGCGAGGCTCACCCCCAACACTCAACTGGAAAAATGGGTTCTTAACGCAAGACACCCAGAACAAACGGTCACATTGGGACATGCTTTGTCCAACAACGTCAGAGCGAGCCTGAAGCAACTACTCTTCAGGAACCAAGATATTTTCGCATGGACACCCGCTGACATGACAGGGGTGCCACGCGAAGTCGCGCAACATTTCTTGAATACCTTGCCAGGTATCAAGCCGGTGATCCAAGGCCAACGCCACCTTGGGTCCGCAAAGAACGAGGCGATGCACGAGCAGGTCAAAGAACTGCTCTCCGCAGGTATCCTGCGGGAAGTCAAATACCAGACTTGGTTATCTAACCCAGTCATGGTAGAAAAACCAGCTGGGGGCTGGCACATGTGCGTCGATTATAAAGATCTCAACAAAGCCTGCCCCAAAGATTGCTACGCACTTCCCAAGATCGACGAGAAAGTCGATAACCTCACCCCATTTAGATGGAAGTGTTTCCTCGATTGTTACAAAGGCTATCACCAAGTATAGATGGCAATCGAGGACGAAGATAAAACGGCATTCCGCACCCCTACCGGGAATTACTGTTATACAAAAATGTCGTTTGGATTGCGCAACGCGGGCGCAACTTATCAAAAGTTGATGAATGACACTTTTGGTGATCAAATTAGCAAAAGTGTCGAAATCTACATGGATGACCTCGTCTTCATGAGCATGGAGGAGGATACCATGCTCAACGATATCGAAAAAACATTACAAACTCTGCGCGGCGTCAATATGAAGCTCAACCCAGGGAAATGCTCGTTTGGAATGGAAGAAGGCAAGTTCCTCGGATTCATCGTCACCAAAGATGGATTCAAGGTAAACCCGGAAAAGGTTCAGGCGATCGAACGTATGCCATCGCCTTTCACAATGAAGGAAAAGCAACGACTAGCTGGCCAGCTAGCCGCACTGAACAGATTTTTAGCCAATCACGCAGCTAAATCTTACCCTTTCATCAAAACTCTGCGGAACTGCTTAAAAAAGGAACAATTCCAGTGGACCGCAGAGGCTGAAAATGCTTTCCGGGAGATGAAAGAGTGTCTGATTCAGCTCCCATCTCTAACCGCACCACGCAAGAAGGAACCACTTATCTTGTACCTATCTGCCGCAAACAACGCGGTAGGCGCGGTACTCATCGTAGAGCGTGCGGGAGTTCAAACACCCATCAACTACATCAGCAAAATGCTCAACGACCCAGAGATAAGATACTCCATCATGGAAAAATTGGTACTCGCACTGGTGCACGCATCAAGACGATTACGACGATACTTTGCAAATCACGTCATCACCGTATCAACCAATTACAGGATCGGACCGATCCTCTCCAAGCCCGACGTCTCTGGGAGATTAGCAAAATGGGCCATTGAACTGGGAGCGCACACATTGATCTATAAGCCGCGCCCCGCGATCAAAGGCCAAGTTTTAGCTGATTTTGTCACCGAAATACCGACAAATCGCGTCCTGGAATGCGAGGAAGAACAAAACCCTACACCACCACCATCCTCCTCGGATACCTGGGCACTATTTACCGATGGTGCATCCAATGAGGATGGTGCAGGTGCGGGTCTGAGACTCATCAGCCTTGATGGCCAAGAGCTCACCTATGCAATCCGCCTCGATCTCAAAAGCACAAATAACGAGGCAGAGTATGAGGTTGACCGAGCAAAAATAAACACAATTTCTCGATTACCACCCCCATCCTCATATGTAAAAACTTGATGTGCGTGCAGTGTTATAGGTTTTTATATATATTTTAAGCCCTTTTTACACTTTAGTCAAGTTTTAAATTTATAAAACACGATATTTTACTAACACCAAACACACATATGGGCAAGTGCACCCATCGTGAGCGTAGTATAGCGTTGGTAAGATACCGAGGTCGTCCAAGGACACAAGAGCTTTTAATACCGGTTTATCCTCAACGTCTAATCAAATCAAAAGTTTAGAAAAAGGTTTTAAAACAGAAAATAAAAACTAAAAATGCTGAAAATAAAAATAAAATAAAAATAAAACAGATAGAAATCACTTGGATCTGACTCGCCTTTAGTGTAACCTTTGATTATTTCCGCACTTTTGCACTTTTTAAGAGATTATCTTAGTTATAGTAGTAGGCCCCTCTTTTGAAGGTGATGTTACCCTCAACCCAGTAGTTTCAGTCAGCAAGGATACAATCCTAAAGGGTTGGATTATTGAAAGATAATTAATTAAGTTATTAATGCTTAATGTGGTAGGCCCCTCTTTTGAAAGTGACGTTACCCTCGGCTAAGTAGTTTGAGTCAGCAGGGATACAATCCTAAATAGCCGGGTTAATGTATTAATAGTAGTTTACATATGAGGGGATCAAGAAATTCGAACCCCCGCCATCCAATACCAGTGGGTATTGAAGGAGGTCCTACTAAGCTTGACCCAGGTCCTTGCAGGATCTATACACTGAACAAGGCAAGACGCTTACCAAACCATTCCCTTAACCCCCGACCAGGTAGCCAACATATCTCCATATAGACCGTGGAGATATGAATGGTGTAAATCTTTTATTTTATATAGACAGTAAAATAATGCCAAGACACTGCAGACAAATGATAAGGAAGATTCACCTTCAACATAAGAAACTACTTATTAAAGTCATTAATACAAAACCAAGTAAAAAGTGCGAAAAGATTAAAAATAAAAAGTATTACACTAAATGCTTGTCTTCACCAAGTGATGTAAGAGACTTAGGCAAACATGGCCTTTGATTGTCAAGAACTCTTACTATCAATCTTGGATCCCGAGACTACTACACAAACTATATGAAGGATGATGGATGATGGTGGTGGATGTGGGTTGTGATGGTGGTGGAGGGTGGGTGAAGTGTGAGAGAGGTGGTTTATCAAGGGATGAGTTGCAAATGAGCCAAGCACCCCTATTTATAGCCAGAACAGAAGCCCGGACACAGCGCCATGTCCACCCATCTTCTCGTTCTTCATTAATTGCAGTTTGTCTGTATTAGTTGACCACGCCCCCGTGTTCGCTGGGCACGGCCCCGTGTGCAGAAGCGTATCTGTACTATCAAGATTTGCTAAGATTCTGCGAATCTTTGTCTTGACCACGACCCCGTGTCCGCTGGGCACGCCTCATGTTGGGAAATAGAAGCTTCTACAACTTTGTCTTTTCTGCAGACACTTGGGCACGCCCCCGTGCTCAGTAAGCACGGGGCGTTTTAGTCTTCTGTTATCTTGTTTTTGCTTGGGAAGATGCTGTCGAGGGGTCGGGCATGCCACGTTTATTCCTTTTCTTGTAATTATGTTAGATTTAGCTGCCTTTTTACTTCTTTTATTCATTTGAGCTCATTTAATCCTGAAAATACAAAAGGAAGACAAAAGCACACTTTTTCCAACATTAGTACTAAAAAAGGGTTAGTTTTATGCCTCATTTGATGTAATTTATATTTTGCATTTTACACACATCAAATACCCCCACACTTGAATCTTTGCTTGTCCTCAAGCAAAACTCTTTATTTTGTGGCTTACACTCCCAAATGGAATGGGTAGAAGAGAAGGTTTTTGGGCTTGTCATAGAGTGTCGGGATTCCAAGATTCTTTATTAGGTTTTATTTTTATTTTATTTACAATCCTATTCGTTATGATTTATTTGGAACATTACATAAGAGAAATTACTTATTTGGGCATAACATGCCTTTTTTAAAATTCCATTTATATACAAGTTCACATACCTAACGGGAGATCACTCAACACTCGGCCGAAGATGTATTTTTGTGAAACACTCGGGACCGGCATGGAACTTACTTCTACCATATGCTTGCCAAGCAATCATTCCTCCTCCTTTTTAACTATAAACCTTTGTAAATATCAAGAGGACTTTTTTTTTGGGAAAGGGTTAGGCTTGGGTTAAAGGTAGGTGGTTTTGGTAAGTGGTTAGTAGAAAAGGGCGAAAAGGCGTAAAAAGCGTCGGTTTTCGTAAAACATTTTGTTTTTGTGACTTTTATTCTAATGAAGCATTTTTCAAACAAGGTTTCTTTTGATGAGCTTGTTTGTTTATTGCTAACTTTATTTTTCTTTTCTTCTTTATGAATTTTTTTTTTCATAAGGAATGTCACAAGAAAACCGAGCTTTGTTACTAAAATAAAGGGTTTAAAATAAAAAGGTTTTGGTGGGTAAAGGGTGTTTGTTTTGTGGGTTTAGAAATGAAAAGGTTTAGGCTCAAAGGGGTTAACTAGGGGGATTTGGGTAGGTGGTAAAAAAAAAAAAAATAATGGTGTTGAAAAGAAAAGGGGTTAGTCCTAATGCCTCCATCATTTACTTACTTGGGTTTAAGTTGGTAAGGACCGGGAATGTATCGTCATGGCAAGTTCTAGAGTCGTAAGAAACCAAGCGGCTATTCACACAAGAAACGAAAAATGAGCATTTAGTTTAAAGATGTGTATTTGTATGCTCAATAAAGGCTCAAAACTCACTTTTTGTGGGAATGAGTTTTTTTTTTTTTAATGTGATCAAGTATATATAATCAAATTTTAACTAAATTTGTCATGCCTTTTCATAATTTTCTTATGTTGGTTCTTTTTATCACGACGCTATCGGTTGTAAATTAGTAAAAATATAACCTTTCTAGAACTTGTGATTCCCAATTTAAACCAAGACAAGTAAAAAAAAATGAAAGTTTATGAAAAAAATTGGGGTGATTAGCGGTTCCAATAGAGTTTTGTGTAAGGCTTGTAGTTAGGACTTGCAAAATTCAAGGTTTTAGCATCCCCCCACACTTAAATTACACATTGTCCTCAATGTATCCCAAAAATAAGTTTTTAGGTTGATTGAATGTGTAAAAGGTGTGTTAAAAACACATTTTTATGTTACTGGGCATCTGGACACGGCCCCGTGGTGTCCGGGCATGGCCCCGTGTTAAGGTTGCCAGTAACAAAAAATTATTAGAAAGTAACAGAAGGCTGGGCACGGGGCCGTGTTCAGTGAACACGGCCCGTGTCCAGTTACCTGAACTGGGCATTTTTCTGCAGATCATGGACACGGGGCGTGTTGGCTGGGCACGGCCCCCATGTCGAACATTAAACGATGCACAAGAAAATTATACAACAACAGAAAAGGACTTACTAGCTGTGGTATTCGCTTTTTATAAATTTCGTTCTTATCTTATTCTTTCTAAAACGATAGTTTATACAGATCATGCAGCCGTCCGATATCTCTTTAAGAAACAGGATGCTAAACCACGTTTGATTCGGTGGATTCTACTCCTCCAAGAATTTGACATTGAAATAAAAGACAAAAGAGGAGCAGAAAACACCGCAGTAGATCATCTTTCTTGCTTAGAAGACCCAGCTTTGGAGGCAACTAGGGACGAGCAAATCAATGAAAAATTCCCAACTGACTCCCTGGAAATGGTGGAATACCGAGAAGAGCCATGGTACGCCGACTATGCTAACTACCTAGCTAGCGGTATAGTCACAAAAGGATGGCCACATCATCAAAGAAAGAAATTCTTTGCCGATGTGAAGCATTATTTTTGGGAAGATCCTTATCTTTTCAAAATGTGTGCTGATCAACTCATCCGTCGATGCGTGCATGGTATTGAAGCAAGAAGAATTCTTCGCCATTGTCATGAAGGTCCATACGGAGGACATCATGGTGCCGCCAGTACCGCACGAAAGGTATTTGATTCAGGATTTTATTGGCCGACCATTTACAAAGATGCCGAAAGTCTTATCAAGACATGTGAAGCTTGCCAAAGATCAGGTAATATTTCTTCTAAAAACGAAATGCCACAAAATGACATTCTTGTTTGTGAAATTTTTGATGTATGGGGACTCGACTTTATGGGACGGTTCCCACCGTTAAAAGGAAACAAATATATACTTGTGGCGGTAGACTACTTGTCTAAATGGGCCGAGGCCGAGGCACTTCCAACAAACGATGGAGGAGTTTTGGTAAGATTTCTGAAAAGATTATTCTCTCGTTTTGGAACACCAAAAGCATTAATAAGTGATAGAGGTACCCATTTTTGTAACCATCAACTTGAATTTTTTTTAACAAGATATGGGGTCTATCAACGGGTCTCAACGGCATATCACCCTCAAACAAACGGACAAGCCGAAGTGACTAATAGAGGTTTAAAACGAATACTCGAAAAAAACGTAGGGTTAAATAAAAAAGAATGGGCCGATAAATTAGATGATGCTTTATGGGCTTTTCGAACTGCTTATAAAACAACAATAGGAACAACGCCATATAAGCTCGTCTATGGAAAAAAGCTGTCATTTACCAATAGAAATTGCACACAAGGCCTACTGGGCAATTAAAAATGTAAACCTAGATTTAGAAATTGCCGGTAAGAATCGATTTTGCCAATTAAATGAATTAGACGAATTAAGGAATTATGCATACTCTAGCTTCGAAATTTATAAGGAAATAATGAAAAATTTGCATGATAAACACATTAAACCTAATGAATTTCGGGTAGGAGATCAAGTTATATTGTTTAATTCACGACTTCGATTTTTTCCTGGTAAATTAAAGTCTAGGTGGTCAGGACCTTTTTCCATCACCCTTATTTTCCCACACAGTGCAGTCGAAATTAAATCTCGAAATGGAATTCCATTTAAAGTCAATGGCCAACGGCTGAAGCTCTACCAAGGATTCATTGAGGATGAAGAGGAAGAAATCTCGCTTCAAACAATCGAAGAATGAAACAAAGGTTAAAGCATCAACATCATACCTGGTAAGTTACGAACAATCGGGAAAACATCTGAATCGGTATGATCTCTAAAAACCAAGCTTTGGGAAACAGGGCACTCACACGAGCACTAATAATAATAATAATAATTTTTGCCCGCCCACGGGGCTGTGCTCAGCGAGCACGGGGCCGTGTCCGCTCAACTGTCGGGATAAAAACCCCTTTTTCATTCACTTTCTTCATTCCACACGCCCTGTTTCCCCAAAAGCTCTCTGGTTCCGGCGATTTTTCTGCAAGATTTCGACGTCTCCCCTACTTCTAACAACACCAAGGTATGATTCTATCATCATTAGTAGTTAGATTAAGCATTTGCATGTAGTTTAACATCAAGATTTGGGGGAAAATCTAGGGTTCTTCAACTTGGACCGGATCGACCCTCAAATTTTTGCATAAATTTGTTAGCTTTAGTATAGATACATGTTATCGGAAGTAAATCAACTTGTATTGTTTGTAGATTTGCCCGATTTCTCACAAAAACCCCAAACCCTTGTTTTTGAACCGAAAAAGATGAAATTGAAGGGGTAAACGGTTTGTTTTGAGAAAAACGGCACTTGGGGTTTCATTTTCGAGGAAAACCGCTCCTACTGGACCAAAAATTTTCAAGTTTTCGGGACTGGGTCAAAAAATGGGATTTTTGGGGAAATAGACGCCTGGACACGGGGCCGTGCTCAGCGCGCACGGGGGCGTGTCCAGCTAACTGTTTTCAGTTTTCTTCGAAAATTTCACTGTTTCGCGTTAATTGTTTGGTGTTTTCTTTCAGATGGCCAGGAAATTCACCAGGTTCAACGCAAGTGAGTTGGCTGCTCAAGCACGGTACGATGTGTTAAGAACTAGGCCCGAAGAGAATCCCAGACAAGTGTGTATGGACACCCTGGAAGCAGTGAACCAGATAGACCGCTTCAACAACATTGTCACCGGCCCTCTACGAGTGGCTCTCTGCACTCGACTTCGCTCCGTGCATGAGTACAACACGGAATTTTACAGCACGTTTGTCCTTAAGTCAAGAGCGGAGCCATTTGACAATGATGGGGTAGAGTTCCGTTGTGGAGGAACCACATACTCAATCTCAGTTGCACAATTTGGGGCAATTATCGGGTTGTACACAGAAGAGGATGCTGGGGATGAAGAGAACACCGGCGGTCTACGTGAAATTCCGGAAGATCAACGCCAAGCTGCTTGGGCTCAGATCGGAGAGGGCCACTATAACCCGAGCCAAACTAAAACCTCACTGTTGAGAGACCCTCTCTACCGCTACATCCACAGGGTCCTCACCTACTCTCTTAGCTAGGGACACGACAACAGCGGTGTTGTGGGGTTACGAGATCTGCTAGTCCTCCATTGCATCCATAACCGTTTCAGCCTTGATGTTCCATACCTACTACTCCGTAACATGCACTTGAACCAACTTGCTACTCCACCAACCCCTATCTTCTTTGGAGGATGGATTTACCGCCTCTTCAAGAACTTTACGAGGATGCCGAGGTCCTTTCAAAAGGGCCCATGGTCGGGAAAGGTGGACATGGTCATCTGTCACTCTATGAACTTAATCAATGAAGCAGATGACAGGATGGTCAGATTTCAAACGGTTCAAGGGCATGCATGGAACCCTCAAGAAGCCATGGTCCTACACGCTCCACACATCCAACCTCCTCCCAGTACCAGTATCAGCACCGTGGTGATCTGGGTCAATCCTCCTCTCAAGGAGGTCATTTTCCTAACTTTCAAAGCTTACATGATTTATTGCAGGAAAACCTTATGTGTACCAGGAACACCTACAACATGGCCAGCAACACATACTCCCGAGTCGGAGTGATTAAGAGGAACATCTCTGACATACAAGATGACATTGGAAACATCCAGAAGTATATGGCGGGCCACGGAGGAGGCAATGATGATGATGACGAGGACATGGACTGAGCGGGAGGAGTAGAGGTAGCAGCACACGATTGATGGTCTAACAGGTTAACCCTTATCTCATGAACAATTTCTGGCCTGCGTGCCACTTGTTGAACAATTTACTTTCCTTTAACACTTTTTATTTTCTGCATTTCTTTTTCGTTTAACTTGTGATGTGGATGATGAAACTTTGGTAAATTAGGATGTTTGTTATTGGTTGGTGTGGTGTTTATTAGTAAGACAGATACCTACGAGGCTTACAGCGCTAAACATTAGTGCTACTAAAGCCAGGGCAGAAAAACCGAAGACAGAAACCTGTTTTACATTTTTCCAGTTTGCCAACACGGGGCCATGTCTAGCCGACACACCCCGGTGTCCATCGCCCAGACCTGTTGATTGTCAAATTTTTGCAGACTTTTGCTCAACACGGGGTCGTGTTCACCCGACACGCCCCCATGCCCAACCTTCTGTAAATTCTCGTTACTGGCAATCTGACCACGGGGCCGTGCTCATCCGACACGGGGCCGTGTCCAGATGCCCAGTAACATAAAAATTTGTTTTTAACACACCTCTTACACATTCAATCAACCTAAAAACTTATTTTTGGGACACATTGAGGACAATGTGTAATTTAAGTGTGGGGGGGGGGGGGGGGGATGGTAAAACCTTGAATTTTGCAAGTCCTAACTACAAGCCTTACACAAAACTTCATTGGAACCGCTAATCACCCCAAATTTTTTCAAAAATTTTCATTTTTTTACTTGACTTGGTTTAAATTGGGAATAACAAGTTCTAAAAAGGTTATATTTTTACTAATTTACAACCGATAGCGTCGTGATAAAAAGAACCAACATAAGAAAATTATGAAAATGCATGACAAACCTAGTTAAAATTTGGTTATATATACTTGATCACATTAACAAAAAAAAAAAAAAAAAACTCATTCCCACAAAAAGTGAGTTTTGAGCCTTTATTGAGCATACAAATACACATCTTTAAATTAAATGCTCATTTTTCGTTTCTTGTGTGAATAGCCGCTTGGTTTCTTACAACTCTAGAACTTACCATGACGATACATTCCCGGTCCTTACCAACTTAAATCCAAGTAAGTAAATGATGGAGGCATTAGGACTAACCCCTTTTATTTTCAACACCATTATTTTTCTTTTTTTTTTACCACCTACCAAAAATCCCCCTAGTTAACTCCTTTGAGCCTAAACCTTTTCATTTCTAAACCCACAAAACAAACACCCTTTACCCATCAAAACCTTTTTATTTTAAACCCTTTATTTTAGTAACAAAGCTTGGTTTTCTTGTGACATTCCTTATGAAAAAAAAATCATAAAGAAGAAAAGAAAAATGAAGTTAGCAGTAAACAAACAAGCTCATCAAAAGAAACCTTGTTTGAAAAATGCTTCATTAGAATAAAAAGTCACAAAAACAAAATGTTTTACGAAAACCGACGCTTTTTACGCCTTTTCGCCCTTTTCTACTAACCACTTACCAAAACCACCTACCTTTAACCCAAGCCTAACCCTTCCCCCCAAAAAAAAGTCCTCTTGATATTTACAAAGGTTTATAGTTAAAAATGAGGAGGAATGATTGCTTGGCAAGCATATGGTAGAAGTAAGTTCCATGCCGATCCCGATTGTTTCACAAAAATACATCTTCGGCCGAGTGTTGAATGATCTCCCGTGAGGTATGTGAACTTGTATATAAATGAAATTTTAAAAAGGCATGTTATGCCCAAATAAGTAATTTCTCTTATGTAATGTTCCAAATAAATCATAAAGAATATGATTGTAAATAAAATAAAAATAAAACCTAATAAAGAATCTTGGAATCCCGACACTCTATGACAAGCCCAAAAACCTTCTCTTCTACCCATTCCATTTGGGAGTGTAAGCCACAAAATAAAGAGTTTTGCTTGAGGACAAGCAAAGATTTAAGTGTGGGGGTATTTGATGTGTGTAAAATGCAACATATAAATTACATCAAATGAGGCATAAAACTAACCCTTTTTAGTACTAATGTTGGAAAAAGTGTGCTTTTGTCTTCCTTTTGTATTTTCAGGATTAAATGAGCTCAAATGAACAAAAGAAGCAAAAAGGCTGCTAAATCTAACATAATTACAAGAAAAGGAATAAACGTGGCATGCCCGACCCCTCGACAACATCTTCCCAAGCAAAAACAAGATAATAGAAGACTGAACACGCCCCGTGCTCACTGAGCACGGGGGCGTGCCCAAGTGTCTGTAGAAAAGACAAAGTTGTAGAAGCTTCTATTTCCTAACACGGGGCGTGCCCAGCGGACACGGGGCCGTGGTCAAGACAAAGATTCGCAGAATCTTGGCAAATCTTGATAGTACAGATACGCTTCTGCACATGGGGCCGTGCCCAGCGGACACGGGGGCGTGGTCAACTAATACAGACAAACTGCAATTAATAAAGAAAGAGAAGATGGGTGGACACGGGGCCATGCCCAATGGACACGGGGCCGTGTCCGGGCTTCTGTTCAGGCTATAAATAGGGGTGCTTGGCTCATTTGCAACTCATCCCTTGACAAACCACCTCTCTCACACTTCACCCACCCTCTACCACCATCACAACCCACATCCACCACCATCATCCATCATCCATCATAGAGTGTGTGTAGTAGTCTCGGGATCCAAGATTGATAGTAAGAGTTCTTGACAATCAAAGGCCATGTTTGCCTAAGTCTCTTACATCACTTGGTGAAGACAAGCATTTAGTGTAATACTTTTTATTTTTAATCTTTTCACACTTTTTATTTGCTTATGTATTAATGACTTTAATAACTAGTTTCTTATGTTGAAGGTGAATCTTCCTTATCATTTGTCCGTGGTGTCTTGGCGTTATTTTACTGTCTATATAAAATAAAAGATTTACACCATTCATATCTCCACGGTCTATATGGAGATATGTTGGCTACCTGGTCGGGGGTCAAGGGAATGGTTTGGTAAGCGTCGTGCCTTGTTCAGTGTATAGATCCTGCAAGGACCTGGGTCAAGCTTAGTAGAACCTCCTTCAATACCCACTGGTATTGGATGGCGGGGGTTCGAATTTCTTGATCCTCTCATATGTAAACTACTATTAATACATTAACCCGACTATTTAGGATTGTATCCCTGCTGACTCAAACTACTTAGCCGAGGGTAACGTCACCTTCAAAAGAGGGGCCTACCATATTATGCATTAATAACTTAATTAATTATCTTTCAATAATCCAACCCTTTAGGATTGTATCCTTGCTGACTCAAACTACTGGGTTGAGGGTAATGTCACCTTCAAAAGAGGGGCCTACTACTATAACTAAGATAATCTCTTAAAAAGTGCAAAAGTGCGGAAATAATCAAAGGTTACACTAAAGGCGAGTCGGATCCAAGTGATTCATCTTGTCTCTCTGTTTTATTTTTATTTTATTTTTATTTTCAGCATTTTTAGTTTTTATTTTCTGTTTTAAAACCTTTTTCTAAACTTTTGATTTGATTAGACGTTGAGGATAAACCGGTATAAAAGCTCTTGTGTCCTTGGGCGACCTCGGTATCTTACCAACGCTATACTACGCTCACGATGGGTGCACTTGCCCATATGTGTGTTTGGTGTTAGTAAAATATTGTGTTTTATAAATTTAAAACTTGACTAAAGTGTAAAAAGGGCTAAAAATATATATAAAAACCTATAACACTGCACGCACATCAGTTTTCTATATGTATAAAACTCTCTTCGAAAAACTATTTTTCTAAAGAGTCAGATAATTTTATTTAACAGCTTTCGCTGACGTATTTTCAAAAGATTGAACAGCAGGTTCCGAACCTTATAACAGGCTGGGAATACGGGTCGGCTAGAATGAAGGCTAAGGAATTTGCACTCCTGTTGCTTAAGGCCTATGATGTCTAAAGCTATGTTTATTTAGATCATGCATGTGGGCATGTATCGAACGCTTGTAATACTTTTATACATTCAAGCTTTATTTTGATAATTTCAATCCAATACTTCCGCTGCATATTATTATACTGTGATAATTTGTAACACCCCGAAAACGGGTTTGATAGTCAAACCACGTTAATAATAATGAACGGGTAAAATACCGTTAGTGGTAAAAACTAACCCGGTAAATATTAGGATTTAAATAATTAAACCTAATATTAAATAAAAAGAGAATAAAAGCTTTTGAGAAAACAAAGTTTATAAGAAGCCCGAGTTAACGGGACTTAAAATAAACTGGGTTATAACTTCCCCAAACCCACTAAGTTAACTAGGAACATTTAAACCTAGTTATGAGAATTGGTTAATTGCTAGTAAGTGTTATATGGGGGTTTAAACATTTAGACAAACTAGAGGGGCCAAAAGGAAAGGGAGTGAAACTTAGGTTTATTAATAAACAAAATGAAACATAACACACATTAAGTGTGTGTGAGAGTAACAATCAGAGAAGAAGAACAAGGAACAAACCCTTGTTCAACCTTAATCAATCAAATTGGAGGACGAATTAGGGCTAAATCACATGCATGAACATAAATTCGTGATCATCTAAGCTTGGAGATCATAAGGTCTGTTGTAATTTATGCTTTGGTGATGATGCGTAGGTGTATGAACTTGAAGGTGATAACTTTGAGTTCAATATTTTAAGTAGCATGATGAAATTGATGATGCATTTATGTTTATGATCATCATACTAGTTAGTATTTGAGAAATACTTGAATAAATTTGAGACTAGGTAAGTGTTCATACATTACATGAAATGGGTTTTGTATAAAATGATGAAATTTATGTATTATTGATCTTAATAGGTGCTTGAAATCATCATGTCTACTAGTTTGTGTGGAGAATTTGATTTTTATTAGGTGTTCAGATGAATGTCTAGTAATAGGATGAAACGGGTTTTCACATAGAGATGAAAACCCTTAGTTCTGGCATAGCATGATAAATGGGTGAACTAGTATTGATAATTCAAAGCTAAGTTAACTTGATGTTAACTATCACATGAACTTGCTAAAGTGAAAGAAATGATTCGAACTTGGATGAGAATTTAGTTAAAATGGTGGCCTAAAAATAATGCCTACCAAGTATTTGATGAAATGCCTAAATGAGTTCGTTAAACTTAATTGTGCATTTGCATATGTTAATAGGCAGTTGACTTTTAAAAGTCAAACCGACCTATAATAGGATCAAATGGTAATTTTGATATAAAGTCCGTAAGGTGGAATAGTCGTGATAAATCATGACTAATCTAACCATCTTGCAAATGATAAATGGTAGTTTGAAACTTGACAAGCTAGGTGGAAGCTTGGGAAGAAGCGGGTCAAGAATATCAAATACGCGGGAAAAACATAATCGGATGCAAGGTAAGTAAAGGTTACATCTTTTAAGTAGAACATCTACTTATGTATTGGTTAATAACAAAGTAATCTAGTATTTGAAATGAGTCTTTGAATTATGACGTTCCGATGCGAACCAATACGGGTCGGAACAAGTAAAAATGGTAAGAAACCATATTTGATGGTCAAAAGGGTAAAGCGGTAATTTTGTTACGTGTTGACGAATAACAATGAGTTTTGAAAAGTTATCTTATGGTGTAAGCCATAATGGGTAAAATGGTAATCTAGTCACGTGTTGACGGGTAAATAATGAGTTTTGAAAAAGACACCTTATGGCGTAAGACCTAATAGGTCAAACAATTACAGAAACGACTTTTAAAATAATATGATCACATGGTGCAAACCGCAACGGGCCAAATGGGTGAGATGGTAAATAAATACCATCTCGCAATACATAATGTTTGGTCATCCTAACGCAATAAGAGCAAGTCAAGAGGTGGGTAAAATGGTCATTTAGGCCAAACGGGTCAAATGGTGATGTTATCACCATTGACACTAATGACTAATGGTTGCTTGTCGAGTTTTGTGCTCACAGGAAGAATAGCGTATGGCTTGGATTGCTTTTAATTAATAACTAATAATGTAAGGTATTAAAACGGGTCAATGCTTTGACCCGAGCCATGTATGTGTAATGGGTCATTGATCGGAGTGTCACGCTCCGGTCAAAGATAATATTTATAAGCCCTAATTACCCTTAACAAATAGTTAGTGGTAGTAAGGGGTCGAACCACGAAGAGTATGTGGTTTGCGAATGGATTCGGTTGAATTAAAACAAATGTCACAATTTATGAAGCTTGCTAAAATATTTATTTTATTTTATTTTTGTTTGGTTGAAAAGATGTGAATTAAACTAATGGAATTGATTAAATTACTTAACTACTAGGAAGTAATGATTGCAGGAAAACTTGATTAATAAACAATACGGAGTAACAAGATTCACACCCGGTTTCGGTAATTGCCAACCTAGGGTTTCTTACAAGTTTTAAACTCAACTCAATTGCATAACGATTAACGGATTTAGTGTACCGTGACTTAGGTGCCAATAACTATCAACGTCCCGAAGAACGGACAAGAATGCACTTTGTAATCAACACAAATAAATCCTAACCACGACAACGCATAATTACACATAACCATTTCGCAAAGTCATAACTTTATAATCGTTCGACAATTTACGAATACGAAACAAATGCAAACAATTGTCAAATGGTTTCAAAAATCAATACAAATTGTCACGAAGTTGAATCAAGAAACAATTCAAAACCCTAAGTTAGTCAACTACCTACCGGGGTGAAACCAGGGTGATTAGCCGCTCATGGTCGAAGGAGCATGATCACCGAATGAAGAAAGCTTGCTTTTGATCATTTTGATACTTGGAGAATGATGTTATGGTGGTTAGGGTTTGTAATGGAGAAATTGAATGGATGGAGGGTTGAAGGATGATTGTAATGGTGATGAACTAGGGTTTGGATTCAGTTGATTCGGATGATGATAATGTTAGAGAATGGATTGGTAGGTGAAGTGGTGATGATATTAGGCTCCAAGAACAAGTTTCAAACTAAAAAACAAGTGTAACCCCCGAATTCAATGTGAAAATTATGTTTTAACTCGTCAAACAACACCCAAAACTCAACTGATTGCGGCTGAGAAACGACACACCGTCACCGACGGGTCTGTGGACCGTCGTCGACGGTACATGCTGGTTTGATTTTTCTCCGACGGCTTAACGTGCTATCTACGGCAATTTCTAACGACGGAGGATTTCAAGTGGTGTCGTCGACGGTCCATATGGGCGCCGGCGACGGTACCCGGAAATTTCATTCTTCGTTTTTTCCATATCTTGAGTCCAGTTGACCCGTTCCGCGTTCCGGTGATCCATTTTTTCGTCCGTGTGACCCGTGAAGCTCCCGAAAAGTTCCTTAAACTTCTTTAAACCTGCAAAACACAAATCTAATTAAAAGTAGGCTATTCGGAATTAAAAGTCAAGTAAAAACCTAAACTTAAACAATAACGAGCACCGTTTTCCGACCACGTATCACATCCCCACACTTGTCTTCTGCTTGCCCTCAAGCAAATCTGTTTTTCACTTTCACGTGGGTCAAACAAAGAATACACTCCCCATTCCCGAGAAGAAGGTTAAGGTCAATTGTCATACAAAAGTTCAAACTCTTTACAATTTTCAGCATATTTAACGGTAAAGTGAGTAAGCACATGTAAAATGGTTATCCAAGATTAACCCGCCCTTGAAACCAATAAATCATGCATATCCCTCACAATGTTCTCTCCACTCGGTTTAAAATTGGCTAATAGTTGATGCATTAGCACTTTTGAAATAATCACTCAAACCGATTAGAACATGTACCCGCATAGGCTTGCAACTCAATCATTCTCCACCACCGAACACGAATACTAAGCACAAGTCATAAGGTCTTTGTAAGGGTTGTAACGGGGATAGGCTAAGGGTAGAAAATATGATATTTTAAAGTGGCTAAGGTAATGAAAATTTGACTTTTATTACAACACAACTATTCTAAGCATGACTAACTACCAAAATCAAACTAGAAGGCAACAATTTTTCGCCTTTTATTTCTCCAACTAAGAACACATATTTTTTTTCTTTTCTCAATAATTTTCTATTCTTTTTCGTAACATTTTCTGATTTTTTTTAAATATATGCAAACGAACAAACAACTATACAAATTTGACTCCTATAATCGAATTTCCATCACACGGGTTTAAAAGAAAAAGGTTTAAGGTTATGGGCTATAGGTGGTCAAACAAAAGGATTAGGCTCAAAATTGGCGACTATGGGATAAATTTTTGGGTAAGGATATATAAATGGTGTAAAACGGAAAAGGTTTACCTAGTGCCTTAATCATTCTTGTGCTTGTATTCGGTCTATGGTCTCAAACGTATCAAAAGTTGCAAGTTGTACAATACATGACTAATGGTCCACTCAAACAAAGAAACATACATACGTAATTCTATGATGTAGAAGTGGCTCAAAACCTCACATATATAAAAGGGTATGATATGTGACATGCATAATGTGTTAGTTTCTTAGGCGAATTATTCCCAAATAACCACCCGCTAAATACTCGTCATGTTATTAATTTGAACTTGCCCATGACAAAAGACCACATGGGTTGTGCCATCCCTCGTTGACTTAGTTACTTGTGCTTTAAGATCGCTTTTGAAACAAGACATTTTTTTTTTGAAAATTTTTTGAAATTTCCCCCCATCCCCACACTTGAGGTAAACGTTGTCCTCAATGTGTAGTGTTTAAATGAACGGGTCAAAATCGAAAAACTTTTACTACTCCCCCATCCCCACACTTTAGGTACGCATTGTCCTCAATGTGTAAGAACTAGAGTTTTTAAAACGCACAAGGGATGTGATACGACTAACCTCCCCAAAATTTCACCCCGGAAAGTAAAATACAATTTACAATCCACTTATTACTAATCTAAAAATCAAGGTAAAAGGAAACGCATGCACCTGATTTTTCTCATTTGATGCCCATATCTTCTTCTTCTCTTCACAAAAGCGGTCGTCCCTCGAACATAATGTACCTACAAATCTTAACCCTTGTGTAGAAGCATGCTTCTCACAACCATTGAAATTTGTTGGCTACTTAGTTCTACCATTTTTACGAAAGTGTTACCAAGTAATGCATTAATTTACCCTGATTTATGTGGAAAATAATTTACAACAACAGTCCTAACTCACTTTCATAGGAATCACGGTTGCATTTAGCTTATGTAACAAGCCCTAGCTTGGGAGGACGAGTAGGTCTCGTGGGGGTTATATAGGGAACACACCCACAATGTTCATTTAACTAGGAAAAATGAAATACTAACGACATAAAAATAAAGAAAACCAAGATATACAACAACAACAACAAAATACATACCTCGCCCTCACCGCTAATATCTCTCGTTCGGGTTGACTGGCAGGTTCGGCTGGTATGGGTAACCAGTGAGGGCCTCGAACATCTCCCGGTAGTTGTCGAGGGGACCCGGCTCTCCTTGTGCTGGCGGCTGGTATGGTATCGGGATGAAACTGGACCCAACTGCCTCAGGCCAATGAGGTGATGGATCAGATGGGCCTCGTGGAACACGGAGGTTGGAGTAGTCAGTCCACCCCGCGTGTTCTACATAGGGGAGGCCGGCTTCATAATCTCTTTGGTGTCGCTCCTGATCATGGAGGACCTTGGCGTTATTAATAGCCATTTCATTAGAGACGTATAAAGCACTCCATCGACGTCGTTCCAATTCATTTTGCTCGTTTTAACGTCTTTCCTCATCTTCTTCCCATGCCCATCTTCGGGCCGTCTCTGCCTCCTGCATCTGTACCAAATGTTCCATCTGCGATCTTTATAGGGCTTGGAACATTTGTTGTTCTTCCATATACTTGTCCATCCTTTCCCGATGGGCCGCTTCGAAATCCCACTGTGCCTGTGACTGGGCTTGATATGTCTCCTCCTAGTTTCTTCTTCACTCCTCATATTCTCTCCCTTCTCCTATACCTGCCGACACATTATCAAAAACCGCCTGTTGACCGCGGTTGAAATCCCGGTACGAGGGTACCCATCGCTGATTCACAACATCTTCCACGCCTGCAGAAATTTCTCGAGTTGGCCGTCTGTATCTCTGCCATGGTCCCCGTGGACCGGCAGGCTCAGTCTCATCTTCCTTATCAACCATTTCCTCATCATGGCTACCCTCTTCGGCCGTGGAAAATTTGTAGCTATTTCCTTGTTCATCTTCCACCGTGTGCAAATTGCCAAAAACTTTAACCGGGATTTTCCAATGATGCTTCATTGTCGCGAGGTTAAACTGATCAATGGGTTTGGAAACCCATAGCGAGTCTTGGGGCAACGCATTCTGTTGTAGAATCATCGCGCTAATTAACCGCACATAGGGAATCATCTTACGTGTGCATGCCTCCCTCGTGTCCCAGGTGTTTATCATCACAATTTGATGCCATGACAACCTTGGCGTCCCATACAACAACGCGTGTAAAACCCGACAATCGTATGCCTTCACTTTCTAGCGGTCTCCGAACTGCACCGTTATGTTTTCCAACGAAATGCCTTGTAATATTCTACCCTCCAAAGACAAATCGTTCCTAGATTCCCCCACACCTCCAGAACCTGGTAACACAGCCGCTAGCATTTGATACAGATCCGCGGTGTTTGTTTTGTTATCCAAGAAACGATCATAGTCATAATAATCGTATGCCTCGACCCCCAATGAATCGAATCTAGCAATGGCATTCATATGTTCGAATGACATAACCATTTGATTCTTGCCGATGTTGCCAATTAACTTCCATGTAGGAGCCGGCCCGTCAGAATTTTCAAACCTTAAAGTTGACAACCATTCACAAACTGCAGCTAAATAGACCCGCGAAGTGATATCCTCACACTAATCCAATACTCGCTCCTACCCGAGCGCCTCAAACCTTTGAGTTATGCCAATTGTGTGGAATTCCTCAACATTCACCGCACGCTCACACACCGCTCTCTCGGGGACAGAAGTTGATACACCTGTGACCATTTTCCATTTCCACATTTTTGCCTCTAGCCTCTTATTGTTGTACCGTGAAAGAGCCTTCTTCTTGTTATCATTCCATGCTGAAGCCGATCGACTGTTTTTGAACTCTTCCCAGGCCCAATCCTGTCTACCCAACTGCCCATCGCCTTCTTCTACATTACTTAATTGCTCCCATCGTCTCTGATAGTGACCCGAGCCTGAACCGGCTCTTGAAGATGAACCTTCTTCGGAAGTTTTAGACCTCTTCCTTCCTCCAAACATAACTACAATCATGAGACAAAAGAACAATTAATACACCCCAATCATTAAAACCATCTCAAACTTTGAACATAATATGTGATGTTGAAATTCAATTAAATAACTAGATGCAAAATCGCCTTTTTAAACTTCCAAAGTAGCACATTTTATCATCCATATATCAATTTAACATGTTTATTCACAATTTCTTATGATTTCAACACTTTTCAACATCACAACTATGCTCAATCATGCAACTAACTAGTGTAATCACGTCACTAAGACTAGAGCATGTTCAAATCCAATCCCAAATCAAGTAATCATCCTTAAATTCATACTAAAACATCATACATTGTGATAAACAACCTACTCTTAAACAATAAGCTTAAAATTTCGGAAGAAATCAACGAACCATATGATAATCAAGCTTAAAATTAAAGAAATTCCATACCTTTGATGTAGATGAACAAGAAAAACTAAGAAAAGATGCAAAGCAAGAAACTTGATGAACACCCTTCAAAAACCCGAAATTTCACGCCCAGAAATCTTGCAAACAAGCAAGAATTGATGAAAACCATGATAGGGGTTTTGTTCCTCTCGAAAAAATACATGAAATAGGCTTAAGAATCACTGGATTTGGCTGAGAATTGAAGAAGTTATGAAAAGTTGAAGGACTAGGGTTCTTGTGAAGGTTTGGGGAAGATGAAAGAGAGAGAACGTGATGCATGGATCTGATTATTTAGGATTAAATGGAAGTGGGTATGATATGGTAAGGTTTTAGGGTCATAGATATGGGTAAAATTGAGTTTGGGTTGAGTTTGGAGAGGTTTAAAGTGGTTTTGGTTCGAGACCAATGGGTTAGAAAGAGCTGCGCCGGAAGACAAAAGGAAGCACCGTCGGCGATGGCACCCCCCGTCGTCGGCGACGCAGCCCCAAAAATCTCAATCCGGGCGACGCCCTATTTGACTGTCTACGGACACTTTTTGCCGACGCCCATTTTTGGTGAGCCGTCCCCGACGAACCACACTCCCGTCGCCGACGGGGCTTGGAAATCCCAATTTGTTTGTTTTTTTTATGAAAAATATAGGAGAAAATAGGAACTTTTTGTAAAGGGACTATATACAAACAAAAATCCTAAAAGTTATTAAAATTGTTTTTGTAAATTTTTATAAGTTAAAATTTGTAAACACAAAACCGTTTAACGGTCCTACCACCCCCGAAAAGTCGTGTATTGTCCTCAATGCACATAACAAATGGGTTAGTATGAAACGAAAACGATTATACCCAAATTACTCAAATAATTAAATAAATTATACATAACTCTACACGAAGTGTTACCGGTCCTTTTTAGTCGACCTCATAAATCGGGATGCTCGCCACAAAGCTCACCGATTCCTTGTTTTCGTCCACTCTTTCGTTACCATCAAGAAACGGTTTTAGCCAATGGCCATTGACCGTTTGCCGTGACCCATCCTTCGGGTCCTCAATGATAACATCACCCAATTGTCCGACCCGGGTGATTACATAGGGTCCCGTCCATTTGCTTCGGAGCTTTCCGGGGAAAAACTTGAGCTTCGAGTTATAGAGCCATACCTTTTGCCCAATCTCGAACTCTTTCTTCCTCAACTTGGCATCATGCGCCCTCTTCATCCCATCCTTGTACTTGGATGTGCATTTATATGCCATTTCCCTTAGCTCCTCCAACTCGCATAGATTAAGCTTCCGTTCCTTACCTGTATCATCATATTTAACATTGACCTCATTAATAACCCATAATGATTTATGCACAAGTTCAACCGGTAAATGACAATTTTTACCGTAAACCAACCGGTAAGGTGTAGTACCAATGGGTATCTTATGTGCCATACGATAGGCCCATAAAGCATCGTTCAACTTGATTGACCAATCCTTACGGTCCGCCCATACGGTCTTTTGCAAAATCTCTTTGATTTGCCGGTTTGACACTTCTACTTGCCCGCTTGTTTGCGGGTGATAGGGGGTAGCAATTCTATGGTCAACACCATACCGTTTTAAGAGTTTTCCAAACCAAAATTTTTTAAAATGAGATCCTCCGTCACTTATGATGACACGAGGAATCCTGAACCTTGAAAATATATGGGTTTGAACAAAATTACAAACTACGGAATGGTCGTTTGTCTTGGTGGCTATTGCTTCGACCCACTTTGACACATAGTCAACGGCCACCAAGATATACAAGTTACCATAAGAATTGGGGAATGGGCCCATGAAATCAATACCCCACACATCGAAAATGTCAACGATGAGGATTGGTTGCATGGGCATCTCATCCCTCTTTGAAATACCCCCTAGCTTTTGGCATTCTACACAATTCTTAGAAAACTCAAATGCGTCTTTAAAAATAGTTGGCCAATAAAGACCATTGTTCAACACTTTGTGGCCCGTTTGGTGACCACTAAAATGGCCACCACACGCAAACGAATGTAGATGCTTCAACACGCTTGGAATCTCTTCATCGTCAATGCATCTTCGAATCACTTGGTCCGCACACTCTTTCCATAAATGTGGTTCTTCCAACCGGTAATACTTAATCTGAGACAAAAAAGTATTGTCTCCTCCGTCTATCCCAATGTGGCGGTAAGTCACCTGTAACAAGATAATTCACAATATTAGCATACCAAGGTAACTTATCTAATTTCATAATGTGCTCATCGGGAAATGACTCACTGATCTCTACAGACTTAGGATCTTCCTGAACTATTAACCAGGACAAATGGTCCGCTACCACATTCTCAGTACCCTTTTTATCCCGGATCTCTAAATTAAACTCTTGGAGCAATAACACCCATCGGATCAATCTCGGTTTTGCATCCTTTTTCTCCATGAGGTTCCTAACAGCAGTGTGATCAGAATAAATAATCACTTTACTACCCCATATATATGACCGAAATTTATCCAATGCATATACTACCGCGAGTAGCTCTTTTTAGGTAGTGGTGTAATTCAATTGTGCATCCGAAAGAGTCTTACTTACGTAGAATATGGCAACAGGTTTCTTGTCAACCCGTTGTCCCAACACGGCCCCCACCGCATAATCACTTGCATCGCACATAATTTCAAATGGTAAAGACCAATTTGGCGATTGCAAGATTGGGGCCTCGACTAATTTTTCCTTTAAATTGTTAAACGCATTTTGACACTTTTCATTGAAATCAAACGGTTGATCTTTTAACAGCAAGTTACATAAAGGTTTGGTTATGTCACTAAAACACTTAATAAACCGTCGATAGAAACCCGCGTGACCTAAAAATGACCTAACACCTTTAACGCTTGTGGGATATGGCAAAGTGGATATAACTTGTACCTTTGAACGATCGACCTCTATCCCACGACTCGACACCACGTGACCCAACACAATTCCCTCTTGAACCATAAAATGGCTCTTTTCCCAGCTTAAGACCAAACTAGTTTCTACACATCTTTTTAGTACTTTTTCTAATTGGTCCAAACAAGTCTCAAACGATGATCCAAAAATTGAGAAATCATCCATGAAAATTTCCAAAGACTTCCCCACCATATCTAAGAAGATACTCATCACGCACCTTTGGAAGGTGGCGAGGGCGTTACACAATCCAAACGGCATTCGCCTAAATGCAAATGTGCCATAGGGACAAGTGAACGTTGTCTTTGCTTGATCTTCCGGATGGATGGCAATTTGATTATAACCAGAATAGCCATCTAAAAAGCAATAGAATTGTTGCCCGGATAATTTCTCAACAATTTGTTCAGTAAACGGTAAAGGAAAATGATCTTTGGAAGTTGCGGTATTCAACTTCCTATAATCAATACAAATTCGCCACCCGGTTACCGGCCGAGTGGCTACCTCTTCACCTGCGTCATTTTTGACGACTTGTATTCCCGCTTTTTTCGGAACCGTCTGTGTCGGGCTCACCCATTGACTATCCGAGATCGGATAAATGATACCCGCGTCAAGCCATTTCAACACTTCTTTCTTCACCACCTCCCTCATATTCGAATTCAATCTTCGTTGTGCATCTCGAACGGGAGTCGCACCTTCTTCCGTGATGATCTTGTGCATCACCACTGAGGGACTAATTCCCTTCAAATCAGCAATAGTCCATCCAATCGCCGCCTGATTGGTGACTAAAATACCCATTAACTTCTCCTCTTGCTCCTCGGTTAAGTTTGATGCGATGATAAACGGGAGTGTGTTGCCTTCACCAACATAAGCATACTTAAGATGCTTAGGAAACAGCTTCAATTCGACTTCCGGAGGCTCGATCAATGACAACTTCAATTTGGTGTCAATGTTCTCCGGTAAACTCTCCACTTGGCGCGTCTATAGCGGTTTTCCCTCTTTAACCGCAAGCACCTCCAAACTCTTCACCTCCTCGTCTATGCTCCGATTCATCTCCACATGTGACCTGTCAAACATAAAACATTCCTCCATTGTGTTTTCCTCATCCTTGATTGTGTCGCAAAGAGGTGTACACGTGTCAACAATGTCTGCCATATAGCATTCATCGTCGACTGAAGGAGTCGTCAATCCCGAAAAAACATGCAACCTCAGCCTTCGGTTTCCAAATGTCATGTCAACAGTTTCCGTTTTGCAATCAATTTGAGAATTTGCGGTTGCTAGGAATGGTCGACCCAAAATCACCGTAGGTTGCTTAGTTGGGTCCTTGGCCACATAATCAAGTACTAAAAAGTCCACCGGATAGTAAAAATCCTCGATTTTTACTATCACATCCGAGACAATTCCACGGGGTAGTTTGGGTGTCAAATCGGCTAGCACCACGGTGGTGTTCGACGATCGAAGTGGACCAAATTCGTATTGATCATATAAACTACCCGGTAGAATGCTCACACTAGCACCAAGATCTAAAAGTGCCCGGTTGATTTTAAAATCACCTACTTGAATTGAAATGATAGGTGCACCCGGATCTTGGAGCTTAAGTGGAAGTGCACCCGAAAGAATCGAACTCACATTTTCGTTTAAATCTATTTTTTAGGAAATTTGTGAGTTCGTTTTTGGGTACATAATTCTTTCAAGTACTTGGCATAAGACGGTACTTGCTTAATTGCATCCAAAAGAGGTAGATTAATTTTTACTTGTTTGAAGACTTCCCACAACTCTTCTTGTTGTGGACCTCTTTTATTTACAACCTTCTTCACGGGTCCCTTCAATGCTTCGGGATACGGGGCAGTATTAACCTCCACACCCGTTTCCTTAGCCTTAGGGACGGGGTCACAATGGGTGTTTTATTATTACTTTTTAAATCATTTCTGTTTTGACCCGCTTGACCGTCCTCACACTCTTCCTCGTTAGCATCTTCCACCACCCCTTCAACAAACTAGGGTGGTGGTGTTTTGACACCATTATCCACAACTCGACCACTATGTAAAGTTATTTTATTAATTGGTACCTCACGTGTGTTCCTTGAGCTTGACCCTTGATGCTTAGGGTTCATCGTAGTGTCACTTGGAAGCTTCCCCATGCTTTCCCTCATTTGAGCCACTTCCTCCGCAAGTTGGCCCACTTGCTTTGTCAATGCTTCATGCGATTTGACCCGAATCTCATTCTCTTTCTTGGACTCTTGCATCATTGAAAGCATTGCATCCATCTTTGCATTCAAATCATTACCACCCCCTTGGTTATTCGACCCACTTCCATTACCACCTTGGTTGTTGTAATTCTTTTGGTACCCACCTTGATAATTGTTGTCTCGACCTTGGTACCTTGGTTGTAATTACGTTGGTAACCCCTTTGATTACCACCTTGGCGATTGTGATATGATGACCCGCTTTGGTTACCCTGTTGAAAATTCGGGTTCATTTGATTTGCGGCATTCCCATATCGGAAGTTGGGATGGTTTCTTAATCTAGGGTGATAGGTGTTCGAATTCATATCATTGTTCTTTCTATCCCCGAATACTTGATTTACCTCTTCCGTGTAGTCACTCAGTCCCGTTTGACATTGATCGGTCCGATGACCGATCTCCCCACAATCCTCGCTAACCGCAAATTGCACTGCATTCACCTCCTTTTTCTTCATACGAGCTAATTCCCATTCTAGAGTAGAAATCCGATCCTTAGAGTCAAGATCGGGAAGTGACCAGGAAACGGGATGTTTTTTAGCTCTATCGGCCGACTCCTTTGACTTTGACCGCTTGCTCATCCTCTCGAGAAACTCCCAATCATCATCTTCATGATTACTCAATAGAGTTCCGTTGCTCGTTGACTCTAGGCGATTCCATGTCTCGTCATCCAATCCTCGTACAAAACACTTAACTAATTCCCACTTTTCTATTTGGTGATGTGGGCACTTCCGAATCAATTCCTTGTACCGCGCGAATGCTTCATGCAAAGGTTCACTCGATAGTTGGTGGAAAGACCTAATTTCATCTCGAGCATCATCGGTCTTTGCCATCGAGTAGTACTCATCAAGAAAGACTTGTTGCATCTCACCCCATGTCCGAATACTATTCACCGGAAGTGTAAGGAACCATTGTTTTGCCTTATCTTTTAGCGAAAACTGAAACAACCGAAGCTTGACCTCCTCCAATGCAAAATCATGCCCCCCAATAGTGCTACATATGGCCGAAAACTCCGCTAAATGAGTGTACGGTTCATCATTAGACCTCCCATTGAAGTGGGGAAGTATGTTGATGTAGTGGGGCTTGCAATCAAACATTCTTCTTTCACAGACTATCGGAGAGTCATTGGCGGTGACCACCGGCCTAAAACGGTCATTTACTCCCCGTGGAGGTTGTTGACGACGACGTGGGCCATTGACTTCGTGATCACCCGACCCTCGATTATCCCTTCGATCACCTCCTCTATTACCTCTTTGGTTTCCACCTTGGTTACCTCCTCCCACAAAACGATGAATCCGATTAGGGTTACCATTGTTGTTATTGTTATTGTTGTAAAACCCATCATTTCGATTCCTTTGATTGTTGTTTCATGGTTGGCGATTGTTCTCGTAACTGTCATTCCTCACATTCCCATACCCATAATTTTCATTCCCCACAAAATTGGCATTTTGGTAGCCAAATTACTCATCGTCAAACCCCCTAGCATTGTAGACATTACCCCGGTTCACGTACCCCCAATCTTCATCATCGACCCGATCATCATAGTTACCCCCATCATCCAAGTATTCCGTGTGAATACTCACATGCTCCGGCGATTGGTAACCGGGAACACTAAATGGCTCATCATCGGGGATAACGTTTCTCAAATCATCTATATTAAAGAACGGGTCTTCATTAGCGGGATTGCCACGATCTTGGTTGCCTCTACGGTCGGAATTAACATTGCGGTCATCAAGGTTATTGGGTAAGGAGTTATGTCGGTGAAGGTTTTATTGTGGAGGTGTTCTTTGGTTATTATTGGGATGTTGGTTTCGGAAAGGTGGTGTGGGTGGTCTAGAATTATTATTACCACCCGGTTGCTCTTGAGGTATAGGTTGGACATTTTGGGCGGGATTGAAGGTTCCTCGGTATTGGAATTGGTTTTGGTTTTGGTTTTGATTGAGGTTTTGGTTGGAATTTTGATTTGCCATTGAATCGGTTTCAATGGATGGTGTGAATTGTGGTGTTTGAGAGGCTTGGTTAGAAACAAGTGTTGCTTCCAACCGGCTTGCTAAATTCCTTCTTGCAACTCTTTCGATTTCCGGTTCATAGACTAACGGTGAAGTCCTCCCGGAATTCCTTGTATGCATGCACTACCTGTAACCTGCATAAGTAACACACCCCGAGTAACAAGGAAAAAGATAAAGTACAAGAAAAGAAGCTATGCAACTTAAACAGTTAATCACAAAATTCAAACAATAATCCAAACACAAAGCGCACGCACTCCTTGGCAATGGCGCCAAAATTTGATCGGAGTGTCGTGCTCCGGTTAAAGATAATATTTATAAGCCCTAACTACCCTTAACAAATAGTTAGTGGTAGTAAGGGGTCGAACCAGAAGAGTATGTGGTTTGCGAATGGATTCGGTTGAATTAAAACAAATGTCACAATTTATGAAGCTTACTAAAATATTTTTTGTATTTTTGTTTGGTTGAAAAGATGTGAATTAAACTAATGGAATTGATTAAATTACTTAACTACTAGGAAGTAATGATTGTAGGAAAACTTGATTAATAAACAATATGGAGTAACAAGATTCACACCCGGTTTCGGTAATTGCCAAGCTAGGGTTTCTTACAAGTTTTAAACTCAACTCAATTGCATAACGATTAACGGATTTTGTGTACCGTGACTTAGGTGCCAATAACTATCAACGTCCCGAAGAACGGACAAGAATGCACTTTGTAATCAACATAAGTAAATCCTAACCACGATAACGCATAATTACACATAACCATTTCGCAAAGTCATAACTTTATAATTGTTCGACAATTTACGAATACGAAACAAATGCAAAAAATTGTCAAATGGTTTCAAAAATCAATACAAATTGTCACGAAGTTGAATCAAGAAACAATTCAAAATCCTAAATTAGACAACTACCTACACCGGGATGAAACCAGGGTAATTAGCCGCTCATGGTCGAAGAAGCATGATCACCGGATGAAGAAAGCTTGCTCTTGATCATCTTGATACTTGGAGAATGATGGAATGGTGGTTAGGGTTTGTAATGGTGAAATTGAATGGATGGAGGGTTGAAGGATGATTGTAATGGTGATGAACTAGGGTTTGGATTCGGTTGATTCAGATGATGATAATGTTAGAGAATGGATTGGTAGGTGAAGTGGTGATGATATTAGGCTCCAAGAACAAGTTTCAAACTAAAAAACAAGTGTAACCCCCGAATTCAATGTGAAAATTATGTTTTAACTCGTCAAACAACACCCAAAACTCAACTGATCGCGGCTGAGAAACGACACACCGTCGCCGATGGTAAATGCTGGTTTGATTTTTCTCCGACGGCTTAACGTGTTGTCTACGGCAATTTCTGACGACGGGGGATTTCAAGTGGCGTTGCCGACGTGAATCCTAAATTCACATTGAATACTAAATTTACATTGAATAGTTTTTTACCCTCAATAATGAAGCAATGATTGAGGCACTCAATGAACATATAATTATATAAAACAGAGCTGATTACCCAGAAACCATAAGTCATTTCTACCATGAAAACCGCCACCACAACCTACCGCAATAACCTGCAACCCCGAACCACAATCGATAAACACATATCTAACCCACCAATTGAGAAACCCCCAACCACAATCCTCCGCCAAAACTCTAACCTTACTGACTCCACTGCAACAGCCAACATCCCATGCCACCCCAACTCCCCACCGGAGATCTAACAACCTAACACACACCATCCACCTCTGATTAAACCTTCCCCACTGAACCATTTAATTCCGGATAAACCCAACCTCCACCACTGCAACATCTGTCGCGCCATCCACAAGCACCATACATGCCTTCAACAACCACCTACACTAAAACGAAATCCTAACTTCGATGGATCAGAAATCAGCAAAATGGAGTGTTTAAAATCTAAAAACCCTAGTTTAGTGTTGTAACGCCTACGTCCCTAGACTTTTAGCAATTGTCACTTTTAGCCTCTATACTACGAGTCATGTTATACTTTTGATACTAGTTAAGACTTATGCCGTATGAAACTATGATTCTAAGAGACTATGATTCTATGAAATTATGATTCTATGAAACTATGATTCTAAGAGACTATGATTCTATGATACTATGATTCTATGATACTATGATTCTATGAGACTCGATTCTATGATTCTTGATACTTGGAAATCTAGATTCTTGACTCTAAATACTTTGGTGCTTGACTCTTGAGGCTCGTGAAACATGAGACTTGGTGGAACGAGGGACTGGAGTCTTGTCACTGGCGGAAACTATGGAAACTATGGGAACCATGGAAACTATGGAAACTATGGAAACTTTTGTGTTAATGATGTAGCCTAGTTATGCTATTACCCAATGATACGCAACGCAACACTTAATCTAACTCGCACATCGAATCAAGGATGGGTGAACGGAAGAGATGGGATTGACCGAGTGGCAATCCGATCGGATGACCATCCGATCGGATAGCCATCCGATCGGATGACCATCCGATCGGGTGGTCACTCGATCGAGCCGCCACCCGATCTGAGTTTACACCGCCTTAACCCTCCTCTCACACTATAAATAGGCCTGTCACATCACCAATCTCACTGATGTGACAGCCCAGCTCAATCAGACGCACGCACTCCTCTTTTCTTTCATCTTCTCGACGATTTCGGTATGTTTCAAGCTAGATTCTTGTACATCTTTGATCATTACACTATTCTCTACGAGATTTTCCTTTGAAATCTCACTTTTCACTGTGAAATCTCTAAGATTTGAGCTTTTGAAGGTGATGTCGTCATGGCGGTTTGTACAAACTATGGTATGATGTCATTTCTGCCAAAATCTAGCTCGGATCTAAGGAATTTCATGTGTTTTTATACTAAATCTTTGCTAAATCTATACTTTTTGACTAAAACTTATGTTTATCTTCATCTTTTCTTAACATTTCACTTAAAAACAGTGGAATCTAGGTCTGAGCGGGTCAAAGACTTGATGATTAGTCTTGAGTCAGCTTGGACAACAGATTGTTGCCGGAAAAGATGGCTAGAGTACGGATTCCAACATGAACAACGGACTGGGGTGACACTTGCCCCTTAACTTGGAACACTTTGATACTTAAACTTTTTGAATCAGAAACTTGGAACTTTGAAACGTAAAGCCCAACATATAAATGTCATTCGACAGGATGACCATCCTATCAGATAGCCATCCGATCGGGTGACTAATCCTACACTTCATGCAATCTTGTTAATCTATCCGACACTTATCTATTGTACTCTAATCAGGCTAATTCCAAACGAGCTCCCTTTGATCCATAACAGTTGTACTGTTAAGCAATCACTGTGAGTATACTCGATCCCTTTTTGTTTTAAACTTTGGGATGCAACATGTATTCTATTAAACTATAATACTTGAGACTTTTGGAAACTAAACTCCATCCTATGTGTATATGAAACTTGTGATTCTTGTATTCTATTTGTGCTATGTGGACGTTTAATCCAGGGTGTGTAGTTCCGTCTTAACAATAGTAGCGCTATAGGAGATGCACCTCCCCATTATTCTCGGGGGTATTGTTAGGAGGATTCTAGTTTTCCTTGAGACTTGGGAAAACAACAAAGCATCGGGATACTTGGGCTATCACTTGATGGACTGCGAACACTTGCATGGCTGAAACTATTTTTATCATTTACACGATGGATATGAGTTGTTTTAATCTATTATGCTATTACTCAAACTTGTATACTCGCCAGTACGTTTTTGTACTGACTTTATTTTAATACATGTTGCAGGCTGATAGGATGCTATGGAAACAAGTGAAACAAGCTAGGATTGATGCTTAGAAACTCGCCTAGTTTAATCTATCAAACTTGAATAATTTTGGTGATATGTAACTAATACTATGTCATGGTTGGTGGTTGATTTTAGACAATGTTATCATGAAATGGATTTAATCTATATTGAAATATCTAGTGTTATGGAATCTCATGAGCAATCTGAACGCTTAGTGCTCGCACCCCGATGTTTCCGCCATCGGTTGGGGTGTGACAGATTGGTATCGGAGCCATAACTATAGGGAATTAGGATAAGTAGGAATACTTGCCCTAGTCTATAGTTCTAGGAATCTTGGTTCTTATCTGTCGTTTAAGACTTATGTATTCTACCGTACCTGCTTCCTAACAACACATATTCCTGCTAAAACTTACAAGCCTTTCCTAAGGCTGACACAATATACACTTGGTACTTTGGAAATGCTGTTAATCAGTGTTTGTAATTTGCACAAAATTTGCCCTCAAGACAGGAGTGACATCCGAACCTTGATGGGAAATTTCCTGGTTATATTCTAGTAAGGTCTTATCTATTGATAAGTGCCGGCGCTATTAGGGTACGACGTTGTCAAGTTAGAGGTGAAACTCAGACCTTGATAACTAGTCCCACTCTTGATTTTATGTCTCGCCAAAGTCTCGAAATTCCCAATCAATTAGGAACGTGAAATGACCAAAAGGATGAATATCGTAGGCCTAACATCGATGACGTATTTGTCTAAGTAAGTCAAGACGTGTTACCTCGATTCAAAAGGGGTTCAAATCACTTTGGTTAGTCACTGTTCTTCTACCCGAAACACTCTATGTTTTACGAGCCTATCTTTTATGTTACCTCGATTTTATGTGTGGTTTTAAACTTGATTCTTCGGTTACCTTGATTCTTCATTTATTTTGAGGCTTTTGCATGAAACGCACGTATGTCCGCAATCTAAAACGTTAATCTCAGGATCAAACTAAATTTATGAAGCTTTATTCATGATGTTAATCTATGTGGAAATCTAAATCGACTATGATGCTATGTAAATCTATCCGATGAATCTATGTGTATTTTGTGGTTGTAAGGCACTAAATGTAACATGGCATAGAATATGAAGGGAAAGTGACGTGTCCGAAACATGGTGGATACGCTACTGGTACTTCCTATATATAAGTGTTTCAGGCATGTTACCAATGTTCATACAAAGTGCCATGCGAAACTTAGTGTTTTGCAGACTGGTGATGGGTTGTGAATTCTATGGGAAACTACTTGTGCAATCTAAGTGTAATCTATGTGTACTCTAGCATAATCTACGTGTGCTCTAAGTATGTGTTGTTTGTGAAACAAAATACGAAACGTAGCCTAGCGCTGAAGACGAGGCGGAGGTGACGTGTCTGAAGCATGGTGGATACGCCGCTGGTACTTCCTATATATAAGTGTTTCTGGCATGTTGCCAAACCTTCGTACCACGCGCTAAGCGAAATTCGTAGTTTTGTAGACTTGGGTTGAAGTAATGGAATCTATTTGGTTAATCTATGTGGTCGAATCTAATTGGTTAATCTACGTTGTGAGAACTGTTGAATTCTAATGTTGTGGTTAAGGAAGCATGACACCGATGACGAGACGGACGTGGCATGATTGAAGCATGCTGGATACGCCGTTGGTACTTCCTATATATAAGTGCTTTCGTCATGTTGCCGAATTTCGTAGCACGTGCCATGCGGGATTTCATTGTTGGTGGATTGTCTATGGTAATCTATGCGAACTATGGTAGTCTATGTGAATCTATTGGAATCTATTGGAGACTATGGTAATCTATGTGAATCTATTGGAGTCTATGGTAATCTATGTGAATCTATTGGAATCTATTGCAATCTATGTGTATCTATGGTAATCTATCGAAAGCTATATGAATGATGATAACGAGTGTGTTTTGCGACACGTAACATGACACTGAGTACGGGGTGGAAGCGATGTGCCTGAAGCGTGTTGGATACGCCGTTGGTACTTCCTATATATAAGCGTTTCTGACATGTTGCCAAGCTTCGTACAACGTGCCATGCGAAGGTCGTGGGTTGCAATGTTGAGATTGTCAGAATCTATGTGAAACTCGAATCTTAATCTATGTGAACCTTGTTGAGTCTTGAGTCTAAATCTATCGTGTGTGAAATCTATGTTGTGAGACTTGTGAATCTAAACTTATACGATCCTTTTCTTTAGATGTCTTCCCGTAAGATGTTTGATACTCTCAAGAGATCCAGGGAGAAGTCTCAGAAGAAGATGATGTCCTTTATGGCTGACCAGATCGCTCGCGTCGTGCCAAAGATCGTCTCTGAGATCCAAGGATCGAACACACCTCCATCCTCTGCTGATTCTAAGACAGAGAAGGAGAATCCTACTAAGTTCAGCTACAAACATTTCATCTCCTGCAACCCTAAGCCTTTCACAGGCAGTGATGGGGTGACTGCTATGCTCGAGTGGTTTGACAGCATCGAAGTTACCTTTATCAACAGTGAGTGCCCAGATCATCTAAAGACTAGGAGTGCGACTGGAATGTTTCAAGGCAGAGCATTGGAGTGGTGGTCAAATGAGAGAAACATCCGTTCGAATGAAGAGGTCTATGCTCTTCCATGGGCTGAGGTGCGAGAATTAATAATGCTTGAGTTCTGTCCTCCCCATGAACAATTGAAGCTTGAAGAAGAGTTCTGGCACTTGAAGCAGATTGGTGATGATAATCTGGCTTATACTACCCGTTTTAAGCAGCTCAGCTTAATCGTTCCTCACTTGGTTTCTACTCCCAAGCGAATGATAACCAAGTACATCAATGGCCTACCTCCTGCTATGCATGATTCTATTGAAGCAGCTCAGCTCGATACTATTGAGGAAGTCTACCGTCTTGTAGCTAGTCTCAACAACAACCGCGTTCGTGATAAGCAGTTTGCTAACTCTGCTCCCTCCAAGTCAGTGACGGGTGGTCCGTAGGACAACCCTTAAAGCCTTTAAATAGAATAAAATCCCTTACTTTGCCCGGTTATTTGCTTGAACATGGTAATCACTAGATGCTTGATGTTTCAGGTATTAAAGTGATTAAGGAGTAGCTCTTAGAAGGTTGGATGGATGTTAGGAGTTGCTGGAAATGAAGTGTGAAGGAGCTAGAGAATTGACAAGAAAACAAGAAAAAAAAAAACATCACTGACTGCCGTAACCTACGGCTCCCAGCCGTAGGTTACGGCTCCCATGTTGGTTTGGAGGCATTACCGTAAAACAGGAGAGATCAGTCGTAAAGCAAAACTGACCGCCGTAACCTACGGTCCCCAGCCGTAGGTTACGGCTCTTATGTTGACCCCGGATGTGCTGACTGCCGTAACCTACGGCTCTCAGCCGTAGGTTACGGCTCCGACTGAACTAAAACGTGTAACTCCTTCATTAAATGCCATTTTTCATGGGATTTTAAGGGGACTTATCATTACCATTTCGGTTACACCTGCTTGGGGACTCGAGATTGGAGCAACTTTTGGAGATTTTTGGCAAGGAAACATTATCTTAATCATTAGCTTTTGTTGTTTTGATCTAGATGAACATTGAAACTCTTGTTAAGATGTTGTTTGAAGCTATGAGTGACTAGGTTCTTTATGGTCATCCTAGGTTGAAGGTTTGTATGAAACAATTGTGTTTTGATTCCATATTTCTAGAATGGTAAACTCTATCTATGTCTTGTTTATCATGGTGTGTGATTGCTTATTTGTAAATTGTTGATTCTTATGATATTCTAGTTTGAAACCATACGTTCTTGGTGCCGTTGGCAATCGAGATATCATGGGTAGAATTAGGATTGGGTAAGGGTTGATTGGTCATCGGGTAACAACCTCACGTTCTAGGAATCTGAGTACTTCGTTCCCTTTTATCACAATAAGTAATTACACACGAACTATGTCTATGTAGTTCTTTCTAGTGGATGATAGCACAATTGTTGAAGCAAACCGGAAACTTAGGATGGTCATTCGTCTTCAAATTGTTTACAAACTCAACTTTCATTTCGCGAATTAATTAGTATTCTTAGTTTTTAAAACCAATCCAATCAAACCAACTCTTGAATTTTACTTTTCTTGCAATTAGTTTAATTTTAGGTAATTTAGATAAATCTTCAAATAACACACATTCCACAAACTCCATGTGTTCGATACCCACTTACCGCTATCTATTTAGTAGTAATTGGATTAAATTTGATTGTGACCGCGACATCACGTCAAATTTTGGCGCCGTTGCCGGGGAGTAGTGGGCAACGTGTGTTATTTTTTATCTTTCTTAGGTTTGTTATTTTTCTGGTTTACGCTGGGTGTGTTAGTGTACAGGTATTGACAGGTGCATGCGTACTAGGAGCTCTCACAAGCTTTCACCATTAGCATTTGATCCGGAAATCGAACGAACTTTGCGAGCGAACAGAATTTTGTTAAGGGAAAACACAATTAGCGGTTCACCAACAACACCAATTACACCGATTACACCACTGAGATACATGGATCCACCACCACCCACCACGGGTGAATTTATACTACCTTTCATACCATCAACCACTCAACCGTCACCAAATACCACCATGCCCAGTTCTGATACCGAATTTATTTCACCATTAGATATCCCACCACCCAACACTACATTACCTACCACTACTCAAACTGAACCTACCCTTACCTTTAGCCCTGCTTCTACAATTCCACCACTTACCCATTTCTTCCCAGCTTCAGGTCAATCATCATCCACCTATACATTACCACAAGGTTCAACTGTTGTTCATGCTACTTCATCATTTGGAGCACCAAACCATTCAGGTTTTCAATACTCATCTATTCCATTTGGGCCATCATCGGGGGGTATAGAAGGAGATGGATATGAAGAAGGATATGAAGATTTCGAGGGTTATGAGGAAGAGGGTTATGCTTATGTGGGTAGTGGAGATCAAGGGGAGTTGACTTATGTACCTGGTCAAACGCAAAGAATGTCAAGTGTTGGTGGGATTCCACAACAACAACTCATACCACAACACATTAGACCAAGGCCACAAGGGCCACCAATGCAACGCCCTATACCATTGCAACAAGTTCGGCCACAAAATGTTCAACCACAATTTCAAAGGCCAATTCAACACCCACCGATGCCACAACAACAATTTCAACAACCATTCGCACCACAAGGGCATATACCAAGACCAATGGGTCCTATTAGTCCAAGGGGTCGATTGGGTGTACCAAGAAGGCATCTTAGGGAACATGCGAGGGGAATTGAAGCGCATTTTAGGCCGGTAATTACTCACAACCCTTCACCGGTGGTTATTCCTCACAATAACCAAGGAAGAACTTTTGAAGTGAGAACAAATTCTTTGCAAAGTTTGCCGAAATATAAGGGTTTAGCAACGGAGGAACCTTACTTCCATTTGGAAGCCTATGACTCAATTTGCAATACTCTTGGGAGTCAAGGTTTTTCGGCCGATGATATCAAGTTGGTACAAACTATGGTATGATGTCATTTCTGCCAAAATCTAGCTCGGATCTAAGGAATTTCATGTGTTTTTATACTAAATCTTTGCTAAATCTATACTTTTTGACTAAAACTTATGTTTATCTTCATCTTTTCTTAACATTTCACTTAAAAACGGTGGAATCTAGGTCTGAGCGGGTCAAAGACTTGATGATTAGTCTTGAGTCAGCTTGGACAACAGATTGTTGCCGGAAAAGATGGCTAGAGTACGGATTCCAACATGAACAACGGACTGGGGTGACACTTGCCCCTTAACTTGGAACACATTGATACTTAAACTTTTTGAATCAGAAACTTGGAACTTTGAAACGTAAAGCCCAACACATAAATGTCATTCGACAGGATGACCATCCTATCAGATAGCCATCCGATCGGGTGACTAATCCTACACTTCATGCAATCTCGTTAATCTATCCGACACTTATCTATTGTACTCTAATCAGGCTAATTCCAAACGAGCTCCCTTTGATCCATAACAGTTGTACTGTTAAGCAATCACTGTGAGTATACTCGATCCCTTTTTGTTTTAAACTTTGGGATGCAACATGTATTCTATTAAACTATAATACTTGAGACTTTTGGAAACTAAACTCCATCCTATGTGTATATGAAACTTGTGATTCTTGTATTCTATTTGTGCTATGTGGACGTTTAATCCAGGGTGTGTAGTTCCGTCTTAACAATAGTAGCGCTATAGGAGATGCACCTCCCCATTATTCTCGGGGGTATTGTTAGGAGGATTCTAGTTTTCCTTGAGACTTGGGAAAACAACAAAGCATCGGGATACTTGGGCTATCACTTGATGGACTGCGAACACTTGCATGGCTGAAACTATTTTTATCATTTACACGATGGATATGAGTTGTTTTAATCTATTATGCTATTACTCAAACTTGTATACTCGCCAGTACGTTTTTGTACTGACTTTATTTTAATACATGTTGCAGGCTGATAGGATGCTATGGAAACAAGTGAAACAAGCTAGGATTGATGCTTAGAAACTCGCCTAGTTTAATCTATCAAACTTGAATAATTTTGGTGATATGTAACTAATACTATGTCATGGTTGGTGGTTGATTTTAGACAATGTTATCATGAAATGGATTTAATCTATATTGAAATATCTAGTGTTATGGAATCTCATGAGCAATCTGAACGCTTAGTGCTCGCACCCCGATGTTTCCGCCATCGGTTGGGGTGTGACAGATTGGTATCGGAGCCATAACTATAGGGAATTAGGATAAGTAGGAATACTTGCCCTAGTCTATAGTTCTAGGAATCTTGGTTCTTATCTGTCGTTTAAGACTTATGTATTCTACCGTACCTGCTTCCTAACAACACATATTCCTGCTAAAACTTACAAGCCTTTCCTAAGGCTGACACAATATACACTTGGTACTTTGGAAATGCTGTTAATCAGTGTTTGTAATTTGCACAAAATTTGCCCTCAAGACAGGAGTGACATCCGAACCTTGATGGGAAATTTCCTGGTTATATTCTAGTAAGGTCTTATCTATTGATAAGTGCCGGCGCTATTAGGGTACGACGTTGTCAAGTTAGAGGTGAAACTCAGACCTTGATAACTAGTCCCACTCTTGATTTTATGTCTCGCCAAAGTCTCGAAATTCCCAATCAATTAGGAACGTGAAATGACCAAAAGGATGAATATCGTAGGCCTAACATCGATGACGTATTTGTCTAAGTAAGTCAAGACGTGTTACCTCGATTCAAAAGGGGTTCGAATCACTTTGGTTAGTCACTGTTCTTCTACCCGAAACACTCTATGTTTTACGAGCCTATCTTTTATGTTACCTCGATTTTATGTGTGGTTTTAAACTTGATTCTTCGGTTACCTTGATTCTTCATTTATTTTGAGGCTTTTGCATGAAACGCACGTATGTCCGCAATCTAAAACGTTAATCTCAGGATCAAACTAAATTTATGAAGCTTTATTCATGATGTTAATCTATGTGGAAATCTCAATCGACTATGATGCTATGTAAATCTATCCGATGAATCTATGTGTATTTTGTGGTTGTAAGGCACTAAATGTAACATGGCATAGAATATGAAGGGAAAGTGACGTGTCCGAAACATGGTGGATACGCTACTGGTACTTCCTATATATAAGTGTTTCAGGCATGTTACCAATGTTCATACAAAGTGTCATGCGAAACTTAGTGTTTTGCAGACTGGTGATGGGTTGTGAATTCTATGGGAAACTACTTGTGCAATCTAAGTGTAATCTATGTGTACTCTAGCATAATCTACGTGTGCTCTAAGTATGTGTTGTTTGTGAAACAAAATACGAAACGTAGCCTAGCGCTGAAGACGAGGCGGAGGTGACGTGTCTGAAGCATGGTGGATACGCCGCTGGTACTTCCTATATATAAGTGTTTCTGGCATGTTGCCAAACCTTCGTACCACGCGCTAAGCGAAATTCGTAGTTTTGTAGACTTGGGTTGAAGTAATGGAATCTATTTGGTTAATCTATGTGGTCGAATCTAATTGGTTAATCTACGTTGTGAGAACTGTTGAATTCTAATGTTGTGGTTAAGGAAGCATGACACCGATGACGAGACGGACGTGGCATGATTGAAGCATGCTGGATACGCCGTTGGTACTTCCTATATATAAGTGCTTTCGTCATGTTGCCGAACTTTCGTAGCACGTGCCATGCGGGATTTCGTTGTTGGTGGATTGTCTATGGTAATCTATGCGAACTATGGTAGTCTATGTGAATCTATTGGAATCTATTGGAGACTATGGTAATCTATGTGAATCTATTGGAGTCTATGGTAATCTATGTGAATCTATTGGAATCTATTGCAATCTATGTGTATCTATGGTAATCTATCGAAAGCTATATGAATGATGATAACGAGTGTGTTTTGCGACACGTAACATGACACTGAGTACGGGGTGGAAGCGATGTGCCTGAAGCGTGTTGGATACGCCGTTGGTACTTCCTATATATAAGCGTTTCTGACATGTTGCCAAGCTTCGTACAACGTGCCATGCGAAGGTCGTGGGTTGCAATGTTGAGATTGTCAGAATCTATGTGAAACTCGAATCTTAATCTATGTGAACCTTGTTGAGTCTTGAGTCTAAATCTATCGTGTGTGAAATCTATGTTGTGAGACTTGTGAATCTAAACTTATACGATCCTTTTCTTTAGATGTCTTCCCGTAAGATGTTTGATACTCTCAAGAGATCCAGGGAGAAGTCTCAGAAGAAGATGATGTCCTTTATGGCTGACCAGATCGCTCGCGTCGTGCCAAAGATCGTCTCTGAGATCCAAGGATCGAACACACCTCCATCCTCTGCTGATTCTAAGACAGAGAAGGAGAATCCTACTAAGTTCAGCTACAAACATTTCATCTCCTGCAACCCTAAGCCTTTCACAGGCAGTGATGGGGTGACTGCTATGCTCGAGTGGTTTGACAGCATTGAAGTTACCTTTATCAACAGTGAGTGCCCAGATCATCTAAAGACTAGGAGTGCGACTGGAATGTTTCAAGGCAGAGCATTGGAGTGGTGGTCAAATGAGAGAAACATCCGTTCGAATGAAGAGGTCTATGCTCTTCCATGGGCTGAGGTGCGAGAATTAATAATGCTTGAGTTCTGTCCTCCCCATGAACAATTGAAGCTTGAAGAAGAGTTCTGGCACTTGAAGCAGATTGGTGATGATAATCTGGCTTATACTACCCGTTTTAAGCAGCTCAGCTTAATCGTTCCTCACTTGGTTTCTACTCCCAAGCGAATGATAACCAAGTACATCAATGGCCTACCTCCTGCTATGCATGATTCTATTGAAGCAGCTCAGCTCGATACTATTGAGGAAGTCTACCGTCTTGTAGCTAGTCTCAACAACAACCGCGTTCGTGATAAGCAGTTTGCTAACTCTGCTCCCTCCAAGTCAGTGACGGGTGGTCCGTAGGACAACCCTTAAAGCCTTTAAATAGAATAAAATCCCTTACTTTGCCCGGTTATTTGCTTGAACATGGTAATCACTAGATGCTTGATGTTTCAGGTATTAAAGTGATTAAGGAGTAGCTCTTAGAAGGTTGGATGGATGTTAGGAGTTGCTGGAAATGAAGTGTGAAGGAGCTAGAGAATTGACAAGAAAACAAGAAAAAAAAAACATCACTGACTGCCGTAACCTACGGCTCCCAGCCGTAGGTTACGGCTCCCATGTTGGTTTGGAGGCATTACCGTAAAACAGGAGAGATCAGTCGTAAAGCAAAACTGACCGCCGTAACCTACGGTCCCCAGCCGTAGGTTACGGCTCTTATGTTGACCCCGGATGTGTTGACTGCCGTAACCTACGGCTCTCAGCCGTAGGTTACGGCTCCGACTGAACTAAAACGTGTAACTCCTTCATTAAATGCCATTTTTCATGGGATTTTAAGGGGACTTATCATTACCATTTCGGTTACACCTGCTTGGGGACTCGAGATTGGAGCAACTTTTGGAGATTTTTGGCAAGGAAACATTATCTTAATCATTAGCTTTTGTTGTTTTGATCTAGATGAACATTGAAACTCTTGTTAAGATGTTGTTTGAAGCTATGAGTGACTAGGTTCTTTATGGTCATCCTAGGTTGAAGGTTTGTATGAAACAATTGTGTTTTGATTCCATATTTCTAGAATGGTAAACTCTATCTATGTCTTGTTTATCATGGTGTGTGATTGCTTATTTGTAAATTGTTGATTCTTATGATATTCTAGTTTGAAACCATACGTTCTTGGTGCCGTTGGCAATCGAGATATCATGGGTAGAATTAGGATTGGGTAAGGGTTGATTGGTCATCGGGTAACAACCTCACGTTCTAGGAATCTGAGTACTTCGTTCCCTTTTATCACAATAAGTAATTACACACGAACTATGTCTATGTAGTTCTTTCTAGTGGATGATAGCACAATTGTTGAAGCAAACCGGAAACTTAGGATGGTCATTCGTCTTCAAATTGTTTACAAACTCAACTTTCATTTCGCGAATTAATTAGTATTCTTAGTTTTTAAAACCAATCCAATCAAACCAACTCTTGAATTTTACTTTTCTTGCAATTAGTTTAATTTTAGGTAATTTAGATAAATCTTCAAATAACACACATTCCACAAACTCCATGTGTTCGATACCCACTTACCGCTATCTATTTAGTAGTAATTGGATTAAATTTGATTGTGACCGCGACATCACGTCAAATTTTGGCGCCGTTGCCGGGGAGTAGTGCGCAACGTGTGTTATTTTTTTATCTTTCTTAGGTTTGTTATTTTTCTGGTTTACGCTGGGTGTGTTAGTGTACAGGTATTGACAGGTGCATGCGTACTAGGAGCTCTCACAAGCTTTCACCATTAGCATTTGATCCGGAAATCGAACGAACTTTGCGAGCGAACAGAATTTTGTTAAGGGAAAACACAATTAGCGGTTCACCAACAACACCAATTACACCGATTACACCACTGAGATACATGGATCCACCACCACCCACCACGGGTGAATTTATACTACCTTTCATACCATCAACCACTCAACCGTCACCAAATACCACCATGCCCAGTTCTGATACCGAATTTATTTCACCATTAGATATCCCACCACCCAACACTACATTACCTACCACTACTCAAACTGAACCTACCCTTACCTTTAGCCCTGCTTCTACAATTCCACCACTTACCCATTTCTTCCCAGCTTCAGGTCAATCATCATCCACCTATACATTACCACAAGGTTCAACTGTTGTTCATGCTACTTCATCATTTGGAGCACCAAACCATTCAGGTTTTCAATACTCATCTATTCCATTTGGGCCATCATCGGGGGGTATAGAAGGAGATGGATATGAAGAAGGATATGAAGATTTCGAGGGTTATGAGGAAGAGGGTTATGCTTATATGGGTAGTGGAGATCAAGGGGAGTTGACTTATGTACCTGGTCAAACGCAAAGAATGTCAAGTGTTGGTGGGATTCCACAACAACAACTCATACCACAACACATTAGACCAAGGCCACAAGGGCCACCAATGCAACGCCCTATACCATTGCAACAAGTTCGGACACAAAATGTTCAACCACAATTTCAAAGGCCAATTCAACACCCACCGATGCCACAACAACAATTTCAACAACCATTCGCACCACAAGGGCATATACCAAGACCAATGGGTCCTATTAGTCCAAGGGGTCGATTGGGTGTACCAAGAAGGCATCTTAGGGAACATGCGAGGGGAATTGAAGCGCATTTTAGGCCGGTAATTACTCACAACCCTTCACCGGTGGTTATTCCTCACAATAACCAAGGAAGAACTTTTGAAATGAGAACAAATTCTTTGCAAAGTTTGCCGAAATATAAGGGTTTAGCAACGGAGGAACCTTACTTCCATTTGGAAGCCTATGACTCAATTTGCAATACTCTTGGGAGTCAAGGTTTTTCGGCCGATGATATCAAGTTGGTACTATTTCAATTTTCTTTGGAGGATAAGGCAAAGAAGTGGTTCTACACTTTGCCTTCGGCATCTATTTATACTTGGGCGGAAATGCAACAAATTTTCCTAGATGAATTTTACACCGCCCAAAAGACTAATGATGCTAGAAAGGGGTTAAGGAGCTTTCAACGACAACATGGTGAAATGTTCCATGAGGCTTTTGAGCGTTTTAATATGATGATCAAAAATTGCCCTCACCATGGAATTGAATTGTGGGAATTAATGAATGCTTTTCACGAAGGATTGAGTGCCGAAGATGCTCGTGATTTAATGTCCATTACCGGTGGGACTTTTGGTACAAATTACGAGGATGATGATTGGGAGTTTTTGGAGAACATGGCAACTACATCAAAAAGAAAAGCTCAAGCATCGAGGAGAGCACGACCGGCCATTGCCCGACCTCAAGTGCACGCAATAGATGATGGTAATATTCAAACCACTAACCAAATTTATGATGTTTGTGCTTTGTGTAATGAAATAGGTCATGCGGCTGAAAATTGCCAAGGATTGGTGGAAGGGCAATATGAAGAAGTTCATGCCGTTCAAGGTCAAGGAGGGGGTGGTAGAAATTACAACAATATGAATTCTAACACTTACCACCCCGGGTTGAGGAACCACCCAAACTTTCGCTATGGGAACCCTTCTAATCAAGCAAACCCGAATTTCCAAGGTAACCAAGGTAACTATGGTTCGCGCCAACCTTACAACAATCAAGGTGGATATAGAAGTGGGAACAACCAAGGGTACCAAAGGCAATACCAAACGGGTCAAGAACAAGGGGGGTCTTCGGGGGGAAATGAAATGATGGATATGTTGAAGAGCATGCAAGCGGAGATGCAAAAGAGAAACCAAATGGATGATGCTCGTATACAAAAGGATGAGGCCCGAGATAAGGCAATTCAAACTTTGACCACCCAAATGGGTCAACTTGCAACCGAAGTGTCAGAATTGAAGAAGAATAAAGGTCAACTACCAAGCGACACTAAGGTAAACCCATCTCATGGTACTTCAAGAGGTAATAATGTTAATATTCACCATGTAAGTGTTTTGAGAAGTGGGAAAGAGTACAAAACCAATCCTTCACCGGATTTGGTTGATGGGGTGGTTGAAGATATAACGGGTCAAGATAGTGAGGAAGAAAATGAACCACCTATTGTTTCTTCTAAAAAACCTAATTTTGAACAACCCGAAATTAGTAAAGAAAAAGAAAAGGTAAATGAGGGTGAGGGATCTAGTGAAGTACCATTTCCCTCGGCTTTATTAGATCCGGGTAGAAAAAAATTTATTTCAAAACGGGGGCCTCAAAAAGAGGAAATGTGGGAGGTTTTTAAACAAGTAAAAATTAATCTTCCTTTACTTGAAGCAATCAAACAGGTACCCGCTTACGCCAAGTTTTTAAAAGAATTATGTACTCAAAAGAGGCAACAAAAAGTGCCTAAATTGGTTGACTTGACGGAGTGGGTAAGCGCGGTTTTGAAAGGAGATCTTCCTCCTAAGCTACAAGATCTGGGAACGCCTCTTATAAATATTCAAGTAGGAAATTTTCAAACTGCAAGGGCGTTATTGGATCTTGGAGCCGGAGTAAGTATCTTACCGGGGGGGTTATATGACCAATACGATTTTGGTCCATTGAAACGGGTTGAGACAACGGTGGTGTTAGCCGATTTGTCTCATAAACTCCCTCGGGGTATTGTACGGGATGTGATAGTTAAAGTTGATGAGTTTTATTATCCCGTGGATTTTCTTGTGCTAGACTACTCATCCGCGGACCCAATTCAACAACAAAATGTTATTTTGGGTCGACCATTTTTAAACACCGCACATGCCGTTATTGATTGTCGATATGGTACGGTCGACATGACATTCGGTAATAGAAAGATGAGATTAAATGTTTTTACTAATGGTACTAACATTTATGGTGATGAGTGTTTTGTAGCAGATTTCATAGATGGATACGACCCAAAGGAGTTCGAGGAAGAGATTTTGGGTTCTTGTGTTTGTGATGTGTCTTTGCAGGTGCATGCATGTGAATTGGAAAAGGAAGAGAAAGAGCAAGAGGCTCTTGCGGTGAAGGAAGGAAGACCGCCATGGACCCACCAAACGGACACTTTACCGGTGGGAATTGATTCGGGTACAAAGCCTTCCTTGGAATGTCCACCAAGCGTGGAATTGAAAGAGTTACCGAAGCATTTGAAGTATGTATTATTGGGGGAGAATGACACCTTACCGGTGATCATTGCTTCTAATTTGGCGGTAGCTCAAGAAGAGGGTTTAATACGGGTGTTGAAGGCTCACAAGGCGGCAATTGGGTGGACGATAGCCGATTTAAAGGGTATTAGTCCTTCCATTGTAATGCATAAAATTATTACAAGTGAGGAAGCAAAGCCGACCCGTGAAACACAAAGAAGGTTGAACCCGAATCTGAGAGAGGTGGTCAAGAAGGAAGTTATCAAGTGGTTAGATGCGGGGATCATTTATCCCATTTCGGACAGTGCGTGGGTAAGTCCGACTCAGGTAGTGCCTAAAAAGTCGGGCATTCAGGTAATTAAAGATGAGCAAGGTGAGCAAATCACCACCCGCCCGGTAACCGGGTGGCGAGTTTATATCGATTATAGGAAATTGAACGCCGCTACCTCCAAAGACCATTTCCCGTTACCCTTCATTGACCAAATCATTGAAAAACTTTCCGGTCAAAAATATTATTTTTTTTTGGATGGGTACTCGGGATATAACCAAATTGCTATTCACCCGGACGACCAACACAAAACCACGTTCACATGCCCATATGGTACATTTGCTTTTCGGCGAATGCCATTTGGACTATGTAACGCTCCCGCCACGTTCCAAAGATGTATGATGAGTATATTTTCGGACATGGTTGGGGAGTCTCTTGAAGTGTTTATGGATGATTTTTCCATTTTTGGGCCAAGTTTTGACTCTTGTCTCGATGAGTTAGAAAAAGTTTTGAAAAGGTGTGTGGAGACAAACTTGGTCCTAAGTTGGGAAAAGAGCCATTTTATGGTTCAAGAGGGTATTGTGTTGGGGCATGTGATTTCGGACAGGAAATGGAGGTAGATAAAGCAAAAATTCGGGTAATTTCATCTCTACCCCCACCAAAGAATGTTAAGGGGGTGAGATCATTTTTGGGACATGCGGGGTTTTATAGAAGGTTTATTAAAGACTTTAGTGTAATTACAAAACCTTTATGTAACTTATTATTGAAAGATGTTCCATTTGATTTTACTGACGAATGTTTGCAAGCGTTTCATGTGTTGAATGAACAGTTGGTGAAGGCTCCTATCTTGCAACCACCGGATTGGTCAAAGCCGTTCGAGATTATGTGTGATGCTAGCGACACGACCATTGGAGCAGTTTTGGGTCAAAGGGTCGATAAGAAACCGGTGGTGATCTATTATGCAAGCAAAACTTTGTCCGAGGCGCAACTAAATTACACCACGACCGAGAAAGAATTATTAGCGGTGGTGTATGCCTTGGACAAGTTTAGAGCTTACATTTGGGGGAGCAAGGTGATTGTTTATTCGGATCATAGCGCGGTCCGATATCTAATGGAAAAGAAAGATGCGAAGCCTCGGTTGATTCGTTGGGTGCTTCTGTTGCAAGAGTTCGACTTGGAGATCTGGGACAAAAAGGGATGTGAGAATGTTGAAGTGGATCATTTGTCCCGGATTCCGTTGGAAGGTGTTGATGACCCGAGCGGGATTAATGAATGGTTTCCCGATGAACAATTGTTAGCCATTTCTACTTTCGTTGCACCTTGGTACGCCCATTATGTGAATTATTTGGCTAAGGGTGCAATTCCGAATCATTGGACGAAGAAGAGACGGCAACAATTTCTTAGTCAAGTGAAGCAATATATATGGGATGAACCGGACTTGTTCAAGATCGGACCTGATCAAATGATACGAAGATGTGTTCCCGAAACGGAAGTTTTAGAGATTTTAACCCATGCTCATTCATCGGCATGTGGAGGGCATTTTAGTGGGAACAAGACGGGTTATCGGGTGTTATCTAGTGGGTTTTACTGGCCCACGATTTTCAAGGATTCATGCGAGTATGCCTGGAATTGCATCAATTGTCAAAGAGTGGGAAGTATCTCGAAACGGGATGAAATGCCGTTACAACCGATTTTGGTAGTGGAGGTATTTGATGTTTGGGGAATAGACTTCATGGGTCCTTTTCCAAACTCAAATGGGTTTTTGTACATATTGGTTGCGGTTGACTACGTTTCGAAATGGATTGAAGCTATCGCTACGAGGACCAACGATCACTCCGTTGTATGTAAGTTTGTGCAATCCAATATTTTTGCTCGATTCGGTGTGCCTAGGGTGATAATAAGTGATGGCGGTTCACATTTTAAGAATTTCAATTTTGGGAAGTTGCTAAAGAGATACAATGTGAATCAACGTGTTGCTACACCATACCACCCGCAAACGAGTGGTCAAGTTGAAGTTTCCAACCGGCAAATTAAAGAGATTTTAATGAAGACGGTGAGAACGGATCAGAAAGATTGGTCAAGCAAGCTTGATGATGCGTTGTGGGCTTATCGAACGGCCTACAAAACTCCACTTGATACCACTCCTTATCGAATGGTGTACGGAAAAGGATGTCATTTGCCTATGGAGTTAGCACATCGGGCATATTGGGCGATTAAAACAGTGAATGCAAACTATGACGAAGCGGGTCGGGCGAGAAAGTTACAATTGAACGAAATTGAGGAAATAAGGGATCAAGCTTATGAGTGTGCATCCGCATATAAAGACAAACTAAAGAAAGTTCATGATGCGAAGATAAGGAAAAAGAACTTTGAAGTGGGTCAAAAAGTGTGGTTGTACAATTCAAGATTGAAGATGTTCGCGGGGAAACTCAAAAGCAAGTGGATGGGTCCTTACGTCGTCCGGAGAGTGGGAAGATTCAGAGATGTTGATATACAAGATGAACAAACACATAAGCAACAAACGGTGAACGAGCATCGGCTCAAGCCGTACTTGGAAGGTAACGATATCAACAATCTCGAGCTCGACAAAGTGGGGTACATTTTACACCCAGTGGATGACGAAGAAACGTGAAAGAGGCCCAGGTTTGGTGTTTGTAAATATTTAGTTTAGTTTATCTTGGTTTGAATAAGCTCCGTTAAACCGGTGTTCGAAACAAGTGTGGGAAATTTTTACGGATTTCCCGAACATAGTGTTGAGGACAACACGGGTTTTTAACGGGGGGTAGGGTAATATTTTTCATGTTCTCTATAATTATAAAAAACTATAAAAACTCAACAATTTTGAAAAGCTAAAAAAAAAAAAAAAAAAAAAATTTACAAGTAAAATTTTTGGCCCTTCCATAGATGCCCAGCTCCAGCCGTAGCCTACGGCAGGGAGCCGTAGGTTACGGCTCCATGTGTACAAAACAAGTCTTACGCCAGACAGCTCCTGTTTTACGGTGAAATTTTTTCCCAGATACCACCGTAACCTACGGCTCTGCCGTAGGTTACGGCACCGAGAGAAAAAGTGGGTCAAGTTGTTGTCGGCTTCATAATAAAAAAAAATAAAAAAATAAAAAAAAATATATATATAAAATAATAATAATAAAAACCGAAAATTAATAATAATAATAAAACATATACCAATAAATCCCCATCCATACAATTAGATCTTTATCCCCATCCACACATTTTCTCTTCTTCTCCATCTTTCTTTCACTCAAGAACCCTAACTACACAATCACCTTCAAAACTCCATATCTCTCTCAAATCTTGACCGTTTTTAGTGATTCTTGGGTCCATTTTGAGTGAAATTTCACAAGGATTACAGATTTATACTCATATTTCGAAGAATCTTTGGTTTTTGGGTTGGATTTATAGATAAGGGTGCCGAAAATTTTGGGGTTTTTGTGGGTTTTTGTGTGAACTTCAAGTTCTTGTGATTCTCATCTTCTACAACACTAAGGTATGCAATTTCTTGTTACTCTTTTATGTACATTGAGGTTTGTAAGTTTCCATCTTTGTTTTTGCTTACACACTTGCTTATACATAATAGATATAGGAATTTGTGAGCCATTGAATGTTTGGGTATGAATGTGTTGATGTCTAGTGAAAATGTTTTGGAAAAATTCTGAATTATAGGGGACATCATGCCAAAATTTTGTTTGAAAGAATGAAATTTTGGTTTTTGCACACTTATACTCATAATATGAAGCAAGTGTGGGGAAGATTGGGTAGAAATACTAACTTGACTTGTTTGTGTGGTTTTTGAATGTGTGTAGGCATGGTGACGGAAAAAGGGGAAAGGAATTGCAAGTTCTTCTGATGCACCTCAAGGGGATGATGCGCAACAAAAGAGGAGGAGATTGACCCGGGTTGGTGACCCGGACTCGGAGGAGGATGCACCTCCAAGGGGCCCGAAGCCGGATTGGACAGCCGGTTCATTGCTAGACCAACCTGAGGAATGGAGAGAGGACCTGTTTCATGAACAAATGAACAACTTAAAACAATGGGGTGAAGCGTTTATCTGTGAGAAGGAGATCAAAGAGGTTGATTTTGGGCCGTTCGGGACAATGGACAAGTTTAAAGCATTGGGTTGGGGTGCAGCTTTAAAGTGTTATGACGGGGAGGTGAAGAAGATGTACGACAAGCAGATTCAAGAATGGGTAGCTTCACTTGAATGTCCCCCGTTTAAGGCCCCAAGCAAAATGCGGCTCGTTGGACGGTGTAACGGGGTGAAAGTAGAAATGTCTTATGACTCTTTGCGCAAAATAGCAAAGTTTGACGACAGACCCGCAACTGAGTACATTCACCCGAGTCTCAAAGATCTCTATCATGAGCCCAACAAGCATCCGCAATGGCAAAATATGCTTGATTACCTCTTCCTTCCGGGCACAACACATGGGAAGTTATATAGGAGTAATTTGAGAATGGAAACAAAATTGTTGTTGACGTTGTGCATATATAATGTTGTTCCAAGGCGGGGTGACATGATGGAAGTGTGGCATCAGGAAGTACCGATTTTATACATGATGATGCATGGATCTCCCAAAGTCCCTTTCCGATTTCTCGTGTTGAATAACATCTGGTTGAGCAAAATTAGTGGAGAAAGAAAGATTATACCTCATTGCCGGTTGATTACGGCGTTGTTAAAAAAATATGGGGCGATTAAAGGTGATGAAAAAGGTTCTTACAAGAGGTTTAGACCATTCGACCTTAAGAATCTTGGGCCAGGTTGCATTTACACGGAAACGGAGAGGTATCATAGGCTGAAAACAGATGGGAGAAGGTGGAGAGCGTTGAAGGTGGATGCGAGGCCGTTACGACCGGGTGAGGCTGATGAGCCCGAAATAACCGATGAAGAGGTAAGTGGAGATGAGGATTACCGTGAAGATACCTTCATGGTTGATGCTCAAGTTCAGGGAGCTGGAGTGCAAGCTGGTTATGTGGGGGGTGCATTTGATTATGCACAGCAAGCTTATGATCCTTATTGGGCCCACTCGGGAAATATGGGCCAAATTATTGAACAAAGGCGGCCACCCACTTTCGGTGAATGGAGTGAACCAAATCAAGTGCTCTTTGATCAGCAAACTTTTATGGGTGCTAGCATTGAAAGAGCTATCAAACGAAGCTATGATAGGATTGAGCAATGGAACCGTGCTCATATGTATGCCCATGAAGAAGAAGTGAACAACCGCTATTTAGATGATCGTCAGAGACGCATGCATGATCAATGGCATGCGGGCCAACCAATTGAAGGAGATCCGCCTGTTGTGGACTACACCACATTGCCACCAAATAATGGTAGTGTGTCATACCCCACCCCACCATTGCATCATTCTCAGTGGGTGGATCCACATGCTATGAGTTATCAACAGGCGAATCTAAGTGGTGATCAAGGAAGCAGTAGTAGCGGTGGAGCATTTGGCTTTGGTGAGTGGACTGATATGATGACATCCATCTTCGGGCCTCCACAGCCGAAGTACTACTAGTCAGGTCGTATTTTGCTCCTTTGTACATTTTTGTATATTTTTATGTAGTTTGTTTATGTTATGGTTGGGAGGTAGGGTGGTGTTTGATGTTGATATGTTGTTGGGTTGTGAAAGTTGGTGGTGTCTTTAATAATAAAATATAAAAAAATACAAAAAGAAAGTTGGGATTTGAGAATATTAGCAAAGGCTAATGTTGTTGGTCAAAAGCGATCCTTCCCTCAAAGCCATACATTGGGACAATGTATCCCAAGTGTGGGGATGGGGGAAATTTTTGAGAGTTTAAAAATTTTGTAAATCCAAGCGAAAATTGTTAAAATTTGAAAACTTGATATTGTGCCATTTGACACACCGACACCCATTCCTAGTCTTTTCTTGGTGAGGATTTGAGCCACACATAATTGTTATTGATATTTCATTGTTTGAGTGGCGGTGTGTGTTGTGTGTTAATAGAACTTGTGTGTGAATACTTGTTAAATCCTAGAATTAGCATGCTTTTGGAAATGATAGGGGATTTTTAGGTAGCCTCGTCTAGATGTGTGAGAGTGCGGGATTGGTGGGTTGGACCTCATACTTTACATATATGAGCTTGGTATTGTGAGGGGTGGTGGTTTGGTCTTTAGAAAGCCATGTTTGAGCCTTATACCATTCGGTTGTGACCCAAACCTACTTCCTACAAAATTTTACCTATTGAGATGACCCGGTTTAGGAGATTTAGTATGTAGTATTGATGTTCTTGTATATATTGTTGAGTTTGATGTGTTATGAAAAAAAAAAAAAAAAAGAGGAAATTATGAGAAAAATACAAAAAGAAGTATTTAGTTGCAATAGTAGTTGAGAAGTTGAAGATGTCTTGTATATAGTCGATGTTGCTTTGTTTAGTAGTAAAAATAAAATCGGGTCAAATCAATTAGCTCTTTCATATGTATTCCACCATTTTCCTACCTTTGCACCTAGCCCCGTTACAACCCGCAAGTCCCTTTGATTCTAAAGCATGCTAGATACTTGTTAGGAGGAAACTTGATTCTTATACAAGCTTATTGTCGCGCACACACACACACACATTGAGTGATTTAGCATTATGCTAATAATTCTTTTTACCGAGAGATTTTGTGTGAGGGGTGTGTCTTGTGGTACAATTGAAAGTTAGTAAAAGGACGTCAATTTAGCTTGGTTTGCATGTTGATCGCTTATGGTTGTGAATGGTTTTAAATGGGTTGCTTGGGACAAGCAACGGGTAAGTGTGGGGATGTGACGGGTGGTCCGTAGGACAACCCTTAAAGCCTTTAAATAGAATAAAATCCCTTACTTTGCCCGGTTATTTGCTTGAACATGGTAATCACTAGATGCTTGATGTTTCAGGTATTAAAGTGATTAAGGAGTAGCTCTTAGAAGGTTGGATGGATGTTAGGAGTTGCTGGAAATGAAGTGTGAAGGAGCTAGAGAATTGACAAGGAAACAAGAAAAAAAAACATCACTGACTGCCGTAACCTACGGCTCCCAGCCGTAGGTTACGGCTCCCATGTTGGTTTGGAGGCATTACCGTAAAACAGGAGAGATCAGTCGTAAAGCACACCTGACCGCCGTAACCTACGGTCCCCAGCCGTAGGTTACGGCTCTTATGTTGACCCCGGATACGGCTCCGACTGAACTAAAACGTGTAACTCCTTCATTAAATGCCATTTTTCATGGGATTTTAAGGGGACTTATCATTACCATTTCGGTTACACCTGCTTGGGGACTCGAGATTGGAGCAACTTTTGGAGATTTTTGGCAAGGAAACATTATCTTAATCATTAGCTTTTGTTGTTTTGATCTAGATGAACATTGAAACTCTTGTTAAGATGTTGTTTGAAGCTATGAGTGACTAGGTTCTTTATGGTCATCCTAGGTTGAAGGTTTGTATGAAACAATTGTGTTTTGATTCCATATTTCTAGAATGGTAAACTCTATCTATGTCTTGTTTATCATGGTGTGTGATTGCTTATTTGTAAATTGTTGATTCTTATGATATTCTAGTTTGAAACCATACGTTCTTGGTGCCGTTGGCAATCGAGATATCATGGGTAGAATTAGGATTGGGTAAGGGTTGATTGGTCATCGGGTAACAACCTCACGTTCTAGGAATCTGAGTACTTCGTTCCCTTTTATCACAATAAGTAATTACACACGAACTATGTCTATGTAGTTCTTTCTAGTGGATGATAGCACAATTGTTGAAGCAAACCGGAAACTTAGGATGGTCATTCGTCTTCAAATTGTTTACAAACTCAACTTTCATTTCGCGAATTAATTAGTATTCTTAGTTTTTAAAACCAATCCAATCAAACCAACTCTTGAATTTTACTTTTCTTGCAATTAGTTTAATTTTAGGTAATTTAGATAAATCTTCAAATAACACACATTCCACAAACTCCCTGTGTTCGATACCCACTTATCGCTATCTATTTAGTAGTAATTGGATTAAATTTGATTGTGACCGCGACATCACGTCAGTCAGCACATCAAGTTACCCAGCAGCCAAGTGGCAACAAGAACAAGAGGCGAAAGTCTCAGGGTTCAGGATGCAATGCTATTGTTCCAGCTGCAAACCCTGCTGCTAAACCTGCTCCTGCTGCTGCTGTTCATAACCCTGCTGCCTCTGAAGTCAAAAAGCAGTACACTGGGTCTTATCCCAAGTGTACGACTTGCAATTTTCATCATCCTATTGCCTCTGTATGTCATTTGTGCACCAACTGCAATCGTTATGGTCACACGACTCCTTACTGTCGACAAGCTAATCCAGCCCAACCAGCTCAGCAAGCCCTAGCTCAGGCAGCTTTACCAGCACTTCCAGCTCCTCCGCAGAATCCAAGGCCAGTCAATGCTGTTCGTGCATGCTACAAATGTGGAGATACTACTCATCTTCGTAACCAGTGTCCTCAGGTGAACCAGGACCAACAGCCAGCCGCTCGTGGATGAGCGTTCAACCTCAATGCTAATCAGGCTCGTAACGACAATGACGTCATTAATGGTACGTTTCTTGTGAATAACCTTTATGCTTCGATTCTATTTGATACTGGTGCCGACAGAAGCTTTGTGTCCGTTGAATTTGAATCTTTGTTAAATTGTGCACGCTCTATGTTACCTAAGTCGTTTTCGGTGGAGACTGCCGATGGAAAGTCTATTCTAGTTGACTCTTTCCTCTGTGGTTGTTCCTTAACTCTTAACAACCACGTATTTACTATTGATCTAATACCCACGCAATTGGGTAGTTTTGATGTCATCATCGGTATGGATTGGTTGCGTAAGAATCATGCCGAGATTGCCTGTCACGAGAAGTTTGTTCGTCTACCTCTGCCATCCGGTGATATTTTGCACGTCTATGGAGACCGACCTTCGAAAGGACTAAAGCTGATGTCATGCACCCAAGCGAAACGAAGCTTACGTAAACAGAACCTTGCCTTCTTGGCCTACGTGGTGGAACAAAAGGGCAACGGGAAGAGCATAAGTGACATTCTAGTAGTGTGTGATTTCCCTGATGTCTTTCCCGAAGATCTTCCTTGTCTTCCTCCTCCTAGATCCGTTGATTTTCGTATTGATCTCATACCTGGTGCGACTCCTGTTGCCAAGGCTCCTTATCGACTTGCACCTTCTGAGATGCAAGAGCTGTCTAGCCAACTACAAGAACTAATCGACAAGGGATTCATTCGTCCAAGTACCTCTCCGTGGGGTGCTCCTGTGCTGTTCGTCAAGAAGAAAGATGGTTCGTTTCGTATGTGTATCGACTACCCTGAACTTAATAAGCTTACCGATGAACTTAATAAGCTTACCGTTAAGAATCGTTATCCTCTACCACATATTGATGATCTATTCGACCAACTACAAGGCGCGTCCTGCTTCTCGAAAATCGATCTCCGTTCTGGTTATCATCAACTTCGTGTACTCGAGGAAGATGTACCCAAAACCGCTTTTCGTACCCGTTATGGACACTACGAGTTCGTGGTCATGCCTATGGATTGACCAACGCACCCGTTGTGTTCATGGATCTCATGAATCGTGTGTGTAAACCTTATCTTGATCGTTTTGTGATAGTCTTTATTGATGATATTCTTGTTTATTCTAAGTCTAAGGCTGACCATGCTCATCATTTACGCTTGATGCTTGAACTCTTACGTGGCGAACGTTTGTATGCTAAATTCTCTAAGTGTGAATTCTGGATTGATGAAGTACAATTCCTTGGTCATGTCGTCAGCAAGCCAGGTATTCATGTTGACCCGTCTAAAATCGAAGCTGTGAAGAATTGGAGTACGCCTAAATCTGCATCTGAGATTCGTTCTTTTCTAAGATTGGCTGGTTCTTACCGCCGGTTCATCTCAGATTTTTCTAAGATTGCTGTTCCTCTCACTTCGTTGACTCAAAAAGAGAAACCTTTTGTTTGGGGTCCCGAGCAAGAGAAATCTTTTCAGACTCTTAAACTCCTTTTGTGTAACGCTCCTGTTCTTACTCTTCCCGATGGGAATGACGACTTTGTGGTATATTGTGATGCCTCGAACCGTGGTTTGGGTAGTGTGCTCGTGCAGCGGGATAAGGTTATTGCTTATGCCTCTCGTCAACTCAAGGTACATGAGAAAAACTACACTACTTACGATCTGGAGCTTGGTGCAGTTGTGTTTGCGTTAAAGATCTGGCGACACTACATGTATGGTACTAAGTGTGTGGTTTTCACCGACCATAAGAGCCTTTAACACATCTTTGACCAAAAGGAACTGAACATGCGACAGAGACGTTGGGTGGAATTGCTTAACGACTACGACTGTGAAATTCGCTATCATCCTGGCAAGGCGAATGTAGTGGCCGACGCTCTTAGTCGTAAAACCCATTTTAAGGCTATTCGTATCTCTAGTGATTTACATGCGTATATTCGTGAAGCTCAGTATTCGTCAGCTAATGAAGGTAGTCTATCTAAGGAAGTTCTTGGTGCTAACGTGAATCAGCTCGAAACGAAACCTAATGGCCTCCAGTACTATCTCAATCGCATCTGGGTGCCAGATCGCGATAATCTACGTGAGCTCATAATGAATGAGGCACACAAGTCTCGATACTCTATCCATCCAGGTACCGATAAGATGTACCATGATCTGCGTACGACTTATTGGTGGCCTAGTATGAAGAAGGATATTGCTGTGTATGTGACTAAATGCCTTACTTGCTCGAAAGTTAAGGCTGAACATCAGCGTCCTTCTGGACTCTTAGTACAACCCGAAATCCCAGTTTGGAAATGGGATAGCATTGCTATGGATTTTGTTACTAAACTGCCCCGTACACCGTTTGGTCACAATAGTATCTGGGCGATCGTTGATCGTTTGACCAAATCAGCCCACTTTCTCCCTATTCGCGAAGATTACAAATTGGAGAAACTTGCTCGAATCTATACCGATGAGATTATATGCCGTCATGGCATACCTCTGGACATCATTTCTGGCCGTGATGGTCGCTTTACCTCACGTCTTTGGCAAACTTTTCAATCCGCTATGGGTTCTCATTTGAATCTTAGCACGGCCTTTCATCCTCAGACGGATTGACAGACCAAGCGAACTATTCAGACCCTAGAGGATATGCTCCGTTCTTGTGTCATCGACTTTGGTGGTAACTGGGATGTACATTTACCATTGATTGAGTTCTCATACAACAACAGCTATCATTCCAGTATTCAAATGGCTCATTTCGAAGCTTTGTATGGCCGCAAGTGCCGATCTCCTCTCAGTTGGCATGAGATTGGTGACAAGCAGTTTACTGGCCCTGAAATTATTCAAGAGACAACGGATAAGATTCTTCAGATCCGTGATAACTTGATCAAGGCTAGGAGTAGACAAAAGAGCAATGCGGATAAAAGGCGTAAGCCTCTGGAATTTGACGTTGGTGATCGAGTTCTTCTCACGGTGTCTCCCTGGAAGGGAGTAGTTCGTTTTGGTAAGAAGGGAAAGCTCGCTCCTCGCTATGTAGGTCCTTTCAAGATATTCGAAAGGATTGGCAAGGTGGCGTACAGACTCGACCTGCCACAAGAACTAAACAACGTGCACCTAGTGTTCCACGTATCCTATCTACGTAAATGCCAAGTAGACGAGGAACTGTAGGTTCCCCTCGAAGACTTGCATGAGACGCTACACATTGTGGAGAAACCGGTCGAAATCGTGGACCAGGGTGTCAAGCGACTGAGGCGCAACAAAATTTCCATTGTCAAGGTTCGATGGGAAGGGAAGCGTGGCGCCGAGTTCACTTGGGAACTGAAAAGCGAGATGAAGACCAAGTACCCACATTTATTTCCAGAATCTTCCTCTTAGATTTCGAGGACGAAATCTCCTAAAGGAGGGGAGACTGTAACGCCTGCGTCCCTAGACTATTAGCAATTGTCACTTTTAGCCCCTATACTACGAGTCATGTTATACTTTTAATACTAGTTAAGACTTATGCCGTATGAAACTATGATTCTAAGAGACTATGATTCTATGAAATTATGATTCTATGAAATTATGATTCTATGAAACTATGATTCTAAGAGACTATGATTCTATGATACTATGATTCTATGATACTATGATTCTATGAGACTCAATTCTATGATTCTTGATACTTGGAAATCTAGATTCTTGACTCTAAATACTTTGGTGCTTGACTCTTGAGGCTCGTGAAACTTGAGACTTGGTGGAACGAGGGACTGGAGCCTTGTCACTGGCGGAAACTATGGGAACCATGGAAACTATGGAAACTTTTGTGTTAATGATGTAGCCTAGTTATGCTATTACCCAATGATACGCAACGCAACACTTAATCTAACTCGCACATCGAATCAAGGATGGATGAACGGAAGAGATGGGATTGACCGAGTGGCAATCCGATCGGATGACCATCCGATCAGGTGGTCACTCGATCGAGCCGCCACCCAATATGAGTTTACACCGCCTTAACCCTCCTCTCACACTATAAATAGGCCTGTCACATCACCATTCTCACTGATGTGACAGCCCAGCTCAATCAGACGCACGCACTCCTCTTTTCTTTCATCTTCCCGATGATTTCGGTATGTTTCAAGCTAGATTCTTGTACATCTTTGATCATTATACTATTCTCTACGAGATTTTCCTTTGAAATCTCACTTTTCGCCGTGAAATCTCTAAGATTTGAGCTCTTGAAGGTGATGTCGTCATGGTGGTTTGTACAAACTATGGTATGATGTCATTTCTGCCAAGATCTAGCTCGGATCTAAGGAATTTCATGTGTTTTTATACTAAATCTACACTTTTCGACTAAAACTTATGTTTATCTTCATCTTTTCTTAACATTTCACTTAAAAACGGTGGAATCCAGGTCTGAGCGGGCCAAAGACTTGATGATTAGTCTTGAGTCAGCTTGGACAACAGATTGTTGCCGGAAAAGATGGCTAGAGTATGGATTCCGACATGAACACCGTCAAGAACAGACACCTAAACGGACTGGGGTGATTCCCGTTCGATCGGGCAGATTGTGCCTTGATGTGTTTATCGTTGTCTCAATACGTACCATGCCATCACCATCAAACAGAAACTTAGAAACTTTACAGGTTTGGGAACGGGACAAGGACAACCCGATCGAATGGCAATCCGATCGGATAGCCATCCGATCGATCAGCCATCCGATCGAGTGACACTTGCCCCTTAACTTGGAACACTTTGATACTTAAACTTTTTGAATCAGAAACTTGGAACTTTGAAACATAAAGCCCAACACATATATGTCATTCGACCGGATGACCATCCGATCGGATAGCCATCCGATCGGGTGACTAATCCTACACTTCATGCAATCTCGTTAATCTTTCTGACACTTATCTATTGTACTCTAATCAGGCTAATTCCAAACGAGCTCCTTTTGATCCAATAACAGTTGTACTGTTAAGCAATCACTGTGAGTATACTCGATCCCTTTTTGTTTTAAACTTTGGGATGCAACATGTATTCTATTAAACTATGATACTTGAGACTTTTGGAAACTAAACTCCATCCTATGTGTATATGAAACTTGTGATTCTTGTATTCTATTTGTGCTATGTGGACGTTTAATCCAGGGTGTGTAGTTCCGCCTTAACAATAGTAGCGCTATAGGAGATGCACCTCCCCATTATTCTCGGGGGTATTGTTAGGAGGATTCTAGTTTTCCTTGAGACTTGGGAAAACAACAAAGCATCGGGATACTTGGGCTATCACTTGATGGACTGTGAACACTTGCATGGCTGAAACTATTTTTATCATTGACACGATGGATATGAGTTGTTTTAATCTATTATGCTATTACTCAAACTTGTATACTCGCCAGTACGTTTTTGTACTGACTTTATTTTAATACATGTTGCAGGCTGATTGGATGCTATGGAAACAAGCGAAACAAGCTAGGATTGATGCTTAGAAACTCGCCTAGTTTAATCTATTAAACTTGAATAATTTTGGTGATATGTAACTAATACTATGTCATGGTTGGTGGTTGATTTTAGATAATGTTATCATGAAATGGATTTAATCTATATTGAAATATCTAGTGTTATGGAATCTCATGAGCAATCTGAACGCTTAGTGCTCGCACCCCGATGTTTCCGCCATCGGTTGGGGTGTGACAAGTGTTTAGTGGAGGATTGCAGATCTAAAAACCTAGTTTAGTGTAGGATTGCAGATAACATTTTTTTAACTAATAAGGGTCTTTAAGTCATTTCGCACCCAAAGAACACCAAAAACTAACCCCCATCCGCGTCAGGGGCTATCCAGGAACGAAATTGCAAAAGTTGGGGACTATAGCTGTAATTTTAGAAAGTTAGGGACTAAAGGTGAAAAATAGGCAAACCACAGGGACTATCCGAGCATTTTTCTCTAATCTGGTCATAAACCGAGTTTACACATATAAGCGTAAACTACGCTTTTAAAAGGACTAAAATGCCCTTTTACACCCAAAATGAGTTTTAAACATAATTTTAGCATAAAACTCATTACCTACTGATATGATATTATAATTAGGATTATTTGGGATGCTATATCAGATTGTAATATGAGTTTAACTTCAAATTTGCATACAATGCCGATAAATGACGATAATGCCATTATGGCATATAAAATGGGTTTTAAGCATAATATTCAAACCAAACCTTTTGATTACTGATATGTTATGACAAATAAAATATTTTAACTATTCAAAGCTGGTCATAACATCAGATTTCATAAATCATCGCATAAATCGTCATTTAACGATATTAACGCCGTTTAGGCGCGTAGTATGGTTTTAAGCCAAATTTATAAACCAAGACTTGTTACCTAATGATTTTATAAACCAATTTAAATATTTTTACAGTAGGTATAAGCCATGAACTCAGAATCCCAAATAAATTCTCAAAACTATGTATGAAATGACCAAAATGCCCATACGGCGCATAGTTTGGTCTTGGAGCATAAACCACACATATATTTGATACCCTACTTATATGATATCATAATTTAACCATCTTTATAGAATGTTTGTGACCATAACATCAGTTTACTTGCAAGCTCCTTTGATAAGTTATAAAATTACCAAAATGATCTTATGAGGCATAGTTTGATTTTAAAATCTTAACGGGCATACAAGTTAATATCCTACTGATATTATAACTTGTTTAAAGTGTATTGGTATATGGAACTTGTTCATAACTCATCCGGTTACCCGATATCGCTTATACGCGTACGGTTAGACTTACGTAACTAGTTTACATAAGTTTACCGAAACGGGTTTAACCCTATCGTTTTGATCTCAAAATCTAGAATGTACTTTGTTTACCCATATTATACAAGTCCTAGTACTTGTTGGGTTTAAACCACACTCTATTCAGTATACGCTTAATCTAGCGAACCTATTCTTAAGTATCGGGTCATATCTAAAGGAACTACCTTTGGCCTGTATACATTCTAACAGATAATAAATCTGTTCATTCCAGACTATAGTACCCCCCAGATAATCGAACTTGGGTCAATAATACTTAGACTTGCGGCTCTTTGCCAAATATAGTCTTATTGATTGGAAGCTAGCAAAAAGGTAAATCCTCTTGACTTATTTTAGTGTAAACTTGGGATGGTAATTATGCGTCTTTGAAATGGGTATTACATAAGTAAGTCACCTATGATTGTGCAAAAATGTAAGAATACGATTTAATCCGTTTACTTGATAATTTATATTATTGGGGGTTAATGATACCATGTCGGGACAACCCAATGGGTTAATCAAGTATATAAATCTGTTAACAAGAATAATCCCAATAAATATTTAAAGGATCACCTACGGGTTTTCTATATGTATAAAACTCTCTTCGAAAAACTATTTTTCCAAAGAGTCAGTTAATTTTATTTACCAGCTTTCGCTGACATATTTTCAAAAGATCGAACAGCAGGTACCGAACCTTATAACAGGCTGGGAATACGGGTCGGCTAAAATGAAGGCTAAGGAATTTGCACTCCTGTTGCTTAAGGCCTATGATGTCTAAAGCTCTGTTTATTTATATCATGCATGTGGGCATGTATCGAACGCTTGTAAAACTTTTATACATTCAAGCTTTACTTTGATAATTTCAATCCAATACTTCCGCTGCATATTATTATGCAGTGATAACTTGTAACGCCCAGAAAACGGGTTTGATAGTCAAACCACGTTAATAATAATGAACGGGTAAAATACCGTTAGTGGTAAAAACTAACCCGGTAAATATTAGGATTTAAATAATTAAACCTAATATTAAATAAAAAGAGAATAAAAGCTTTTGAGAAAACAAAGTTTACAAGAAGCCCGAGTTAACGAGACTTAAAATAAACTGGGTTATAACTTCCCCAAACCCACTAAGTTAACTAGGAACATTTAAACCTAGTTATGAGAATTGGTTAATTGCTAGTAAGTGTTATATGGGGGTTTAAACATCTAGACAAACTAGAGGGGCCAAAAGGAAAAGGAGTGAAACTTAGGTTTATTAATAAACAAAATGAAACATAACACACATTAAGTGTGTGTGAGAGTAACAATCAGAGAAGAAGAACAAGGAACAAACCCTTGTTCAACCTTAATCCATCAAATTGGAGGAGGAATTAGGGCCAAATCACATGCATGAACATAAATTCGTGATCATCTAAGCTTGGAGATCATAAGGTATGTTGTAATTTATGCTTTGGTGATGATGCGTATGTCTATGAACTTGAAGGCGATAACTTTGAGTTCAATATTTTAAGTAGCATGATGAAATTGATGATGTATTTATGTTTAAGATCATCATACTAGTTAGTATTTGAGAAATACTTGAATAAATTTGAGACTAGGTCAAGTGTTCATACATTACATGAAATGGATTTTGTATGAAATGATAAAATTTATGTATTATTGATATTAATAGGTGCTTGAAATCATCATGTCTACTAGTTTGTGTGGAGAATTTGATTTTTATTAGGTGTTCGGATGAATGTCTAGTAATATGATGAAATGGGTTTTCACATAGAGATGAAAACCCTTAGTTCTGGCATAGCATGATAAATGGGTGAACTAGTATTGATAATTCAAAGCTAAGTTAACTTGATGTTAACTATTACATGAACTTGCTAAAGTGAAAGAAATGATTCGAACTTGGATGGGAATTTAGTTAAAATGGTGGCCTAAAAATAATGCCTACCAAGTATTTGATGAAATGCCTAAATGAGTTTGTTAAACTTAATTGTGCATTTGCATATGTTAATAGGCAGTTGACTTTTAAAAGTCAAACCGACCTATAATAGGATCAAATGGTAATTTTGATATAAAGTCCGTAAGGTGGAATAGTCGTGATAAATCATAACTAATCTAACCATCTTGCAAATGATAAATGGTAGTTTGACGCTTGACAAGCTAGGTGGAAGCTTAGGAAGAAGCGGGTCAAGAATATCAAATACGCGGGAAAAACATAATCGGATGCAAGGTAAGTAAAGCTTACATCTTTTAAGTAGAACATCTACTTATGTATTGGTTAATAATAAAGTAATCTAGTATTTGAAATGAGTCTTTGAAATTTGACGTTCCGACGCGAACCAATACGGGTCGGAACAAGTAAAAATGATAAGAAACCATATTTGATGGTCAAAAGGGTAAAGCGGTGATTTGGTCACGTGTTGACGAATAACAATGAGTTTTGAAAAGTTACCTTATGGTGTAAGCCATAATGGGTAAAATGGTAATCTAGTCACGTGTTGACGGGTAAATAATGAGTTTTGAAAAGACACCTTATGGCGTAAGACTTAATGGGTCAAAAAATTACAGAAACGACTTTTAAAATAATATGATCACATGGTGCAAACCGCAATGGGCCAAATGGGTGAGATGGTAAATAAATATCATCTCGCAATACATAATGTTTGGTTATCCTAATGCAATAAGAGGAAGTCAAGAGGTGGGTAAAATGGTCATTTAGACCAAACGGGTCAAATGGTGATGTTATCACCATTGACAATAATGACTAATTGTTGCTTGTCGAGTTTTGTGCTCACAGGAAGAATAGCGCATGGCTTGGATTGCTTTTAATTAGTAACTAATAATGTAAGGTATTAAAACGGGTCAATGCTTTGACCCGAGCCAGGTACGTGTAATGGGTCATTGATCGGAGTGTCGCGCTCCGGTTAAAGATAATATTTATAAGCCCTTATTACCCTTAACAAATAGTTAGTGGTAGTAAGGGGTCGAACCACGAAGAGTATATGGTTTGCGAATGGATTCGGTTGAATTAAAACAAATGTCACAATTTATGGAGCTTGCTAAAATATTTTTTTGTATTTTTGTTTGGTTGAAAAGATGTGAATTAAACTAATGGAATTGATTAAATTACTTAACTACTAGGAAGTAATGATTGTAGGAAAACTTGATTAATAAACAATATGGAGTAACAAGATTCACACCCGGTTTCTGTAATTGCCAACCTAGGGTTTCTTACAAGTTTTAAACTCAACTCAATTGCATAACAATTAACGGATTTAGTGTACCGTGACTTAGGTGCCAATAACTATCAACATCCCGAAGAACGAACAAGAATGCACTTTGTAATCAACAAAAGTAAATCCTAACCACGACAACGCATAATTACACATAACCATTTCGCAAAGTCATAACTTTATAATCGTTAGACAATTCACGAATACGAAACAAATGCAAACAATTGTCAAATGGTTTCAAAAATCAATACAAATTGTCACGAAGTTGAATCAAGAAACAATTCAAAACCCTAAATTAGACAACTACCTACACCGGGGTGAAACTAGGGTGATTTGCCGCTCATGGTCGAAGGAGCATGATCACCGGATGAAGAAAGCTTGCTCTTGATCATCTTGATACTTGGAGAATGATGGAATGGTGGTTAGGGTTTGTAATGGTGAAATTGAATGGATGGAGGGTTGAAGGATGATTGTAATGGTGATGAACTAGGGTTTGGATTCGGTTGATTCGGATGATGATAATGTTAGAGAATGGATTGGTAGGTGAAGTGGTGATGATATTAGGCTCCAAGAACAAGTTTCAAACTAAAAAACAAGTGTAACCCCCGAATTCAATGCGAAAATTATGTTTTAACTCGTCAAACAACATCCAAAACTCAACGGATCGCGACTGAGAAACGACACACCGTCGCCGACGGTACATGCTGGTTTGTTTTTTCTCCGACGGCTTAACGTGCTGTCTACGGCAATTTTTTACGACGGACGATTTCAAGTGGCGTCACTGACGGCCCATATGGGCGTCGGCGACGGTACCCGGAAATTTCATTCTTCGTTTTTTCCATATCTTGAGTCCAGTTGACCCGTTCCACGTTCCGGTGATCCGTTTTTTTGTCCCTGTGATCCGTAAACCTCCCGAAAAGTTCCTTAAACTTCTTTAAACCTGCAAAACATAAATCTAATTAAAAGTAGGCTATTCGGAATTAAAAGTAAAGTAAAACCCAAACTTAAACAATAACGAGCACCGTTTTCCGACCACGTATCAGTCATTTTCGTAAAAATGTCAAATTCAAAGGTAGAATAGTAGTATAATGAATTTCTCTATCATAATCCATCCCAACTGAAGTTTTGTTGATAGATGAATAAAAATCATTAAGCGGGAATAAAAGATATGAAGGGTATATCTAGGTTATCAGTTGCCATAACCCAGACAAGTTATTTGGTCATCTGGGTTATCAATTGCCATAACCCATACGAGTTATCTGGTCATCTGGGTTATCAGTTGCCATAACCCAGAGAAGTTATCTACTCATCTGGGTTATCAGTCGCCATAACCCATATGAGTTACATGGTCATCGTATTAAGCTTTCGGGCTTAGCTAGATTAGTTATAGATTTCATATAACTAACGTATATCATGATTTATGATATGTAGGTAATAATTGGAGTACCGGATGATGATGAAGCTCAATGAAGAACCGAACACGATCAAGTTACAAGCTTCCGCACATTATTTCGTCGTCATTTTTAAATGACGAACTTATAGATATTATGTTGTATTGTTTTTATTGAGAAAAGTTTTAATAAACCCTTATTTTCATAAGTATGTGTAGTCGTAAATACACATTTAATTCTCGATATTTATACGTAAATCGGTAAATATTAGTGGGGGTGTGACAAGTTGGTAATCAGAGCTCAAGGTTAAAGAGTAAAGTGTTCGGTTCGAGACTTGATCGCAAATCTGGTAAGTATATTTATATTAATGGTTTATTATGATAAAAGTGTTGTAAACAACACATGGGGCTATCGTGTGAACCCACGTTACCTCAAAGAAATTGTTAAAAGACCGGTATAAATAGTGAATTACTTGTGTTAACAAGTATCGTAGAAAACCTTGTATTCTAGTACGGGTGCTTATTAGTTTCAACGTTACTAATATTTTGTGAATGTTTTAGTTGAAGGACACTCGCATTTGGAGATGGCGAGAGTTTAATGATTTACAGATATGAAGATGGAACGGTCTGAAGCATGACAAGTAGAGCATGCTCACCAAGGACCTAAATCGCGTCACAATCGTGAATAAGAGAAATGGCAAGGAAAGCCCGTTGGGGCAAGCATTACAGGTGCACGTTTTAACTTATTGCACAAATAGTAATATGCAACAAATACATAGAGATTGACTATTTCATATGTAGGATAAAAACTTGGAAAACCTGAATAGGATACCTATCCAGGATGATGTTTCCAAGAGCAATTAAGTAGAAATAAGTGTTATACACGATTGTGAATAACAAGATATTAACATAATTAGTTTACATAGAAACTTGGATGGAAGTAATCATCCAAGTAAATAATTCTCAATATAATACTATTGAGAAAAGTAGCGATCACATTAATGAATGTGATGGTATAACAGTTTGATAAAATGAAAACATTATAGATGTTCAAGAATAAAACGGGTAAAACTAATGATTGCTAAATAACAATTAAATAAAGTTTTACCGATTGAAACCGTGAATATGGAAATTATTAGAGGAGTTACTTACATGGGGCGCGATGCGAAAATTATAAAAAGGTCATGTGTGTCTGTGTTGATTGCTTACTCTGGCCAAGTAAGTAGTGAACATATGATACCATGAACTTCTTATAATGGATACGTTTACATCCGATGTGGTAAGGATGGGTGAATGGGACGAATTAAAAAGGTACCAAAAAACGGATCAAATAAGTAAAATATTTGATAATAAATGTAAACGCAAGCAGAGTAACGGAAGCGTATTACATTAGAATAACTAGCCCGAGGGAAGGGACAAGAATCAAAGTAATTATAAATACAAACCAACTAATGAGGATGCTAAGGCATAGGGGATAAAGTTTGACCGTCATAAGTGATGAAATTCACACAGACAAGTCAAGCAGATTAAATAAAAAAATAAAGGACTTGGTTGAATAAAAGCGATGGATTTCGCTAAGTCGAACAAATAAATTAAAACAAAGTCTAAATGCAAACCAGAATGGTTGCTTTGATGGTGACTTTGGTAAAATACCCGAAATATGGGTAGGATTTTGAGTATATGCGTAAACCAAGAGACGAGAACACGGATTAGAAAGTCAAAAGACTCGGATTATGAGTTATGACTAAAAGACGATAAGATTCTTCAAACGGAAATTTTGATAATTACGTTCAACTATTTTAAAGTTGAACGGGTTGAACAAAGAATGAAGTTTGACATTCTTAAGTGATAAAATCTCACATGAACAAGTCAAACGAGATAAATAAAGAATAACGCTTGAAAATGCAATTAAGCGCAAACCGAATAATGAGAGCGCAAAATGCTAAATAAACCTATGTAATGGGTCATGAGAGAATATAAAAAGGAAAACACAAACTAGTGAAACAAGAGTGTTAAAAACATAAAGATAAAAAAATCCGGGTAACGGGTTGTAAAGAAGTATAAATATGAACCGGGTAACGGTAAGCGTAGAACAAACCGATGTGTAAATGACGTAAGGAGTCATAAAGTCGGAAGGTTAGTCCAAAAAGAAAAAGAATGTAGCCTTAGACTACGGTCATGGTCAATAGAATTCAAGAATGAAAATGAATGATTGCTAAACTTAAAAAAGGTGCTTTGACACCGAAAATATATTTTTTTTAAAACGAAATAAGTAAGGGGGTGACCTATGAGACAACCAAAACATTTGGTAGTAAACAATGTGAAGGTCTACGAGACCGAATGACCCTCTTGTCACGAATAATAGAAACGAACTATAGGGGTCTCACCTTAAAAAGGTGAAAGCCTAAGGAAATAGCCTACCAGACTAAGTGAAAGAACCTACGGGTCACTTGTGTAAAGCGTGGGAACTAGTTATGATTCCCCGCATAAAACAATAACGGAAAAGAATAATTATTGTCGTCAATTTCTCGATATGATTAATTGACATGTGTAAAAAAAAACGTTAAACTAAAAATTCAGTTTTAGTGAGAGACAACGTTTTAACAAATATGAATATTATGAGATTAACTAGAAAATGGTTGATATTAAAGGATATAGGTCTTAACACGATAGTTGTAAGACAATACATTTGAAAGAAACAATTTTTGATAATGAAAAGCCGACATAAACTTAAATATGACGTGATGTGATTACGGACACAAAAAGTGATATAGAATATAACCACGTTGTAACGTGATTACGAGATATGACATCATAAACACGCAAAAGGCCGATGATGGCAATAAAGTATACCCGAATGATGAGGTATGAGGTAACCGGCGACTAGAAAGTCTAACCGGGAAGACCGTTTAAGGTCAAAATAGTAATTATAACTTAATGAAAGCGTTTGTCTTGATAGGATTAGCATATGATAATATGTTGACTACATCAGATAACTGAGTGGCCAAATGGGTGACTCGTTATAATAAGTAATAAAGACAAGGAATATTAGATGGAACTAACGGCCCACGAGGCCTTATACATGAAAGGCACATACGACGTGGCCTATAATAATCCTTGATGACGTGATGTCGTGGTCACAATCAAATTTAATCCAATTACTACTAATTAGCTAGCGGTAAGTGGGTATCGAACACAGGGAGTTTGTGGAATATGTGTTATTTAGAAGATTATCTAACTTAACTAAAATTAAACTAATTGCAAATAAAGTAGAATTCAAGAGTTGATTTGAGTGAATTGGTTTTAGACTAAATTTAACTAATTAAATTGCAAGAGAAAAGTTTTGGTTGTAAACCATTTAGAAACAAGTAACCATCTTTAGTTTCCGGTTTGCTATGACACTTATGTTAACATTCCACTAGAAAGAACTACATAGACATAGTTCATATGTGATCAATTGCAGTGATGAAAGGGAACTAAGTACTCAGATTCCTAGAACGTGAGGTTGTTACCCAATGATCAATCAACCCTTACCCAAGCCTAACTATACCCATGATATCTCGATTGCCAACAGCACCAAGAACGTATGGTTTCTAATTAGTTCAGCACAAGGATTAACAATTTACTAACAAATAATCACATACCATAACATGCAATTCAATAAAGAGAAGATTGTTATTCTAGAAATATGGAAATAAACATAAATGTCTTGTAAACCTTCCACCAAAGATAGTCACAAAATACTTAGCCACTCATGGCTTGAACAAACATTGTCAAACAAGTTTTGATCTTCAAAAACAATTCAAACATCCAAAGACTAATGATTCAAGATTGTTTTCCACTCCAAAAGCTCTCCAAGTTGCTCCAAAAGTCGTGTACAACCAGATAGTAACCGAATGACAATGATAAGACACATTAAATCCCCTTGAAATGGCCATTAATAGCATAAGTTACAACTTGAGAAAAGTCGGAGCCGTAACCTACGGCCCACAGCCGTAGGTTACGGCGGTCAGCATGTGCAAACAAGTCAACACTTAGTCGTAACCTACGCCAGGTTGCCGTAGGTTACGGCGGCCAGTATTTCTTTACGCCCTATGTCTCCTGTTTTACGGTAGTACACCCGGATCATGTGTGGAGCCGTAACCTACGGCCAGGAGCCGTAGGTTACGGCGGTCACTGAAGTTTTCTTCCTTGTTTCTTCTTTGTAACATCCCTCATTCTCTATTCTTGTTCTACAACTTCCAACATCATGTCCAAGCTTCATAAAAACCACTTCTTATGCCCTTTAGTGCCTGCAACATCAAACCTCTCGTAGTTACTAAGTTCAAGCAATAAACCGAATTAAGCATGGAATGTATATATATTTAGACATTTTAAGAATTGTCCTACGGACCACTCATCACATCCCCACACTTACCCGTTGCTTGTCCCAAGCAACTGATTCAAAAACCATTCTCAACCACAAGCGACCAATCGTGCAAACCAAGCTAAAATGTGCCGTCCTTTTACTAACTTTCAATCGTACCACAAGACACACCCCTCACAAAAATCTCTCGGTAACAAGAATTATTAGCATAATGCTAAACCACTCAATACGTGTGTGTGTGTGTGCGACAATAAGCTTGTATAAAAAATCAAGTTTCCTCCTAACAAATATCTTGCATGCTTTTGAATCAAAGGAACTTACGGGTTGTAACGGGGCAAGGTGTAAAGGTAGGAAAATGGTGGATTACATATGAAAGAGCTAATTGATTTGACCCAGTTTTGTTTATTTCTACTACTATGAAGCAAACACCAAATATATACAAAACTTCTTCACATTCTCAACTACTAGTGCAACTAAATACTTTTTTTTTAACAATAAACTTCAATAATATATACAAGAACATCAACACTACATACTAAATTTCCTAAACCGGGTCATCTCAATAGGTAAAATTTATATAGGAAGTACGCTTGGGTCACAACCGAATGGTTTAAGGCTCAAACGTGGCTTTCTAAGGACCAAATCCCCACCCCTCACAATACCAAGCTCATATATGTAAAGTATGAGGTCCAACCCACCAATCTCGCACTCTCACACATCTAGACGAGGCTACCTAAAAGTCCCCTATCATTTCCAAAAGCATGCTAATTCTAGGATTTAACAAGTATTCACACACAAGTTCTATTAACACACTACACACGCCGCTACTCAAACAAAGAAATATCAGTAACAATCATATGTGGCCCAAATTCTCACCAAGAAAAGACTAGGAATAGGTGTCGGCGTGTCAAGCGGGACAAAATCAAGCTTTCAAATTTTGACAATTTTGCTCGGATTTACAAAAATTTTTAAATTTCTCAAAAATTTCCCCCATCCCCACACTTGGGATACATTGTCCCAATGTATGGTTTTTTTGAGGGAAAGATCGCTTTAAACCAACAACATTAGCCTTTGCTAATATTCTCAAATCCCAACTTTCTTTTTGTATTTTTTATTATATATTTAATAACTAAAAACACCACCAACTTTCACATCCCAAAACAACACATCATCATCATCAAAACACCACCCTACCTCCCAAACATAAACATAACATACGAGATAAACAAATATACACAAAATGTACAAAGGAGCAAGATACGACCTGGCTAATAGTACTTCGGCTGTGGAGGCCCGAAGATAGATGTCATCATATCATTCCACTCGCTGAGAATGATGCAATGGTGGGGTGGGGTATGACACACTACCATCATTTAGTGGCAATGTGGTGTAGTCCACAACAGGCGGATCTCCTTCAATTGGTTGGCCCGCATGCCATTGATCATGCATGCGTCTCTGACGATCATCTAAATAGCGGTTGTTCACTTCTTCTTCATGGGCATACATATGAGCACGGTTCCATTGCTCACTCCTATCATAACTCTGCTTCAAAGCCCTCTCCATACTTGCCCCCATGAAAGTTTGCTGATCAAAAAGCATCTAGTTTGGTTCACTCCATTCACCAAAAGTGGGTGGCCGCCTTTGTTCAATAATTTGGCCCATATTTCCCGAGTGGGCCCAATAAGGATCATAAGCTTGCTGTGCATAATCAAATGCACCCCCCACATAACCAGCTTGCACACCGGCTCCCTGAGCTTGAGCATCAACCATGAAGGTGTCTTCACGATAATCATCATCTCCACTTACCTCTTCATCGGTCGTTTCGGGCTCATCAGCCTCACCCGGTCGTAACGGTCTCGCATCCACCTTCAACGCTCTCCACCTTCTCCCATCTGTTTTCAGCTTATGATACCTCTCCGATTCCATGTAAATCCAACCTGGCCCAAGATTCTTAAGGTCTAATGGTCTAAACCTCTTGTAAGAACCTTTTTCATCACCTTTAATCGCCCCATATTTTTTTAACAACGCCGTAATCAACCGGCAATGAGGTATAATCTTTCTTTCTCCACTAATTTTGCTCAACCAGATGTTATTCAACACGAGAAATCGGAAAGGGACCTTAGGAGATCCATGCATCATCATATATAAAATCGGTACTTCCTGATGCCGCACTTCCATCTTATCACCCCGCCTTGGAACAACATTATATATGCACAATGTCAACAACAATTTTGCTTCCATTCTCAAATTGCTCCTATATAACTTCCCATGTGTTTTGCCCGGAAGGAAAAGGTAGTCAAGCATATTTTGCCATTGCGGATGCTTGTTGGGCTCGTGGTAGAGATCTTTGAGACTCGGATGAATGTACTCAGTTGCGGGTCTGTCGTCAAACTTTGCTATTTTACGCAAAGAGTCATAAGACATTTCTACTTTCACCCCATTACACTGTCCAACGAGCCTCATCTTGCTTGGGGCCTTAAATGGGGGACATTCAAGTGAAGCTACCCATTCTTGAATCTGCTTGTCGTACATCTTCTTCACTTCCCCGTCATAACACTTCAAGGCTGCACCCCAACCCAACTCCTTGAACTTTGCCGTGATCCCAAATGGCCCGAAATCAACCTCTTTGATCTCCTTCTCACAAATAAATGCTTCACCCCTTTGTTTTAGCTTGTTCATTTGTTCATGATATAGGTCCTCTTTCCATTCCGCGGGTTGGTCAAGCAATGAACCAGATGTCCAATCCGGCTTCGAACCCCTTGGAGGTGCATCCTCCTACGAGTCCGGGTCACCAACCCGGGTCAACCTCCTCCTCTTTTTTTGTGCATCATCCCCTTTAGGCTCATTAGACGAACTTGCAATTCCTTTCCCTTTTTTCATCACCATACCTACACACATTCAAACACCAACCACATAAACAAATCAAGTTAGTACTTTTCCCAATCTTCCCCACACTTGCTTCATGTTATGGGTATAAGTGTGCAAAAACCAAAATTTCATTCTTTCAAACAAAATTTCGACATGATGTCCCCTATAATTCATAATTTTTCAAAACATTTTCACTAGACATCAAACACATTCATACCCAAACATTCAATAATTCACAAATTCCTACATCTATCATGTACAAGCAAGTGTGTGTAAACAAAAACAAAGATGAAAACTTACAAACCTCAATGTACATAAAAGAGTAACAAGAAATTGCATACCTTAGTGTTGTAGAAGATGAGAATCACAAGAACTTGAAGTTCACACAAAAACCCACAAAAATCCCCAAATTTTCGGCACCCCTTATGCTCAAATCCGACGCCAAAACAAAGGAATCTTCAAAATACAAGTATAAATCTATAATCCTTGTGAAATTTTACCCAAAATGGACTCAAAAATCACTGAAATCGGACAAGAACGGAAGGAGGTATGAAGCTTTGAAGTTATGGAGGTTAGGGTTTTCTTTAGAAGAAGAAGATGGAGAAGAATGTGTGGTTGGGGAGTAAAGGATCGATATGTGGATAGGGATAGTTGCGAAGTTTTTGTTTTTATTAAAAGTATTATTATTAATATTTTAATTAATTTCCGGTTTTTTTTTATGTAACCGAAACCTGAAGGGACCCTACATGTTTACTCGGTGTCGTAACCGTAGGTTACGGTGACATCTGGGAATAACTGGGCGCCGTAGGTCAGGAGCTTTGAGCCGTAAGACTCAATTTTTTTCACATGGAGCCGTAACCTACGGCTCCCTGCCGTAGGCTACGGCAAGCGCTGGGCATCTATGGGAGGGCCAAAAATTTTACTTGTAATTTTTTTTTTTAGCTTTTCAAAATTGTTTAATTTTTATAGTTTTTTATAATTATTGAGAACATGAAAAATATTACCCTACCCCCCGTTAAAAACCCGTGTTGTCCTCAACACTATGTTCGAGAAATTCGTAAGAATTCCCCCACACTTGTTTCAAACACCGGTTCTAAAAGGGACTTTATTCAAACACGAAACTAAACTAAAATATGTACAAAACACCAAACCTGGGCCTCTTTCACGTTTCTTCGTCATCCACTGGGCGTAAAATGTACCCCACTTTGTCGAGCTCGAGATTGTTGATATCATTACCTTCCAAGTACGGTTTGAGCCGATGCCCGTTCACCGTTTGTTGCTTATTTGTTTGTTCGTCTTGAATGTCAACATCACCAAATCTTCCCACTCTTCGGACAACGTAAGGACCCATTCACTTGCTTTTGAGTTTCCCCGCGAACATCTTCAATCTTGAATTGTACAACCACACTTTTTGACCCACTTCAAAGTTCTTTTTCCTTATTTTCGCATCATGAACTTTCTTCAGTTTGTCTTTATATGCGGATGCACACTCATAAGCTTGATCCCTTATTTCCTCAATTTCGTTCAATTGTAGCTTTCTCGCCCGACCCGCTTCGTCATAGTTTGCATTCACCGTTTTAATCGCCCAATATGCCCTATGTGCTAACTCCATAGGCAAATGACATCCTTTTCCGTACACCATTCGATAAGGAGTGGTATCAAGTGGAGTTTTGTAGGCCGTTCGATAAGCCCACAACGCATCATCAAGCTTGCTTGACCAATCTTTCCGATCCGTTCTCACCGTCTTCATTAGAATTTCTTTAATTTGCCGGTTAGACACTTCCACTTAACCACTCGTTTGCGGATGGTATGGTGTAGCAACGCGGTGGTTCACATTGTATCTTTTTAACAATTTCCCAAAATTGAAGTTCTTAAAGTGTGAACCACCATCACTTATTATCACTCTAGGCACATCGAATCGAGCAAAAATATTGGATTGTACAAACTTACATACAACGGAGTGGTCGTTGGTCCTCGTAGCAATAGCTTCAATCCATTTCGAAACATAGTCAACCGCAACCAATATGTATAAAAACCCATTTGAGTTAGGGAAAGGACCCATGAAGTCTATTCCCCAAACATCAAATACCTCCACCACCAAAATTGGTTGTAACGGCATTTCATCCCGCTTCGAAATGCTTCCCACTCTTTGACAATTTATGCAATTTCGGGCATACTCGCAAGAATCCTTGAAAATCGTGGGCCAATAAAACCCACTAGATAAAACCCGATAACCCGTCTTGTTCCCACTAAAATGCCCCCCACATGCCGATGAATGAGCATAGGTCAAAATCTCTAAAACTTCAGTTTCGGGAACACACCTTCGTATCACTTGGTCGGGTCCAATTTTGAACAAATCCGGTTCATCCCAAATATATTGCTTAACTTGACTCAAGAATTGTTGCCGTCTCTTCTTCGTCCAATGATTCGGAATTGCACCCTTGGCAAAATAGTTCACATAATGGGCGTACCAAGGTGCAACGAAAGTAGAAATGGCTAACAATTGTTCATCGGGAAACCGTTCATTAATCTCGCTCGGGTCATCAACACCTTTTTGTCCCGGATCTCTAAATCGAACTCTTGCAACAGAAGCACCCAACGAATCAACCGGGGCTTTGCATCCTTCTTTTCCATTAGATATCGTACCGCGCTATGATCTGAATAAACAATCACCTTGCTCCCCCAAATGTAAGCTCTAAACTTGTCCAAGGCATACACCACCTCTAATAATTCTTTCTCGGTTGTGGTGTAATTCAGTTGCGCCTCGGACAAAGTTTTACTTGCATAATAAATTACCACCGGCTTCTTATCAACTCTTTGACCCAAAACCACTCCAATGGTCGTATCACTAGCATCACACATAATTCCAAACGGCTTCGACCAATCCGGTGGTTGCAAGATAGGAGCCTTCACCAACTATTCCTTCAACACATGAAACGCTTGCAAACATTCATCAGTAAAATCAAATGGAACATCTTTCAAAAATAAGTTACATAAAGGTTTTGTAATTACACTAAAACCCTTAATAAACCTTCTATAAAATCCCGCATGTCCCAAAAATGACCTCACCCCCTTAACATTCTTTGGTGGGGGTAAAGATGAAATTACCCGAATTTTTGCTTTATCTACCTCCATTCCCCGGTCCGATATCACATGCCCCAACACAATACCCTCTTGAAGGGACCCTACAAAAAGGCTCTTTTCCCAACTTAGCACCAAGTTTGTCTCAACACACCTTTTTAAAACTTTTTCCAATTCATCAAGACAAGAATCGAAACTTGGGCCAAAGATGGAAAAATCATCCATAAACACTTCAAGAGATTCCCTGACCATGTCTGAAAATATACTCATCATACATCTTTGGAACGTGGCAGGGGCGTTACATAGTCCAAATGGCATTCGCCGAAAGGCAAATGTACCATATGGACATGTAAACGTGGTTTTGTGTTGGTCGTCCGGGTGAATAGCAATTTGGTTATATCCCGAGTACCCATCCAAAAAACAATAGTATTTTTGACCGGAAAGTTTTTCAATGATTTGGTCAATGAAGGGTAACGGGAAATGGTCTTTGGAGGTAGCGGCGTTTAATTTTCTATAATCGATACAAACTCGCCACCCGGTTACCGGGCGGGTGGCGATTTGCTCACCTTGCTCATCTTTTATTACCTGGATGCCAGATTTCTTAGGCACTACCTGCGTCGGACTTACCCACGCACTGTCCGAAATAGGGTATATGATCCCCGCATCCAACCACTTGATAACTTCCTTCTTGACCACCTCTCTCAGATTCGGGTTCAACCTTCTTTGTGTTTCACGAGTCGGCTTTGCTTCCTCACTTGTAATAATTTTATGCATTACAATGGAAGGACTAATACCCTTTAAATCGGCTATTGTCCACCCAATTGCCGCCTTGTGAGCCTTCAACACCCGTATCAAATCCTCTTCTTGAGCTACCGCCAAATTAGAAGCAATGATCACCGGTAAGGTGTCATTCTCCCCCAAGAATACATACTTCAAATGCTTCGGTAACTCTTTCAATTCCACGCTTGGTGGACATTCCAAAGAAGGCTTTGTACCCGAATCAATTCCCACCGGTAAAGTGTCCGTTTGGTGGGTCCACGGCGGTCTTCCTTCCTTTACCGTGAGAGCCTCTTGCTCTTTCTCTTTCTTTTCCAATTCACATGCGTGCACCTGCAAAGACACATCACAAACACAAGAACCCAAAATCTCTTCCTCGAACTCCTTTGGGTCGTATCCATCTATGAAATCTGCTACAAAACACTCATCACCATAAATGTTAGTACCATTAGTAAAAACATTTAATCTCATCTTTCTATTACCGAATGTCATGTCGACCGTACCATATCGACAATCAATAACGGCATGTGTAGTGTTTAAAAACGGCCGACCCAAAATAACATTTTGTTGTTGAATTGGGTCCGCGGATGAGTAGTCTAGCACAAGAAAGTCCACGGGATAATAAAACTCATCAACCTTAACTATAACATCCCGAACAATACCCCGAGGAAGTTTATGAGACAAATCGGCTAATACCACCGTTGTCTCAACCCGTTTCAATGGACCAAAATCGTATTGGTCATATAACCCCCCCGGTAAGATACTTACTCCGGCTCCAAGATCCAATAACGCCCTTGCAGTTTGAAAATTTCCTACTTGAATATTTATAAGAGGCGTTCCCGGATCTTGTAGCTTAGGAGGAAGATCTCCTTTCAAAACCGCGCTTACCCGCTCCATCAAGTCAACCAATTTAGGCACTTTTTGTTGCCTCTTTTGAGTACATAATTCTTTTAAAAACTTGGCGTAAGCGGGTACCTGTTTGATTGCTTCAAGTAAAGGAAGATTAATTTTTACTTGTTTAAAAACCTCCCACATTTCCTCTTTTTGAGGACCCCGTTTCGAAATGAAATTTTTCTTACCCAGATCTAATAAAGCCGAGGGAAATGGTACTTGACTAGATCCCTCACCCTTATTTTTCTGTTCGTTTTCTTTATTAATTTCGGGTTTTTCAAAATTGGGTTTTTTAGAAGAAACAATAGGTGGTTCATTTTCTTCCTCACTATCTTGACCCGTTATATCTTCAACCACCCCATCAACCAAATCCGGTGAAGGATTGGTTTTATACTCTTTCCCACTTCTCAAAACACTTACATGATGAATATTAACATTATTACCTCTTGAAGTACCATGAGATGGGTTTACCTTAGTGTCGCTTGGTAATTGACCTTTGCTTTTCTTCAAGTCCGACACTTCAGTTGCGAGTTGACCCATTTGGGTGGTCAAAGTTTGAATTGCTTTATCTCGGGCCTCATCCTTTTGTATGCGAGCATCATCCATTTGGTTTCTCTTTTGCATCTCCGCTTGCATGCTCTTCAACATATCCATCATCTCATTTCCACCCGAAGACCCCCCTTGTTCTTGACCCGCTTGATATTGCCTTTGGTATCCTTGGTTGTTCCCACCTCTATATCCACTTTGATTGTTGTAAGGTTGGCGCGAACCAAAGTTTCCTTGGCTACCTTGAAAATTCGGGTTAGCTTGATTCGAAGGGTTTCCATATCGGAAATTTGGGTGGTTCCTCAACCCGGGGTGGTAAGTGTTAGAATTCATATTGTTGTAATTTCTACCACCCCCTCCTTGACCTTGTACTGCATGAACTTCTTCATATTGCCCTTCCACCATTCCTTGGCAATTTTCAGCCGCATGACCTATTTCATTACACAATGCACAAACATCATAAATTTGGTTAGTAGTTTGAACATTACCATCATCTATTGTGTGCACTTGAGGTCGGGCAATGGCTGGTCGTGCTCTCCTCGATGCTTGAGCTTTTCTTTTTGATGTAGTTGACATGTTCTCCAAAAACTCCCAATCATCATTCTCGTAATTTGTACCAAAAGTCCCACCGGTAATAGACATTAAATCACGAGTATCTTCGGCACTCAACCCCTCGTGAAAAGCATTCATTAATTCCCACAATTCAATTCCGTGGTGAGGGCAATTTTTGATCATCATATTGAAACGTTCAAATGCCTCATGGAACATTTCACCATGTTGTTGTTGAAAGCTCCTCAACCCCTTTCTAGCATCATTGGTCTTTTGAGCGGTATAAAATTCGTCTAGGAAGATTTGTTGCATCTCCGCCCAAGTATAAATAGATGCTGAAGGCAAAGTGTAGAACCACTTCTTTGCCTTATCCTCTAAAGAGAATTGAAACAGGACTAACTTGACATCATCAGCCGAAAAACCTTGACTCCCAAGAGTATTGCAAATTGAGTCATAAGCCTCCAAATGGAAATAAGGCTCCTCCGTTGCTAGCCCCTTATATTTCGGAAAACTTTGTAAAGAATTAGTCCTCACTTCAAAAGTTCTTCCTTGATTATTGTGAGGAATAACCACCAGTGAAGGGTTGTGAGTAATTACCGGCCTAAAATGTGCTTCAATTCCCCTCGCATGTTCCCTAAGATACCTTCTTGGTACACCCAACCGACCCCTTGGACGGATAGGACCCATTGGTCTTGGTATATGCCCTTGTGGTGCGAATGGTTGTTGTGGCATCGGTGGGTATTGAATTGGCCTTTGAAATTGTGGTTGTACATTTTGTGGCCGAACTTGTTGCAATGGTATAGGGCGTTGCATTGGTTGCCCTTGTGGCCTTGGCCTAATATGTTGTGGAATGAGTTGTTGTTGTGGCATTCCACCAACACTTGCCATTCCTTGAGATTGGCCATGCACATAAGCAAACTCTCCTTGATCTCCATCACCCCCATAAGCGTAAGCATAACCGTCTTCATCATAACCCTCAAAATCCTCATATCCCTCTTCATATCCATCTCCCCCTATTCCCGAAGATTGCCCAAATGGAGGGGCCGAGTATTGAAAACCCGATTGGTTCGATGGTCTAAATGTAGAAGTTGCATGAACGACAGTTGAACCTTGGGGTAATGCATATGTTGAGGATGATTGACCTGAAACTGGGAAGAAATGAGTGAGTGGTGGAATTGTAGTAGAAGGGTTAAAAGAAAGTGAAGGTTCTTCTTGAGTGGTACTGGGTTGGGTGGTGTTGGTTGGTGTAACATTGTGAGGTTGAATAGGATTGGTAGTGGTGTTTGGAATAGTAGTGTTTGGTGAAGGTTGAGTGGATGATGGTATGAATGGTGGTATAAGTTCACCCGTAGTGGGTGGTGGTGGTGGTGGTGGTGGTGGATCCATGTATCGAATTGGTGTGATTGGTGTAGTGGGTGTTGTTGGTGAACCACTTATTCTGTTCTCTCTTAGCAAGATTATGTTTCCTCTCAAAGTCCGTTCAATCTCTGGATCGAATGCCAATGGTGATAGCTTGTGAGAGCTTCTAGTACGCATGCACCTGTAAATACCTGCACACTAACACACCCAGCGTAAACCAGAAAAATAACAAACTAAAAAGGATAAAAAATAACACACGTTGCGCACTACTCCCCGGCAACGGTGCCAAAATTTGACGTGATGTCGTGGTCACAATCAAATTTAATCCAATTACTACTAATTAGCTAGCGGTAAGTGGGTATCGAACACAGGGAGTTTGTGGAATATGTGTTATTTAGAAGATTATCTAACTTAACTAAAATTAAACTAATTGCAAATAAAGTAGAATTCAAGAGTTGATTTGAGTGAATTGGTTTTAGACTAAATTTAACTAATTAAATTGTAAGAGAAAAGTTTTGGTTGTAAACAATTTAGAAACAAGTAACCATCTTTAGTTTCCGGTTTGCTATGACACTTATGTTAATATTCCACTAGAAAGAACTACATAGACATAGTTCATATGTGATCAATTGCAGTGATGAAAGGGAACTAAGTACTCAGATTCCTAGAACGTGAGGTTGTTACCCAATGATCAATCAACCCTTACCCAAGCCTAACTATACCCATGATATCTCGATTGCCAACAGCACCAAGAACGTATGGTTTCTAATTACTTCAGCACAAGGATTAACAATTTACTAACAAATAATCACATACCATAACAAGCAATTCAATAAAGAGAAGATTGTTATTCTAGAAATATGGAAATAAACATAAATGTCTTGCAAACCTTCCACCAAAGATAGTCACAAAATACTTAGCCACTCATGGCTTGAAAAAACATTGTCAAACAAGTTTTGATCTTCAAAAACAATTCAAACATCCAAAGACTAATGATTCAAGATTGTTTTCCACTCCAAAAGCTCTCCAAGTTGCTCCAAAAGTCGTGTACAACCAGATAGTAACCGAATGACAATGATAAGACACATTAAATCCCCTTAAAATGGCCATTAATAGCATAAGTTACAACTTGAGAAAAGTCGGAGCCGTAACCTACGGCCCACAGCCGTAGGTTACGGCGGTCAGCATGTGCAAACAAGTCAACACTTAGCCGTAACCTACGCCAGGTTGCCGTAGGTTACGGAGGCCAGTATTTCTTTACGCCCTATATCTCCTGTTTTACGGTAGTACACCCGGATCATGTGTGGAGCCGTAACCTACGGCCAGGAGCCGTAGGTTACGGCGGTCACTGAAGTTTTCTTCCTTGTTTCTTCTTTGTAACATCCCCCATTCTCTATTCTTGTTCTACAACTTCCAACATCATGTCCAAGCTTCATAGAAACCACTTCTTATGCCCTTTATTGCCTGCAACATCAAACCTCTCGTAGTTACTAAGTTCAAGCAATAAACCGAATTAAGCATGGAATGTATATATATTTAGACATTTTAAGAATTGTCCTACGGACCACTCGTCACTTAACCAGAGGAACAAGGGTGTTAACCAAAAGAAGGATGCAAGAATGGAACATCAGAAAGGATTCGGACACCACTTGGAACCCAAAAGATATTACCATACACTCCCGGTAAGATTATTGAAATTATGAAAAGTGAGCAATGCGCAAATGTAAACGAAACTAAGTTTGTTAGGTCTAAACTGATGAACTACGTAAGAAAGGTTTCAAGGAAGAAACCTCTTTAAAGGGGTTAGACTTGTAACACCCCGAAAACGGGTTTTGATAGTCAAACCACGTTAATAATAATGAACGGGTAAAATACCGTTAGTGGTAAAAACTAACCCGGTAAATATTAGGATTTAAATAATTAAACCTAATATTAAATAAAAAGAGAATAAAAGCTTTTGAGAAAACAAAGTTTATAAGAAGCCCGAGTTAACGGGACTGAAAATAAACTGGGTTATAACTTCCCCAAACCCACTTAGTTAACTAGGAACATTTAAACCTAGTTATGAGAATTGGTTAATTGCTAGTAAGTGTTATATGGGGGTTTAAACATTCAGACAAACTAGAGGGGCCAAAAGGAAAAGGAGTGAAACTTAGGTTTATTAATAAACAATATGAAACATAACACACATTAAGTGTGTGTGAGAGTAACGATCAGAGAAGAAGAACAAGGAACAAACCCTTGTTCAACCTTAATCCATCAAATTGGAGGACGAATTAGGGCCAAATCACATGCATGAACATAAATTTGTGATCATCTAAGCTTGGAGATCATAAGGTATGTTGTAATTTATGCTTTGGTGATGATGTGTATGTGGATGAACTTGAAGGTGATAACTTTGAGTTCAATATTTTAAGTAGCATGATGAAATTGATGATGTATTTATGTCTATGATCATCATACTAGTTAGTATTTGAGAAATACTTGAATAAATTTAAGACTAGGTCAAGTGTTCATACATTACACGAAATGGGTTTTGTATGAAATGATGAAATTTATGTATTATTGATCTTAATAGGTGCTTGAAATCATCATGTCTACTAGTTTGTGTGGAGAATTTGATTTTTATTAGGTGTTCGGATGAATGTCTAGTAATATGATGAAATAGGTTTTCACATAGAGATGAAAACCCTTAGTTCTGGCATAGCATGATAAATGGGTGAACTAGTATTGATAATTCAAGCCTAAGTTAACTTGATGTTAACTATTACATGAACTTGCTAAAGTGAAAGAAATGATTCCAACTTGGATGGGAATTTAGTTAAAATGGTGGCCTAAAAATAATGCCTACCAAGTATTTGATGAAATGCCTAAATGAGTTTGTCAAACTTAATTGCGCATTTGCATATGTTAATAGGCAGTTGACTTTTAAAAGTCAAACCAACCTATAATAGGATCAAATGGTAATTTTGATATAAAGTCCGTAAGGTGGAATTGTCGTGATAAATCATGACTAATCTAACCATCTTGCAAATGATAAATGGTAGTTTGACGCTTGACAAGCTAGGTGGAAGCTTGGGAAGAAGCGGGTCAAGAATATCAAATACGCGGGAAAAACATAATCGGATGCAAGGTAAGTAAAGCTTACATCTTTTAAGTAGAACATCTACTTATGTATTGGTTAATAACAAAGTAATCTAGTATTTGAAATGAGTCTTTGAATTATGAGGTTCCGACGCGAACCAATACGGTTCGGAACAAGTAAAAAGGGTAAGAAACCATATTTGATGGTCAAAAGGGTAAAGCGGTAATTTGGTCACGTGTTGACGAATAACAATGAGTTTTGAAAAGTTACCTTATGGTGTAAGCCATAATGGGTAAAATGGTAATCTAGTCACGTGTTGACGGGTAAATAATGAGTTTTGAAAAGACAACTTATGGCGTAAGACTTAATGGGTCAAACAATTTCAGAAACGACTTTTAAAATAATATGATCACATGGTGCAAACCGCAACGGGCCAAATGGGTGAGATGGTAAATAAATACCATCTCACAATACATAATGTTTGGTCATCCTAACGTAATAAGAGCAAGTCAAGAGGTGGGTAAAATGGTCATTTAGACCAAACGGGTCAAATGGTGATGTTATCACCATTGACAATAATGACTAAAGGTTGCTTGTCGAGCTTTGTGCTCACAGGAAGAATAGCGTATGGCTTAGATTGCTTTTAATTAGTAACTAATAATGTAAGGTATTAAAACGGGTCAATGCTTTGACCCGAGCCAGGTATGTATAATGGGTCATTTTTGTAAAAATGTCAAATTCAATGGTAGAATAGTAGTATAATGAATTTCTCTATCATAATCCATCACAACTGAAGTTTTGATGATAGATGAATAAAGATCATTAAGCGGGAATAAAAGATATGAATGGTATATCTGGGTTATCAGTTGCCATAACCCAGACAAGTTATTTGGCCATCTGGGTTATCAGTTGCCATAACCCATACGAGTTATCTGGTCATCTGGGTTATCAGTTGCCATAACCCAGACAAGTTATCTACTCATCTCGGTTATCAGTCGCCATAAGCCATATGAGTTACCTTGTCATCGTATTGAGCTTTCGGGCATAGCTTGATTAGTTATAGATTTCATATAACTAACGTATATCATGATTTATGATATGTAGGTAATAATTGGAGTACCGGATGACGATCAAGCTCAACGAAAAACCGAACACGATCAAGTTACAAGCTTCCGCACATTGTTTCGTCGTCATTTTTAAATGACGAACTTATACATATTATGTTGTATTGTTTTTATTGAGAAAAGTTTTAATAAACACTTATTTTCATAAGTATGTGTAGTCGTAAATACACATTTAATTGTCGATATTTATACGTAAATCGGTAAATATTAGTAGGGGTGTGACATAACTGTTATCCAACCATCACAATTGTACCCTTCGGGGCCCACCAGAAATCAGGGTGTGACATAAGTAGTATGGGCTATTTGTCAGAAGGTTTGGTAATGTTATGAGTTATAAACTATCACTTATAGAGGAAGTTCATACTTTGACCAAGTTTAGAGAACATATGTGTGTGTAGATATGTTTGTGTGTGTATATACATATATTTAAAATATATATATAAATTGAATTCGAAGTTCGAATCGAATTCAAAATCATAAATTCGTATTCGATTATAATTCGATTACTGGACTCGATTACCAATCAACTCAAATTCGAACATTTTTAATCGAATTCGAATCGAGTTGAATTTTGAATTTTTTGAATCCGAATCGAATTCTGAACACCCCTAGTGTGACCACAACTTTTTTTTCCCAGGAAACCTTCCTCTCCATCCTTCCTTCAACAAAATCGGAGAAGACCACCATTTTCTCGCTAGAAAAACAGTGGTTGGTGGTGTTCCATTGCCGGATTTCAGATCCGACTCCTACACCACTTCCTCAACAATTCACACAAAACAGTCACATTTCAAACCTTAAACTCCCTCATCATTTCTCCTCTCTAGCATCAAACATGAGGACTCCCTACACCTTAATGAGATGTCGGATGAAAGATCTGATATCTTGTTTCAACTTACGTAAACTTCCCATCGAGAAACAAGCTAACGAATCAGATCATTAGAACCCACCACCATCGCCAATTGTTAATGAGGTGGAAATTGGAACGACGGTAGAGATGGGTGGAGGACAAGAGTCGCCGACAAGCCGACAGTCGTGTGAGTCCGAGGAAGATGATTACGTTGTATTTTACTATGTAAACGGAGGCGTTATAGAGGAAAGAAGCATGGAAAGCTCGTTGGAGCGAAAAAAAGACCTTCGACGGAAGAAGGTTTGTTTAATTGTTTGTCACGGATAGTGCAACCTGGTTCGACAAAGGTGGTAGTTGGGACAGGGTTTCAGGTGGTGAACAAGAAGAGGTTGTAAGAAGTTGAAGAAGAAGGTTTTTGGTGGGTCCCACTTTTTATATTTAACTAAGGGAAAATTACCAAATTAGCCAAGAATAAACTTTGACCGCCAAATTAGCCATTTGATGCCTCCTTGGAGCAGGGCATCACGGATTCAAATGTGCGGGATGCCTCTTTCAATGTGGAAGTGACACGTGTCTCAATGATTAGGTAGACTCTTCCAATGCCCCTCAACAGACTCATCCAATGCCTCAGCAGACTCTTCCAATGCCCCTCAACAGACTCTTCCAATGCCTCAGGTAGACTCTTCCAATGCCCCTCAACAGACTCTTCCAATGATTAGGTAGACTCCTCCAATCCACCCACTTCATCTTCACCACCGCCACCACCACCACCACCGCCACCGCCGCCACCACCACCGCCGCCACCGCCACCACCACTTCATCTTCAAGATCCTTCATGAGCTCCAACAGGGGATCGATCTGTGTTCACCAAGTCAACAGGGGATAGAAAGAAATGAATCTGAAGGAAGGAAGATTAGTAGTATATTTTATGGTGGTGGTGGTGGCGGCGGCGGCGGCGGTGGCGGCGGTGGCGGCGGTGGTGGTGGCGGAGGCGGCGGCGGTGGTGGTGGCGGTGGCGGTGGTGGTGGTGGTGGTGGTGGCGGTGGTGAAGATGAAGTGGGTGGATTGGAAGAGTCTACCTGAGGCATTGGAAGAGTCTGTTGAGGGGCATTGGAAGAGTCTACCTGAGGCATTGGAAGAGTCTGTTGAGGGGCATTGGAAGAGTCTGCTGAGGCATTGGATGAGTCTGTTGAGGGGCATTGGAGGAGTCTACCTAATCATTGAGACACGTGTCACTTCCACATTTAAAGAGGCATGAGGGGTCTTGAAAGAGGCATCCCGCACATTTGAATCTGTGATGCCCTGCTCCAAGGAGGCATCAAATGGCTAATTTGGTGGTCAAAGTTTATTCTTGGCTAATTTGGTAAATTTCCCTTTAACTAATAGTGGTGGGCTTCACTTATCTTTATAAATAATTAATTAATGCTTAATTTTTTAATGAAGGGTAATTCAGTTATTTCACACCCACTTAACTGAGAAAACTAATCTCCATCCACTTCAGGGACTATACAAGAACGAATGTGCAAAAGTTGAGGACTATAGCTGTAATTTTATAAGTGTAAGTGAAAATGGAGCAAACCATAGGGACTATCCGGGCATTTTTCTCCGTTTTTTTAGGTGACGATTGCTAGAATTTTTCTGTGATAGGACTATGATGTATAAGCTTTTCGCATTCAATAATATATGAATAACATTACTCTCTTGTTTTCAATTTTCACTTCTGCCTCGCGTGATTTGCGATGGATTGTAATTGTGTCCTGTATGGAATTTAGGTTTTAGTGAAGTATGCAATATTTTTGTAAGATAAGATTATGTAATTTCTATAGTTTATTAAAAACCGATTTATTGTTTATCATTTCTCTAGTAGTAAAGGTTGTTAACATTGTATTCTTGTTCTCTTGAAAAAAGAACACACGATGTCATTGGCCTCATGTTCATTGTTTGTCACCAAATTTTGTTGGTTACTAGTTTTTATGTTAACAAGTGCGATTCCCCTGCGCGATGTGGCGTGAATTAAGTGGGTGTTGGTTCAATTTGTTATGATACCAACACTCATTATAGCAACGCAACTGATAGAGAAAATCCAAAAAATAAAGTTGTGATATGTCCAAAAAGATACCGACACGTGTTTTATAACGATATGAAAACAATAAAAAACTGGATCTCATTTTAACAAGAGTCGTTTGGCATCTTTAAACTTTGTCCAAGGAAAGCCAATTCAACAAGTTTTATTCACCTACGGGACCCATAATAAGAAAAAAAGTGGAGACTATATAAAGTCAAGTCAACAAATCTTTATTAAGGTTTTTAATCGCCCGTATACGAGACGGCATGGAAATAGTGAAGCCTATATTCTATTAATTCATTTAATATTCATAGAATATTCATAGACAATTGAATGAATAAACAGTAGAAGGAGATATGTATTACTTATTTATTATCAATTTATCATGAAGAAATACTAACGAACAAAAACCACAAAAGATATCAGTAGCCTCAATAACTAGAAAAATACCTCATAGTTCACTACAAAAAATGAGTACCAAACGGTTACTTTTTTCGTGGCCATTTCTCTTCGCCATCCTCATGCACTTTGCAGCGGTTTCCATACTCACACACACAGCGGTGGCACATAACAGCACCAACGGTGATCTTCTGGCATTGATTGCCATCAAATCCATGATAAAAGATGACCCACAAGGTGTCATGACCTCATGGAACCATTCCACAACTAGTTTTTGCCAATGGCAAGGCGTTACTTGCAGCTCTCGCCACCAAAGAGTCACCCTCTTGGACCTCTCATCCAGAGGCTTAACTGGTACGTTGTCTCCTTCCATCGGAAATCTAAGCTTTCTAAGGGGTGTTCAACTCTCTAACAACTCATTTTCCGGTGAAATTCCACCTGAAATTGGCCGTCTATATAGATTACAAGAACTGTTTCTTTATAACAACTCTTTTACTGGAAACATTCCGGAGGCCATAATGAATTGCTCAAACCTCGAAGTCCTTCGCTTGGGTTACAATAATCTGGTAGGCAAGATCCCAGATGGGATTGGTTCATTGTTTAAGCTAAGAATGCTTGGCCTTCACATTAACATTCTAGAAGGTGGGGTTCCATTGTTCCTCACCAATCTCACGTTGCTCGAAACACTTTTACTTGGCAACTGTCAACTTGGTGGAAGCTTTCCCGACGTTTTCCACCGGCTGACTAACCTGAGAAGACTTGCACTGTCCGGAAACAACCTTGTTGGCACCATCCCGCTTTCTCTCTATAATTGTTCATCTTTAGAAGAAGTATATCTCCAAGATAATAAACTTACTGTTATAGTACACCAAAAGCTAGGGTCAATGCCTTCACTTAAAACGCTCGACTTAAGTTCTAATAACTTTGGGGGGAAATTACCTTCTCTCTCAAATGGTACGTCTTTAATAGTTTTCGACCTATCAGATAATTTTTTTGTAGGATCATTACATAATTTAGTGTGTTCCAATGGTGTGAACAAGACCAAATATGTTAATTTGGGAGATAATCAGTTGTCGGGTTTTATTCCGGAGTGTTGGGTGAAATGGTCAGGTTTGGTAATCTTATACTTGTATAATAATGATTTGTCTGGTGAGATTCCAAGAACATTGGGTTCTATACCTTCCTTACAAGCCCTAGACATGAGTGAGAACAAGATCTTAGGTAGATTACCTTCGTCCCTAATGAATTTGTCATCCTTAAAGATCCTTGAACTTCAAAGAAATGATCTTGTTGGAATGATTCCACCATGGATTGGAACAAAATTCACTCTGTTGAAAATTCTTAACCTTAGATCCAACAATTTTTACGGAAATATTTCTCACCAGCTATGTCATCTTTCACATGTTCAAATCTTGGATCTTTCTCATAATAACCTGTCAGGAGATATTCCAAGATGCTTCAACAACTTTAGTGTTCTTTCCGGCATAGAAACTAACTTAGAGGTCCAGTTTTCATTCTTTTTTGACGTTATTACGTTAACAATTGGTGATTCACTGCTGATGAAGGGACGGGAAGAAATGTATATTAATAATCTTGGGCTAGTTACTCTACTGGACCTTTCGAGCAACAATTTTTCTGGGAAGATCCCTAGTGAGCTTACGACCCTCCGAGAATTAAAATCATTGAACTTGTCAAGAAATCAATTGACAGGAAAGATCCCGGATAAGATAGGAGACATGAAATCACTTGAATCTCTTGATTTATCGGTAAACAATCTTTCTGAGGAACTACCTGCGAGTTTGTCAAGGTTGAATTTCTTGAGTAGCTTTAACGTGTCCTATAACAATTTAATAGGAAGAGTTCCAATAGGCACTCAAATTCAGAGCTTCAGTGAGTCTAGCTTCTTCGGAAACAGCCTTTGTGGAGTTCCACTAACTAAAGACTGTGTACAGGTTGGCGTACCTGATACGATAAGAGACCAAACAGAAGATGATGGATCACACAAAGCAGATTGGGAGTTGATTCTTAGCGTAGTTCTTGGATTTATTATTGGGTTTTGGATCATTGTTGTTCCACTAATGCTCAATAGATCATGGAGGATTGTGTATTTCCGTCTCTTGAGTAAATTGACCAAGGTACATGGTTTATAAGGTTTTGCATAAGTATGATTATCATATGCTTTCTAAGTTATGATGAAAAAGTAGCTCTGAAGTTGCAATATGTTTCACATTTTTCTATGAAATGTTTGTATAAAATAATAAGGCAAGTTGCATTTGAGATGAGTATTCAATATTGCCTTGCTTAAGTTAATAAATTTGTTAAACATAGTGATCAAAGCATAGATCCATCTCCTGGGTCTCTTGAGATAGTCCCCCTGCAGTCTGCTTTTCATAAAGCTTATCTTTATAACTGTTGTGTTTCTGTTCGTTTCCAGTAGGGTTGTTTTGTTATGTCTTTCTTTGTGATTTTTCCCAGCTTCCCACTGGCACTTTTTCTTATAATATATCATCAATAAAAAAACATGTACACTTGTATGAATTTGCATACTCAACGTTCATGACAGATCCATATCACATATAGAAAATTCAAACACATGCACATAAAACAATACTAAAAATCATGTTGCATCAAAAAGTACTCATTAAAATGGTTATGTTGTTGATTCCAATCCATGATTGCAGAAAGAAGCGTGTAATTAAGAGTTAAGCTCCTACTCGTCAATGGTAAATTAGTCATTGGGGAGCTATCACTCTCCTCAAACCATTGCTCTATCACCCTGCGATTGTATGTGTAGCCATCAGCAGCCACACAATGATCAACCATAACATCAATCATTACATCATTATATTATTAGAAAACTGGTTCTGTTTGATAAAACTGAAAGAAAGAATGTGTCACTCTTACCTTGAGTATTGGGCATATGAAGTGGTTAGGAGGGTTGGGTCGAGTCACGGATGTTGATCATTGAGATGCATCCGCGCAGGTCAACCCCAAATATGCCAACTCCTTGGCTTCATCAATCCCTAATGACTTTGGCTTGAACACAAAGTCACCCTGTGTTGATACATATTAAGTGGACACGACTCGGTTCGGTTCGACTCGGTTTCGACTCGGTTAGGTTCGCCTCAAGCCCGACGTCACGACATTCCTCCGTCGTGCGCCTCAGAGTTCGACACGCGAAGCACGAAGCGCCGCGAACCTTCCCGAAGCGCCACATCACCATGATGATGTCATGTGATGACATATCAACGTGAATTCATGCTAATTAATAGTTTGTTGTTGATATTTATAACTTGACGAAGCCCAACAAGAGAAGCCCAACATATGACGAAGTCTTGCATTAGTTTGGGCTGTTTACATGCGATGAAGTCTTCCTTTATGGCGAAGTCCTTGATGACGAACCTTAAGGTTCGTTGAGGATGGAAAGTGACGAAGGTTACAACCTTCGTCACATATGAAGGTTTGCCAAAGACTCAAGGTTCGTCGCACATGTGAAGCTTCGTCACATGTGTTGTCGACGAAGGTTCAACCTTCGTCGACTTCATGAAGGTTCGTCGCATATGAAGGTTCGCCGTCCACTTCAGTATATAAACAGCAGACTGAAGACACAGATAGTTAGACAAGTCTGAATAGATTTGAGAGCGAACACACTGTAACACACACACACTAAGAGTTTACAGAGACCATTTGTAAACACCGCATTGTAACCGTTTCATAGCATTAATACATTGAGTGTTAATCGTTGAATCTTGTGTCTTACGTGTTCGTAACTTGGTTTAACTTACCCATTTGGATTCCGCACTTTCGGGTTTGTCGGAAAACAGGGAATAGAGGTTACTCGATCCTCCGGGTGGACCTACAATTGGTATCAGAGCTGTGGCTCGATTCCTTGTTTAAACCAAGTTGTTTTTCTTGTGTTTTTCAAAGATTTATAGGTGTTTTCTTGATTTTTGAGCTTGAAGATCATACATTTTCTGGAAAATCACTTTACAATTCTCGAAAAACCTTGTTGTTTTGCTGTTTGTTTTATTAAAAACCCTGTTAAACCACATTTTACATGTTAATATTTGGTTTTTATTAAACTCTAGTTCAAAAATTTGTGTTCGGAAATTTATTCCGGTGAAAAGTTTGGACGGAAACATCAAAAACTCATCGGAAGTTCATCTCTGTTCATGTTGTTCTTCATCCTCTGGGTTTTGTATTTGAAGATTTAAAAGATTGAATTATTATTGTTGATGTTATCTAAATTATTGTTTGATTATAATATGTTTGTTTGAAATGATGAAAAGTTGAAAAAGAGGTGCAAAAGTAAGGTGGGTTGGCAAAGGAACCTTCTTTGTCAGAGATTTGATTTTAGTTGTTGAAAAATATCTGAAGTGTACCATTTTGTCAACAAAGCTTATCATCAACCTCACCTCAACCTTCGTCACACTCACCTCAACCTTCCTCACTTCAACCTTCCTCACCTCAACCTTCCTCACCTTTAAACCTTCGTCACATGCAGACAACCTTCGCCACTAAACAACCTTCCCCATACATTCCAACCTTCCCCACACACAAGTATCTCACCAAACTTCGTCAATACAACCTTCGTCAAACAGTCAAATACAAACTTCGTCAGTTTCAATCACATGACATCAACCTTCGCCACTAAACAACCTTCGTCAAACCTTTTAAACCTTCGTCACCCTTAAAGCCTTCGTCGATCATACTTCAATTTTTTAAATAGAAGCTTTCAATTTCATACTTAACTTGTTTGTTTTGATTTTGTAAGCAGGTATTCATCAACATTCAGTTAAAATGAATCCGAATTGGTGGGGTAATCCGTCAACTGCAGAGAGCAAGTATACAAACACACGTTTATCTCCCTCATGGGCTGAATCTCCTGTACCCACATCTAATACAGAAAGCAAGTATCGTAGCACCGGTTTGTCACCATCATGGGCTGAATATCCCGCACCCGCATCTTCGCAAGCGAAATGTCGACCGGTCAATGGGCGTTTGTTTCAAATCAAACTCCAAGTATTCAAAGTATACTCCTAAGCGAAAGCGAGACCGGAAGTCTGAATCGTCCACCGAAACTGATGCACATAAACGAATATCCTGGTTGGGTAGATAGATTCCTGACGTATGTCAATGGGCAAAACACGGAATTGTGGTTATGTTTTACTACAGATTTCGATCAAGCTCTTGAGGTTGCCGCTTCAATTACCGTGACATTTGCCGATCTTTCGGAAGACCAGAAAAAGGCATATGATTTAGAAAAGAAAGCATATGCTATTCTGACTCAGGCGATGACCAAGGAAATATATCATCAGTTCGTCAGTTTCAAGACGTCTAAGCGATTGTGGGATGCATTGAAGACAAGGGGTCTAGGAAATGAAAAGTCACGCCAATTGCGACATGACTTACTCAAAAAGGAGTTTGATGGGTTCACATGTATGGAAAGTGAATCTTTGGGAGATATGACAAGTCGATTCTATCATCTGCTGACTGAATTGGGTAATTATGGGGTAGTAACAACTCCAGCAGAGGTAGTCACAAAGTTTGCCGATGCATTGCCACCTCAATGGAATAGTTTCTTGGAAATCCTGAAATACAATGGCGCATTGGCTACAACGAACATCAATGACTTCGTTCAGCTCTTGGAGAACAAAGATCAGGAAGAAACCCTAAAGGCGAAAAGGATTCCAGTGCGACAAAATCCTGATATGTATTATGGAACTTCTAGCACTTCTGCAAGACCTGTTTCACATGCTCCACTTCAGACGGCGTTTGTCACAATCACGGGTTTATATGGCAATACGATACAAGATCCTGTGAAGCCAGCTCCAACCACAGACTTGTATGGAAATCCATTACCACCAGCTCCACAACAGCAAGCTTGTTATGGAAGTACATCATCTGCTGGTCAGCAATTAAAGTCAAATACAGTACGGCTTGACACGTCAAATTTCTCCAAAGTTAGCGTTGAAGTAGCTAAAGATCATATGGAGATTCTAAACACATTGGTGAGCTCGTATTGTGGGTTGATTGCAGGGCAGATCGAAAACATCAATCTAACTCAAGAAGATTATCAGCAGATCGATAAAGAAGAGATGGATATGATGGACATCAAATGGGCTTTCGCTAGTGCTGTTAGGCGAGCTAAAGACTTCATGGAACGAACGGGTCGAGCCAATTTGGAAAGCAAGAAAGACACCAAGTATGGGTTCGATAAGCAGTCTGTTAAGTGCTTTAACTGTGGCGAACGTGGTCACTTCAAGAGGGAATGCACAAAGCCAGCTCAGCATGGGAACCAGAATCCTTTCAGAGGTCAAGGCAACCAACAGAATCAGAATCAAACCAGGAATGATGATCGCACCTTGGTCCCTACAAACAATCAAGCAGGACCATCAAACAACAACAATAATCAAGCTCTTGTGGTGCAAATAGATGAAGTTTGCGACTGGTCAATGCAATTAGGCATTGGTGATCAGGGAGGAGCAGCGTGTTTTGCTGAAGCTGCTAAGGATTTGAAGCACGCCAGTGGTGGAGAATCTTCCGCCAGTGGTGGTGAATCTTCAGATGAAGAAAGTTCTGGTTATTCAAGGAGTTCAGATGAGGAAACCTCAACTTCAGGCGATGACAATGTATCTAGTGGGAGAATCGATGCGGATATCGATGAATTATTAGGAGAAGCTGCAGCAATGAATGATAGAAGATCTATTCTGGTGGATCAAGCTGCTTATTCTTCTTCTTCTTCTCTTCATTCAGCCTTTATGGCTAATGGCGGCAGTTCATCAAGCCAGGTATGTGTCGATAAACCAACTGTCGTTAATTGTGATAATTGTGTTAAATGTGCTGATTTGGATGCTAATATGTCTGAGTTGCAAAGCAAACATGATGCTTTAAATGCTAATTTGTTTGACTTGCAAAACAAACATGTTTCTTTAGATGCAAAGTGGTGTGATTTGCAAAGCGAACATGAGGCTTTGCAAAACAACTATGATGTGACATTTATCCACAACCAAAAGTTGATCGTGGATCTTTCAAAATGCAAAGAGGCTAACATGTTTTATGAAAATCATGAAAAGGAATTTAAAACGTTAGTTGCAAATTTAAGAAAAGATAAAACCGAACTGACAAAAATGGTTTCAAGAAAACAAACAGACATAAATTGTTATATTAATCGTCTTGAGATCATGCAAAAAGAGTTAGCCTGTACAAAGTGTGAAAGTGAGGCGATCCGGCTTAAGCTAGACAGTTATTCTAACTCCAGATACGTGCTGGATCACATCATTGGCACACAAAAAGAGAAAAAGGATGTCACGTGCATTGGATATAAGAAGTGTCCACCACCTGTTAGACAAAATTATGATGCACTGCCTGATGAGGAGTATAGAACTCATTATGAAGAATCTGTTCCTTTAGACATTGAGGAATTTGCAACGGGACTTGGATATAAACCGGAAGTATCATCAGATTCGGATGTGTCAGCAGATACATTTGTAACTGCTGAACAAAATCAGGATCCTCCAATCATTGTTGAGGATACTGATTCTTCAGATGATGAATCTAATGATACTTATTCAGCACAGTCAGATGTGGTAATCAAAGAAGAGGACATACCTCTCGAGAATCATATTCTGTGTGATCCTCCCTCAAAACCTGCTACGACTGTTCTGACCGAGTCCACGTCTACTTCCTCACAAGAGTCTGAGAGTGTGAATTTGTTGTACACTCTTGTTGGTGATGATAAAATCTACTCTGACAAAGATTTTCCTATTAAGAATGTTAATCAATCTTTAATTAGTAAAATTTTTGAGGATTCAACAAGTAAGTTTTTGGGAAAGACAGGATCACATGTTGTGGTAACACAATGTCCTCCGATTCCAAGAGCTGAAATTCGCAAACAAAATGGCAATAAAAAATTACCAACTGAGAAAGTTCAGCAAAATCGCACCAAACCTAAAAGTAACTCACCGACTCAATGGCAAAAGAAACAGACCAAGAAAAAGTACAAGAAAGTGAACTTTGTGAAATCGAAGGGAACAGATAAGCTTGAAACATTTTCCAATAAATCTAACTTAGATCATGTCATTCAAGTTAATTCTTTCAAAAGAAACGAACCAAACTGTAGGTCCCCTATTCGTATGGATCTTTCACAGAATTGTCTTTCCAATCAAGAGTGCGGAATCCTCTTGATCAGAATTAGCAGAAAACGTGTAGGAAACAGAAACAGCAAGACACTTTCAAACCGGATCTTTATTGATTATCAATCACTCAAGAATTACAATCAATCTAAACCCTAACTACCACAAATTCGTCCAAGCTTCTATGCTCTCACGAAATTGCTCTCTCAAACTGTTTTTGCTGATTTACTGATTAACCTCAACCCTAAAGCCTAACCTTGTTTATATAACACAAGGTTTGCTACTTGGGCCAAGGCTTCCAACATGGACTGCGAATTGGACAGGCCCAATTCGCCTCCATCACCCAATTCATTGGGTTTGGTTAGCCCAAACATTTCAACTAACTATTACAAAGCTAAACCCGCTAACTGTTTATCGTTTAACTAATTACAAGATATCCAAAGACCAAATCTAAGCTGTTGTCACAAACATGCACCAACAAACTCCCCCTTGACAATAGCTTCATAAAATAACTTTGTCTTCGGTCATCTTGCAATCTTCATGTAGTCTTGCACTGTCTTTGGTCTTTGGATAGCTTCAGCTTCAATAGCTTCTGTCAGCAACAGACTCCCCCTAAGCTGATGCATCCAATCACCAAATCTTCAAAAACTTTAGCGTTTGAGTAAACTCCAGTTCAGCATTTGTAAAGCAATCTTCAAACTCTTCAACTTTGTCTGCAATATAGAAAGGAGGTTCTACCATGCATCCAATCAAACTCTCATCTTCATAGCAACTCATCACTTTAACTTCTCAGCAACATACTGCTTCAATCTGTTTACTATAAAACAAACATCTCGAGAAACCATAAGAATTTTTCAACAAAGTTAAATAAATTATTATTTTTCAAGAGATTTGTTAAACTGTATAACAGATTAAGCCTTTTCCAATTTATCACCAACACGCAAAACTTTTTAATCACACCCTATAACCCGCATGATTTAAAATTTTGAACTCACTTTCCAACACCGTCTCCCCCTATCAGTAACAATTCCTCCAAGAATAACAGTTTTCCGTAAGTTAAGAATTTTAAACAGAATAAGACACTATTTTTGTATTTTTGTGTTTTCTGAAAGCAAATAAATACGAAAAGCAATAAACACTCTATTTTTGTGAGAATCACTGGTAAGAAGATCATATCAGCACAATCAAACTGTTTTCACACTATTACATAATTCTTTATTTAATTTTTCATGAAAAGCAGTTCAAGACGATTACCAATATGTTTGTCCACTTAAACAAAATGCATGAACATTTCAAGTACCATTACCGTATGATACGTTAAGGTAATTTTGATTCTGATATATTAGTGTGTCCCACTTCAGGATATACCCCCGCGATCAAGGTATGCACAAAGATTCATCGTAGTAGGTGAGTATACTGATGTCATCCTTTAAGATATCCTGACAGTGTTTAGTTCTGCATATAATCTGTTTTATCATGTTTTGATTGCTTAACAATGAACACCCAAATAAATACAAATCAAATCCTGGAAATATAAACAACACACTCTATCATGCAAGTATCTTCCCTACCACATATTTCACAAGTCCAATCCAGATTTCTGAAATCTTAACTGGGAATAGGTTGAGAAGAGAACAGAATAGATCTTTAGGAGAGATGGTATAATATACAGATCAAATGAGTTTTTCTCAGTTTGATATAGGTTTATTGGGTTTCATTTGGGCACTTGAGGGCCTCTTTCGGGTGTAATAGATCTATAGCGCGACAACGTACAGCTAGGTCAGCATGTATCTGGATGCAGCAGAAGCTGTCATTGCCTAGCACCTCCAGGTCAGCATATATATGGATGCAGCAGAGGAGGTACACGATTTTTTCAGAGAAGATTTCAGAATCAGATCAAAATTGTGTGTATCGGGACACATACAGACATTCAAATAGAAATGAGCTAATTCCAAGTGACTTTCTATCCTGGGGTCATGTACAATTTTAGTTCTGAACAGAAAAACAGCCAAGATATCCCCAGATGAAATAACAGTATAAAGACCCAAAACTTCAGATTTTGGCAATCTATCAACGCAAGATTTAAGGTCATTAAACCATACACCACTGATGTGTTCCCCACTCATACACAGTTGTATTTAGGTTTATATCACATTGGTAAGTTGATTATTTCATGCTTTTTGCCTACTGGTACATCGTATAATGAAGCTGCTATCACACTTAAGCAATTTAATTTCATTTCAGTGTGACAGTCTAACTTGCCGATGTACTATCATTTCTTCTTTTTCACACAGTGATAACTCATTTTTGATTTTCTATTTTTTTATGTTTTTGATTTTTCAAATTTTTTTTTTATTTTTGATTTTTAAGAAAAGCAGTAAACTATTTACAAAAATTCTTATGAAAAACCAGTTATTCAGGATTCCTCATCCCGTTGAGTTCGACTAAATGTTCAAAGCGAGCTCGATCAAAAGCTTTAGTATAAAGATCTGCCAGGTTATCTTCGGTGTCGACTCGATGTAATTCAATTAGTCGTTTTTCAGCACAATCCCGTATAAAATGATGACGTATGTCAATATGTTTTGTGCGACTGTGTTTCACGGGATTATTAGTTATTGAAATTGTGGCATTATTGTCTATCATAATAGGAGTACGAGTGAAATCCAAACCGTAATCGCGCATCTGCTGTTGTATCCAAAGAACCTGAGAGCAGCAGCTACCCGCAGCAATATATTCAGCTTCACACGTAGATGTAGACACACAGGATTGCTTCTTGCATTGCCAAGAGACGATCCTGCCTCCTAAGAACTGACAACCACCTGTTGTAGACTTTCTGTTCGATTTGCATCCTCCAAAGTCTGAGTCAGTGTAAGCGACAAAATTCAGATCACTATCAGCTGAATACCACAACCCAAGTTTAGGTTTCCCCTTCAAGTAACGAAGAATACGCTTCACTGCTTTCATGTGTGACTCTTTTGGATTCGCCTGATATCTAGCACACAAGCATACTGCAAACATAATGTCAGGTCTTGAAGCAGTCAAGTACATTAGAGAACCAATCATCGCCCTGTATTGAGTTGGATCAACGTCTTCAGTACTTTCGTGATCTGGGCCAAGATTGTGATTTTCACATATGGGTGTGTTGAAAGTAGAGCAATCATTCATTTTGAACCGACTCAAAATGTCATACACATACTTTGTTTGATGAAAAACATCCCATCCTCCTTCTGTTCAACTTGTAATCCCAGAAAGTAAGACAGCTCACCCATAGCACTCATTTCGAACTTGCTCTTCATCACCTGCTCAAACTCTTTACACATACTCTCATCTGATGACCCAAAGATGATGTCATCCACGTACACTTGTACTAGCAGAAAATCTTCCTTCTTCCTCTTGATGAACAATGTACTGTCAATCTGACCTCTTTCAAAACCATTCTTGATCAGATGTGTAGACAGTGTCTCGTACCACGCCCTGGGAGCTTGATGTAACCCATACAAAGCCTTATCAAGTTTGTACACTCGATCTGGATAGTCTGGATCAACGAACCCATCTGGTTGTGAGACATACACCACTTCTTGGACTTTCCCGTAAAGAAACGCACTCTTCACGTCTAGTTTGTAAACTTTGAAGCCCTTGAATGTTACGAAAGCTAGAAACAAACGAATTGCCTCCAACCTTGCCACTGGTGCAAACACTTCATTGTAACAATCCCTTCTTGCTGATTGAAACCTTTTACCACCAATCGAGCCTTGTTTCGCGTGACTATCCCTCTGTCATCCTTCTTGCACTTAAACACCCATTTAGTGCCTATCTCTCTCTCACCTTTAGGAAGGTCAACCAACTCCCAAACCTTCAACTTAGCAAACTGGGCCAATTCCTCTTGCATAGCTTCAACCCATGAATTGTCTTTAAGAGCCATATGAATGTTCTTCGACTCCTCTTGGGAAATAAAACAGCTATACAAGCACTCGTTCACAATCCCAGTCTTCTCAATCGACACAAATAAACCAGAATTCGCTGCTATGCTTCTTCTCGTCTGAACACCTGCATTAGGATCCCCAAGTATCATGTCAACTGGATGATCCCTATTTGCTCGTGTAGAAGCAACAGTATCCACTTCTAGATTATCACCCAGGTTTGATCCAATCTCCCCCTGAATGTTCTGATCTGCAAATGGATTAATGAAATCCTCCCCCTCAATGGGTTCAGAGTCACTATCGCTTGAGTCAGGATCAGCAGCACCTTTGGATGTTTCCGAAGCATCTGTCATATCAACATTCGATCTAGGCATGAATTCGCCTTCATCGTCTCCACCAATCATTGTCTGAATCAACTGAGAATCATCTGCATTTGGAAACTCAGGAATATTAAATGATTTAAAAGTGCTTTCATAATCATATAATATAGCAGGACCACTCGTTGATTGTTGAGGTTTGTATGAAGTAATTTCCACATTAAACACAACCTCAATTTTACCAGTTTTTAGATTAAAAACCCTTTTATTCGGTGCGCCAGGTACGTAACCTAGAAAGTAGCCTTCGTCAGCCACCTCACCGAATTTTTGTTTATCTTTATTACGCACAATGGTGCAGGGTAATCCAAATGGTTCAAAGCCTTCTAAGTTTGGTTTCTTGTTAAACATTAATTCATGACATGTTTTGTTAAAACGTTTAACAGTCAAAACTTTGTTTAGGACATAGCAAGCTGTATTCACAGCCTCTCCCCAGAAAAGAACTGGTAGCTTTGAATCTGAAAGCATCGTCCTAGCGGCTTCAATCAACGTCCTGTTTTTCCTCTCAGCAACTCCATTTTGTTGAGGTGTATAAGGAGCAGAATATTGATGTTCAATTCCTTTTCGAAGACAGTAGAGATCCAGAACTCGATTCTTGAACTCCGTGCCATTATCACTCCTTATCCTCTTGATTCTTGCATCATGGACGTTTTCCAATTTCGTAAAAAGATCTATCAGCATCTCCGCCGTCTCATCTTTTGAACCTAAAAAGAAAACCCATGAATAACGTGAGTAATCATCAGTGACAACTAAACAATAGTACTTTCCACCTATGCTCCTCACGTTCACTGGACCGAATAAATCCATGTGAAGTAATTCATAAGGGGCATCTATGGAATTTACTGTTTTAGACTTATGAGGTTTCTTGTGTTGTTTTCCCTTTTGACATGGAAGACATTTATCTTCCACGTGAAACCTCTGCATTGGAACCCCTTTCACTAGCTCATTTTTAACAAGGTAATTCATTTTTCGATAGTGAATATGGGCCATGCGTCTGTGCCACAACATCGATTCAGCTTCAGATGCTTTTGATAGTAAGCACGCCACCACAGCATTTGGATCCTTAGCACCCATGTCCATGACATAAGTGTCATTTCTCCTTGGCGCTCGCATCACTATCCAATCGTCCGGAATCTTCAAACCTGGTTTCAACACTAATGCTTCATTCTTGGTAAAATGGACCGAGTGACCCTTGTCGCAGACTTGTGACACGCTCATCAGATTGTGTTTTAGCTGCTCCACATAGTTCACTTTGTCCAGTGTGATCTTCCCATTGGTCACCTTTCCTCGTCCTGTAATTCTACCACCTTTAGCACCCGCAAAATTCACCTTTCCACCATCATAATCTTCAAATTCAGTCAACAATCTCGCATCCCCCATCATGTGCCTGGAGCAGCCACTATCAACATACCATAAGTTGATAATCCTCCTTAGCAGCTCCTGCACACACCAACCAAAAAATTAGTTAGATTGGGGGACCCAAGCCTTAATGGTCTTGGGTCGTCCAAATTCACCAACTACTGGAACATCCATCCAATATCCATTACTCCTAACTGGAGTCTTGGATCTCAGACCTGTTGATGGAATTTGATTTTGATTTCCACTAGGTCTTTGGTCCTGAGGGTTCCTATACGTATTTGGACTATTTGACCTTTGGAAATTTTGATTTGGGTATCTTGAATTTTGATTCCAAGAAGCATTATTGTTGTAATTTCTAAAGCCATTGTTATAAAAAGTTCGACCACCATTATTTTGGTATCGATTTTGATATTGACCTTGACTTCTGAAATTATTAGCAGTATAATTGTTCATTCTTGGTGAACTGCTTCTAGGTCTCTCAAATCTGCCTGGTGGAGATCTAGGCTGAAATCTTGGTTGATTTCTTTAAAAACGAGGAACTTGTGGAGTTCCTTTTTCAGCCTTATCTTCACCAACAGCAACATTCTCTGGTTGCTTAGCAGCAGATTTCTTTGGAGAATTTGCAACTTTCTCCTGTTTATCACCACTATTCTCTGGTGACTTCTCTCTCTTCTCCTCACTCACTTGTGCTTCACTCTTTTTGTTAGGACAGCAACTAGCTACATGTCCCTTGGTGTGACATTTAAAGCACGATTTCCTTTTCGAAGACTTCTTTTCTGAAGCCTTTGAACTAGATTCGGGCTTTTCTTCTGATGATGCCTTAGAAGGATTTGGCTCAGTTTGCTTAGTTTCAGAATTTTCTATGTTCTTGTTTTTAGCAAACTCTATATTAGATTCATTTTCAATAACAGCTGTTTCGTTTTTCATGTCACTTCCTTGAACAAAATTAACCTTTTTAACAAAAGTTGGATTGTTATTTTTAGGATGTGATGTATTCTTTTTCAAAACAGGTTTGCTGTTATTATCCTTCATAGCATCAGCACTCACAAACACATTTCTTTGACTTGATGTGGAACTACTTGGTGATGTTGACCCAAAGTCCATGAGATCATCTTCATCAGGCAAGAAAGAATAGTCATGACTAACAGGAGGTGGAACTTCATTGAAACCATGAAATCCCACACTTGTTTTGTCATTACTTTTCTTCAAGCCACCCATCATATGTTTCATAACAAAAGTAGAGTCCCTGAATTGACCTAATTTCCTTTCAAGTTCAACAATTTTGAGTTGTGCATCTGACAACTCTTTGCATTTTTCAGAAATCTCTTTTGTTTTCTCTGCCATCATTTCATGAGCTAAGTCTATCACTTGAAGTTTTTCATTTAATTTGCATGTTACAGCTTCAATTTTACTTTCATAACCTTTTATCTTCTTCAAGTATGATGATTCATTTCTTTTAGCAAAAAAGTTTGCTTCTTTTATGGTAGACATCTCGCCCACCAGACTTTGATTTTGTGTGGACAACCTGTCAACTTCACCCTGTAATTCACGACATTTTAAACACACAGAGTTAGATTTTACCTCTCCTGTTTGTTTATCAAGGTTGGCCATGAGGGCCGCAAGCTGAGCTTTCACTCTGTTGTATTCAGCTTCCTTCTCTTCAGCTTCCTTTTGATGGTCAGACTTTTGCTTTTCCTCTTCAGCATCTTTTGTCTGATCATCCTTCTTTTCGTCAGCTTTATTCTCTATCTTCACCTCAGCCTCAGCATCCACTTTTGCTTCAGCATCTCCCACAGTAGCTTCATCATCATCAACTGGAGTTATCTCTGCCATGAATGCCTGTGTGACATTGTCATCTTTTTCCAAGTGAATACTCCAGTCATATGAACCTTCTCTAGCAGTAGAGATCAGCGCTCTCGAGTTAGAGTTGTTTGATGCATTCCTGTTGTTTGAACTCTGACTCGAAGTCTCCTGCTTTTGTTTTTGACATTCCCTAGCAAAATGTCCATAACTTTGACAGTTAAAGCACCTCACTTTGGTCTTGTCGAAACCAACCGTCTTTCCTATAAACTTCATGCCTGTTCGATTCATAAATCTCTTCACTCTTCTGGTAATCATGGCCATTTGCCACTGCAAATCCATATCTTCAAGATCATCAGGGTCAATCTGATCATAATCTTCATCCAAAGTGGCAGGATCAGATATCTTCCCCTGAATGTAGTTCTCATAAGAAGCCACAAATGAAGCAAGTAGAGCAAGATGCTCTTCAGCAGACTTCACACTCATTGGCATTGACTTAACACCATTACTCTGCTTAGAAGCTGATGTTTTCTTGGCTCCTGTTGATCCTCCTGAAGCAGCTACAAAACACACATCACCATCTTCATTCACTGTGACCTGCTCATTCTCACATGAAAGAAAAGCAGTAGCAGAGTCGCTAGAAGCGTTGTGTGATGAAGAAGATGCAAGCCCATTGTAAATTGTTGGATCTTGAACCTGATCATAACCAGTATCTTTCTTCTTCATACTGAGCTCATAAGCTCTCAGCTTGCCGACTACTTCTTCCAGCTCCTTTGTCTCATAATCTGCCTCTCCCTTAATCACGAGAGTGTAGATATCCCACTTAGTAGGTAAGGCATCGAGCAGCTTGTCATTCTTCTCTACGTCAGTATAGCAATCGATATCATAATTTTCCATTTCTGACATCAGATGATAGTAGCGAGTGATGATGTCCTCAAGTGACTCATGTTTCATGAACTTGAAAACAGCAAACTGCTTCTTCAGTAGATCAACTTTGTTTTTCTTGACATCTGCATTTCCCGCATATCTCTTTTCCAATGCATCCCACATATCCTTGGAATTTGTGTACCTCTTGAAAGTATGCTTGATGCTATCAGGTAAGGACATTTTAATTGCAGCCAAGGCTCTCTTCTCAGCCTCATACATCTTTTTCTCAGCATCGTCCATGTTCACATAGGCAGTTTTGCGAGGTCTGCCTTCAAAGTCATGTGTTGGGTCTATGTACCCTTCTTCAATGCATATCCACATGCGAGTATCCTGATATTCAATGAACGATTGGAAACGATCCTTCCATGTCAAATAATTTTCCACCTTCATCATCTTAGGCGGTTTGTTGGTAGTTCCAACCTCATGCTCCATTCTCAACAGCTCATTCAAACTAGACATGTTCGACATTTTTAACGTAACAGACTGATAAAACCGTACAAAATTTTTTCGAAAACAGTGGTTACCAAATTACACCGTTAGAATCGTATCGAAAAGACGAGTCTAATGATATCTAATGTCAAAAACCGGATTCGGGATTTTCCAGATGGTCTATTTCGCTGGTCAGATGGTCTATTTCGCTTGCAAGTTCAAGTTCGCTGTCAAGTTCACTTGTCAAATTCGCTGCAAATTCGCTGATCTATTTCGCTATAACGACGACCAGTAAATTCGCCAAAAACCGAAATAATTTCGCTGTGGAAAGTTATTCGGTTACCAAAGTCGCCTTTGGATTTAACGTCGCCGGTAAGTCCGCTGGTCTGTTAATTTCGCAAATCCAGTTAATTTCGCAGGTCAGTAAATTAGGAAATTCAATCTTCTCGAAAATTTTGATGATTTTCCGGATCTCCTAACACCTTCCTGCAGAATCGAAACAGCAAACTAATCAGTAATTTCCGAAAAACAGCGAAGAACAGATGAACAACTTGAAGAACACGAAGACAATCTTCGAATCTTCAACCCCTTTCCAAGCAGAATTCTTCAATCAGTATTGAATCCTGAAACCTGCAGAACACCAAACAAACAAACCAGAAGATCAAAACAGCCAAAAATTCGAAAATTTTATCAAACCAACAGAAAAAAATTCGAAAATTTTAAAAACCCTAATTTTTCAAAAATTTCGAAAACTCCCTGTTTCTGCCAAGAACAATTCTGAACCGAGCCTTCAAGAGCCTAATGCTCTGATACCAATTGTAGGTCCCCTATTCGTATGGATCTTTCATAGAATTGTCTTTCCAATCAAGAGTGCGGAATCCTCTTGATCAGAATTAGCAAAAAACGTGTAGGAAACAGAAACAGCAAGACACTTTCAAACCGGATCTTTATTGATTATCAATCACTCAAGAATTACAATCAATCTAAACCCTAACTACCACAAATTCGTCCAAGCTTCTATGCTCTCACGAAATTGCTCTCTCAAACTGTTTTTGCTGATTTACTGATTAACCTCAACCCTAAAGCCTAACCTTGTTTATATAACACAAGGTTTGCTACTTGGGCCAAGGCTTCCAACATGGACTGCGAATTGGACAGGCCCAATTCGCCTCCATCACCCAATTCATTGGGTTTGGTTAGCCCAAACATTTCAACTAACTATTACAAAGCTAAACCCGCTAACTGTTTATCGTTTAACTAATTACAAGATATCCAAAGACCAAATCTAAGCTATTGTCACAAACATGCACCAACACAAACAGTTCAAAACCTAGTACCTCGGGATCACAAAGTTCATCGACAAGACAATCACATGATACTACGGGGTTTGTAGAACGTAGATCATGTTTTTCATGTGGCACATTTGGACATATCGAAATTGTCCATATCTTCATAAACAAAAAGCCAAAGTTGATGATCCCCGTGATCAAATTGACCGCAAGCGATCTGTTTCATCAAAACCAGATTCCCGTCTTGTAAAAGAAAGGGAAAAGAAACAGAAACGCCAACAGGTCAAGAAAACTGAAAAAGCGATTAAAACCGACGTGGTTAACAAAACATCTGTTTCTGTCAAACCAGACAATTCAAAAACTTCAGACAATCATGAAGTTAAGATTTTAAAGAATAACACTGGTAAAACAAAACAGACCTGGAAACCAAAAACGGTTATTGAATCAGGGGGAACATCACAATTTCCACAACATCGAGAAGTTCAAGTAACTTACGTTGATGAAAATGGAATACCCAAGACCACAAAGGCTTGGGTCCCCATCTCCAACTAATCATGTGAGTACATGTGCAGGGTGTTCCAGGAGGAACTTTCAGCAGTCATTGGATTGTTGATAGTGGGGCATCCAGGCACATGACAGGCGACATGAAGCTTCTCTACGACGTTAAATCTATTAGAGGAGGTTATGTTGCTTTTGCTGGAGATAAAGGAGGATATATTACGGGAGAAGGAATGGTATCCAACGGGGTTGTAAATTTTGACAAGATCAACTTTGTACAACAACTTGATCACAATCTTCTCATCGTTTCACAAATCTGTGATAAGCAGTTTTCAGTACACTTTGATGCAAATGGATGTTACGTGCTGAAACCCGGCTTCAAGATTCCAAAAGAATGGATTCTCTTATCTGCTCCAAGGATAAATGATTTGTATGTCCTTGATATGAGCCAAGCAATAACAACGACTGCACAAGCAACTTGTTTCATTACCAAAGCCACGGAAAAAGACTCAATCTCTTGGCACAGACGTATGGGTCACATTCACTTACGCAAAATGAATCATTTGGTGACGAATGAATTAGTGAATGGTGTTCTTCTTAAAAATTTCCATCTTCAAGACGTCTGTGTTTCATGCCAAAAAGGAAAGCAAACGAAGAAACGACATCTGACAAAGAAGATTAACACGGTGGCAGTTCCTCTTGAACGTTTGCACATGGATTTGTTTGGTCCTGTCAAGCACAAAAGCATCGGGAATGATCAATACTGCCTCGTGATAACGGATGATTATTCAAGATTTTCTTGGGTGGCGTTTATGGCTCACAAGAGTGCAACTTTCGGTATTATCAAAAACTTGATCGTTCAGATTGAGAATTTGTATAAATTGAAGGTTAGACGGATACGCAACGACAATGGTACTGAATTTAAAAATCATGCCATGGCGGAGTTTTGCACATCAAAAGGTATTCTTCACGAATTTAGTGCGGCTTATACTCCTCAACAGAACGGCGTCGCTGAACGTAAAAACCGTACAATGATCGAGACTGCTAGGACTATATTGGTAGAGTCACAATTGCTGATTCCATTCTGGAGTGAAGTTGTGGCCTCCGCATGTTACACGATGAACCGAGTCCTTACAGTCAAAAGACACAACAAGACCTGCTTTGAGCTTCTTCACAAACGAAAACCAGATTTGTCATATCTTGAACCGTTTGGAGCTCCTTGCACAATGATCGATCCTAATGGAAAGTTTGGGGCAAAAGCTATTGAAGGTCACTTTCTTGGTTATGCCACCCCGAACTTAAGAGTCTGGAATCTACAGACTAAAAGGGTTGAGGAATGGTCTGAAGTCAGAGTACAAAGGCACACTTTACCAGTCAAAAATCCAGGTCAACCATGGATGTTTGAGTACGATGACTTTTTCAATTCGATCAATGTTGAAGCAGTTGAAAAAATGTTGCGGCAAGGATGTTTTTCGAGAGTGACAACGCAACAGAATCACCGTTGGTTCGTCCAATTGTTGTCAATCAAGAACCAACTTCAGTGAACAATAATGCTCTCAACAATGAGGATTTTCATGATGCAACCGAACTGAACGAATCTTCAGAGGATGATGAATTTCTAGATGCAGATCAAGAAGCTCCTACATCAGCAGTACATGGTACTTCAGAGGCTACACCTCCAGTGGACGCCCCTATAACAGCTGAAGCTACTGCATCATCTTCTTCGTCAGTTCCGGGTATTGAATTAGTTGTTGATCTCAATCTCAACAATCTGGGTACAAATATTCCAGTTCAAGATAATCCAGAAACAAGAATTCACAATACCCATCCTCAACAAAACATCATCGGTAATGTACAAAGTAGCATTCAAACAAGAAACATGTTGCGAAACAACAACAATGCAGGCTTGTATACGGCGATTCGAGAATCTGGTCAGCAAAATGATTGGTCTTTCGCGTGTTATGTCTCACAGGAAGAGCCAAGAACTTGGAAAGAAGCTTTGAAAGATAACTCTTGGGTTGAAGCAATGCAGGAAGAACTGCAACAATTCCAGAAACTTGGTGTCTGGAAGCTCGTAGAGAAACCTGCTGATTACAAGAAGATTGGTACCCGTTGGGTGTATAAATGCAAAAAGGACGACCGTGGAATCGTTATTCGAAACAAAGCAAGATTGGTCGTTCAAGGTTTTCGTCAGATTGAGGGTATAGACTACAACGAAGTATATGCACCTGTTGCACGTCTGGAAGCAATTCGGATATTTCTGGCTTATGCCTCATTCAAAGGATTCAAGGTTTACCAGATGGACGTCAAAAGTGCATTCTTACATGGTCTAGTGGAAGAAGAGGTGTATGTTGAACAACCTCCAGGTTTTGAAGATCTCATTCATCCCGATCGGGTTTGGTTGCTGAACAAAGCTCTCTATGGTCTACATCAAGCACCACGAGCTTGGTATGCAACCTTATCTAATTATCTGTTGGAGAATGGATTTCGCAGAGGTCTTATCGATTGCACTCTCTTCATAAAAGAACAAGATGGAGATCTTCTACTGGTACAGGTATATGTGGATGATATTATATTTGGTTCTACTAACAATGTTATGTGTAGGGATTTCGAGCGTGTAATGCAGGATAAATTCGAGATGAGCGCTATGGGGGAGATGACTTTCTTTTTGGGCTTGCAAGTGCAACAAACGAAGTCTGGGATTTTCATTCATCAGACTAAGTATGTTCAAGACATCCTGAACCGATTTCAGATGTCCGACACATCGCCCATTGGTACCCCACTGCAGCAAAATCATGGAATTAATCCAGACTTGAAGGGTGAAGTTGTTAGCTCTTCATATTACCGCGCGATGATTGGATCCCTTATGTACCTCACAGCATCAAGACCAGATATAATGTATCCAACATGCCTGCTAGCCAGATATCAAGTGAACCCGAAGGCCTCACATCTTGCAGCTGTAAAAAGGATTTTTTATTATTTGAAGGGTTGCCCTGACACCGGTCTATGGTACCCTAAGGATGATAACTTTGATTTAGTCGCTTTCAGTGATTCTGATTTTGGCGGATGCAAAATCGACGGCAAATCCACAACGGATGGATGCCAGTTTTTAGGAACTCGCCTCGTAACATGGCAGTGCAAGAAGCAGACTTGTGTCGCTACATCAACTTGTGAAGCTGAATACATTGCTGCCTCAAGTTGTTGCTCCCAAGTCCTGTGGATACAACAACAAATGCGTGATTACGGTTTTGAATTCCTAACTACTCCTATTTTAGTTGATAATTCTGCTGCCTTATCTATCACTAGAAATCCTGTGCAGCATTCAAAGACCAAACACATCGAAATTAAGTATCACTTCATACGTGATTGCTTTGATAAAAGGCTAATCGATGTTGTTAAGGTCCATACCGATGACCAACGTGCCGACCTTTTTACCAAAGCATTTGATAAATCAAGATTTGACTTTTTATTATTGGTAAATGGCATTAAGGTCAAGCAAGAGTAATCCGCATCGGAAAATCGTTTTTGTAAATATCTTTGTGTTTTTAAAATTATTGTAAGTTTGTTGATTTTAGGGGGAGTAAATCCAAAATTTGAAAATTCAAAAACATCGAAAAATTTCAAAACCCAAAAACAATAGAAAAACAAAAATGAGTTTCCTGGCGAGCAAAAGAGAAAATGATAGTACATCAGTGGTCTGTCCAAACCTTTTTAAACTGAAATGCAAAATGAAAAATGTTAAGCAGCTCTATATAAGATGTATCGGTAGGCTCACAATCATCTTAAAGTGTGCAGGGTGATATAAACTTAAATCGACTGAAGACCAGGTGGGAACCACTCATTGGCATATGGTCTTAGTACCAAAATTTCGTTTGAGAGATTGCCGAGGTTCTGAGATATGTGGTCTTTATGCTGTTTATCATCTGGGTATCATGGTTGTTTCTTTTACCGAAACAAACGGAGACGAAGTCTAGATCTTCCATGATATCATAAATACGTGTACATACTGCATACGACCTCAATAAGTGATCAACAATCACATGTCCTCAAAACAAGTGATAATATATCACATTTATCCGGGAGTCAAGTTCGTCTCTTTGTTGTACGGAAGTACTGACCTGTTCACGGACTTGCTCTTGTGCCCTTCATGCATCTGAAAATCAAGTTCCTCATCAATAAGTGATTCTATCACATAGGGCTTGTTTTCAATCAAATAAGTGAGTTTCTCACATTTTCATATACGTCAAAACAGATGATAAATGGTATACTCACTAGTAAGATGAACCCTCGTGCATACCTTGATACGGGAATGTGTCGTGATGTGGATGAACACCGGTCGGTAAGTATAAATCATACCTTAACGTATCCCCTTGCCATGATTACATATGATAAGTTGAGCTTATGTGGAGAACAATACCGATAATCGTTATAGGATGTTTATCAAATTGTTAACAAAAAGAACAACAAGAGTGTTTTGGTATGACCGTACACTGATACGATTCTCTTACCCTCGAAACTCGCAAAAAGAATGTTTGTATATATTTACTTTTCTTAAGTTTCTGCAACTCTGTATATATTTATTTACTGCTTCCAGTCTTTAAGTTTGAAATATTCAAAATGCCAAAAAGATTTTAGGTGTGTTTTAATATAAATTTTATAAAAATCAGAAGATTTTATTTTTCTGCTTTAGTTTGGATTAACCGATGTTTGAACTCAAGGCTTCGTTACCTGAAATCTGATGAAATCCAAAACGACTGAATCTTCATAAACGGTCAGAGTTTGCAAGTTTTGAAAGTTAATAATCTAAATTGAAAAATATGTTAACTTTTCAAACTAAACTGTCGGACGGTAGTTGAATAAGAATTGGTCACATGTGTGTCATTTGTTTAATGTTAACTATATTCCAAGTAGTTGTTCTCATTACGCGTTTAGATTTCTTGCATGTGCAGATGCTAAAGGCGAAGAGAACATGTTCGTTGACAAGCTTCGAAATGAAGACACGACATGGAGGCACTCAAATGATAAAGATGATCGAGTTGCCGCTGATCAATCACCAACACCACAAGGATCTCAAGTATTGAAGTCAAAAGATTCACAAGCATAATCAAAGGGGGAGTTTGTTAACACACTACCTAAATGAAAAGGGAGTTTGTTGATACACTTTCTACTTACGACACGTGAAGACTTTGAAGATCCTCCGACATGGAAGACATGGAAGATGAACCTCACGAGTAGCGTCCAAGGGGGAGTTTGTTGATACATATTAAGTGGACACGAATCGGTTCGGTTCAACTCAGTTTCGACTCGGTTAGGTTCGGCTCAAGCCCGACGTCAGGACATTCCTCCGTCGTGCGCCCCAGAGTTCGACACGCGAAGCATGAAGCGCCGCGAACCTTCCCGAAGCGCCACATCACCATGATGATGTCATGATGATGTCATGTGATGACATATCAACGTGAATTCATGCTAATTAATAGTTTGTTATTGATGTTTATAACTTGACGAAGCCCAACAAGAGAAGCCCAACATATGACGAAGTCTTGCATTAGTTTGGGCTGTTTACATGCGACGAAGTCTTCCTTTATGGTGAAGTCCTTGATGACGAACCTTAAGGTTCGTTGAGGATGGAAACTGACGAAGGTTACAACCTTCGTCACATATGAAGGTTTTCCAAAGACTCAAGGTTCGTCGCACATGTGAAGCTTCGTCACATGTGTTGTCGACGAAGGTTCAACCTTCGTTGACTTCATAAAGGTTCGTCGCATATGAAGGTTCGCCGTCCACTTCAGTATATAAACAGCAGACTGAAGACACAGATAGTTAGACAAGTCTGAATAGATTTGAGAGCTAACACACTGTAACATACACACACTGAGAGTTTACAGAGACCATTTGTAAACACCGCATTGTAACCGTTTCATAGCATTAATACATTGAGTGTTAATCGTTGAATCTTGTGTCTTACTTGTTTGTAACTTGGTTTAACTTACCCGTTTGGATTCTGCACTTTCGGGTTTGTCGGAAAACAGGGAATAGAGGTTACTCGATCCTCCGTGTGGACCTACACCCTGTAACTGAATTATTACATTAGCAATCAAGAAAATGATAACATATAAGACAACAGAATGTCATTGATTAGAGTACTTCGGTGAAAGATGAACAATATAAAGCTAGAATCAAGTCCCAATCGAATAATCAAACACAAGAACAAAAACGAATGGAATAACTCTCCAAGAACTTTTATTATAACCAAGAAAATATAACTTAAAAAACTTGATTACAATAACTGATAAACCATAACTCGGTTTATCTCTTCTCTTGTCTCTTAATAATGTCTAACCCTACCTTAGTTTATATATGCTAACCTAACTTGATGGCTAAGACATTAACAAATATAATTATAATGTAATAAGAAACTTAACCAATTTAACCTACTTGTCAAATTTGGTCCCTCAAGTTCACCGACTTGTGACTTGAACTCCTTTATCACCCTTTTTCCAATCACCGACTTATGATGAGTCGGGTATTACCGCCAACAATCACCCCCTTAATTACTCGAAATAGGTAGGCTCTAACATTTCTTCTTTGTCTTGGTTCTCATAGAACTCATCTTTAATAAGTCGATTTGGGTAACTTTTATCTCAAAACGGGTCAAATAAGGCAATTCAAAAGATTTAGCAAAAAGAGAAACGTGTTCTTCACAAAACGGCTTAGAAGGTTATGTACACCGAGCCCGTTTTGACCCATGTGAAAAATAACAACCGGAATTCATTTTGTCAAAAAGTTAAAATGTTAATGTAAGAATAAATAACTAATAAATTAAATTACCAACATCTCTGTTTGCACACGAATCAAGTATTCACAACATATGACAAGATTTCACGAAAATCACATCATGTGGACAAAAATACAGAAATAAGATAAGTAAGGAAGCCTCACCATCTTATCAAGTTGAGTAGTAGCAGTAGCCACTCCAGCAACCAATTTCGCCAACGAAAAATCCCTACAAGACAAGTAACAGGAGATCAAAACATATAAACGAGACAAATACATAATACTCGCCATAGTAGCAAGATCCCACATACATTCTCTCATGTTCTTTTTTATCTTACCTATGCATTTCACAATATGTGACAAAACTTCGTGTTAGAGAAGTCATGTAAATAGAAAACATAGAAATGAGACGAGTAACGCAGGCCTAACCATGTTATAAAGTTGCTAATTAGTAACAGTGTCCCAATTTGAATAACTTAGAACCATAACTCAAAACCTACATTACTAGAGCAACTTGGTTGTGAACAAGAATACATCAAACAAAGTCAATCAAAATTAAATAACACATATAAAAATCACATAATAACACATAATTATCTCCTGCATGTCGATTTATAAAACAGAAGGCTCAAGTAAATATAAGATCCGAATAGTACAATACCAGAACAAAAACACACACTAATCGTAACCTAAAATCAACTTTGACTGTAATTTTAATTTAAGTTATTTAAAAACATTGTCTCAAACATATAACGGTACGGTATTATGGTTTACAAAATTGGCTAATAGTATTAAAGTTTCTTGCATTATGTCTTTTGTGTTATGGTTCACACTTCACTGTGATGTGTCAATGTAAGAACTAAGTTTGGTGTGAACTGTATGCTTTTGGCAAGAAACTGATATATATTAGATTAATATTTACACTAAAATTTATTGGAATGATTACTTAATCCTTTCAGACACGATTACAGACTAACAGCAGGTAGACGAGCAACAAGTTGCGCCGCTACCCCCTTCTGAATAGCAAACCCTACCATGCTAAACACAAAATTCTGGCCCTTAACATGCGCGGTGTTACTACTTACCACATGTTGAACCCGCTTGAGAAACTACAGAGCACCAAAGTATCGAAAGCGAACGGGACGAACACGTGCTGATTCTCGATACAAGCTTTTTCGTGCTAAGCTACTGCGGTGAATAAAAAGGTAGAACAATGGTGTTCTATGAGGTGAACCGTATTCCAACCTTTGCAAGCCGCATCAAACGAGTTCGGGTGTGTGGCCGCAACTCCCTTTTAGAACTTCATTTTTCATACGAGGGCCCCCATTCCTCACGCAAAATTTCATGTCAATCGACTCGCCCCCACAAACCGAACACTCACCGTTTGTGCAAACACCGTTCAACCCGAGGTTTTTTTTCCCCATTATTCTTCCACGAATAAGTGTATTAGTATGTTATAATTTGATATGGAAAAAGAAACACACACGCATTTATAAACTCCTATGTCAATTGCGGTGAATAAAAAGGCAGTATACTCCAATGAGTAAACCATATTAGCGGTGGTCTATGGGGTAAACCGTATTCCAACCTATGTAACCCGCATCAAACGGGTTCGGGTGTGTGGAATGTATTAATATGTTATACTTTGATACGAAAAAAGAAACACACACGCATTTATAAACTCCTATGTCAACGGCGGTGAATAACAAGGTAGAACAACGGTGGTCTATGGGGTGAACCGTATTCCAACCTATGCAAGCCGTATCAAACGAGTTCGGGTGTGTGGCCGCAACTCCCTTTTAGAACTTCATTTTTCATACGAGGGCCCCCATGCCTCACGCAAAATTTCGTGTCAATCGACTCGCCCCCACAAACCGAACACTCACCGTTTATGCCAAACACCGTTCAACCCAGGGTTTTTTTTCCCCATTTTTCTTCCACGAATAAGTGTATTAATATGTTATACTTTGATACGGAAAAGATCTCATACCCCAGGAAAGGATCCCACCTTAGGTTTTATCTAGGAACCAAGAAGTGGGATCGTAAACTCTAGGCAAGGATCCCACCGTAGGTTTTATCTAGGAACCAAAAAGTGGGATCCCATACCCCAGGCAAGGATCCCACCTGAGGTTTCATTAAGGAACCAAGAAAAGGGATCGTAAACTCTAGGCAAGGATCCCACCTTAGGTTTTATCTAAGGTGAATAAAACGGGTTCGGTGGTCTATGGGGTGAACCGTAGACCATGACACTCCAATGAGTAAACCGTATTAGCCGTGGTCTATGGGGTGAACCGTATTCCAACCTATGCAACCCGCATCAAACAGGTTCGGGTGTGTGGAATGTATTAATATGTTATACTTTGATACGGAAAAAGAAACACACACGCATTTATAATCTCCTATGTCAACGGCGGTGAATAAAAAGGTAGAATAACGGTGGTCTATTGGGTGAACCATATTCCAACCTATGCAAGCCGCATCAAACGAGTTCGGGTGTGTGGCCGCAACTCCCTCTTAGAATAAGTGTATTTATATGTTATACTTTGATACGGAAAAAGAAACACACACGCATTTATAAACTCCTATGTCAACGGAGGAATAAAATAATAGAACAATGGTGGTCTATGGGGTGAACCGTATTCCAACCTATGCAGGCCGCATCAAACGAGTTCGGGTGTGTGGCCGCAACTCCCTCTTAGAACTTCATTTTTCATACGAGGGCCCCCATGCCTCACGCATTTATAAACTCCTATGTCAACGACGGTGAATAGAAAGGTAGAACAACGGTGTTCTATGAGGTGAACCGTATTCCAACCTTTGCAAGCCGCATCAAACGAGTTCGGGTGTGTGGCCGCAACTCCCTTTTAGAACTTCATTTTTCATAAGAGGGCCCACATACCTCACACAAAATTTCGCGTCAATCGACTCGCCCCCACAAACCGAACACTCACCGTTTGTGCCAAACACCATTCAACCCGGGGTTTTTTTTCCAGATTTTTCTTCCACGAATAAGTGTATTAGTATGTTATACTTTGATACGGAAAAAGAAACACACACGCATTTATAAACTCCTATGTCAACTGCGGTGAATAAAAAGGCAGTATACTCCAATGAGTAAACCGTATTAGCGGTGGTCTATGGGGTGAACCGTATTCCAACCTATGCAACCCGCATCAAACGGGTTCGGGTGTGTAGAATATATTATTATGTTATACTTTGATACGGAAAAAGAAACACACACGCATTTATAAACAACTATGTCAATGGCGGTGAATAACAAGGTAGAACAACGGTGGTCTATGGGGTGAACCGTATTCCAACCTATGCAAGCCGCATCAAACGAGTTCAGGTGTGTGGCCGCAACTCCCTTTTAGAAATTCATTTTTCATACAAGGGCCCCCATGCCTCACGCAAAATTCCGTGTCAATCGACTCGCCCCCACAAACCGAACACTCACCGTTTATGCCAAACACCGTTCAACCCGGGGGTTTTTTTCCCCATTTTTCTTCCACGAATAAGTGTATTAATATGTTATACTTTGATACGGAAAAGATCTCATACCCCAGGCAAGGATCCCACCTTAGGTTTTATCTAGGAACCAAGAAGTGGTATCGTAAACTCTAGGCAAGGATCCCACCGTAGGTTTTATCTAGGAACCAAAAAGTGGGATCCCATACCCCAGGCAAGGATCCCACCTGAGGTTTCATTAAGGAACCAAGAAAAGGGATCGTAAACTCTAGGCAAGGATCTCACCTTAGGTTTTATCTAAGGTGAATAAAACGGGTTCGGTGGTCTATGGGGTGAACCGTAGACCATGACACTCCAATGAGTAAACCGTATTAGCGGTGGTCTATGGGGTGAACCGTATTCCAACCTATGCAACCCGCATCAAACGGGTTCGGGTGTGTGGAATGTATTATTATGTTATACTTTGATACGGAAAAAGAAACACACACGCATTTATAAACTCCTATGTCAATGGCGGTGAATAACAAGGTAGAACAACGGTGGTCTATGGGGTGAACCGTATTCCAACCTATGCAAGCCGCATCAAACGAGTTCAGGTGTGTGGCCGCAACTCCCTTTTAGAAATTCATTTTTCATACAAGGGCCCCCATGCCTCACGCAAAATTCCGTGTCAATCGACTCGCCCCCACAAACCGAACACTCACCGTTTATGCCAAACACCGTTCAACCCGGGGGTTTTTTTCCCCATTTTTCTTCCACGAATAAGTGTATTAATATGTTATACTTTGATACGGAAAAGATCTCATACCCCAGGCAAGGATCCCACCTTAGGTTTTATCTAGGAACCAAGAAGTGGTATCGTAAACTCTAGGCAAGGATCCCACCGTAGGTTTTATCTAGGAACCAAAAAGTGGGATCCCATACCCCAGGCAAGGATCCCACCTGAGGTTTCATTAAGGAACCAAGAAAAGGGATCGTAAACTCTAGGCAAGGATCTCACCTTAGGTTTTATCTAAGGTGAATAAAACGGGTTCGGTGGTCTATGGGGTGAACCGTAGACCATGACACTCCAATGAGTAAACCGTATTAGCGGTGGTCTATGGGGTGAACCGTATTCCAACCTATGCAACCCGCATCAAACGGGTTCGGGTGTGTGGAATGTATTAATATGTTATACTTTGATACGGAAAAAGAAACACACACGCATTTATAAACTCCTATGTCAACGGCGGTGAATAACAAGGTAGAACAACGGTGGTCTATGGGGTGAACCGTATTCCAACCTATGCAAGCCGCATCAAACGAGTTCGGGTGTGTGGCCGCAACTCCCTTTTAGAACTTCATTTTTCATACGAGGGCCCCCATGCCTCACGCAAAATTTCGTGTCAATCGACTCGCCCCCACAAACCGAACAATCACCGTTTATGCCAAACACCGTTCAACCCGGGGATTTTTTTTCCCCATTTTTCTTCCACGAATAAGTGTATTAATATGTTATACTTTGATAAGGAAAAGATCTCATACCCCAGGCAAGGATCCCACCTTAGATTTTATCTAGGAACCAAGAAGTGGGATCGTAAACTCTAGGTAAGGATCCCACCGTAGGTTTTATCTAGGAACCAAAAAGTAGGATCCCATACCCCAGGCAAGGATCCCACCTGAGGTTTCATTAAGGAACCAAGAAAAGGCATCGTAAACTCTAGGCCAGGATCCCACCTTAGGTTTTATCTAAGGTGAATAAAACGGATTCGGTGGTCTATGGGGTGAACTGTAGACCATGACACTCCAATGAGTAAACCGTATTAGCGGTGGTCTATGGGGTGAACCGTATTCCAACCTATGCAACCCGCATTAAACGGGTTCGTGTGTGTGGAATGTATTAATATGTTATACTTTGATACGGAAAAAGAAACACACACGCATTTATAAACTCCTATGTCAACGGCGGTGAATTACAAGGTAGAACAACGGTGGTCTATGGGGTGAACCGTATTCCAACTTATGCAAGCCGCATCAAACGAGTACGGGTGTGTGGCCGCAACTCCCTTTTAGAACTTCATTTTTCATACGAGGGCCCCCATGCCTCACGCAAAATTTCATGTCAATCGACTCGCCCCCACAAACCGAACACTCCCCGTTTATGCCAAACACCGTTCAACCCGGGGTTTTTTTTTCACCATTTTTCTTCCACGAATAAGTGTATTAATATGTTTTACTTTGATACGGAAAAGATCTCGTACCCCAGGCAAGGATCCCACCTTAGGTTTTATCTAGGAACCAAGAAGTGGGATCGTAAACTCTAGGCAAGGATCCCACCGTAGGTTTTATCTAGGAACCAAAAAGTGGGATCCCATACCCCAGGCAAGGATCCCACCTGAGGTTTCATTAAGGAACCAAGAAAAGGGATCGTAAACTCTAGGCAAGGATCCCACCTTAGGTTTTATCTAAGGTGAATAAAACGGGTTCGGTGGTCTATGGGGTGAACCGTAGACCATGACACTCCAATGAGTAAACCGTATTAGCGGTGGTCTATGGGGTGAACCGTATTCCAACCTATGCAACCCGCATCAAACGGGTTCGGGTGTGTGGAATGTATTAATATGTTATACTTTGATACGGAAAAAGAAACACACATGCATTTATAAACTCCTATGTCAACGGCGGTGAATAACAAGGTAGAACAACGGTGGTCTATGGGGTGAACCGTATTCCAACCTATGCAAGCCGCATCAAACGAGTTCGGGTGTGTGGCCGCAACTCCCTTTTAGAACTTCATTTTTCATACGAGGGCCCCCATGCCTCACGCAAAATTTCGTGTCAATCGACTCGCCCCCACAAACCGAACAATCACCGTTTATGCCAAACACCGTTCAACCCGGGGATTTTTTCCCCATTTTTCTTCCACGAATAAGTGTATTAATATGTTATACTTTGATACAAAAAAAGAAACAAACACGCATTTATAAACTCCTATTGTCACGGCCCCCGACCCGGTTTTACCCGTTTCAGGGGCCGCGGGACAGAAATCTCGTGGTATTTATTTAATTGAGTTAACAGTGGAAGATTTTAACAGGAACTTTTAAAAACTAAAATTTCCCGATTATTTCATTTCACAATTCGGGATAAAACCCCGGTAATTTACAATCATATGATTTCACGGAGAAATCTTTATTTTACAAAACATGTTTCTTTATTTTATATTGAGCCACTTCCTTAAGCTTGTAGTGCTTCTCGGCACTTTTCCTGGATCACAACAGATCACCTGAAACATGTTGAAAAAGATTTTGTCAGCGGGAAATACTGGTGAATCATTCTATTTACTAAAATGACATGTTTGTTATAATTTATGGCATTAAGAGTTTTCACATTTGCCCCTATATTATAATTAGCTGGTTCAGTTGTGTCACGGCCCCCGACCCGGTTTGACCCGTTTCAGGAGCCGCGGGACAGAAAACCTGCGGTATTTAATTAATTGAGTTTGACAGCGGAAGTTTTCATCAGGATCTTTTAAAAATGTAAATATTTCCCGATTATTTTATTTCACAACTTGGGATAAAACCCGATAATTTACAGTCATTTGATTTCATGAAGAAATCTTTTATTTTTACAAAACATGTTTCTTTATTTTATACTGAGCCACTTCCTTGAGCTTGTAGTGCTATATGGCACTTTTCTTGATTCATAACAGGTCACCTGAAACATGTTTGAAAAAGGTTTTGTCAGCGGGAAATACTGAGTGAATCATTCTATTTTGCATAATGATGCATAGTTATCAATTACAGCATAAGAGCGATTACAATGGCTTCTATCTTATTTTTATCTGGCATTCTGTCACAATGGTGACAAGTCACAATGGTGACGATGGTCATACCACTATTAGATCAATGAACCTAAATAGTGATGATTATCCCTGTAGGTCAATGAACCTAACAGTGATTATCCCGAGTAGGTCAATGAACCTAACTGGGAGAAATTAGTAATGTGCACAATACCCCACTAACCAGTAATTCAAGATATCCACGACTTAGTCCCTATAATTATAACCTTGAAAATAATTTGAGGTATTGTAAAATAGTTGATAAAAAGAGAATGCAAACTGTGAGAAAAGGAGAATGACTCACATTGTAGATTTATACGGGCAGAGTTTAGCCTACTGAGTTAGCCTTTTATCCTAATTTAAATACAATGCACACAAAACTGGGTTAGTAATCAATCCAGCCTTTACAATAACTCACGAGATCAAATTCTCACAACGAACGACAAAGTGCGATACTTAAACATCCATCGATTTAACGACGAACGACAAAGTATAGCCCTAATGTGGGCGGCACTTAAACATCCATTGGATATATTGATCGTCGGAAAATGAATCGTAGCAGCGATTGTGCTAATACCCTGTTTTGCGCAGAATTTCGAGACCTGGGGTTGTAATTTGGAGTATACTGTTCGTATCTCAGTGTATAGTGAGAATTCTTTCGACGTTGTAAGTCCATAATTTGAGTACCACAGTCCTCTATTTATAGCTGAAATTTGGACATGCTTACGCACCGTAACATTCCTAGTGTTGCGGTCCGTAAGGGTCCTTGCGCACCGTTAGGCCTATATTGTTACGGTGCGTAAGGCATAAAACTAGCCTATAGGGTAGCCACGATTGGGACTAGCTCAGGTGACTTGACATATTTCGAATTTTCATTTGTTGACAGCGTTTTAAGTGGATAATCGTCCACTAGGGTTTACCCCCCTGAGTTTTAGGGGCCCTAATCCTGATTCTGATTGTTCTGAAAATTTTAGGGTTTGTTCAGAATCACTTGGGTGTCTCAATTAGGGTTTCCTTTTGGTCAAATTAATTTAATAAATATGACTTTTGATAAGAGTTGTTACATTCTCCCCACCTTAATAAAAATCTCGTCCTCGAGATTTACTGGAATAATTGAGGATACTTTCTCTTCATTTTGGTTTCCAGTTCCCAAGTATATTAGAGTCCTATCTTTGAATCCCACTTTACTTAAACTAACATTATTTGTTTACCTTTATATCTTGGAAAGGTACTACCAAAGATTCATCTGATAGACATTTCTTGAGATTAAATACATGAAAGACATCATGTATTCCAGCTAACCTTCCTCGTAGTTGTAAATGATAAGTTACTGGTCCAATATGTTGAATGATCCTACGTACCTTAGTCTTAGCTTTTCTTTTCTTACCAAATCTACCAACTCCTTTCCAAGGAGATATTTTTTAATAGCATTTTGTCTCCAACTCGTACTCCAACGGCTTTCGTCTATTATCTGTATAACTTTTCTGACTATCCTTAGCCGTCTTCAGCCTTTCCTTCGTGATACTGAATATCACAATTATAGTCACTTAGGATTTTCATCCATTTCCTTTGCCTTGTGTTTTAATTCTTTTTGCCCAATTATATATTTCCAATTCTTGTAATCCGTATAGATAGTATACTTACTTCTATACAGATAATTTATCCAAATCTTAAGGGAAAAAATTATGATTCCTAATTCTAACTCATGAGTGGTATAGTTCCTTCGATCTTTTTCAATTACCTTGATGCATACGCAATTACCTTTTTGTGTTGCATTTAACATGCATTCAAATCCTAACTTTGAAGCATTACCTTATACTTCAAAATCTTTTGTTCGTAAGGCTAATATCTGAGTATTTGGTTAATTTCTGTTTTAAGATCTTCATTCAAACTTAGCTATTTTACAGGTTAACTTAGTTAATGGTATAATTATCTTAGAAAATCCTTAATAAATCGTCTGTAGTATCCGACTAAACTTCTAATTTCCATTGTGGATTAGGGAACCTTTCATTTGGTAATATCTTATCAGGATTTACGTGAATACCTTCGGGATTCACTATATGACCTAAAATTGCACTTCTATCAGCCAAAATTCATTTTTCGAAAATTTGGCGTAAAGCTTTTCTTTTCTTAACAAAGTTAAGAGTACATGCAAGTGCTGATAATGTTCTTCCTGACTTTTGGAATAAATAAGTATATCATCTATGAAGACAATTACCAATTTATCCAAATATGGTTTACAGATCCTATTTATCATGTCCATGAATGCTGCAGGTGCATTTTGTAATTCGAAGGGCAGGACTGTAAACTAGTAATGACCATACCTAATTCTAAAAACAGTTTTAAGTATGGCTTCCTCTTGTACTTTCAATTGATGATATCCGGAACATAAATCGATCTTTAGAAAATATCTATTTCCCTGGAATTGATTGAAGAAATCATCAAATAATAGGTATTGATTCTTAATTGTAACCTTATTCAATTCCCTATAATCAATACACATTCTCATCGAAACCTCCTTTTTCTTCACAATCAACACTGTTTTAACTTTGACTATTGGTATAATTCCTGGAATTAAATGAATCTTAAATTCTATCTCCCTATCTGGTGGTAATCCTGGTAACTCTTCTTGGGAATACATCTGGGTATTCTTGAAACTACAGAAATTTCTTTAAATTCTTTATCTTTAGTATTAATGATTATTGGAATCATATATACTATTCCTTGCTTTCGTTCATAATTAGCAAACTTTCATTACTGATATGAACTTTATGACTTATCTCCTGTAATCATTATTACTTCTCCAATGATTGCTCAAACTTCTATAGAATTCTTATCACAGATAATTTGAGCATAATTGTTTTACTAATTAATCCATTCTTAGCACAACCTTGATTTCAACTAATTTCATAGGTAATAGGTTTGCAGAAACTTATTTATTTTAACTGAATTCCCATCTGTCGTTTCTACTATAGAAATTTGCCTAATGCTGGTTAAAGATAAGTTAAAAGTTTGGCAGAATGAAGTATTTATAAAACTTTGGTTTGCACCAGAGTTAAATAATACTTTTGTGTAAACGTTGTGAACTAAGAACGTACCGGCTATCACATCTGGAATGAGTTCTGCTTCCTTAGCAGTCAGTTGGAAGGCTCTTACATTCCTTTTTGCTCCTTCTGCAGGTTTGGCTTTATTGTCAGATGTTTTGTTCAGTTTTGGACAATCTGGCCTAAGATGTCCAGTTTCTCCACAGTTATAACAGACTGAAAATTTCTTCCTCCTGCAGTCTTCTTCTTGATGCCCCGGAATTTTGCAAAAATTGCAATATCCTTTGCATCTTCCAAAATGATTCCTTTTGCAAAAATTGCAAAATGGACTAGTAGAAGATTGCCCATTCCCTCTTCTCTTGAAATTGTTATGATTACCCGGATGGAATTCTTGGGTAATCTTTTGGGCTACTTCCTTCCTTCTATTTTCTTCTCTTGTCCGTACTAGTTCGTCTGTCAGAGTATTGGCTAAATCTACCGCATCATCAATTGTGCGAGGTTTCGCAGCTTTGACGATATTACGGATTTCGGAAATCAATCCCCAAATATAACGAGAAATAAGTACCGGCTCTGGCGAAGCCAGGGTTGGTACCACTCGAGCATATTCGAAGAATGTCGTAGTATACCCTCGACAATCTACATCCACCATCCGATGGGTTAGAAACTTATTTGCCATTTGATCTTTTTCATATTCGGGACAGAATTTTCTTTCTACAAGACTCTTAAATTCTTCCCATTTCATGGCATAAGCCCTATTTCTTCCTTTAGCTTGTAACACCGTATTCCACCATTCTAGCGCCACTTCTTTGAAAAGGTTTGACGCATACATGACCTGATCATCCTGAGCACATTTACTTATGGCAATTACTGCCTCGGTTTTTTCTAACCAACGCAGTGCTGCAGTCGCTCCTTCATTGCCTGCAAACTCAGTGGGTTTACAAGCAAGAAATTCTTTGTAAGTGCAACCAGGTGTTGCAGCTTTCATTTTCTTAGGAAACGGAGCTTGCCGTGGTTCCTTATCATGATTAACATGATTACTGCCTCCGTTTATACTATTACTGAAGTTATCTTCAGAAATACGTTTGCTTGGAACAATTTGTTGAGGTTCAATTGGATTTTTAACAGAAGCAACGATTGCTGGAATAGCATTGGCTATCCCTTGAGCAACTATTTCTGGAATAGCGTTGGCTATCCCTTGAGCAACGATATTTTCTATATCTTGCCTAGTCACATATTGGTCCCCCGGTTGTTGCTCAGATTGATTAACCTCATTAACTGGTTCATTATTAGCGTTTTCCATCTGATATCTAATTTATAGATAAATAATTAGTATAAAGGAAATAATCCAATGTCACAATTTAGTTGCACATAATCACATAAATGAATATACAAACAAAATTTGTAACTTTCTAAAATTTCCTTTTATTTTATAGATTATATCATGCTTCTATATACACCCGTTTTATTATTTATTTTACACAAACTGATTTTACTATTACTATTACACAATCATAGTTTCATAATCCCCTATCTTTTGTCAGATGATATTCTAGTAACGGCGTTCCTTCTCATCATATTTCCAGGAGATTTGTCCCAAAATCTCTTGGATCCTATTCCCATCATCCATTTTGTCAAAATGACGGAGTTCAGTCATATTCTCGTTACTCATTGTTGAATTTGGTAAAGGTTCTGGATTGAACTTAGGAAAAAGCCTATAGGGATGGTTTTGTAACAGTATTTCATTAGTCACCCATTCATCTATTTGCGAGTAGATTGAAAGGTTTGGAATAGCTGGTTCTAAATTCATTGGTAGTTGTGTTTCAAGAGAATGAATAAAATCATTTTCATTAATAGGCTCAATAGTATCATCGGTTGCCATTATAAAATCTATTTCTTCTTGAGATGGTAACCCCTCAATTTGCCTAGAGCTTTCCCCAATTTCCATTTTCTTAGGCTTGGGTTTCTCGAGAGGTAAAGCGTTGAATTCTATAGGTTCTTCTATGTCTGGTATATACCTATTGAAATCTCTGGAAACTTCGATTCTTACTGGATAGAGATTTAAATTCTGAAGGGCTTCAGACAAGTTACTCATGCTGTTTAGCAAAATACACACAATTTACTAAGTCATAACAAAATTTTATAGAACAACTTTTTAAATAGTATTTCATACTGGGTAACTACCCAAACAACTGAAAATTAAAACACACTAGGTTTTATTGGTAAATTTATTTACTGAATAAGGTTTATAGACTGTAGATAATAGAGATGCTAAAACTTTGAGTCAGAATATTTAAAAATTTATATTTACTACTATCGTAGCTAACATATAAAGATCTGCCCATACTGTTCAAAATTAGTCAGATAATAAAACATATTAATCACAAAATAGCAATTAATAAAAGATTAAGTATTTTCTAAATACTTAATTGGCTTAAATCAGTGGCTCGATAAGTGGCTCTGATACCACCTTATTTCTGTCACGGCCCCCGACCCGGTTTGACCCGTTTAAGGAGCCGCGGGACAGAAAACCTGCGGTATTTAATTAATTGAGTTTGACAGCGGAAGTTTTCATCAGGATCTTTTAAAAATGTAAATATTTCCCGATTATTTTATTTCACAACTTGGGATAAAACCCGATAATTTACAGTCATTTGATTTCATGAAAAATCTTTTATTTTTACAAAATATGTTTCTTTATTTTATACTGAGCCACTTCCTTGAGCTTGTAGTGCTATATGGCACTTTTCCTGATTCATAACAGGTCACCTGAAACATGTTTGAAAAAGGTTTTGTCAGCGGGAAATACTGAGTGAATCATTCTATTTTGCATAATGATGCATAGTTATCAATTACAGCATAAGAGCGATTACAATGGCTTCTATCTTATTTTTATCTGGCATTCTGTCACAATGGTGACAAGTCACAATGGTGACGATGGTCATACCACTATTAGATCAATGAACCTAAATAGTGATGATTATCCCTGTAGGTCAATGAACCTAACAGTGATTATCCCGAGTAGGTCAATGAACCTAACTGGGAGAAATTAGTAATGTGCACAATACCCCACTAACCAGTAATTCAAGATATCCACGACTTAGTCCCTGTAATTATAACCTTGAAAATAATTTGAGGTATTGTAAAATAGTTGATAAAAAGAGAATGACTCACAAACTGTGAGAAAAGGAGAATGACTCACATTGTAGATTTATACGGGCAGAGTTTAGCCTACTGAGTTAGCCTTTTATCCTAATTTAAATACAATGCACACAAAACTGGGTTAGTAATCAATCCAGCCTTTACGATAACTCACGAGATCAAATTCTCACAACGAACGACAAAGTGCGATACTTAAACATCCATAGATTTAACGACGAACGACAAAGTATAGCCCTAATGTGGGTGGCACTTAAACATCCATTGGATATATTGATCGTCGGAAAATGAATCGTAGCAGCGATTGTGCTAATACCCTGTTTTGCGGCAGAATTTCGAGACCTGGGGTTGTAATTTGGAGTATACTGTTCGTATCTCAGTGTATAGTGAGAATTCTTTCGATGTTGTAAGTCCAGAATTTGAGTGCCACAGTCCTCTATTTTTAGCTGAAATTTGGACATGCTTACGCACCGTAACATTCCCAGTGTTGCGGTCCGTAAGGGTCCTTGCGCACCGTTAGGCCTATATTGTTACGGTGCGTAAGGCATAAAACTAGCCTATAGGGTAGCCACGATAGGGACTAGCTCAGGTGACTTGACATATTTCGAATTTTCATTTGTTGACAGCGTTTTAAGTGGATAATCGTCCACTAGGGTTTACCCCCCCCCCCCTGAGTTTTAGGGGCCCTAATCCTGATTCTGATTGTTCTGAAAATTTTAGGGTTTGTTCAGAATCACTTGGGTGTCTCAATTAGGGTTTCCTTTTGGTCAAATTAATTTAATAAATATGACTTTTGATAAGAGTTGTTACAAGTTGTCACTCGACCGGATCTATGACTGTGGTCATACCACTATTGGGTCATGTCACCCAATAGCGAGGTATATCACTAATTAGGCTCGCCCACCTAAAGTGATAAAAACAGCAGTAATGTGCACAATACCCCACTTACTGCCAGTAACTTAGGATTAGCAAAGACTTAATCACTACAAAGTATAACTGGAAAATATTTAGGGTTTTGTAAAGCAATTTGATAAAAAGAGAATGACTCACATTGTAGATTTAACACGAGCAGAGTCTAGTTTATGAATTAGCCTTGTTAACCTAGTTTAAATAACAATGCACACAAAACTAGGTTAGTAACTAATACAGCATTTACGATAACTCACGAGATCAAACCCTCACAATGAATGACAAAGTGCAATACTTAAACATCCATCGAATTCACGACGAATGACAAAGCATAACCCTAATGTGGGCAGCACTTAAACATCCATTGGATAGTTTTAATCGATCGGACATTGAATCGTAGTAGCGATCGAGTTATTACCCTGTTATTACGGCAGAATTCGGACTTATGTATGTTTTTGTAGTAATCAGAGTATAACTCAGTGTATATAACGAATTTCTTCGTCGTTTCAACTCCAGAATGCAAGTCCCAAACCCCACTATTTATACATGAAATTTAACCCCCTCGCGTGACGCGAGGGTTACCCCCCTTGGGCGTCGCGTGGCGCGAGGGGTCACTACCTACCATAGGGTAGCCCCATGTATTTGTAGCCTTGCTGAGTCGACGGAATGATAAATTTCGTTTTTGACAGCAAATTAAGTGGATAATCGTAACTAGGGAATACCCCCCCCCCCCTGAGTTTTAGGGGCCCTGATCCTGATTCTGATTGTTCTGAAAATTTTAGGGTTTGTGCAGAATCAGTTGGGTGTCTTAATTAGGGTTTCCTATTGATCCAAATATAAAAATAAATAATAGTTTTGGTGAGAGTAGTTACATCCTCCCCACCTTAATAAAAATCTCGTCCTCGAGATTTACTGGAATAAGTGAGGATACTTTCGCTTCATTTCCGATTCCAGCTCCCAAGTGTATTCGGGTCCTCGTTTTGAATCCCACTTGACTTTGACCAACACTAGTCGCTTGTGTTTGAGAAACTTGATCTTTCTATCCTCTATTTGAAGAGGTTTCTCTACGAATTTCAGCTTTTCATTTACCTCTACATCTTGAAGAGGTACTACCAGGGATTCGTCAGACAAACATTTCTTGAGATTGGATACATGAAATACGTCATGTACTCCGGTTAACTCGTCTGGTAGTTGTAAACGATAAGCAACTGGTCCTATACGTTGGATTACTGAAAATGGCCCTACGTATCTTGGACTTAGCTTTCCTTTCTTACCGAACCAAACTACTCATTTCCAAGGAGAAACTTTTAAGAGTACCCTGTCTCCTATTTGGAATTCCAACGGCTTCCGTCTATTGTCTGCATAACTCTTCTAACGATCTCGAGCTGTCTTTAGTCTTTCCCTGATTTGAGAAATTTTGTCGGTAGTTTCTTGCACTATTTCCGGTCCTGATAATTGACCTTCTCCTATTTCTGCCCAACAAACTGGAGTTCTGCACTTACGTCCGTATAGTGCTTCGAATGGGGCAGTTTCGATGCTTGAATGATAACTATTGTTATAGGAGAATTCTATTAAAGGTAAATGGTCGTCCCAATTTCCACCAAAATCTATCACACATGCTCGAAGCATGTCTTCTAGGGTTTGTATCGTTCTTTCACTTTGCCCGTCTGTTTGAGGATGATAGGCAGTGCTCAAGTTCAGTTTAGTTCCCATAGCTTCTTGGAAACTTGTCCAGAAGTGAGAAGTAAAACGACTATCCCTATCTGATACAATGGAGAGTGGAACTCCATGTAGGGATACGACTTCATCTACATATAATTTTGCCAACCTTTCCATGCTAAAGGTTTCTTTCATGGGTAGGAAATGAGCTGATTTGGTTAATCGATCCACAATTACCCAAATCGCATCATTACCTTTTCTGGTTTTGGGTAACTTAGTAACAAAATCCATTGTTATGAGTTCCCATTTCCATACTGGCATTTCTAATTGTTGTAGTAGACCTGAAGGTTTCTGGTGTTCTGCCTTAACTTGTGAACAAGTAAGACACTTAGAAACATATCTAGCTATATCCTTTTTCATGCCTATCCACCATAAATTATTTCTTAAATATTGGTACATCTTATTGTTTCCAGGGTGTATGGTATACCTAGATTTATGGGCTTCTTCTAAATTTTATTTCTTAATTCTCCTTGCTTAGGTACCCAAATTCTTCTTTTATGGAATCTCCAAATTCCATCAGCTCCTTATTCTAATTCTTTTATTCGTCCTTTAATCCCTTCAGCATCATCTTTGATTGCTGTTTCTTGAAAATGCTTTAGTTGTTCCATTAAATCTAACTGTAGATTTAATCTAAGAGCACGAACCCGTCATTGTTTCTCATGATACTTACGACTTAAGGCATCTGCAACTACATTGGCCTTTCCTTCGTGATACTGAATATCATAGTCGTAGTCACTTAGGATTTCCATCCATCTCCTTTGTCTCATGTTTAACTCTTTTTGCCCAAATATGTACCTTAAACTCTTATGATCTGTATAGACAGTAAATTTACTTCCATATAGATAATGTCTCCAAATTTTAAGGGCAAAAATGATGGCTCCTAATTCTAAGTCATGAGTCGTATAATTTTCCTCGTGCTTTTTCAATTGCCTTGAAGCATATGCAATTACCTTCTTGCGTTGCATTAACACACATCCTAATCCTAGTTTTGAAGCATCACAGTAAACTTCAAAATCTTCAGTCCCTTCTGGTAAAGCTAGGATTGGGGCATTTGTTAACTTATGCTTTAGAATCTTAAAAGCTTCTTCTTGTTTAGGTCCCCATTCAAACTTAACTGCTTTACAGGTTAGCTAAGTTAATGGTACAGCTATCTTGGAAAAATCCTTAATAAACCGTCTATAGTATCCAGCTAAACCTATAAAACTTCTAATTTCCATTGCGGATCGCGGAACCTTCCATTTGGTAATTGCCTCTATCTTAGAGGGATCTACGTGAATACCTTCGTGATTCACCATGTGACCTAGAAATTGCACTTCCTTTAGCCAAAATTCACACTTCGAGTATTTGGCATAAAGCTTTTCTTTTCTTAACAAAGTTAAGAGTGCATGCAGGTGCTTACAATGTTCGTCTTGACTTTTGGAATAAATAAGTATATCGTCTATGAAGACAATTACAAATTTATCCAAATACGGTTTACAGATTCTATTCATCATGTCTATAAATGCAGCAGGTGCATTTGTTAGTCCGAAGGGCATGACTGTAAACTCGTAATAACCATACCTAGTTCTGAAAGCAGTTTTAGGTATGTCTTCTTCTTGTACCTTTAATTGATGATATCCAGAGCATAAGTCGATCTTAGAAAAATATCTAGCTCCTTGAAGTTGATCGAAAAGATCATCAATCCTAGGTAATGGGTATCGATTCTTAATTGTAACCTTATTCAATTCTCTATAATCAATACACATTCTCATCGAACCGTCCTTTTTCTTTACAAACAACACTGGTGCTCCCCAAGGGGATGAGCTAGGTTGTATGAATCCTTTACTTAATAATTCATCTAATTGCTTTTTCAGTTCTAACATTTCTGTGGGTGCTAACCGATAAGGTGCCTTGGCTATCGGTGTAGTTCCGGGAATTAGATGAATCCTAAATTCTACTTCCCTATCTGGTGGTAATCCTGGTAACCCTTCTGGGAATACATCTGGGTATTCTGAGACTACAGGAATCTCCTTAAGTTCTTTACCCTTAGTACTAATGATTACTGAAATCATATATACTATTCCTTGCTTTCGTTCATAACTAGCAACTTTCATTACTGATATGAACTTCATGGGTTTACGTGGTTGATTTCCTGTAATCATGATTACTTCTCAAGTGGGTGCCTGAATCTCTATAGAGTTCTTATCACAAAGGATTCTAGCATGGTTGGCTACTAACCAATCCATTCCTAACACAACATCGAATTCGGTTAATTTCATAGGTAACAGGTTTGCAGAGAATTTATGACCTGAAAGTTCTATATTTTCTTCCCGCAAAACCTGATCTATTTTAACAGAATTCCCATCTGCCGTTTCGACTGTAAAAATCTGCCTAATGTTGGTTAAGGGTAAATTAAGAGTTTGGCAGAATGAAGTATTTATAAAACTTTGGTTTGCACCAGAGACAAATAATACTTTTGCGTAAACGTTGTGAACTAAGAACGTACCAGCTATTACATCTGGAATGAGTTCTGCTTCTTGAGTGGTCAGCTGGAATGCTCTGGCATTCTTCTTAGTAGTTCCGTCGGCCGTCTTGGTTTTGTTGTCTGCTGGTTTGGCCAATTTAGGACATTCTGTTTTAAAATGCCCCTCTTCTCCACAGTTAAAGCAGATTATGGTTTTCTTTCTGCAGTTTTCTTCACGATGTCCTACAGCTTTGCAAAAGTTGCAGGTTATATTGCATCTTCCATAATGTTTCTTTTTGCAATTCCTGTAGAACTGAGGAGTTGAGGATTGCCCTGTTCCTCTCTTCTTGAAATTACTACTATTACCCACACGAAATCCTTGGGTAATTTTCTGAGCCAATTCCTTTTTCTGATTTTCATCTCTTGTACGTACCAATTCATCAGTTAGGGTGTTAGCTAATTCTACTGCGTCGTCAATAGTGCGAGGTCTCGCAGCTTTAACGATATTACGGATTTCGCTAATTAATCCCCAAATATAGCGAGAAATGAGTACCGGCTCTGGCGAAGCCAGCGTTGGTACCACTCTAGCATATTCGAAGAATGTCGAAGTATATCCTCGACAGTCTACACCCATTATCCGATGGTTTAGGAATTTATTTGCCATTTGATCTTTTTCATATTCGGGACAGAATTTTCTTTCTACAAGACTCTTAAATTCTTCCCAATTCATGGCATAGGCCACATTTCTTCCTTTGGCTTGAAGTACTGTATTCCACCATTCTAGCACCCCTTCTTTAAACAGATTTGACGCGTACATGACCTTATCGTCCTTGGCACATTTACTTATTGTAATCACTGCCTCGGTTTTCTCTAACCAACGCAGTGCAGCAGTTGCTCCTTCATTGCCTGCAAATTCATTGGGTTTACAAGCAAGAAATTCTTTGTAAGTACAACCAGGCGTTGCAACTTTCATTTTCTTAGAGAGCGGAGCCTGCCGTGGATCATTATTGTGATTAGTGTGATTACCACCTTCATTTACGCTATTACTGAAGTTATCTTCAGAAATACGTTTGCTAGGAACGATTTGTTGGGGTTCAACGGGTTTCTGGGCAGCAGCAATTATTGCTGGAATAGCATTGGCTATCCCTTGAGCAACGATATTTTCTATATCTTGCCTAGTCATAAAGTGATCCTCCTGATGTTGCTCAGATTGATTTACTTCATTAACTGGTTCATTACCAATGTTGGCCATCTGATAATTAATTTATATAATTTATTAGTATAAAATAAGAAACAACCAAATATAACAATTAATCACACATAATCACGTAAACAATTATATAACAACATTGTAAATTTCTAAATTTTCATTGGTTTGTATATTATAATATATTTCCGTACACACTTTTATCTTACAACCGTTTTATTGTTTATTTTACACATACTGATTTTTATTACTATTATTATTATTATACAAACACAGATTCACATCCCACTTCTCCCTCATCAACTTGCATTTTAAAAGCGATGTTCCCTCTCATCATATTTCCATGAGATTTGTCCTCCTATTTCTCGGATCCTATTCCCAGCATCCATCAGCTCTTCGCCAAAATGGCGGAGTTCAGCCATATTCTCATCACTCATCGGTGGATTTGGTATAGGTTCTGGGTCAAACTGAGGGAAAAACGTATAAGGATTGTTGAGAAGGTTTTGGAACTGCCAATCATTAGTCCACCACTCGTCCATTCCTAGAGGTTGGGTGTGGATTATAGGTTCTGGGACTGCTGGTTCCAAGTTCATTGGAATTTGGGTTTCAATAGGATGAGTAAAAACATTTTCATTGACAGGCTTAATAGTATCACAGCTTGTCAATATAAAATCTAGCTCCTCCTGCAATGTCATTTCCTGGGTTTGCTTAGAGCTTTCTCAAATTTCCATCTTTATCGGCCTAGAATCTTCCCCAATATCAAATTCCATCTGTCTAGAGCTTTCCCCGATTTCAATTCCCTTTCCTTTCTCTAAGGGATTGTCTATTTTAGGAATCTTCCTAGTGGCAGGTTTCCTTCTACGTACACGCCTCCATCCTACCAATCTTCTCCTCTTCTTAGGCTTGGGTTTTTCCAGAGGTGGAGCGTTGAATTCTATTGGTTGTTCCACATCAGCAAAGTACCCAGTAAAATCTTTGGAAACTTCTATGTTTACCGGGTAAAGGTTAAGATTCTCTAGGGCTCCAGATAACTCATTCATGCTATTTAGCATATATGTAAAAATAATAAGTTTAAAATTTTATAACAAATTTCACAGATAACCTTCAAATATTATTGCATACCGTATGTCTTTAATTTAATACAAAGAACAATTGACAATTAAACATACTAGGTTTTATTGTAATTTTATTTATTTACTGGATAACGTTTCTGGCTTGTAAGTGATAAGGTTGCTAATAAGGGGTCATGGTATTCTAAAGATTTGCATTTACTGCTACAGTGGCTAGCATATAAAGATCCGCCCATTTTTCATCTAACTTGTCTTCCCATGGTGGGTTACTGTCTTGTTTCTGGATGTCCTGATTAATTCTCATTTCTTTTGATTGAGATTTCTTTATTTTCTCCTGAATTTTCTTAATAATCAGACTTCTTTTATTAGGAAAAAGTGGTTCCTCATAATGGGCTTTACGAACAAATATTCCCTCCTCAGTATCTACTGAGTATCTTGAGGATTGGGATGAACTTCCCTTCTCTTTTGGCAAACTATCTAATTTAAGATAGATGTATGAAAGCTTTTGCTTACCCATACTGTAACTAACAAATAGTCAGTTAATAAAACACATAATCACATAATGGTAATCAGGAAAAATTAAGTATTTTTAAATACTTAATTTGCTTAACTCAGTGGCTCTGATACCACCTTTTTCTGTCACGGCCCCCGACCCGGTTTTACCCGTTTCAGGAGCCGCGGGACAGAAATCCCGTGGTATTTATTTAATTGAGTTAACAGCGGAAGATTTTAACAGGATCTTTTAAAAACTAAAATTTCCCGATTATTTCATTTCTCAATTCGGGATAAAACCCCGGTAATTTACAATCATATGATTTCACGAAGAAATCTTTATTTTACAAAACATGTTTCTTTATTTTATATTGAGCCACTTCCTTAAGCTTGTAGTGCTTCTCGGCACTTTTCCTGGATCACAACAGATCACCTGAAACATGTTGAAAAAGGTTTTGTCAGCAGGAAATACTGGTGAATCATTCTATTTACTAAAATGACACGTTTGTTATAATTTATAGCATTAAGAGTTTTCACATTTGCCCCTATCTTATAATTAGCTGGTTCAGTTGTCACTCGACTGGATCTATGACTGTGGTCATACCACTATTGGGTCCTGTCACCCAATAGCGACGTATATCACTAATTAGGCTCGCCCACATAAAGTGATAAAAACAGCAGTAATGTGCACAATACCCCACTTACTGCCAGTAACTTAGGATTAGCAAAGACTTAATCACTACAAAGTATAACTGGAAAATATTTAGGGTTTTGTAAAGCAATTTGATAAAAAGAGAATGACTCACATTGTAGATTTAACACGAGCAGAGTCTAGTTTATGAATTAGCCTTGTTAACCTAGTTTAAATAACAATGCACATAAAACTAGGTTAGTAACTAATACAGCATTTACGATAACTCACGAGATCAAACCCTCACAATGAATGACAAAGTGCAATACTTAAACATCCATCGAATTCACGACGAATGACAAAGCATAACCCTAATGTGGGCAGCACTTAAACATCCATTGGATAGTTTTAATCGATCGGACATTGAATCGTAGTAGCGATCGAGTTATTACCCTGTTATTGCGGCAGAATTCGGACTTATGTATGTTTTTGTAGTAATCAGAGTATAACTAGGGCTGTAAACGAGCCGAGTCGAGCCGAACTAGACCCAGCTCGAGCTCGGCTCGAACTCGATTCGAGCTGGCTCGGCTCGAGCTCGAATTTTAAATCGAGCTAAGATTTGAGGCTCGAGCTCGACTCGATTAGAATTCGAGCTAGCTCGGCTCGGCTCGATCTAGCTCGAACTAACAAAGAACCGCAAAATTTATTACTTAAAAAGCCCTTAAAAATGAATTTCTTCATAGCCTAAGGGCCATAATTGCCATTTAATTTAACCATATGGCTAAATATGCAAGTATAAATAGTTAATTCACTTTCTCCATTGTCTTTAACTACTTTTATAGGGGAGATACTCCCTTACTTTTTGTTTTCTAAGCGATGTGGGACAAAAAATGAAGGATATAAACCTTATCGAGCCAGCTCACGAGCTCACGAGCCGAGCCAGGCCAAGCTCGAGCTCGGCTCGTTTACAAATCGAGCCGAGCCGAGCTGGCTCGTTTACAACCGAGCCAATTTCGAGCCGAGCTTTCTTCGAGCTTTTTTCGAGCGAGTTTCGAGCGAGCTGCGAGCCACGAGTTTTTTGAACACCCCTAAGTATAACTCAGTGTATATAACGAATTTCTTCGTCGTTTCAAGTCCAGAATGCAAGTCCCAAACCCCATTATTTATACATGAAATTTGACCCCTCGCGTGACGCGAGGGGTACCCCCCTTGGGCGTCGCGTGGCGCGAGGGGTCACTACCTACCATAGGGTAGCCGTGTGTTTGTAGCCTTGCTGAGTCGACGGAATGATAAATTTCATTTTTGACAGCAAATTTCACTTGGTTGTCTTAGTTAGGGTTTCCTATTGATCCAAATATAATAATAAATAATAGTTTTGGTGAGAGTTGTTACACCTATGTCAACTGCGGTGAATAAAAAGGGAGTATACTCCAATGAGTAAACCGTATTAGCAGTGGTCTATGGGGTGAACCGTATTCCAACCTTTGCAACCCGCATCAAACGGGTTTGTGTGTGTGGAATGTATTGATATGTTATACTTTGATACGGAAAAAGAAACACACACGCATTTATAAACTCCTATGTCAACGGCGGTGAATAACAAGGTAGAACAACGGTGGTCTATGGGGTGAACCGTATTCCAACCTATGCAAGCCGCATCAAACGAGTACGGGTGTGTGGCCGCAACTCCCTTTTAGAACTTCATTTTTCATACGAGGGCCCCCATGCCTCACGCAAAATTTCGTGTCAATCGACTCGCCCCCACAAACCGAACACTCCCCCTTTATGCCAAACACCGTTCAACCCGGGGTTTTTTTTCCCCATTTTTCTTCCACGAATAAGTGTATTTATAGGTTATACTTTAATACAGAAAAAGAAACACACACGCATTTATAAACTCCTATGTCAACGGCGGTGAAAAAAATAATAGAACAACGGTGGTCTATGGGGTGAACCGTATTCCAGCCTTTGCATGCCGCATCAAACGAGTTCGGGGTGTGTGGCCGCAACTCCCTTTTAGAACTTCATTTTTCATACGAGGGCCCCCATGCCTCACGCAAAATTTTGTGTCAATTGACTCGCCCCCACAAACCAAACACTCACCGTTTGTGCCAAACACCGTTCAACCCGGGGTTTTTTTTCCCCATTTTTCTTCCACGAATAAGTGTATTAATATGTTATACTTTGATACGAAAAAAGAAACAAACACGCATTTATAAACTCCTATTGTCACGGCCCCAGACACGGTTTTACCCGTTTCAGGAGCCGCGGGACAGAAATCCCGTGGTATTTATTTAATTGAGTTAACAGCGAAAGATTTTAACAGGAACTTTTAAAAACAAAAATTTCCCGATTATTTCATTTCACAATTCGGGATAAAACCCCGGTAATTTACAATCATATGATTTCACGGAGAAATCTTTATTTTACAAAACATGTTTCTTTATTTTATATTGAGCCACTTCCTTAAGCTTGTAGTGCTTCTCGGCACTTTTCCTAGATCACAACAAATCACCTGAAACATGTTGAAAAAGATTTTGTCAGCGGGAAATACTGGTGAATCATTCTATTTACTAAAATGACATGTTTGTTATAATTTATGGCATTAAGAGTTTTCACATTTGCCCCTATATTATAATTAGATGGTTCAGTTGTCACTCGACCGGATCTATGACTGTGGTCATACCACTATTGGGTCCTGTCACCCAATAGCGACGTATATCACTAATTAGGCTCGCCCACCTAAAGTGATAAAAACAGCAGTAATGTGCACAATACCCCACTTACTGCCAGTAACTTAGGATTAGCAAAGACTTAATCACTACAAAGTATAACTGGAAAATATTTAGGGTTTTGTAAAGCAATTTGATAAAAAGAGAATGACTCACATTGTAGATTTAACACGAGCAGAGTCTAGTTTATGAATTAGCCTTGTTAACCTAGTTTAAATAACAATGCACACAAAACTAGGTTAGTAACTAATACAGCATTTACGATAACTCACGAGATCAAACCCTCACAATGAATGACAAAGTGCAATACTTAAACATCCATCGAATTCACGACGAATGACAAAGCATAACCCTAATGTGGGCAGCACTTAAACATCCATTGGATAGTTTTAATCGATCGGACATTGAATCGTAGTAGCGATCGAGTTATTACCCTGTTATTACGGCAGAATTCGGACTTATGTATGTTTTTGTAGTAATCAGAGTATAACTCAGTCTATATAACGAATTTCTTCGTCGTTTCAACTCCAGAATGCAAGTCCCAAACCCCACTATTTATACATGAAATTTAACCCCCTCGCGTGACGCGAGGGTTACCCCCCTTGGGCGTCGCGTGGCGCGAGGGGTCACTACCTACCATAGGGTAGCCCCATGTATTTGTAGCCTTGCTGAGTCGACGGAATGATAAATTTCGTTTTTGACAGCAAATTAAGTGGATAATCGTAACTAGGGAATACCCCCCCCCCCCCTGAGTTTTAGGGGCCCTGATCCTGATTCTGATTGTTCTGAAAATTTTAGGGTTTGTGCAGAATCAGTTGGGTGTCTTAATTAGGGTTTCCTATTGATCCAAATATAAAAATAAATAATAGTTTTGGTGAGAGTAGTTACATCCTCCCCACCTTAATAAAAATCTCGTCCTCGAGATTTACTGGAATAAGTGAGGATACTTTCGCTTCATTTCCGATTCCAGCTCCCAAGTGTATTCGGGTCCTCATTTTGAATCCCACTTGACTTTGACCAACACTAGTCGCTTGTGTTTGAGAAACTTGATCTTTCTATCCTCTATTTGAAGAGGTTTCTCTACGAATTTCAGCTTTTCATTTACCTCTACATCTTGAAGAGGTACTACCAGGGATTCGTCAGACAAACATTTCTTGAGATTGGATACATGAAATACGTCATGTACTCCGGTTAACTCGTCTGGTAGTTGTAAACGATAAGCAACTGGTCCTATACGTTGGATTACTGAAAATGGCCCTACGTATCTTGGACTTAGCTTTCCTTTCTTACCGAACCAAACTACTCATTTCCAAGGAGAAACTTTTAAGAGTACCCTGTCTCCTATTTGGAATTCCAACGGCTTCCGTCTATTGTCTGCATAACTCTTCTAACGATCTCGAGCTGTCTTTAGTCTTTCCCTGATTTGAGAAATTTTGTCGGTAGTTTCTTGCACTATTTCCGGTCCTGATAATTGACCTTCTCCTATTTCTGCCCAACAAACTGGAGTTCTGCACTTACGTCCGTATAGTGCTTCGAATGGGGCAGTTTCGATGCTTGAATGATAACTATTGTTATAGGAGAATTCTATTAAAGGTAAATGGTCGTCCCAATTTCCACCAAAATCTATCACACATGCTCGAAGCATGTCTTCTAGGGTTTGTATCGTTCTTTCACTTTGCCCGTCTGTTTGAGGATGATAGGCAGTGCTCAAGTTCAGTTTAGTTCCCATAGCTTCTTGGAAACTTGTCCAGAAGTGAGAAGTAAAACGACTATCCCTATCTGATACAATGGAGAGTGGAACTCCATGTAGGGATACGACTTCATCTACATATAATTTTGCCAACCTTTCCATGCTAAAGGTTTCTTTCATGGGTAGGAAATGAGCTGATTTGGTTAATCGATCCACAATTACCCAAATCGCATCATTACCTTTTCTGGTTTTGGGTAACTTAGTAACAAAATCCATTGTTATGAGTTCCCATTTCCATACTGGCATTTCTAATTGTTGTAGTAGACCTGAAGGTTTCTGGTGTTCTGCCTTAACTTGTGAACAAGTAAGACACTTAGAAACATATCTAGCTATATCCTTTTTCATGCCTATCCACCATAAATTATTTCTTAAATATTGGTACATCTTATTGTTTCCAGGGTGTATGGTATACCTAGATTTATGGGCTTCTTCTAAATTTTATTTCTTAATTCTCCTTGCTTAGGTACCCAAATTCTTCTTTTATGGAATCTCCAAATTCCATCAGCTCCTTATTCTAATTCTTTTATTCGTCCTTTAATCCCTTCAGCATCATCTTTGATTGCTGTTTCTTGAAAATGCTTTAGTTGTTCCATTAAATCTAACTGTAGATTTAATCTAAGAGCACGAACCCGTCATTGTTTCTCATGATACTTACGACTTAAGGCATCTGCAACTACATTGGCCTTTCCTTCGTGATACTGAATATCATAGTCGTAGTCACTTAGGATTTCCATCCATCTCCTTTGTCTCATGTTTAACTCTTTTTGCCCAAATATGTACCTTAAACTCTTATGATCTGTATAGACAGTAAATTTACTTCCATATAGATAATGTCTCCAAATTTTAAGGGCAAAAATGATGGCTCCTAATTCTAAGTCATGAGTCGTATAATTTTCCTCGTGCTTTTTCAATTGCCTTGAAGCATATGCAATTACCTTCTTGCGTTACATTAACACACATCCTAATCCTAGTTTTGAAGCATCACAGTAAACTTCAAAATCTTCAGTCCCTTCTGGTAAAGCTAGGATTGGGGCATTTGTTAACTTATGCTTTAGAATCTTAAAAGCTTCTTCTTGTTTAGGTCCCCATTCAAACTTAACTGCTTTACAGGTTAGCTAAGTTAATGGTACAGCTATCTTGGAAAAATCCTTAATAAACCGTCTATAGTATCCAGCTAAACCTATAAAACTTCTAATTTCCATTGCGGATCGCGGAACCTTCCATTTGGTAATTGCCTCTATCTTAGAGGGATCTACGTGAATACCTTCGTGATTCACCATGTGACCTAGAAATTGCACTTCCTTTAGCCAAAATTCACACTTCGAGTATTTGGCATAAAGCTTTTCTTTTCTTAACAAAGTTAAGAGTGCATGCAGGTGCTTACAATGTTCGTCTTGACTTTTGGAATAAATAAGTATATCGTCTATGAAGACAATTACAAATTTATCCAAATACGGTTTACAAATTCTATTCATCATGTCTATAAATGCAGCAGGTGCATTTGTTAGTCCGAAGGGCATGACTGTAAACTCGTAATAACCATACCTAGTTCTGAAAGCAGTTTTAGGTATGTCTTCTTCTTGTACCTTTAATTGATGATATCCAGAGCATAAGTCGATCTTAGAAAAATATCTAGCTCCTTGAAGTTGATCGAAAAGATCATCAATCCTAGGTAATGGGTATCGATTCTTAATTGTAACCTTATTCAATTCTCTATAATCAATACACATTCTCATCGAACCGTCCTTTTTCTTTACAAACAACACTGGTGCTCCCCAAGGGGATGAGCTAGGTTGTATGAATCCTTTACTTAATAATTCATCTAATTGCTTTTTCAGTTCTAACATTTCTGTGGGTGCTAACCGATAAGGTGCCTTGGCTATCGGTGTAGTTCCGGGAATTAGATGAATCCTAAATTCTACTTCCCTATCTGGTGGTAATCCTGGTAACCCTTCTGGGAATACATCTGGGTATTCTGAGACTACAGGAATCTCCTTAAGTTCTTTACCCTTAGTACTAATGATTACTGAAATCATATATACTATTCCTTGCTTTCGTTCATAACTAGCAACTTTCATTACTGATATGAACTTCATGGGTTTACGTGGTTGATTTCCTGTAATCATGATTACTTCTCAAGTGGGTGCCTGAATCTCTATAGAGTTCTTATCACAAAGGATTCTAGCATGGTTGGCTACTAACCAATCCATTCCTAACACAACATCGAATTCGGTTAATTTCATAGGTAACAGGTTTGCAGAGAATTTATGACCTGAAAGTTCTATATTTTCTTCCCGCAAAACCTGATCTATTTTAACAGAATTCCCATCTGCCGTTTCGACTGTAAAAATCTGCCTAATGTTGGTTAAGGGTAAATTAAGAGTTTGGCAGAATGAAGTATTTATAAAACTTTGGTTTGCACCAGAGACAAATAATACTTTTGCGTAAACGTTGTGAACTAAGAACGTACCAGCTATTACATCTGGAATGAGTTCTGCTTCTTGAGTGGTCAGCTGGAATGCTCTGGCATTCTTCTTAGTAGTTCCGTCGGCCGTCTTGGTTTTGTTGTCTGCTGGTTTGGCCAATTTAGGACATTCTGTTTTAAAATGCCCCTCTTCTCCACAGTTAAAGCAAATTATGGTTTTCTTTCTGCAGTTTTCTTCACGATGTCCTACAGCTTTGCAAAAGTTGCAGGTTATATTGCATCTTCCATAATGTTTCTTTTTGCAATTCCTGCAGAACTGAGGAGTTGAGGATTGCCATGTTCCTCTCTTCTTGAAGTTACTACTATTACCCACACGAAATCCTTGGGTAATTTTCTGAGCCAATTCCTTTTTCTGATTTTCATTTCTTGTACGTACCAATTCATCAGTTAGGGTGTTAGCTAATTCTACTGCATCGTCAATAGTGCGAGGTCTCGCAGCTTTAACGATATTACGGATTTCGCTAATTAATCCCCAAATATAGCGAGAAATGAGTACCGGCTCTGGCGAAGCCAGCGTTGGTACCACTCTAGCATATTCGAAGAATGTCGAAGTATTTCCTCGACAGTCTACACCCATCATCCGATGGTTTAGGAATTTATTTGCCATTTGATCTTTTTCATATTCGGGACAGAATTTTCTTTCTACAAGACTCTTAAATTCTTCCCAATTCATGGCATAGGCCACATTTCTTCCTTTGGCTTGAAGTACTGTATTCCACCATTCTAGCGCCCCTTCTTTAAACAGATTTGACGCGTACATGACCTTATCGTCCTTGGCACATTTACTTATTGTAATCACTGCCTCGGTTTTCTCTAACCAAAGCAGTGCAGCAGTTGCTCCTTCATTGCCTGCAAATTCATTGGGTTTACAAGCAAGAAATTCTTTGTAAGTACAACCAGGCGTTGCAACTTTCATTTTCTTAGAGAGCGGAGCCTGCCGTGGATCATTATCGTGATTAGTGTGATTACCACCTTCATTTACGCTATTACTGAAGTTATCTTCAGAAATACGTTTGCTAGGAACGATTTGTTGGGGTTCAACGGGTTTCTGGGCAGCAGCAATTATTGCTGGAATAGCATTGGCTATCCCTTGAGCAACGATATTTTCTATATCTTGCCTAGTCATAAAGTGATCCTCCTGATGTTGCTCAGATTGATTTACTTCATTAACTGGTTCATTACCAATGTTGGCCATCTGATAATTAATTTATATAATTTATTAGTATAAAATAAGAAACAACCAAATATAACAATTAATCACACATAATCACGTAAACAATTATATAACAACATTGTAAATTTCTAAATTTTCATTGGTTTATATATTATAATATATTTCCGTACACACTTTTATCTTACAACCGTTTTATTGTTTATTTTACACATACTGATTTTTATTACTATTATTATTATTATACAAACACAGATTCACATCCCACTTCTCCCTCATCAACTTGCATTTTAAAAGCGATGTTCCCTCTCATCATATTTCCATGAGATTTGTCCTCCTATTTCTCGGATCCTATTCCCAGCATCCATCAGCTCTTCGCCAAAATGGCGGAGTTCAGCCATATTCTCATCACTCATCGGTGGATTTGGTATAGGTTCTGGGTCAAACTGAGGGAAAAACGTATAATGATTGTTGAGAAGGTTTTGGAACTGCCAATCATTAGTCCACCACTCGTCCATTCCTAGAGGTTGGGTGTGGATTATAGGTTCTGGGACTGCTGGTTCCAAGTTCATTGGAATTTGGGTTTCAATAGGATGAGTAAAAACATTTTCATTGACAGGCTTAATAGTGTCACAGCTTGTCAATATAAAATCTAGCTCCTCCTGCAATGTCATTTCCTGGGTTTGCTTAGAGCTTTCTCAAATTTCCATCTTTATCTGCCTAGAATCTTCCCCAATATCAAATTCCATCTGTCTAGAGCTTTCCCCGATTTCAATTCCATTTCCTTTCTCTAAGGGATTGTCTATTTTAGGAATCTTCCTAGTGGCAGGTTTCCTTCTACGTACACGCCTCCATCCTACCAATCTTCTCCTCTTCTTAGGCTTGGGTTTTTCCAGAGGTGGAGCGTTGAATTCTATTGGTTGTTCCACATCAGCAAAGTACCCAGTAAAATCTTTGGAAACTTCTATGTTTACCGGGTAAAGGTTGAGATTCTCTAGGGCTCCAGATAACTCATTCATGCTGTTTAGCATATATGTAAAAATAATAAGTTTAAAATTTTATAACAAATTTCACAGATAACCTTCAAATATTATTGCATACTGTATGTCTTTAATTTAATACAAAGAACAATTGACAATTAAACATACTAGGTTTTATTGTAATTTTATTTATTTACTGGATAACGTTTCTGGCTTGTAAGTGATAAGGTTGCTAATAAGGGGTCATGGTATTCTAAAGATTTGCATTTACTGCTACAGTGGCTAGCATATAAAGATCCGCCCATTTTTCATCTAACTTGTCTTCCCATGGTGGGTTACTGTCTTGTTTCTGGATTTCCTGATTAATTCTCATTTCTTTTGATTGAGATTTCTTTATTTTCTCCTGGATTTTCTTAATAATCAGACTTCTTTTATTAGGAGAAAGTGGTTCCTCATAATGGGCTTTACGAACAAATATTCCCTCCTCAGTATCTACTGAGTATCTTGAGGATTGGGATGAACTTCCCTTCTCTTTTGGCAAACTATCTAATTTAAGATAGATGTATGAAAGCTTTTGCTTACCCATACTGTAACTAACAAATAGTCAGTTAATAAAACACATAATCACATAATGGTAATCAGGAAAAATTAAGTATTTTTAAATACTTAATTTGCTTAACTCAGTGGCTCTGATACCACCTTTTTCTGTCACGGCCCCCGACCCGGTTTTACCCGTTTCAGGAGCCGCGGGACAGAAATCCCGTGGTATTTATTTAATTGAGTTAACAGCGGAAGATTTTAACAGGATCTTTTAAAAACTAAAATTTCCCGATTATTTCATTTCACAATTCGGGATAAAACCCCGGTAATTTACAATCATATGATTTCACGAAGAAATCTTTATTTTACAAAACATGTTTCTTTATTTTATATTGAGCCACTTCCTTAAGCTTGTAGTGCTTCTCGGCACTTTTCCTGGATCACAACAGATCACCTGAAACATGTTGAAAAAGGTTTTGTCAGCAGGAAATACTGGTGAATCATTCTATTTACTAAAATGACACGTTTGTTATAATTTATAGCATTAAGAGTTTTCACATTTGCCCCTATCTTATAATTAGCTGGTTCAGTTGTCACTCGACCGGATCTATGACTGTGGTCATACCACTATTGGGTCATGTCACCCAATAGCGACGTATATCACTAATTAGGCTCGCCCACATAAAGTGATAAAAACAGCAGTAATGTGCACAATACCCCACTTACTGCCAATAACTTAGGATTAGCAAAGACTTAATCACTACAAAGTATAACTGGAAAATATTTAGGGTTTTGTAAAGCAATTTGATAAAAAGAGAATGACTCACATTGTAGATTTAACACGAGCAGAGTCTAGTTTATGAATTAGCCTTGTTAACCTAGTTTAAATAACAATGCACACAAAACTAGGTTAGTAACTAATACAGCATTTACGATAACTCACGAGATCAAACCCTCACAATGAATGACAAAGTGCAATACTTAAACATCCATCGAATTCACGACGAATGACAAAGCATAACCCTAATGTGGACAGCACTTAAACATCCATTGGTTAGTTTTAATTGATCGGACATTGAATCGTAGTAGCGATCGAGTTATTACCCTGTTATTGCGGCAGAATTCGGACTTATGTATGTTTTTGTAGTAATCAGAGTATAACTCAGTGTATATAACGAATTTCTTCGTCGTTTCAACTCCAGAATGCAAGTCCCAAACCCCATTATTTATACATGAAATTTGACCCCCTCGCGTGACGCGAGGGGTACCCCCCTTGGGCGTCGCGTGGCGCGTGGGGTCACTACCTACCATAGGGTAGCCGTGTGTTTGTAGCCTTGCTGAGTCGACGGAATGATAAATTTCATTTTTGACAGCAAATTTCACTTGGGTGTCTTAGTTAGGGTTTCCTATTGATCCAAATATAATAATAAATAATAGTTTTGGTGAGAGTTGTTACACCTATGTCAATTATGGTGAATAAAAAGGGAGTATACTCCAATGAGTAAACCGTATTAGCGGTGGTCTATGGGAGGACCGTATTCCAACCTTTGCAACCCGCATCAAACGGGTTCGTGTGTGTGGAATGTATTAATATGTTATACTTTGATACGGAAAAAGAAACACACACTCATTTATAAACTCCTATGTCAACCCTGGTCTATGGGGTGAACCGTATTCCAACCTATGCAAGCCGCATCAAACGAGTTCGGGTGTGGCCGCAACTCCCTTTTAGAACTTAATTTTTCATACGACGGCCCCGATGCCTCACGCAAAATTTCGTGTGGGCACAAACGGTGAGTGTTCGGTTTTTGGGGGCGAGTCGATTGACAAGAAATTTTGCGTGAGGAATGGGGGCCCTCGTATGAAAAATGAAGTTCTAAAAAGGAGTTGCGGCCACACACCCGAACTCGTTTGATGCGGCTTGCAAAGGTTGGAATACGGTTCACCTCATAGAACACCGTTGTTCTACCTTTTTATTCACCGCCGTTGACATAGGAGTTTATAAATGCGTGAGGCATGGGGGCCCTCGTATGAAAAATGAAGTTCTAAGATGGAGTTGCGGCCACACACCCGAACTCGTTTGATGCGGCTTGCATAGGTTGGAATATGGTTCACCCCATAGACCACCGTTGTTCTACATTTTTATTCACCGCCGTTGACATAGGAGTTTATAAATGCATGTGTGTTTCTTTTTCCGTATCAAAGTATAACATATTAATACATTCCACACACCCGAACCCGTTTGATGCGGGTTGCATAGGTTGGAATACGGTTCACCCCATAGACCACCGCTAATACAATTTACTCATTGGAGTATATTGCCTTTTTATTCACCGCAGTTGACATAGGAGTTTATAAATGCGTGTGTGTTTCTTTTTCCGTGTCAAAGTATAACATACTAATACACTTATTCGTGGAAGAAAAATGGGGAAAAAAAACCCCGGGTTGAACGGTGTTTGGCACAAACGGTGAGTGTTCGGTTTGTGGGGGCGAGTCGATTGACATGAAATTTTGCGTGAGGTATGGGGGCCCTCTTATGAAAAATGAAGCTCTAAAAGGGAGTTGCGGCCACACACCCGAACTCGTTTGATGCGGCTTGCAAAGGTTGGAATACGGTTCACCTCATAGAACACCGTTGTTCTACCTTTTTATTCACCGTCGTTGACATAGGAGTTTATAAATGCGTGAGGCATGGGGGGCCTCGCATGAAAAATGAAGTTCTAAGAGGGAGTTGCGGCCACACACCCGAACTCATTTGATGCGGCCTACATAGGTTGGAATACGGTTCACCCCATAGACCATCGTTGTTCTATTATTTTATTCACCTCCGTTGACATAGGAGTTTATAAATGCGTGTGTGTTTCTTTTTCCATATCAAAGTATAACATATAAATACACTTATTCGTGGAAGAAAAATGGGGAAAAAAAAACCCCGTGTTGAACGGTGTTTGGCACAAACGGTGAGTGTTCGGTTTGTGGGGGCGAGTCGATTGACACGAAATTTTGCGTGAGGCATGGGGGGACCAGGGTTGACATAGGAGTTTATAAATGCGTGTGTGTTTCTTTTTCCGTATCAAAGTATAACATATTAATACACTTATTCGTGGAAGAAAAATGGGGAAAAAAAACCCCGGGTTGAACGGTGTTTGGCATAAACGGTGAGTGTTCGGTTTGTGGGGGCGAGTCGATTGACACGAAATTTTGCGTGAGGCATGGGGGCCCTCGTATGAAAAATGAAGTTCTAAAAGGGAGTTACGGCCACACACCCGAACTCGTTTGATGCGGCTTGCATAGGTTGGAATACGGTTCACCCCATAGACCACCGTTGTTCTACCTTGTTATTCACCGTCGTTGACATAGGAGTTTATAAATGCGTGTGTGTTTATTTTTCCGTATCAAAGTATAACATATTAATAGATTCCACACACCCGAACCCGTTTGATGCGGGTTGCATAGGTTGGAATACGGTTCACCCATTAGACCACCGCTAATACGGTTTACTCATTGGAGTATACTGCCTTTTTATTCACCGCAGTTGACATATGAGTTTATAAATGCGTGTGTGTTTCTTTTTCCATATCAATGCGTGTGCCTTTTTATTCGCCGCATTTGCCTGGGGTATTAGATCCCACTTTTTGGATCCTAGTTGAAACCTATGGTGGGATCCTTGCCTGGGGTATGAGATCCCACTTCTTGGTTCCTTAATGAAACCTCAGGTGGGATTCTTGCCTGGGGTATGGGATCCCACTTTTTGGTTCCTACATAAAACCTTAGGTGGGATCTATGTTGTCGTCTTTGATTTGCCAACGGCAAGTTGACACACCCTCAGACGATGATGTTATTGTGAAACCTGTATATGACAACACCACTCTAAGTATTATTAATATTCTAACAAGATCAAATCAATGCAGATTTGAACCTCAACTTATAATTTGGGTCAAAACAATATCTTTCATGAACGTTTATTAGTTCTGAATACGTGAATACGACCATGACACTCAGCTCCAGATTGCAAGGTTCGTCTTTCTCACTTGTTGCATACATCACGTGACTAGTACACATTTGTTTATGGCGTAACATACGAACACACGCTCGTCACTATAGCATGATGGCATAGTCCTTGGACTTCCGTGATCTTATCATTTTGATAACCTCCGTTTGATACCTGAGTCTGAAGAACCATTTGACATTGTATGTGTGCCATGTGGCGGGGCGGAGTGATTTTAAACAGTATCTAAATGAAAACGTAGACGCAATGTTAAAAATAACATTTTGGTCGGTATTGGTACAGTGTCGACGCTCGGTGTAGCAACTGAAAGAGAAAAAAAACTCGCAATATGCCCAAAAATATCTCTTAACTATGTTAAGTAGCAATCAAACCATGACCAAAATTGAGAAAAAACCTAAAACAAAAACACGAATTTTTGATACATCGTGCTAAATAGCAACCAAACGAAAAAAATCTGAAAAACCAAATGTGACCACCAAACACTATGCTAAGTAGCAACCGAACGACAACCAATACCTGAAAATAGCGTTCAACAAAAACTAATAAAAAAACTAATCTTGTTTAACTTTATATGCCAAAATTTTAAAAATAAAAAATAAACTAAAAAAAATAAGACAACCCCTAAAGTTAAAAAAAATAAAACCATAAAAGACAAAAATATGCAACTATTCATCAAAATGTGATGAATTAATACATAACTAGTACCATATGCATGAAAGGAAATAGGAGTTCAAAATAGATTTTTGATCATTCAAAGTTCAACGGTAAATATTAAAAAGACACAAATACTACTATTCCACCGACATTTATCAATTAATACATATGAACAATATATGAATACTCATAATATTATATTAAATATTAGTATGAGTTCATCTTCTTCCTTCTTCAAGAAACTCTGCAACTTTATGTAACCGAAAATTTTCGTTTTCTGAAACTTCATTTCATCTTATCATCTCCTACAATTAGGGGCATCCTAACATTTGATTAGGGGTATCGCCACAGATAAAAAGGGATATGAAATAAAAGATTGCACTACGCCAAGAAAGTTGAGGGGTATCGTGTGCTACTACTCACATAACACTGGTTCCGCCCTTCGTTAGACACTTGGAACGTTTTACTCACATTTTTACATAATCTCATTGACTTCGTTTCCTTTGGTACTCGGCGATTTCAACATTTCAAGAAAATCCTCTGGTTAGTTCTCGAATTGATCATTTTTATGTTAGGGTTTTGCATCGGAAAATTCTTAGCATATTGTGAAAATTACAAACACCAAAATTGAAAATTTATGCGTTGTCAAATTAGGGATTTTTAGGTCAATCTTCCTTAGTTCCAATAGATACTAGAATGCCTAATTGTTAAGTTGGTTCTTTCAAACCGTAATTGCTTGTTTTGTAGACCATTCAAATTGATTTATGAGCGGTAACCGTATCATAAATGTAAAAATGGACATACTGTTATGTATATCCGTATATGCGTGTGTCCAGTGCATAAACCAAAATTAAAAGTTTTAAAATGATCAGAGGCATGGCATTGGCAGGGTCTGTTTGTGCAACCATTAAAACTGATCATTAGTTTCATTAGCATGACTATTGGATTTTTTTTTTCCATTACCAGTTGAGATATATGAATATTTACCAAAGTTGAAGTTGTTAAAAACTTAAAATGCAAAACTAACATTTAAGTATTATTATTATTTTACTTATTAAAAGCATAGAAGACCATTAGTCAGCTTGGAGATTATATTTTTTTGCTTCTGATGCAAATGAACGGGAATTATTTTGTAGACCATTAAAATTGATTTATGAGTGGCAATCATATCATTATTTAAATATGGACATATTGTTTATGTCTATCAATATATGTATGTGTCTCTCTATCTGGGTTATATAGTTAGTCTGTAAGTATCTTTTGAAAAAATTCTTATGAAGTTCCACCTTTTTGCATTTGTTGTTTCTTGCGACAATATATTGCTTATGATGCTTATATATAAGTTTCGCTAGATGCATTGAAACATCAACAGGTTATGTGAGAATTAATTATGTTGGCTTATATTGAACCTTTCTAAGAGCAGTGCATAAACCAAAATTAAAAGTTTAAATGATTAGAGCCTTAGAGGCATGGCAGGATCTGTTTGTGCAACCATTAAAACTGATAATTAGTTGCATTAGAGTGACTTATGATTTTTTTTTTACCAAAGTTGAAGTTGTTAAAAACCTAGAATGCAAATATAACATTTAAGTAATTTTTTAACTTATTAAATGAATAGAACAACATTGATCTAGGAACTACAATCAACTTGGAGATTATGAAGACTAAGGTGGGTTGGATACCCTTTATAGTTGGAAGTCGAGCCTGGAAACTCACGATGAAATTTTTCTGAAGAAGCTTCTCAATGAAGGAGGTCTCTTCACGCCTCTCTTTTTAGCAGATGCAAAAATAAAACTTCTAACGCCTTTGATTGATTTACTTCTCAAGATGTACAACCGTGATTCAAAGCTCTTCGTGGTGAAAGGAAAAAGACTTTCCATAACGCTGGAAGATATTCTATATCTTACGCATTTGCCAATTGATGGTAAATCGGTCCTGTGCAAGGAGTCTCCGAGCAAGGAAGCTTGTGAAGAAGTTTTAGGCGATAGGGCGCCAACGAAGATCCAGGACCTAAAAAATATTGCGTTTGATAAGAATAATGATGAGAGGAAACGCAAGGTTTCCGTGTTGAAAATGATAGTTGGTTGCTTCATCATGCCTGGCTATAATGGGTATGAAGTTTCCCCCACATATGTTGAACTTCTAAAGGATTTAGACGAAGTCCCAAAGTATGTGTGGGGTGCAGCCTTATTAGCATATTTGGTTCACGAGTCGCAGGGAATCAACAAGAAAAAAGATGGAATAAATGGCAACCTTTGGATTGTCTTGGTAAGTGAGTTTTCAGTTGCTTGAGAATATATATCTTTTGTTTCTAGCTTATTTATATATCAGGTTCCTTGTTTTGCAGGCTTTTTTCTTTGTTCGCATTCCCTCATTGTGGGATATTATGGGGATTACAACGTCAGAAAGAACGGACACGCAACCTCTTTTGTCATGGGTTCTTAAAAACCTGCAAAACAAATGCAATGACAACAAAGGCAGTTATGTCAAAGCAGTGGAAGCTTTTCTCAATGATGTTGGTGATGTTACGCATAAGGTCACTTCCAAGACCTTTGATTGAGAGATTTCTTAAGCTTGGCACCTTAGGTTGTTTGTATGAAACTAACTTTGATTGTTTCTATGAACAGTACATCACATGGAGGCCCTATCTTGGTTGTAAATTGCCAAGTACTTTGCAAAGCCAAAGTAATTCACAGAGATTCCTTAGGCTTGGCCCCATTTTCAACAACAACTATGTGGTGCATCATCGACCAGATCGTGTGTTAGCGCAATTCGGGATCCTAGATGATGAGATTAGTATATCAATGATTGGAGACTTTGATTACGATATCAAGTTTAGGGATAATCGGGGCCAATTTAAATGCAATTATGAAGAAATATACAAGAGAGAGCTTGACTTGTACAGGAAGAATATTATGTTGGGAAGTGGCGTCATGGATGGGACTCCATCAGGGTCAAAGACGAAAGAGTCAAAGACTCATGATATGGAGGTTAAGATTAGATATATCAGCATCAAAATTTCATGCCATATACCGTGTTAAGGTTGTTTTTTATCTGTATTTTGCAGCAAGAAGATGAGGAAGAAACGGCTGATGCTTATAATGTTCAAACTTCTTATCAAGATGTTCAAATTTCTGATCGTGATATTGAAAGTGTCGCTCCTGAAGGATGTGTATCAGACAAGGTTTTGTCTGGCATTCTTGGAGAGGAATTCTGCATCGAATTCCGATACCTGTGAAGTTGACATTAATATGAACGGTAGAGTTGTCCCTGGCCCCGAGCTCAAAGAAGCTGAAACCATGGGAGCAACGCTTGTCGGAGCTGTAGTTTGCGAACTAGCAGCAGTGGATCCCGAATTCAAAGAACCCGAGGCCGCCATAGATCAGCTGTTTCGTTGCTCAAGAAATTCACTAAGTGAAGGACTGTGAGTTGTGAAATCAGATGGCTCATGTCTGTCAATGTTCAATCCAGTAATGAACAAAATTTTCAGCAACCCATAGTGGATCTTGACATCCTCGTTGAAGTGAAAAAGAAAAGTTTTCACTGTTAAAGAACGTACATAATGCCTCTAGAAGAGAAAAGTCACATTTCGGAATTTCCCTATGTCCAAGCACGAGGTGCCCAAAACCACAGTCATCTAAATCGGTTTTAAAGTCAGAGAAATTTCCCCAATTTTGTAAACATCTCCAATGATTAGCCACTTTGGTTTCACTTGAAGTTTCCGTGACATCTAAACAAGGAAATAAATACTAAATGAGTGGAAACATGATAGAAAGTAGAAACATGTTATGAACAAATACCTAACCTTCATTCACATTAGGAGTGCGTTATTTCCGCTTATGTTTGGTTTCCATTCTAGTGTTTGGACGTTGTTAAATCTATGATATAGCAAGAATTTGTTTCTTTCACTTGTTGTAACTTGAACAACTAAGGCATTGAAGACATATCGTAAAAAATTATAACCACGTCCTAATGCCAGGCCAACCATACCTGAGGCTAAATCTTTTCCCATAGTATGTGTCCTAACACAAAGGGTTTAGCCACTATAATTCATTACCAAGCTTCATCGTCAACCCAAGCAACACAAAGGGGTTAGCCAATAATGGCCATAACTTGTCCACAAACAATTATCATTGAGTGGATCATGATGGATCAAGTATGATAAGATCAAACAACTTAAAGAAGAGTTGTTGATTACAAGTTCTCTCTCTCTCTCTCTCTCTCTCTCTCTCTCTCTCTCTCAAACTAAACTATTACAAGTGATTTTGTGGAATGATCCCTAAACTCCAAGGGGTGAGTTTAGGGGCACGAGAGCCCCCTTTGGGGTGAAAGAAGTCTAGGATTCCAGGGAATGAAGGGAAGGTTCGAAATTGGGCACCTAAGGCCTCTATTTATAGTGAGATTTTGGCTTGGAGGCCAAGGAGTTCTAGAAGCATCTTGTCCTTCGGGAGACAAAGCATGGTCCTTGTGTGTACTCTTGTCCCCTTTTGTCTCTTGCATTTTTGTCTCATATAGGAACTTTCATGAACCTTATCTCATAGAGAATAGGCATGGCCATGCATAACTACCGTTTGTAGGAACTGTATATAGACGCGCACGGGCGTGCCTAGTCCTTTGCCCAACTATTTGTTATCCTTCTTGTCCTTTCCCTGTATATTTCGTTGAGAGTTGGTTGTAAGCACAGGCATGCATGGGTAGGCGTGGTCGAGCCTGGACAAGTGTCCCGACAAGGCTTGAACATGTGCATTCTTGTTGGTTCTCGAAGCTTCTGATATTTGTCTTTAGCTAAACATGGGCATGCCTAGGTGTGCAGGCTCGCCCCTCCACATATTGTGGGCTTTTATTGACTATTCTTGGGTTGGCTTGTTGACTTTGTGCTCCTGGGTGTTGTGCACAGCCGTGCCTATATGGAAACTTGTTGATTTCCTTGGAATTTTGGATTTTTGCCTCGTTTAAGCTTGTTTTTTCACTTCTTTTTATCCCGAGACCTTGGAAACCTGCATTTGTCAAATAGGAACAATTTAGGTAGTATTTTCAACTAAAAAGTCATAAAAGTACTTGGAATTAGGGGGTAATTATGTACTAAAAATATATATAAGTGATGGCACATCACTTACACCTTCGATAAAACCTCGCTTCGATCAAAACATATTCAAGAATCAAAAGTGTCCATACTCAACTCAACCTCTAAACCCCTAACTAGCTACTCAATCCACCACAAGTCACAACAACCATCCACATCATAAAAACAATCAGCAACCACATTTTGAAGAGCCAAATCTTGATGTAGACCTTAACTGAAGGTTCCAGAGACATTCAGAACCACCATAAGACCATCCCCAATATCTTATTTTTTTTGGTTGTTTTTTGCCATTTGATCACCTCATCCATTTGTTCCTATTGTGGGTATCATTTTTTCCCAATGTATTTGAGATGCATATTTCTTGAAGAATGCATATTTGAGATGCATGTTGTCAGGTGGTGGGGCCAAAGGGTGAGGGGTTGGGTGATAAATTAAATAAAAAAACTTTTAAATATGTAAAAGGTGGTGATGATGTGGCAATGTTTTTATGTGTTTTTTTATTGGGTGGGTTTTTGATGTTTTTGAAGAGTAAGTGTTTTTCTGATGTGGCAGCTGACTGGACATGTTTTTAAGTGTTTTTAATGATAGTTATTGTGGATGCTCTAATCATCATTATACTACACCATAGTTGCTTTCTAAAACAATTTTATTCGACACTATACATCATTACACACGTTTACTTCCATATTTCATGATTCGTTTCGTTTATTTGCACACTATATCACAAATTACTTCAATTGCAACATAAAATCTTTCATGGCTATGAGCATGCACTATCAACTCATCAACACTTTCTGTTTGAAAAAAGACACAAACAAGAAACCAAATCGAAAACAACAAACTCAATTCACACAACTCTCCTTCCCTAAATCGTCTCCAACCCAACTTCTTCTTACACACCAAAACCCTTCAATACAGACCAAACTTGAAGCACTTTACAACGTTGTACAAGACCTCGAAACCTCTGTAAAAAACGGCATAAACATCGATGATCCCCGTATATTCTCTTCACTTCTTGAAACCTGTTATCGGTTACAAGCAATCGAACTCGGTATCCGAATCCATAGAGTAATACCCACCAAACTTTTACGTAGAAACGCGGGTGTTTCTTCAAAACTGCTTAGATTATACGCAGCAAATGGTTTTATAGAGGATGCACACCAGGTGTTCGACGTAATGTCTGAGAGAAACTCGTCTGCTTTTGTTTGGAATTCGCTTATATCCGGTTATTCCGAAATGGGTTTGTATGATGATGCATTGGCATTGTATTTTCAAATGATTGAAGAGGGTGTAGAGCCCGACGGGTTCACGTTTCCACGTGTGCTTAAAGCGTGTGGTGGCATGGGTTTGATTCGTGTCGGTCAGGAAGTTCATCGTGAGATAATTCGACGAGGGTATGCGAATGATCGGTTTGTGCTTAATGGGTTGGTTGGTATGTACGCGAAGTGTGGTGACATTATGATGGCGCGTAAAATGTTTGATAAAATTGTTTTAAAAGATATAGTTTCGTGGAACTCGATGCTTGCTGGTTTCGTTAAACATGATATGTTGTTCGACGCGTTGGTGACTTTTCGACAAATGATGTTAGACGGGTTTGAGCCGGACACAGTTTCTATATCCACTATTCTCACGCCAGGGCTGCCCGAAAAACTTGTGGCAGAGATTCACGCATGGGTTATTCCTAAAGGAACCGAATGGAATTTACCGATTGTGAATTCGCTTATTTATGTTTACTCGAATAATGGCAGGTTGGACAGAGCAAGACAGGTGTTCGATCAAATGCCAGAGAGAGATTTGGTTTCTTGGAATAGCATTATATCAGTACACAATAAACACCCGAATGCCCTTATGTACTTCCAGCTTATGTTAAGCGTGAATACTTCCCCCGACGCGATTACATTCGTGTCCATATTAACCGCTTGTGCTCATTTGAGATTGGTGAAAGAGGGTGAAAGATTGTTTTCTATGATGACGGATAAATATGGAATAAATCCAAGTATGGAACACTATGCATGTCTGGTGAATCTTTATGGGCGAGCCGGATTGATAGTCGAAGCTTACAAAGTGATCACGGATAAAATGAAACTCAAAGCTGGTCCAACGGTTTGGGGAGCGTTATTACATGCTTGTTATGTTCATGGGAATGTAGAGATTGGCGAAATTGCTGCGGAGAATCTGTTCGAGTTGGAGCCTGATAACAACCATAATTTCAAGCTTTTGGTGCAGATTTATGGTGAAGCGGGTCGTGTGGAAGATGTGGAAAGAGTTAGAACAATGATGGTGAGCCGAGGGTTCGACTTGTAAAGAAATAATAAGCTTAATTACTCATCTTATGGTATGAAACGCATGAGTGTGACAAATTCAAGATGATGATAACAAATTTGTTACTCATCTTAAAAATGTTTACTCGTTTTCTATTAATTAAATCGACGAACCGGTTATAGTAGTAACGGGTTCCAACCCTTAAAACGAGAAACCGAAACCAGTTCCATAACCGGAACTGGTTATTAAAAATACCTAGCTTGTGCACCTCTAACCCAATGCATTATATCTGTGTATAACTCGTAAAATAGATGGACCAATTCATTGGTTTTGGGTGGAAACGAGGTGGGCTTCAAGTTAAATGTACTTGGGCTCAGTTGAAAAAACAAACGTGGGCTAACTAAAAACTATGTTAACTAATAAGTGATGTCAGATAACTTGAATCAATCAGAGATTCAGAGGGCTCAGATTCTATCATGAGCTTATTCGGTTTTTCGTACCATCGTGTGTTACGTCAGTCGCCAGAGAGTGTCTAGCTCTTGTGGTGGCACAACGGTTGTCAAGTGGTACCCTTAAGAACACACGTGACATGATGACGCCCCTTACCCATTCAAACTGACTTCCGAATCTATCATGCTATATTATTATTAGAGTTTATTAGTGTGAGTCTACGGGCCTAACTTAGGTTTCTAGAGTTTCTAATATTCTCTATATATTGTAAATAGGTTATCACCCGTGAATACTCACAGGTTCGAAAATTTTAATTTTTTAAAACTCAACTGCATATATATATATATATATATATATATATATATATATATATATATATATAGAGAGAGAGAGAGAGAGAGAGAGAGAGAGAGAGAGAAAGGTTAACATACTTCACGGCTTATCATACTTCACGTAGGAGACAATGGTAACCGTTGGATCAGGGGTATAATCACGCATGGAACATATAATCACGCATGGGACCACATAATCACGCATGGGACCACATAATTACGCATGAGATCCAAAATCACGCACGTTATTTTGGTCAAAAAAATAATTACGCATGTTATATATTTCGTGAAGTACGTTAATGTACGTTAAGGCGTGAAGTACATTATACTTTCTCTCTCTCTCTCTCTCTATATATATATATATAGATATAGGGTGAGTATCATTTCAGAACTATTTTTATTTTCAGAACTTGCAGAACCATTTATAGCCACTCATTTTTATTTAATTTAATTTTTCTTATTTTTTTAACGAAGGTCATTAGCGTAAATTCACTGTTCCAATTTATCTATATTTAAAAGTTAGTTTTGACTACACACCAATACTTTCTAAAATTTCTCATTTTTAAATTAGTTTTAGATCTACGTAATATGCATTTAACCAACGTTTTTATTTCTTTGTGCTATTTTGAATGTATAAAGACGTCGACATTAATGGTAATGCAAGATTTACATGCTCATGATTTTTTTTCTAGAGTTAGATCTATTTTTTATTCCTTAGTGAATTTCAAGTATAAAATTTTAATTTTCAAGATTTACATAAATGTAATTAAACATGTAGTTTGAATAAAGTGATAATTAGTATGAATATTTACACATATATAAATATTATATTTACACGTATATTAAACATTTACATATATGTAAATTGAAATTCAGTTTGAGAAAATTAATTACCAATGTGAATATTTACATATATGTAAGAGTAAAATGCACGGATAGTCCCTGTGGTTTTGCAAAGTTTCAGCTATAGTCCCCAGATTTTGGAAATTACACTCATAGTCCCTGTGGTTTGACAGTTTGTTACGCGGATAGTCCCTGGAGTGGATGGGGGTTAGTTTTCTCAGTTAAGTTGGTGTGAAATTACTAAACTGCCCTTACTTAGAATTAAAACATTAAAAAATAGAAAAAAGGACCCACTTTCCACTTCTTCTTCATCTTAAACCACCACACCTAACCTCCTAAAACCATCACCGGCCACCACCGACCACCACCTCCTTAAACCATCACTCTCCACCACCACCCTTGTTTCATCACCACCCCAAAATCAACCACCACCTCTGTTTCATCAATCATCAACACTCCAAAATCAGCCAAATATTCTTCATTTTCCCCTCAAAATCCCACCAAAACCCACTAATACCCAATTCCATAAAAACTCACCAAAATCTATACCCAAATTAAAGGATTTAAATACCTCATTATAAGCTAGCCCTCATATCATACATTCTTTTCACAGACACAGATTCTTCATAGAGAGAGAGAGAGAGAGTTAAGGGAATCTGACCACCTCTTCGACTGGTCTCCGGTGACCCTTCACAGCACCGGCGATGTCTGATAGTACTTGATGGTTGGAGACGGTGGTAGAAGTCGACTGAGGTGGAGCTGGCCCTAGTAGCGCCGGCCTTGAGAGGAGACGGTAGTAGAAGTCAAGGTACAGCTGGACCAGTAGTGTCGGCCTCGAGAGGATATGGTGGTAGTAGTTTTGGTTTGAGGATTACCTCCACTAACACCTTACACTCGAGATTTCAGTTCAGTGGCAACGTTTTCTTCCCTTGATTTGCAAGTTTGTGTTGGATTGAAGAAATGGTGCAGGTGGTGATGGATGATTAATTGTTGCAGGTCTTGATGGAGTGAAGAAATAGGTGAGGGTTTAATTTTTTAAAGGGAGGGGTAAATAAGTAATTTCACACCAACTTAACTGAGAAAAGTAACCCCCATCCATTCCAGGGACTATCCGCGTAACAAACTGTCAAACCACAGGGACTATGAGTGTAATTTCCAAAATCTGGGGACTATAGCTGAAACTTTGCAAAACCACAGGGACTATCCGTGCATTTTACTCTATATGTAAATATCATACTTAGATGTATGTTAACATTACTTGGAAATAGACATTCAACTTGAAAAATTTGATGATCTGTGGATATACATACATAGAGTATGAGCTTTAAAGTAACAACTGATTTCTTGATTTTACTTGATGCGATAAACAAGAAATGTGGATTGGGAAGTTAGAGAAAAATAAGGAATAAATTATGATTTCTGAATATTTATTACTATTGTTTGTTTACTATTATACCCTTATAACCTTTATAACTATATACTCAATTTTGCTATGAATTACAATTTTACTCTGCTCTATTTTCAGCCATTGATTATTAGATCCATGGCTCGAAATGGTTCTTAAGAGTTCTGCATAAAATATGAGTTCTGTAAAGAACCCAACCCTATATATAGGGTTGAGTTCATTTCGGAACTCTAAATAACTACAGAACTTTCAGAACTCCTAATAAACAATCATTTTACATACAAGTTTTTGTATTTCGAATCTTTTTATCATCTATTATATGTATTTCTTTGATTACATACATGTTAAAAGTAGTTTACGTATGTTTAATTGCCAAAATTATATATATGTGTCATAACTAATTACATATATGTAAAAAAACTAGTTTACATATGTGTAAATATAAAATTACATATAAAAACTGATAAAATTACTCTTAACATGTATGTAATCGTAAAAATACACATAATAAATGATAAAATTATCCTAAACATAAAAATATATAAATAAAAAGATTGTTTATTAGGAGTTCTGCGAGTTCTGTAAATATTTATGGTTCTGAAATGATCCTGGCCCTATATATATATATAGGGTAGGGATCCTAAGAGAAATCCACCCTATTTGAGAAACTTGAGAAGCAATCTGGACCACACATTTTCCCTAAGCAAAAAATGCAAAAAAAAGGTAAAAAAAAATGCAATTTTTTTTAAATTTTTTTTTTTTTTTTTGGATTTATACATATGTGTATATTGTTAATCTTTTAACTATACATATATGTATATACATGTTTAAAATTGAAAAAATGTGTATATTGTTAATCTTAAACCATAAACACTAAAGCTAAACCTTAATGCTAAACCCTAAACTCTAAACCCTAAAGCTAAACCCTAATTCTAAACCCTAAAGCTAAACCCTAATGCTAAACCCAAAACCTAAAACTAAACACTAAAGCTAAACCCTTAATGCTAAACCCAAAAGTTAAAGCTAAACCCAAAAGATAAACCCTAATGCTAAACCCAAAAGCTAAACCCTAATGCTAAACCCTAAATACTATTGCTAAACCCTAATGCTAAACCCTAAATACTAATGCTAAACCCTAAATAACACTTATTTTTCAATTTTAAACATGTATATACATATATGTATAATTGACAATATACATATATGTATAGTTAAAAGATTAACAATATACACATGTGTATAAATCCAAAAAAAAAAAATTAAAAAAAAATATTCTTAAAGAAAAAGCTGCGATTTTTCCAAAAAAAAAAAAAAAATTGCATGTTTTCACCTTTTTTTTGCATTTTTTTGCTTAGGGAAAATGTGTGGTCCAGAATGCTTCTCAAGTTTCTCATTTAGCCTACTACTTCTCACATGATCCTTATCCTATATATATATATATATATATAGGGTTGAGTTCATTTCAGAACTCTAAATAACTACAGAACTTTCAGAACTCCGAATAAACAATTATTTTAATTAAAAGTTTTTGTATTTAGGATCTTTTTATCATCTATTATATGTATTTCTTTGATTACATACATGTTAAAAGTAGTTTACATATGTTTATTTGCCAAAATCATATATATATGTGTCATAACTAATTACATATATGTAAAAAAACTAGTTTACATATGTGTAATTATAAAATTATATATAAAAAATGATAAAATTACTCTTAACATGTATGTAATCGTAAAAATACACATAATAAATGATAAAATTATCCTAAACATAAAAATATATAAATAAAAAGATTGTTTATTAGGAGTTCTGGGAGTTCTGTAAATATTTATGGTTCTGAAATGATCCTGGCCTTATATATATATATATATATATATATATAGGGAGCCGCTAGAATGAGAACCACCACGAGTTATGAGAACCGCGAGAACCGCGACCCGCGGGTGGCCGTTGACCACGAAATTTTTTTTACGACTAGATGTGTATATTTTAACACCATACGTAAAGTTTGGGTTCAAACGGCGCGCCCGAGGGGGTAGTTTTTTACGCCCAAAGTTTGGTTAAAAAAAAGAAAAATAAAAAAACCCAAACTTTGGGCGTAAAAAACTACCCCCTCGGGCGCGCCGTTTGAACCCAAACTTTACGTATGGTGTTAAAATATACACATCTAGTCGTAAAAAAAATTTCGTGGTCAACGGCCACCCGCGGGTCGCGGTTATCGCGGTTCTCATAACTCGTGGTGGTTCTCATTCTAGCGGCCCCCTATATATATATATATATATATATATATATATATATTAACATAGGCATAATGCGTAACGCAGTGGCGGAACTAGCCCATTATATCAGGGGTATCCCAAAAAAAAATTATCGTGCAATCATACAATATTAAAAAACGACAATAAATAAAGAGTAATTACAAAAATCGTCCTTTATGAGAATTGAGAAAGATGATTGACGTTTGGTATCCTTGCCGTGCATTAAAACTTCAGGACTTATTTTATTATTTTGGGCTAACATATTGGGCAATTGAGCTTATTATTTACAATCTTCAATTAATTTGTGCTAACATATTGGGCAATTAGACTTATTATTTTCAATTCATTTGGGCTTATAGACTTTTTTAGGGGTGTCCTCGTAATTGTTCAGAGGTATCCTTGGTATAAAAACCGGAAAAAAAAAATTTACACTGCCGATAAAAAGTTGAGCCGTAGCCCGTGCTACGGCTCGGTATACATTAAGTCCGCCACTGGCGTAACGAATGAGGAATAATAATTAAACGTTAACGTCTTCAAAATTAAAAATACTTATCAAATATAAGAAAAAAAAACTTGATCATATTCGTTTACGTTAAAACAATATTAGATAACTAGAGGTCAAACTTCATGTGTTAATATCAAATATTTATATATCTATTCCTGTCTTTTTTTAACCATTTAACACTTCTATTTAATATTAAAATAAAGAGTCGAAAGTTAATATTACCATCTCTTATTATATAAACGAACAATATAAAATAGTGACAGTAATACATGTATTGGGAGATCCGGGTAGACATCAAATATTAAAATGGGTTCCACATAAAGATTTTGAAAGCTATATATTCTTATGGCATCGCATATGGCAATCTTTAAAAACGCTTTCACGTCACATTCATTTAGATTGTGTTTTAAAACCGGGCGCCCTTTCCCCCTCACAAGAGCGATCTTCTCACAGACACTTCTCCATCTTTCCTTCACATCAGCGAGATGCTCTCACAAGTAAAAACCTAACTCGAAAATATTAAGCTGATCACGACATATTTTCTTTTGTATCTCTTTTGTGCAAAGTACAAATTTAGGTGGCAGATTGTAAAAACAACAACCATACCAAGTAAATCTCACAAATAGCAGAGCTACTTATAGGGTCTGGCAGACTGTAAAAACTAATATTGTTAATTTTGTGATAATAACTTTAAAATAAATTTAATTACAAATATGTATGTTTGTTCATTCTTGTTGTGTTAAATTATAAGTACTTATTTAACTACTTTAGTTTTACGTAAAAATGGCTTCACATCACGTGAAAACAAGGACAAGAGTGGTCGTCCTTGAATATTGTGAAAGTCTTAGGCCAATATGAGCACCAACTAGACTTTTGAACATTGGGTAAACCCGTAAAGTTTACGATTCCGTGTGAGATGGAAAATACAGAATCTATATAACTAAATCATTTAACAAACTTACACTGTGCGTTAGTGATTTAACAACAGGCTTTAACTAAATAACCATTTAACTATCATGTTGTTTAATAAAAAGTTGAAACAACAACAACCATACTTAGTGAATTCCACAAATAGCATAGCTATCGGTAGGGTCTGGGGAGGGTGAGATACAGACAAACCTTAACTCTATCCATAGGGATAGAGAGAGACTGCTTCACAAGAGACCCTTGACTCAAAAACCATCATGCGACACACAAAATGAAAATTTTAGAAACATAGAGCTATCATACATATTATGATTACAAAATGAAAATTTTAGAAACATAGAGCTATCAAAACGTATGTTTTCATATGGTTAATGCATCACATAACATTTAGACTAATTCATTCAATATTTGCGATGTACCCACACCGCAACACGCGTGGGTCTTATTGCTAGTTATCACCAAAAGAGACTATAAAATGGTTAAAATATAAAACATGAATTAAGGCATCCTTATCCTCAAAAGATGTTGATCGACATGACGAGAAACATAGATTGATGAATCTTTATCCTCAAGATATTATTAGAGTTAAAGTTCGTTTTGACTACCTTTTGAAATCCAAGCATGGAATCTACTTACGATGTTAAAGCTACATATTCATAACGAGTACACACTTGAGTGATACTTTAATTTTTTAAATTAGTATCTTAAAGGTAATGTTTCACCGACGATTATAGTCTATAACCTTAGATGACTATTAATTGTATGATTTATAAGTTATATCATTCGAACCAACTCATAGAAACATTTTATGATCCGTTTCATAGCCTCAATTACTTGCATTGGAGCCTTAAAAACAAGAAGAAATAAATTGGTAAATTCCCATAAGCTCGTTTGCCTACAATTTAGCTAGGAGTTTTTACGGTGTAGCTTCTTGCTAGTTTTTTTGTTATATTAACAATGTTTGCATTAAAAAAGGTTATGTTCCTTTAAAAAGGTAAATTAAAAAGAATAATCAAACTAGAAAACGTACTAAAATAGTTTGAATAGATAAAAAGAGAAAATTACTATTAGTATTATTATTATAGCCAATGAGGTGGTGTTGGAGTGGCAAGGGAGAGACTTGGTGTTCTAAGGGACTCAAGTTCGATTCCTGCCCTCCGCACTATTTTCTGTGGCACCTGGTGATGATGGGAGACTAGGCGAATAGGTGAAGATCGCTAGTTTGATCCTTGAACTGAGCGAGTTTTACCTCACCGTACACGGGCTTCGGCCCTAGGTGAGGGTTTTCCCCGGTTCGGAGGCGAGTGTACCCCGATGTGGTGAATTTCGCCAGTAGCCCATTTGAAGGATTCGTTGGCCGTTCAAAAAAAAATATTATTACTATATAATTTACGGAGTGTAATAAATAATCAAAAATATCAAACATAATATACCAATATTCTAGCTTTTATGATTTATCGTCGGTTACGTTTAGCACTTGTGTAACATACATTTCGCTTTTGTTTATTTTACGTTATCAGTATGAAAGGACTCCTTCTAGAAATCTTACTCTCCTAATACCTCCTAATCTCTATTTTCGGTGGTGAACAACTACCGAAATTCTTGAAAGCGCTGCAAAGTGCAAACCACCACTAAAACCAATCACACTTGAAATCTCTACCAATTTTCTTTGATGTGTTTAAATACAAGTAAACAGGCCAAACGAGTTTTAACTCAGTAATAATCACACAGGTTACCATTACTTGTATAATTCTCTTACATGCGATTTTTTAACTAACAAAAGTCAAACTTGTATAATTCTTTTACATGCGATTTTTAACTAACAAAAGTCAAACTCTTTTGACTTGTATAATTCTTTTACATGCGATTTTTTAACTAACAAAAGTCAAGCCCAATTTGAGTTGATTCACAACGAATTTGCTCCTCGGTGTCGGCAAAGAGGCACCAATATTTCTTTCTTTTTTCTATTTAATATATATAATAAATGTAGTTTTATATTGTTATTTATTATTTTATTGGTCTAATTCCACTTTTTTTTTTGAACGGCATTTGGCCCAGCGGTCGTAGACACGCTGGTTGAATGTAAAGCCCCGGGTTCGAACCACAGAGACCATCCATTTGGGCAGGTTATTCTGGGCCCTCCACCACGGCACGCGCATTGGCGAAACCGGGCATCATAGGCTAGTCTACGTCCGGGTCCGTTCCAGGAGGAAACCCCGCACCATGTACCAGAGTGAAAACCCCCTGCGGTTCCTCAGATTCGAACCCACGACCAAGGCCGAGTTTCCGAACCATCATAAGTTCCTGGCCAACTGAGCTAGCTCTTGAAACCTAAAATATCAAGCGCCAGGGTCTACGAAGTACGAAATGAAGTTTATATCCACACAATTATTTTAATCTTCATTGATCATAAAATATGTGTGGCTTATCTTTTATTTAAACATTTCAACTCTAAAGACTTATTTTATTTATCGTCTATATTATACAAATATAAAATATTTCTGCGGTTATTTATTTATGTTGAGACCACCTGAAACCACCACCCTTAGTAGATAATTAAATAAATCATAAATTAATAACTATAAATGTATTTTTATAAATTAAAAGCATACGATGAAATGTTAGTTACAAATCTATATGGCTATACTCTATTTTTATATGTTTGATGCTTAATGTAATTTATAAACAACAAAAAAGATTTAAAATCCTATACATAGAAGGTCTATGGTGAATGTCGCCATCACCAAAACGGAATCAAGTAGAAGAGGGGGATCGATAGTACTATCGACAATCAAATCACCATACAAGATATGTTGTTGAACTTCAATCTTTCAAGTTATTTAACAAAGTCAACGTATTAGCGCTCCGAAAAAAATAAATGTCAAGCGAAACACATACGATCAATAAACGGAAAATGAGATATGATAAACTATTATTAGAAAAAGTCTCACTTTTTTAACAACGTTTCATAGAAACATTTGCTTACAAAACAAGATCTTACAAATACAAATAACGAATTGTAAACCAAAAAAACTTACGAAATAATTAAGAGGTAGCGACGCAGCTTGTTGTCTGTTTACATTCTATCTCGATGTAATTTCCATTCGAAAAAAAATATAGTAAGAATGATACTATAATTGAAACAAGTTTTTGCCCCGCCCGCGTTGGGGGGCAATTTCTCTCTTATAACATGTATGTCTGTACAGAGGGCAAAATGATAATTATATTTTGAACTGGAGGCGAAATCATAATTTTAAACTGAGAGCAAAATCATAATTTTGAGCTAGGGGGAAAAACATAATTTCATTTTGAATTGTGGGCAAAAGCGTAATTTTGAGCGGAGAGCAGAATCGTAATTTTGAGCTAGAGGAAAAAACAACATTTTATTTTGAGCTGAGGGCAAAAACGTAATTTTAAACGGATGGCGAAACCGTAATTTTAAACTGGGAACAAAATTAAAAGTTAGTTTTTGAACTGATGACAAAAGCGTAATTTTAAGCTAGCATCAAAAGTATAAATTTATTTTGAGCTGGGGGCAAAAACGTAATTTTAAACAAAGGACGAAAGCGTAATTTTAAACTGGGAATAAAATTAAATTAAAAACGGGGTGATCCAATAGGGAAGTGCCAGGCAAATTTTGAACTGGGGGCCAAAAATGTAATTTTAAACGGAAGGCGAAACCGTAATTTTAAACTGTGAACAAAATTAAAAGTGAGTTTTTGAACCGAGGGCAAAAGCGTAATTTTAAGCTAGGAGCGAAATTATAATTTTATTTTGAGCTGTGGGCAAAAACGTAATTTTAAACAAAGGACGAAAGCATAATTTTAAAATGAGAATAAAATTAAATAAAAAATTGGCTGTTCCAATTGGGAAGTGATATATATGTTGAGAATGAGAATAATACAACCTATATTGAATAATCTATATAATTTAAGATATTTAATAGTTTTATTAAAACAAAATTTTTATACACAGAACTTAAACATTTTGATACACTATGTTGAATACTACAATAATGAAAAACAAAATTCTGTATATTTAATGTCGTATTCTTTTTCTTGAGATCACATGCATAATATTAAATTGCAGGACCCATAAAAAAGACGTCATAATTTAATAACTTTATGTTACAATTTTCTTCTTTTGCGTGTGAAACAAAGTAGATTGTCGGATACGACCAATTTCAACTTGCTTTACCCGTAATATTTCAATTTTGGTCAATATATATTGGGAAAAAACCGGAAACCAAAATTTTCCATGATTTTAATTTTAAAATTTAAAAAATGTGGTAAACAAATTTAAAAACTATAATATTTTGGTCAATATATATTGGGAAAAAACCGGAAACCAAAAATTTCCATGATTTTAAATTTTAAAAATGAGTTAAACAAATTTAAATACTATAATATGTTGGTCAATATATATTGGGAAAAAACCGGAAACCAAAAATTTCCATGATTTTAAATTTTAAAAATGTGTTAAACAAATTTTAAAACTATAATATGTTGGTCAATATATATTGGGAAAAAACCGGAAACCAAAAATTTCCATGAATTTAAATTTTAAAAATGTGTTAAAACAAATTTAAAAACTATAATATGTTGGTCAATATATATTGGGAAAAAACCGGAAACCAAAAATTTCCATGATTTTAAATTTAAAAAATGTGTTAAACAAATTTAAAAACTATAATATGTTGGTCAATGTATATTGGGAAAAAACCGGAAAACAAAAATTTCCATGATTTTAAATTTAAAAAATGTGTTAAACAAATTTAAAAACTATAATATGATGGTCAATATATATTGGGAAAAAACCGGAAACCAAAAATTTCCATGATTTTAAATTTAAAAAATGTGTTAAACAAATTTAAAAACTATAATATGTTGGTCAATATATATTGGGAAAAAATCGGAAACCAAAAATTTCCATGATTTTAAATTTAAAAAACGTGTTAAACAAATTTAAAAACTATAATTAATTAATATTTATAAATGAATTATGTCATTTCCAGAAAATAATTATCAGTTTTTTCATAACTGTTTGTTCCCATCCTTAACTTAAAAACCTAACACGGCTCAGCAAGTTGGGTGGACCCATAAGTCCAAAACAACCTTCTATAAATACCCACCCAAAAGCCTCATTCACTCATTACATTATCAACTCACTACACCAAAAATGGCATCTAAAATAGCCATACCACTTATTTTTCTAGCCGTGGTCTACCTAGCCGGAACAACGATTGCCACTGGCGTCAAACCGAGCTTCATTAAGTCGTCTTGTGCGACCGTTAGGTATCCCGCCGTATGCGTAAAGTCACTTTCCCCTTTCGCTAAAACGATCCAAAACAGCCCGGCCCAATTAGCCCACACCGCGTTAGCAGTAAGCCTCAAACAATCCCAGTCCACCCAAGACTACTTCAACAAGCTGAAGAGGTTCAAAGGGTTGAAGCCACGTGAACTGTCCGCCATCAAAGACTGTTTGGAAGTAGTGAGTGATAGTTTGGACCGGGTAAACAAATCCATCAAGGAGCTCAAGACTTGTGAACGGGCTAAGGGTCAGCAGTTCCTTTGGCATATGAGTAATGTCCAGACATGGGTTAGCTCTGCACTGACTGATGAGAACACGTGTACGGATGGGTTTGGCGGTCGGGCCATGGAGGGTCGGATTAAAACCTCGGTTCGGGCTCAGATCGCTAGTGTTGCACATGTTACTAGCAATGCTCTAGCACTTGTTAACAACTATGCCAAGAAGCATTAGTTGATGATAGGTGGACCCTAGTGTACCACTTCTTGTAATGAACCTTTTTGTTTTAAAAATTAGTAGATTTGGTAACTCAATCGTGTTGAGTCGAGTCAGGTCAGTTTAAATAGTACAATTATAAAACATGTATAAATATGATAAATATATTTTGCTGAGTTTGAATAATTAATAAAGTTTTGTTGAGTTTGAATAATTAATAAAGTTTCCATTTTATTCTCACATTAACATTGATATGAGTTAGTTGAAACTTTTTGGACAAATATTCTTGGATTGTTTTAGATATAAAATATCATTTAAAATTATTTTGAAAAAAAAAATATTTTGAAAAGTTAAGATTTGATATCTGATTTAAAACACAAAAATAAAAAAAAAATACTTAGATTTTATAGATTCTTAATTATGAAATAAAATATGCCAATGAGATCAGAAGCCAAAAAATGGGCATCTCCTCGGCTTTCAACTTTCAAGTTACAAAATGCCCTCGTAGTGTTTATACTTTATAGGACATAGGTCAAAGGCAAACTTAATTTGTTAGGGCAGCCCAGCTCATGGCATTAGAACATGGGTATGGTGGGGCGTGGGTATGCTGCGACACGTGGACTATGGGACACCCAATACCAAAAACCAATTTCAAAGGGGTATGGTGGGGCGTGGGTTGGGTGGCGTGGAAAAAAAACCAATTTCAAATGGCTAGTATTCTTGGCCAATTAGGTTGCCATGTCATGTGGTAGCCCCTCCCTACACCCGGCCTTAAACTCCCGCCCAAGTGGCCACGCCCAGTGGCGGATCTAGAAAATTACTTAAGGGGCAACCTTTCAAAAAAAAATTTTTAACGTACTTCATACAATGTAAACGAAACAACGATAGTAGCGCGGTAATAAATAAATTTAAACACGTACCTAAATGAGTTCTCCTCTTCGGTTTTTGAAAGCTTGAAACCGGGCCATGACATCCTCTTCTTTTACTTTACAAAAACTTTCTTTTTCGACCGCACAAATTAGAGCGTTGTTCAAATACTCATCACCCATCCGATTGCGTAAATCCGTCTTGATAAGCTTCATTTTAGAAAAAACATCTTTCAACGGTTGCGGTTGCAACCAGTAAAACCAGTGCTAGCTTCAATGTTCGATAAACCAAAGGAAAAGTTTCATTTTTTCCGTTTTCCACCATTACACGAGCAAGGTCACTCAATCCAGTTAAATTTGCAAATTTATCATCTTCCTTTAAAGTGTGATAAAATGTCGAAAGATCACCCGTAAGAACCCCTCTTTCTTCTTTATTAAAGTCATTCGGATACATTTCAGAAAACTTCACTATCTTTGATATGTCAAATTTAGCAAACGAATTTCAAGGATTTAAACCCGACATATTTTCTATCAAACTAGTTGAGACCTCACTAAATCGGCTTCCAAGTTCTTGAAGTTGCATATCCAAAACCGTATTAAAAACCTCAACTTCAAAATGATGTCGGTTAGTAATGACATACTTTCGGTTTCTTTTATTACCATAACTTTCCGCCATATCTAACATCTTAATGTTGTTTTTTTCACAAAAAGATGTTACGTTTGCCAACATCTTTTCAAACCCATTTTGAACTAGGAGTTGCACCCAAATCATCATTTTCTTGGAATTTTCGTTTAAAAAGACTACTAATGAGAGTTTGTTTTTTCATCTTTCAACTTCCAAATTCCATAATTTTATAAGACAAATAAAATTAAACAATAAGCCCTAAATCAATTTCACATAAACCCTAAAAGGCTATAACAATTGCACATAACTATAACTAAAAAACTAAATGAAACATTTGTAATTTGCAATTAAACAAACATAAATTATTCAATTTTCATGAGGAATAAAGCACTAACTACAATACCCAATTGGAATTTGGAAAAGCACTCACTTGAGATGGACTGCAGACGGAGTGGCGGACGATCGATGATGACAATAGATCCAGCAGCGGCGGCAAAGGGAGGAGGGACTGATGGAGGGGAGGTCGGCGCCGGCGGCAAAGGGCGGAGGGAGGGGAGGTCGCTGGTCGTCTCTGCTTCTGCTCGACTGGAGTGGCAGTGGGGAATGGGATGTGAATGTTCGACCCTGCTTCTTTTCTTTTTACTTTCTTTATTAAAAGAATGGCTATTGGGCTATAATAATTCGGCTTACAAGTCTTGGGTAATTAGTTGTGTGGTATAAATTTTTTTGGGCTTTCAAAAGAGGTAACATAATATTTATCAAGGGCAACAAAATCCGAAAAACGCAAAAAAAAAAAAAAAAAAAAAATTTACACTATCGCGGCCGAGCCAAGGGGTAACCCGGGCTACCCCTTGACATGGGGTATGTCCGCCCCTGGCCACGCCCAAACCTAAGACCACCCGGGGTGGTGACTTGGCGTTTCTCTCCAACCCACGCCCCAACCCCCGCCCCATACCCCATAGTCTTATACTTTAGTGGCATTTTAGGAGTGGTATAAGACTTTGGACCATTAGGTTCTGAATTTGATTCTCACAAAGGGGGTTTTTCCCATATTTATTGGGTTTCCTCCTGAATTGGTGTATACACATTATAACTTAGTGGAAATGGATATGATTGGATGATTTTGCCGGTGACACGATAATTGATCGAGTAAGAAAAAGTTTTCTCTGGAAAAAAAACATCCACTACACAAAAATAGAAATTCTTATCTTCTTTCGGCGCTGAAAAAAAATATATCCACTACATAAAAATAGAAGTTCTTATCTTCTTTCCATGGCGCAAGTGCTACATAAAGTGGATAAAATATTTTAATTAGTAAATTACTGTTTGTTTTGGCGCATGTGGTTTAGCCCGATCAACTCTTTCTGTTTAAAAGAGAATCTTTTAATAGATCAGACTCCGATGTTACATTTTATAACGGTTCTGGCCTCTGACATAAGCTTTGTTACTTTTTTGCAGTTAAGTGTAAGAGTAATTAGGTAATTATATATCTTAGGGGGTTGTTTTTGATAATTATAAAGTTCATTTAATATTTAATAGATTATTAATGCAATTACTTATGTTTTTTTTATTATTTCATTATTTTCACGATTATTAATTAACAAAATGTGTTTTATATATACAGATAAGTATGTATTGTCATTAAGCGTTTGTTTTTTATAAACGTAGTTTTTAAAATCATTTGTTTTTTTAACCTTTTTTAAACCGTCTATCATTTTTAAAATTATTAATTTTTAGACTGCCTATTTATTAAAATCGTGCTTTTTAAAGTTGTTTGTCTTTTAATTTTTTTAAACGATTCATTTTATATTGTTTTTTTAAATAATTTTTTTAACTTTTTTAAACAATTCGTTTTTCAACTCGTTAATTTTTTAAAGAGTTTCTTTTTTAAACCGTTCCTTTTAAACCATTTTTGAAATCGTTCATTTTTAAACTTTGTAGTCAGTTTACTTATAACCGTTAGGGAAAAAGAACTTCAGAAAATGAACGATTTCAAAAATTGAAGGAATTTAATAACGATTGATTTTAAACGAACAAGTGGTTTAAAAGACGAAGACTAAAAACAAGACGTTTATAAAAACAAGCTAACAAGTGTAAGGTACTAAAAAACGCACGAATTTAATAAACGAAAGATTAAAAAAATAGCGAATTTTGAATAAACAACGGTTCAAAGAAATGGAAGATTTGAAAAATAAATAAACTATTCTAAAAAAGTTTGAAAATGAACGATCTTTAGCAAACTTTTTATTAGAACGTTTAGTTTTTCGAATCTTACATTTCTTTTGTTTTTTATACACATCGTTTTGTAAAATTTAAAAAATGAACGACTTAAAAAAGTAAGTTGTTTAAAAATGTTTAAAAAATAAATGATTTTAAAAAGAATGATATAAAAAGAAGTGTTTAAAAAACTTTAAAAAGAACGATTTAAAAAAACAAATGGTTTAAAAAGGAACAATTTTAAAAATGTTAGATGGTTTAAACAAAATGTAAAAAAACAAATTATTTTTTAAAACGAATTTTATAAAAGCAAACGGTTAGTGAAAATATATATTTATTTGTTTATTTAAAATGTATTTTGTTAAATAATAATTGTTAAATAACGAAATAATAAAAAAACTTGAGTAATTGTATTAATATTCTGTTAAATATTAAAAGAACTATGTAATTATAAAAAAACAGCCCTACCTAATTACCCTTATATAATGACCTGATATGTTAAAAGATTACTTTTTTGGCTGAAATGATTAAACTGGCTAAACCACATGGGCCAAAACAGTAATTTACTCTATTTTAATTTTATAATTGTGCATGAATGGCTTTTACCTTTGGCGTAAATGACTGAAATGCCTTTCTACTAAAGAACATAATTGGTCGACATTAGTGAATTGAGTGAAAAGAGTTAAAAATAGAAACCCGAGTAACTCAATGGCTTAAAGGCAAGGGCGGACCTAATAAGGGCGCACCCCTTGAAACTATTTCCTGGGTTCGTCTTAAAGGTTTGGTGATTCGACTAAATTAGTCGAAACGACAAAACTAAAAAGACAAAACTGAAGTTAACTCTATGATGAAAGTTCATTTGAAAAAGTCTTGCTATCATTTAACAAAACTTTATAGAAAATTTTATATACAAAACTATTTGATTCATAATAATGAAAAATAAATGTTTCTGTAAATTTAATGTAGCATTCTTTTTCTTGAGACCACATGCATAAAATTAAAATGCAGGACCCATAAAGATTAAAAACGTCTAAATTTATTATTCTAATATTTTTGATGTACGATTTTCTTCTTTTGCGTGTGAAACAAAGTCGATTGTAGGGTACGACCGAGTTCAATTGTTATACTCGCAATTCAATGCTGGACTGGTCACTGGTCCATTGATATTTGAAAAATAACCGAAACCCCTTCTTAACTTCCAAGTTTTCAATTACATTTTAAAATTAAATTTCAAAAAAGGAACGTCATTTTCAGAAAAAAAGAAAAAAAGAAAAATTAAACAACAATTTAATCTACTCATAATCCCGCACCAATGTTCACTACCGGGACTCGAACCACACTCGACTTCATAGGAAGAGATACTATTTTACGTACTATAATAATAATGTTTGACTGATGAGGTAACGTACAAAGCACCGGACCAACGTCACCCGCCAAAGGACCGAACGACCCGATACGGGCCGAACAACTCAAAAGGCACGATCAATAAAGAGGATCATTCCTAACTAACTTAGGTGCCACAACTTTAACTGTCTGACAACGACTAGTCCGACCATAACTACCTCAGTCACGTCAGCATACCCAAAAGGTATAAATATCACACTTAGACCTCCAAAAATGGGTAATCACTACTCTCTCTCTCTCTCTAACTCCCCTTCTCTCACTGACCTCTTCACATACTCCCTACCTCTTACGCCCGAGCTTGGTCACAGAGAGGCCCCCCTCCTTGTGACGAGGCTAACGGTGTGTTTCTTTCTCTGTTGTGATCTACAGGTTACAACCCAGACTTCTGAGACTTTGTTCTACGTTCAGCTCGGAGCTGCTGGTTTTTTGAGTCTTCATTGACCAAATACATTTGCTAGAAAAATAATCATCACATCTTGAAATTATTTGCTCCCATCCTCAAATTTTAAGCATCTGGCCTAACCAACTCATTTCACACGGCTTGGTAAGTTAGGCGGCCCATAACTACCTTCAATAAAATACCAGACCCAAAACCCAATTTACTCATTACATTAGCAACAAACTCCACCAAAATGGTATCTAAAATAGCCATACCACTAATTTTTCTAGCCGTGTTCTACCTCGCGAGAACAACGATCGCCACCGGTGTCAACCCCTCATCGAGCTTCATCAAGTCTTCATGCGCGACCGTTAGGTACCCCGCCTTATGCGAAGAGTCACTTTCTCCTTTCGCCAAAACTATCCAAAACAGCCCGGCCCAATTAGCCCACACCGCGTTGGCAGTGAGCCTTAAACAATCCCAGTCCACTCAAGACTACCTAAACAAGCTAAAAAGGTTTAAAGGGTTGAAGCCCGGTGAACGGTCCGCCATTGGAGATTGTTTGGAAATAGTGAGTGATAGTTTGGACCGGGTCAGCAAGTCTATGAAGGAGCTCAAGAATTGTGAACGGGCCAAGGGTCAGCAGTTCCTCTATCACATGAGTAATGTCCAAACATGGGTTAGCTCTGCATTGACTAATGAGAACACGTGTACGGATGGGTTCGGTGGTCGGGTCATGGAGAGTCGGATCAAAACTTCGGTTCGTGCTCAAATTGCTAGTGTTGCACAGGTTACTAGCAATGCTCTAGCACTTGTTAACAACTATGCCCAAAAGCATTAGTTGATGATATGTGGGCTCTAGTGTACCATCACTACAAATGAACCTATTGTGTTATAATTTCCAGCTCTGCTAAATTCGGGCCGGGTTGGGTCGGGTCTGTTTAATTTTACATATATAAAATTGTATAAATACGATATATGTGTTTTGTTTAGCTTGCAAAATGAATAAACTTTCAAATTATATGTTTATTTTCTTTGTTTACATCATGAATAAACACGACAAGCTTAATGATGTAGCAAATGGGTGTTGATAATTAATTATAACTAGTGGGTTACAGCCGCGCTTCGCAGCGGGGCGACCAGATTTTTGATCCGATATAGCAGTCGAAAGAGAAAACTTACAAAATAAAGTCGTGGTAAATACAAAAGTATGTCGACACGTGTTTTACATCGACCGAAAAACTCGATTACAAAAGTACTTAGAAAGTTGAAGGGTTGTCAGTGTCAGTGTCAATGCTAAAAGTTGAGAAAATACAAAAAAAAAATTATGTCGAAATATAAGTCAACTTAAGTTTATATCGACACGTAAATAAAAATAAAGACGTGAAAATCGATTAAAAAGTATTTAGAAAATTAAGAGGTTGTAAAAGTCAATGCTGAAAATTAAAGATTAAAAGTAGAAAAAAAGAAAAAAAAAGCAAAAAGACAAAAAAAAAAAAAAAAAAGAAAAAAAAATCACCGACTACTAGAAAGTTAAATGGTTGTCAGTGTGAATACTGAAAGTTGAGAAAACACAAAAAAATTATGTTGAAACGTAAATCAACTTAAGTTTATATCGACACGTAAATAAAAATAACGACGTAAAACTCGGTTAAAAAGTATTTAGAAAGTTAAGGGGTCGTAAGAGTTAATACTGAAAGTTAAAGGTTAAAAGTAAAAAAAAAAAAAAAAGACAAACTCATAGACCAAAAAGTCAAACACAAAAAAAGGAAAATGAAAAATTACTGTAGCACTATTCATCTCAATGTTTCAAATTAATACATATATATGAATTAGAATCTATGACATGTATTTTGTAGCGGGACCATTAAGCCGAACAAAAATAAATGTAAAAACGATGAATCATGCACGCACGTTACAGTGTGTTAACTCACAAAAGTTAGACTGAAAAAGTAAAACATAAAAAAAATAACTAAGTCAGCTTAGGACCCGCGAGTTTCGAGGGATCCGTTAAACTGTAAAAAAATAGACGTAAAAACGTTGAACCCTACGTGCGCTTTGCAGTGTGTTAACTCGCAAAATTTAGAACGAATCGTAAAAAGACAAATTTGTAAAGATGCAAAGTAAATGGGACCAAAGTTAAAAATGGAAAAGTGATTGAGTTAAAAATCGAAAATGTTTGTGACAAATATGTAAAGGATGAAAATTTTAGGGTTGATAAAAATTATGAATTTTATGCAAAAGATGAAAAGGGTTAAAAGTGTAAAAAAGATAAAAGTAAAAGATGAAAATGGTTAAAAGTGTAGAAGATAAAAATTAAAAGGGTTAAAAGAAAAGAGTACAGAATAGTATTTATGTAAGGGCGAAAAATTTTATAAATTAATATAGGATAAATGTATAATGATTATAATATATTTTTGTGGGTGCGGTAAATAATTCGTAACCGTGTGACAAGACCTAACTGTAATTCGGTACCTTCTATTTAGTTGTGGGTTATGAGCTCTGAGTCTGAGAGGTCTATTTCCATTTTGAGACGTATTTTCCAACAATTTTGTATTCACAGAGGTGACACAACCTGAACCGTGAATGCACTTTCTTCGTGTTTTATGACTATCCGTATGGACAATGAAAGATTTGAGACGGTGCACAACGTGGTGGAAAATGAAGGTGACGACCTTGCGGAAGACGACATCATACAAGCTGCCCTCATCAACTACATGCACGCCTACAATCGTAACTTCAAAAACTTTCAACGTGGCAGATAATTAGATTTTTTGTTTAAATATGATTAGGTTTAACGTTTTATTTTAATTATGAAATGTTTTTTTAGTTTATTTCGTGTGTCTTTTTTAGTTTATTTTTTTAAGTTATGTATTGTTTTTATTTTTTAAATTATGTAATGTTTTTCTATTAGTGATATTTGTTTAGTTAGTATTAATGTATTTTAATTTAATTGATTATATATAATTTTTAAATAGCATGTGGCTTTATGAAAAAGAGGGTAAAGAGTAGTCGATTTTAGAAAAACGGGAAGCTAAATAGTAAAAAGAGGGGCAGGGAGTACGGCATGCTAAAATTAGTGGACCCAAAGCACAAAATTATTTTTTAGCACGTTATTAATCATATGGGTTCAAGCCATTAGCCATGTAATGTTAATAATTGTTGTCCTTTTTATAAAGGGATCCGTATATAATATTTCTTATCTAAAATAATAGAGTTATACAATGAACCTTTAAGCTTTAACTATTTAAGTTCTAGGTGTATGTATATAAATTTTTTTAATATGGATACTATTTTTAATATATCAAGTCTAAAACACAAATTAAAAAACAGATAAATATTAAAAAACTTTTGTGAGCATACTTTTAGTTAGATTTAATCGATAATAAATCCCCCTAATTATTTAGTGACCTGTATGTATTGTTTCAGTAGTTTAGTAATTTTATTTAAATTTTAAATAGTTCAATGATTTTCTTATGTATATATCTATAGTTTTTTTTCCACATAATTAACTTAAGGAATTATAACCTTCTAGACTCGATAACACATTACAAATTTGTTTTGAAAAACTAGTTAGGTTAATATGTACTCATATTTAGAAGAGCAAGAAAGTAACTTTATCATTTCCTTTTATTCTCTATTTTATTCCTTAAAGCTATGCCAAAGAACTAAAATTCAAGCACATGTTATATAAAAGGCTCCTACTATTCCCACACCCTTAAAATCTTATTTTTACATCTGTACATGTATACGGCCCATACAAAGTTATACAGGCCATATAACTGATTGTTGTACAAAAAAGTGTCAGAGAATGTTTTATTGTCCATGTATACGGGTCGTATAATTATACGATCCGTATAGAATGTTATACGACCCATATAATGTTATACGACCCAAACCTCATATAATGTTATACGGCCCAATATCTGTATGTTAAATTACTCTATACGGGCCGTATACAAAGTGTGAAATTAAGATTTTGGGATGTGAGATTATTAGGAACCTTGGCGAGGATTTAAGCCTTTAGAGTGTGTGTTTTGTTTTGTTTTATTTAAGATGTCTCTTTGTATATACCTCTTTAATGTTAAAATATACAGTACCTATAATTTTATCTCTACCTTCAAACCGGACATGTATTCCTTAGCAAGGGTGGACCCATTGACCCAATATGGCTTGGGTGGGTGGGCGCCCCTTAAAAGAAAAAAATTAGTGTATTTTATAGGTAAAAATCTTGATCGCACCGCTTAAAAATTTGGTTCAACCCTTCGTTCGCACCCCTAGAAAATAATTCCTGCGTCTGCCACTGTTCCTTAGGTTTTCTAGTCCAGACATATAGTTTTCTCTATTTGATCATCACTCTCGATTGAGGTTGATTCTCCTGTATATAGCTCATTGATCGTATAAAGAAAGCTTTATTTGAGCTGCAAAGCTAAAGTAACTTGAAGATATCCATTAGAGTCATCCTTGATACAAGAGACTCCATTAACTATCTATATTGGAACAATCTTTCATTGAAACACGAAGCATATTAGTGTGACCTACATAGGCTTGAAGATCTGAGCATTTTACGCTCACCCTAAGGGGATGTTTGTTAAGATTGTTTGTTTCGCGAGCAGGTGTCTGAATGGTTCAGACATTTGTCTTTGAATGGTTAAGCATTACACTGAGTCTGAATGGTTAAGACCTCTTATCTGAATTGGTCAGTCATTTGCCTCTGAATGGTTAAACATTATATTGGCTCTAAATGGTTTAGACATCTTACTGGTTCAACACTTACCCATTCAGAAGTTGCCAAACAACTCCTAAGACTCGAATTTCAAACTGAACTTCACAAAGTTCAACTTGGTTAAATGTAAACTATCTAATTAAGTTCTAACTCAAATGACTTGATTAGATACTAATTAAGAACATTACTTTCACATTAGATATATCATGATAAGTGGGGATAGTCTTGCAATCTAAGACAGTGTTCGTTTCACAGAATTGAATGCAATCTTGATAGAATTGGAATGTTGATTTCACTCCTTATTTTGTTGGTTTCAACAAGAAAAAGAATTGGAATTGAACAACATAAGGAGCGAAATTTATATTCCAATTCCATCGAAACTTCATTCCATTTTGCAAAACAAACACACCTAAATTACAAAACACATTTCAATTTCTGCGCGAATTCCCATTCCAATTCCATTACAATCTATGAAATGAACACTACCTAAGAAATTTGATTAAAGAGTAAATTACAAAGTTCGTCCTTTATGTATGTCATTTATTACAAAGTATGTCTTTTATCTTTAATAAGCTCAGAAAACATACTTAATGTTTGAAAAACCATTCAGGTTATGTCCTTTACCCTAAACCTAGTTTGTTTTCCCAGTTAAGTCAGGTCATGTGAGAAGCACATGAGGGCATTAATGTCATTCTACCTACCAATTACTGTGCCCTGTTATAAAAACCCTAAACCCCACCATCATCTTCTCCATCTTTCAATCACCTGCACATACCTAACCCTAATCCCCAATTCATCTGCAGATGAATAAATCAAATTCTGCAAACGTGTGAGTACTATTTTCTGTAAACGAACATATCAGCGAATGAGCAAATTCTGTTCATACTATTAGATCAGTGCTAATGAACGTGTTTCAAATCCGTATAAAAGCAACTAAGTTACTGCACAAACAGTTTAAAAGTTGAACTCGTTTTTGATTTGTAGATTGTTTTGAAAATAGTTACTGCACAAACAGTTGAACTGCGAATGGACAACTAAATCTGAGTTGATTTGTATGAAGTATTCAGAAAGGTTGATTCGTTATTATAAACTTCTGCGCACAGATTTTGATTCGTAAACAACAAATTCAGATCTGTTTGCTGCAGATTCGTGATTAACCTTCCTGATTCGTTTCAAATCCGATATCTCTTGATGATTCGTAACACACAGAATCACTTGCAGACAATAACAAAACAACTAAGTTTTCACGAATTTGCCCAAATGAACCCTTAAATCCCTTAAATTCCTAAAACCCGAATGAACAATAAATCGAACGAATGGACAAAATTGAACACCGGATGAACCGAACTCTGGATGAACAAAATCACAGATGTCCGGATGGAGGTTACCCACTGAATCGTCTGCAGATGAACAAAATCACAGATGTTCGTATGTGCAGGTGATTGAAAGATGGAGAAGATGATGGTGGGGTTTAGGGTTTTTATAACATGGCACAATAATTGGTAGGTAGAATGACATTAATGCCCTCATGTGCTTCTCACATGACCTGAGTTAACTGGGAAAACAAACTAGGTTTAGGGTAAAGGACATAACCTGAATGGTTTTTCAAACATTAAGTATGTTTTCTGAGCTTATTAAAGATAAAGGACATACTTTATAATAAATGACATACATAAAGGACGAACTTTGTAATTTACTCTTGATTAAATGAAATCTTAATTGGGAAAGAGTGATCTCTCATTGCTTGGTAACGAAACATTTGTACTATCTTTCCTACATTTATTTCATATAAGATACCTTCGAGTGGAAGGAAATGAGTCCCACATTGGTCCTTAAATCATAACTTCTTGACTCTTGTCGTCTCTTCGCTATCTCAAAAAAATTAACATGCAAGTCATCCTTTTCTTAAGCATCATATACATGTAGAGGTGACAAAACAAATAGAAGTGAAAAAGATGATGAAACATGTTCTATTGAAAACATATAAGTTTTTGATATCGAGTGAGTTAGGTTGGCTTATGATAATCTTTGCTAAAACTTCATTCTAATAAATAGTTAGTGTGTGGAAGGCAGTGTTGTAAGAATCGCTAGGCGCTAGTCCGGCGGTGGGGACTAGCGATTAATCGGGATTAATAGGGATTAATCGAAATTAATCGGATTGAGATTTTTATATGTAATTTTTAGTTACATATACACACACACATTTTTATATGTAGTTTTTTAAAGTAGACATGTTTTAACCACTCATTAACCCATTTTTTTAAGTAATTGGAAGGAATTTATATGGTTTAGTCAAAATTTGGCCGTCATCTAGCCAAAATTTGGCCAGAATAGGACCGCCATTGACTGCCTAGCTATTAATCGGCCATTAATCGGTGAACCTCCGATTAGTGATTAATCGGCGATTAATCGGAGACTAGTCGGGATTTTTACAACCATGGTGGAAGGTCATGCAAAAAGTTATATCATTCGTAGCTATAATAATAATATGTAGCTAAATATGATGATAAATTATATGAAATCAACCATAAAAACTTGCACTTTTTTAAGTATTTCTTATGATTTTAAATTGTGTGTGTATGTGTTTTTTTTCCTAATAACAAGGTATAACATTAAGATTTTAAAGCTCAAGACAATCCACAATAAATCAATCCCAAAACACCTAAAAACGTACATACTCATTTGACAACTATTGCTACATCATCACTATATTTTTATTTTTAAATTCTTATCTCTCTCTATATCTAATGTAATTAAAAAAAAAGACAAGTTGGGCCCACCACCATTATATTCTCGGCGTCCATGTGTACGAATGATCACCCAAAAGAACCTAATGGTCACTGGTCAGGAATGGCTCAAACGAGCCTTGTCATCGTTATTGGATTTCATGAACGCACGATTCGGGTTGCTCTAATGGGAATTCGGGGCGGACCTAACCTTTGGTCAGGGTGGGCGGCCGCACCCCTTTTAAAAAAAATTTAGTGTATATTTTAGACAAAAAAACCCGACCGCACCCCTTGAAAATATGGTTGAACACCTTATTCGCACCCTCAGCAAATAATTTCTGGGTCCGCCGATGATGGGAATGAGCGAATGACCATCCACATGTCACACACTTGGGTTGGTGGTTCAAATGAATTTGTCTTCACAATCCTTGCATACTATTTTTCATATAGCCCAAGCCCAAGCCCATTTTGTTGGATCTCTGTTGGCCCCATTTCCACTTTCCTGGTGCAAAGCCTCTCCAATAAAGACCCAATCTCACAATTCAAAAAAGTTGGTCGAATACCAGTGTGTTACATTTATATAAGCTAACTACATTAGTATATTGCATTGACACGAGTATTAGATTTAGAGGTGCACAAACCGGTTAATTTTAATAACCGGTTCGGTTAACCAGTTATACCGGTTAATTTGACTTTTTGACTTTAACCGGTTAATGCTTTAACCGGTTATTACTTTAACCGGTTATTTTTTTAACTGGTCCGGTTAATTACTTTAACCGGTTCGGTTAATTAACCGGTTATTTTCGGTTATTAACCGGTTTTTTTTGCCTTTTTTTTGAATTTTTCGGTTATTTTTTCGGTTAACCAGTCTATCGGTTAAAAAACCGGTTTAAAAAAACCGGTTAATAACCGGTTATTATACTAAACACTTATAACCGGTTACTAACCTACGGTTAAAAATAACCACTAACCGGTTATTCCTAAATCGGTTATTAACCGGTTACAGTTTCGGTTAATAACCGGTTACGGTTAATTAACCGGTTATTTTGTGCACCTCTAATTAGATTTATAATGAAGTGCATAGATTACTCTAAGCTGTATATCAAATGGTTTAGTGTAAAGTCTTTGTTTCAGTGAGTTTATAAATTATAATAATGTTATATGTTGCATAACACAAATATTTAGATCTTTAAGTACTATTATGTAGAGAGAGAATGCTATTTGTAGTAACCAAGCTCATTTTCAACGGTTTGTGAGGCATGCAATCACACATGCCTTTGTTTCAGGCAGGGGCAGATGTAGCTTGAGAATAGGGGTAGCCCCCGCTACCCCTTGACGGTCCGGCGGTAGTGTAAATTTTGAAAAATTTGACGTTTTTCGATTTTGCTGCCCTTATAGAAAAGAAAATTTTGAAACGTTACCCCTTGACGTATTTTCTAGATCCGCCCCTGGACTTTCAGGGCCTTAGAATTTACCACAGTGTGCGTTTATGGTTTGTGTATATATGAAAAAGAAATTGATAAAAGTATATGCAAAAAACTCAAATGCTATTGTTTGAATAGAAAACTGTCGTGTGTCAATTGAATGTTAGTAGCTAATAAACAAATACTAGAAGTTATGGCCTGACAGATTTTCTTGTGAAAAATAGAAATGTCCCATTACATGTGACCAGGATCATATGAATCTCCTAATTCACAAGTATCATATGTTTTTTTAACGATAAACTTACATACTCTTATATGTTTTTATAACTTTACAGGTATCATATGTAATAAGTAGATAGTGAGCCAAACAATCCAAATGTTAAACTACCATTAAACGCAACCTCAATACCTTTATTGCCAATACAACAACAACAACAACAAATGTACCCGGTAAATCCCACAAACAGCAAAAGCTATTGTTAAGGTCTGGGGAGAGTGAGATGTAAGCAAACCTTACCGTTATTGCCAATACGTGCAGTAAATTTTACCGTTATTCTCTGTTGTCTTTCTTGCTTTCGCGTCACGTCACGTCACGTCACAGTCAAACCAAAAGAAAAGCCCATTTAGTTATTCTAAGAATCAATTTCCTCAAGCCTAGGGGTGTAAACGAGCCGGGCCGAGCCCGAGCTCGACCAGGCTCGAGCTCGGCTCGTTAGGTTTTTATGAAGCTCGAGCTCGGCTCGGTTCGAGCCTATTTCTTTGAGCTCGAGCTCGGCTCGCGAGTAAAACCCAAAGCTCGAGCTCGGCTCAACTCAGCTGGAACTATTTTGAGAACAACCTTAAATGAGCTAAAAGCTCGGCTCGAGCTCACTTCAACATTGCTTAAACGAGCCAAAGCTCGGCTCTAGCTCGGCTCAATAATGTTATCATCATTATTAATTATTAATATATTATATATAAAAAAAATTAAAATTTTGTATGGGCTTGTTTAGGCTCGCGAGCCTAAACAAGCTTTGTATTTCAGGCTCGAGCGCGGGCTCGATAACAAAACGAGCTCGGGCTCGGGCTCGTTAAGGCTCGGCTCATTCGAGCTTTTAACCGAGCCGATCACGAGTAGCTCTCGAGCCTCTGGGCTTGTTTACACCCCTACTCAAGCCCACATTTTATTTATATTTAGCCTACGTCTTCCCGTGGACTTGAGTTAACTCCATGTGGGCCTGGGTTAATTATTAGCTAAACATACTGGGCTGCATAAATTATCACAGTTTAATCAGTAGCATAGCATGTGGGTAAAATCAATAAAGGTAAAAAAAAGTTTCTATTTGTATATTATCTTATCGATATGTTTTGCCATAATATTTCAGAAATTCTAACCGTCAGTGCCGAAGCTTGAGATTTCTGACCGGGGGGCGAAAGTCACTGAACCTAAAAATTTCTATAAAACTGGGGGGTCGAAAACGTATATACCAAAAAATTTCTATACGAAAACTACATACTCTCCACTATTGCGCGAAAAGTTCGGTTCGCCCATGCTTACTGTACTCCATTTATAGATAAAAACTACTACTTTATATTTTTGTTCTAGGTTAGTATGTTCTCGTACAACCTCTCCCCTTATTATATGTTTCTTTACCTATTCCTTTTCTTTTGGTGTGGAATAACATTTTCCAATTTCCACACTTACAATCAAAGAATCCCATGAAAAGTGATATTCCCAAATCTATAATAACATATAAATTTAACGAAATTTGATTAAAAAAAAAAGTTACATTTGAAATGTTATTGATCAAGTAACAATCACATATTTAAACACAGACACTCAATACCAGACATTCGGTATTACACTAATATGTCATTCTCTCTCTAGACATCCTCTTGTTATCACGTTAAAGTTTGATCACGAGGCCTAACGGCTAACACTCATAGCAAGAATAACTTCTTGTTTATCAAGAGACATCCAGATTTTTAAACACACATGAATTTCCATACCAAATAATTAATGCAGCTAATTCTTTGTGTTAACTTAATATTGTTTTAGAGAAATAGATTAATTAAATTATTAAATAAATCTCTAAAAGACAACAAACCGACTTCAAGCTAATATATTCATCATAAACCAATGTACATCTAGTGTGCATTAAACACGAGATCCAATAGTAATTTAAAATTATATTTGAGCCAAGGCAAATCTACATACTTGTAGCTAATTGAGATATGACATAAATAAACAATATATATAATAAGAACACAATGCATTGAGAGTTGTGTAGATCATAGAATTAAATTACATATGTTACAAAACACCAATCTAGCATAGAACAAACCCAAACTAGAAATATTACTGATGCAAAAACAAAAACAAAAACAAAAACAAAAACAAAAGAAAAGTCACTAGGGTTTTATTGAAACAAAGATTTATTTATTTTAAACTGAAAGATGGTTAATAAGATACAAAGCATTGCTACTAACCCTTGCTAGATTCACAATGCTATTCCTTATCTTCTGCTTGATAGCCTGATTCACTTTTCGGTCCGAAAAGCCATCAAGGCATGAATTCTCGTCGGTGATGGCTGCACTGGTCCACGTCTGAGCGTTGGAGATGGCGAAATGCTTGTCCTTAGACGTAGGAATACTAGATATTTCCTTGATGGAGCTTTTGAGTTCATCCATAGTGTCTTTTATGTCTCCAATGCAATCTTTAAGCACTGCAGCCTCCCATTTGGTGATCCTTTTGGTTTTGTATAGTTGGGTGACGGTGTAGAGGGTGGCGTTGGCGGATCTAAGGGTGGTGTGGAGGGCAACTTTGACGAGGCTAAGCGGGTTTGTCTTGACGGCCGAGGCGTAGGGGAGGAGGTATTTGACGCATTGTGAGGGGTATGTGGCTGTGTTGCATGAGGATTTGATGAATGTAGAGTATTTGTTTTGTTGAGCAGATGGAGTGGAAGAGGAAAATGAAAGTTGGAATGAGAGAAATGTTGTAAGGAATAATATTGTGAAGAAATATTTGGGTTCCATGATGATTAATGTTTGATTTTTGTATGATGAGATTGGGAAGGAACCAAGAAGTTGCTTATGAATTTATAGGAGGCAATTGAGAAATAGGATTAGGGGTTTCATTTATTTGCTTATTTTATGAAATAGTTAATACAGGTAGTTTTTTATTTTTATTTCATGATTTATAATGTATTGGTGACATAATGGTAGTATAAGGTTTGTCTTTGGTTGATTTTTATAATTATATTTTTTTGGGATCATTTTTAATAACTAAAAGTGTTAAATTAGTATGCTAAATGGATAAAAGAATTTATGTTTCCTTTGTCTCTTATTTTCACCCTTTCCCCATCAAATTAGCAGCCGGCTAAGCAAGTTTTGGTTTTCTTAACAATCAACTAAAGTAAGATTCACATTCTAAATGTTTCTTTTTCCTACAAAAAGAGTTTAACTTAATAAATTATGAAACATTTCACCCTAATCCACTCCTCAAGTTATAGACTTATAGCCCTGCCTTTTCTCATTCATTATCCATCTAATAGAAAAACATCTTTTATAGAATAAATGAAAGTTAACACATTGTTATTATTATTTAAAAATGGTTTTTTTTTTTATTTTTAAATTTAACATAATGATTATATGGGTCAAGATATAATAACTGATTGTTTTAATTATAACTAGTTGGACTCGCCCGCGCTTTGCGGCGGGCTTTCAGGCAGTATCTGTCCGGTTCATTACAGTACGATATCGACACTTGGCATAGCAATCAATACGTGTTTTACATTGATTAAAAACTATAAAAACATAGATTTGTACCGGTGTTGTTCAGTTAGTGCTGGCACACGATATATGTTACCATACCAAAAAAATCACATGATTTTGAATACAACTCTATTTTTAATTAATTTTATACAGCCACATCGATAAAACCATAAAAAGGAATACATTACATGTATCGGCGTTGTTTGTCGGTACTTGTTTGGCTTGTGACGATAAAAAATATCAAGTATATTTGACCCGTTCAAATAAAAATTTTATTGAATAGATAACATATTTGAAATTTTATAAAGCCTTATATATTAATAAAAAACGAAAAAGGGTAATCAACATCATTATGCAAAAGAAACTAAACCGTTGTTATATGATACCAGTACTGATGTTGTTCCAATAAAAAACGAAAAAGGGTAATCAACATCATTATGCAAAAGAAACTAAACCGTTGTTATACGGTACCAGTACTGATGTTGTTCGGACGGTATTGGTAATATTAAAAAAATCATTAAAGTTAAAATAAAAAATCTAAATATGTTTAAGGTTAAAGGTATAATACAAAAAAAAAACTAAATAATATTAAAATATTAAAGAAAAACTACATACTATCAAAATATTACAACTACTGTTCATGGACACTTATGTATAATATGTAACGTTCTGATAATAAGGATATCGATACCGACGTTACACAGTCGAGATCGCTAAGGCATCAATGTTGCTAAGACATTATCTTAAATGTCATATGAGAAAACTTAAAATAATAAAATAATAGAAACGTAAAAAACTATAATATTATATAAGAAAACTTAAAATAATAAGGTAAAGGGAAACAATAAAACAATAAATTAAAGTAATAAAATAATAAAAACTTTAAAAACTATAATATTAAAAAAATCTTGAAGTACTGTTCATCAACAGTTTCTGTTAATATGTATAATCCGAGTATAATGTATATGGGTCAAGATATGATAGAGCTGATTTTTCTTTTTTTATTATAATCCGAGTATAGTTGTTTCTTTGCTCGAACACCCAGTGTATAGAAAAGGCTTTGGTTATCCACACATCCCCCTCAATTTATCCACACATCCCCTAACCCTATACGCCCCTCATTGCCCTATACGCCTGAAAATGGACCCACCTGATAAGCCCCTCATTACCCTATACGTTTACTTTTTGGTTACTTTTTCACACATCCTATTAATTGTCAATAATTGGGTGTCAGCCAATGATTGCCCAATCATTGGCTCTTTTGTGTGGAATAAATTTGAAGGGTATGGAGGGTTTTCATTAGGGTGAAATATTATTTAAAAAAAACTTTATATATTTTTTTTTAAATTGTTGTTAAAATAAAAAAAAATATAAACATTTATATTTATTATTATTTATTGTTATAAAAGGAAGGTATATAAATGTCATTTTTTTATTTAATATATTTAGAAAAATGACAACATTTTAATTAATTAATTATTATTATAAAACGTCAACATTTTTTTTAATTAGTATTATAAAACATCTACATTTTTTTTATCAAGTGTTAGTATAAAACGTCAATATTTTTTTTAATTATTATTATAAAACGTCAACATTTTTTTAAATTAGTATTATAAAACTTCTACATTTTTTTTATCAAGTGTTAGTATAAAACGTCAACATTTTTTTTAATTAGTATTATAAAACGCCTACATTTTTTTATCAAGTGTTATTATAAAACGTTAAATTCTCTATAATCCATAACGCAAATGTAAGTGAACATTGTTTGATAAAATAACACAAAACACAACACTTTCATACAAAATGTAATACAATACATAGCCGAAACCCTAAACCCTACACACTAAATCGCTAACTATTACGTATTATTACTTAGATTCACACGAACCCGTTGTGTATCTGAATCTGGTTCTCAAACAAACCGTGAAATCGAACAGCTTCATCGTACAACTGTGGCTAATGGAAATGCATGAAAAATATGATGAAGAAGTTGATTCTCGATTTGATGAACCTGTTCTTATGACAAACCCTTCATCAATTGAGATTTTAAATACAAGGCAATGTCGTGAGTTGGGAATAGAATCGGTTAGTACATCACGTGTCTGAACCGGCTTTTAAACCGGACGGAATCTACGAAGAAACTGTTCGATTTCACGGTTTGTTTGAGAACCTGATTCAGATACACAACGGTCTTTTTGCTTCGTCCACTATAAGAAGGCCCAGCCGCATAAAAAAACATACGATCCCACGGGTCCCAACACAACGCCCTCTGCTGCCTCACTCTCATACCCCAGAACTTGGCAAAACGTCTGTATTCCGTACTGCTCTGGGGGAAGTCTAAAAAATCGTACTGCTCACAATTACCCCCGGCCATCGGATTGAATACCGGACCACCATTTGGTGCCTATAGTTCCTCATCTGACGACATATCTGCAACAATTAAAAGTTAATATTTTGTCAAAATATTAATAAAATTACGACAACCCACAAACACCACAGCCAACCCACAACCACCACAGCCAACCCACAACCACCGTCAAACCCTAGCCCATAGATACAACCACCACCGTCCTAACCTCAACCACTCTAACAACCACCACCGTCCTAACCTAAACCACTCTAACAACCACCACCGTCAAACACCTCTACTGCCAAACACCACAACCAAAATATTTCAGAAAAAAAAACCGTAAAAAAACAATAACAAAAAGGAAAGATGAAGATGTTACTAACCTCTTGTGAAAATTCGCACCGTATGGTTCGATACGGGATAGAAATGGTATACGGGAGAGAGTTGTGTGTGTTTTTGGTGTTTTGGTGTGTGTGTGTTTGAATTGATTTTGATATAGTTTTCCCTCTTTAGTGAGCTGAAATGTTGTTTGTCTTGGTATACACTCCTCATTGGCCAATACGTGGCTTATAGATTGCTTACCAGCAGCCGCTTATTGTGCTATGAGCAGCATATAGAGGTTGGTATACACCTCTCATTGCCCAATATGTTGCATATGATGCCTTTCTTTTAATAAAAATAGTGATGTAAATAAGTGTTTTTACATTACAAAACAATGTAATTAACATTTTTTATAAAATAAATGTTGCTTACACTATATTCAAAAGATAATAGAATGTAAATTAAAAAAAAATAAAACATAATAATACGATTAAAGCAATTTGGATGCTTTTGGGAATCCTTTATCGCAAATTTTGTCTTGGTGTGTTTTAGAATATTTTGTGAGATGTGCCACCTACATAGCAATTTGGATGCTTTTGGGAATCCTTTATCGCAAGCATTCATCAAAGCTTTATCACAATCTGTTACTATCACGCGCGGTTCCATACCCTCTTCCAACAATCCTTTGAGCTTCTGTAGGACCCACAAGAAGTTATCATGTTTTTCTTTAGAGATAAAAGCATGAGCGACACAAAACGACTTGTGTGTCGATGTCACACCCACAATTTGAACAAACGGAAGTCTATACTCATTCGTTTTGTAAGTGGTATCAATCATCAACACATGTGGGAAAGCACGCGACATATCGTACGAGTACCGATGAACAAAAAAAACCTCCTCGACCGCATTGTTTCGGGATTCACCCGGGTGTGGTAAATATACCTTCCTTCATGCAACATTTGCTCCAATATCTGCATTGGAGTCCGATCACCGTACATTTTGACTTTAATGTTTTTTATCACGTTTTGTATGTCTCGTAGAATGCACACGCTCTGTGGGTTTTGTTTTCTTATGGTTAAATGTATGTTCGTAGGCTCCATGTTTTGAATATAAAGTCTCTCTATCAATGATTCTTCGTCTGGGGTCAACCTTCTCGTAAACGCGTGACCCTCGAGAAATACCGCAGGCTCATGGTTATGATCCTTTTGCTTCACCACTAAGCTCCAATTGCCACTACTTGCGTCTAGTTTCCCTATCATTTTAAAAGGACACCCAATCTTCTTGCTACCAGAACGCCGAACTGTTGCTTTACTTTTGCATGTGCCTCCACAGTCGCATTGCAACCATATCTTCAATGTCCTTGCTGACGAATCTTCAGCTTTTGTTACCGTTCGTTGGGTCACAATGACGTAACCTTTCGCAATTTCTGTTTTGTAAGCCCAATTCTTTAACTCGTGAAGTGTCGCAAATACCTGAAACAACGGTAATTTAAAACTATGTTTAAAACTATATTTGTTTAAAATCTAATAAACCTTATACATAACGAATAACACGTAAACAAAATCAACTTTGTCTAAATTCTAATAGGCACCCTTCTAATAAACATATACATAACGAATAACACGTATACAAAATCAAAATTGTCTAAAATTTAATAAACATTATACATAACGAATAACACGTAAGTGACGGTTATGTTATACCTTTCCTTGTTTTTTCGGGTCATTAGCACCATCGTCACCGCCACCACTATCGTCCCCGCCACCACCATCGTCCCAGCCACCACCATCTTCCCCGTCTTGATCACTTTCCTCGAAGTGTGTAACACCTTTCTCGATTTCGTTCTCGTCTTCCTCGAAGTCAAAAGCACCTTCCTCGGACTTTTTCTTGCGTTGTTTTTCCTGATGGGAATGGTAAGTCCCGTATGCGTGTTTCTCCTGTTGCGGATAGCTTTGAGCCACGTAAGATGGTCCCTCATTGCCCTCTACGACCTGAAACAACTTAATGGTTATACTAAAATAACCAAAACGACAATATGAATTTTTTACCTGGTTCAAATCAGGCATCACGGACCGCACACTCCCTTCCTGATGCGAATGGTAAGTTCCGGCGTGTTGCAGATAGCTTTGAGCCACGTAAGATGGTCCCGCCTCCTCTACGACCTGAAACAACTTAATGGTTAGACTTTAATAACCATAACGCCAATATGAATTTTTTACCTGGTTCAAATCAGGCATCACGGGCCGCACACTCCCTTCATCACAACGACGCACGGAAACCACCTCCTCCTCACCTCGATCAACGCCGGGTAACCAAACGCTTTCGGAGACATGACTCATTCGAAATTTCACCAAAAAAATATCCAAAGTCCCAATTTGACATCGTGATTCGAATCTAATTTAACCAGACCGTTTATTTGAAAAATTTTATCATTTTCATCACTTTTTTGGGATTTTGAACATTTGTATTACATGAATCCCGTAAGCTTGGGGTAAAGGGAAAAAATTCGAAACAATACGCAGCGTATAGGGCGATGAGCGCGTATATGCGGATCACCTTTTCAGCCTTTTCAGTCTGAACTCCACTGTCTTGTCAGCAATATACCTTAAATTCAGATATTATAGTACCAATGAGCAGTGTATAAAGCAATGAGAGGCGTATAGGGTTTAATGCTCCAACTACCACCTTTCTAATACACCGCTCATAGGGCAATGAGGGTCGTATAACTTTACTTTTTCTGACATAATTAATGCACTCAACCCCTATACAACCCTCATTGCCTTATACGGGGCTGCTGGGGGGGGTGTGTCATTACTTTTGGGGGATGTACCAATACCCTCACCCATAGAAAATTAGGAATTTTCAATAACCAGAACTTCAGTTTATTTGTTATTAGTTTAACTTCATTGAAAGCGGAATAGAGATGGGCATATTTACAACTTTTTTTTAACGTTAAATTTCATTAGAAAACGGCTAAGCCCACCAAAAAGAGGACCGCCAAAACAAACAATTACAACATATACATTGGGTATCTACACCAATCCTTCCAACTAATGTTATCGACTTTAGATCTACTACGAAACCACAAATAAGACCAAGATTTGATGCATGCAATCATATCACAAACCCGAGGCTTGGCATCTTCGAAAACCGCCTTGTTACGAGACTTCCAAATGACCCAACAAGTCGTCATCACAATCCCTCTAATAATTTCCTTCTTCGTATTAGTACCTGGAATCGTCGAAGGCAAGGAGAAGATGTCTTTAATATCAAAAAGGAAGATCGGACCCAAACGACACCATTTTTCTATCCCTTGCCACACACCACTCGACACAATGCACCCGGTGAAAAGGTGCAAGGCCGACTCCTCTACCGACTGACAAAGAACACACGAGCCATCTCCCACGTTAATATTTCTTCTGCGAAGGTTTTTCTTGGTCGGAAGGCGATCCATATCGAGTCTCCAAGCATGAATATTCACTTTTAACGAAACCCACCTGGTCCAAACCATATTATGGACTCTCCTATCATTACGGTCATTGATGAGGATCTTTTTAACATTCTGCACTGAAAAACTGTTACTTGAATCGGCATTCCAGACCCAGCTATCCTTGCCACCCGAAAAAGAGCATTTAGGAACCATTTCTTGCAAATCTCTATACTCCGATAACTCCTCGACAGTAGAAAGACCGCAACGCCAATTGTCCACAAAGGAGAGCCTCCCATTACGATCGTGTAATATGTCCCGAACCGTGCATCTTTTGTTTTTTTCCAGAGAGAAAAGACAGGGCCAGCGCTGACATAAAGTAGTCGTACCATACCAAATATCATGCCAGAAGCTAACTTCTGTCCCAGAACCCACTGAACCCCTTATGATGTTATGTATCTCTTTGCCACCAAGCTTCAAGTTGCCCACTAATGTAATCATCGATTTCCAACAGTCGGGTTGACTATTGTTTATCGGAAGAAAACGCTATCTACCTTTTCCACCATGAATCGCCTCTATCGTACGCTGCCAAGAGCTATGCGGATCTCTCTTGAACCTCCAAGCCCACTTAGTAATTAAGGCAATATTCACATCAGATAATCTTGAAATACCCAAACCCCCATCCGATTTTGGAGATGTAACAATATCCCAAGAAACCCAATGCATTTTGTTCACACCATTTGAGCCGCCCCAAAGAAAACTTCTCATCAACCTCTCTATTTGTTCCACAATTTCAATCGGGGCTTTGTACAACGATAAATAATAGATCGGAAGATTGGATAAAACGGATTTAATGAGAGTAAGACGACCTCCCATAGAAAGACTATCCGCTTTCCATTTTGATAACCGAGAGCTAACCGTCTCAACAACCGAACTCCAATGACACACTCGGTTCATGTTGGCGCCCACTTTAATTCCCAAGTAATCAAACGGAAAATCTCCGACCTTACAGCCAAGGATATTAGACATAGCATTTATCGCGTCCCTCGTAACTCCAACTCCAAAAAGATACGACTTTTTTAAATTAATTTTCAGACTGGTACACATATGAAAGATCCGTAAAAGCCTGGCTGTATTCTCTATGTTACCCTCCGACCATTCCCCAATAATCAAGGCATCATCTGCGTACAATAAGTGAGAGATTTTTAAGCCGGTCTTCGAATCATCAATGCCTTTGAACTCACCTCTTTCGCAAGCCTTCTCCAAAATGCAAGTAAAAGCTTCCATAACGATCAAAAAGAGAAAAAGGAGAAAGAGGATCTCCCTGACGAAGGCCTTTCTCGCATTGAAACTCGTAAGTAGGTGAACCATTAACTAGCACCGAGGACTTTGCGGACTCCAAGATCCCTTTCACCCACCTCCCCCATCTGTCTGGAAAACCCATTTGATCCATCATGTCAATTAAAAATCCCCAGTTAAAATTATCGTAGGCTTTCTCAAAGTCAATTTTCAACATAAAAGCTTTTTTCTTTCGTTTGCCTAACCACCCATAGACCTCGTTAAGAATCAAAGGCCCATCTAAAATAAATCTATCCTTGAGGAAAGCCGATTGCGTATCAGAAATCACATAACCAAGCACTTTCTTAACCCGAAGAGCAAGCACCCTGGAAACCACTTTGCTAATGGCCCCAACCAAAGTAATCGGCCTATAATCGGATAAACCCACCGGATTCTTAATCTTAGGGATCAAGGTGATAAAGGATGAGCTGCAACCTTTACCAAAGACACCCGAATCATAGAAAGCATCCAACAGGGAGAAGAAATCATCTTCAAGATAGCTCCAAAAACTCTTAATGAAGTTAAAATTAAAACCATCCGGGCCTGGAGCCCTGTCAGACCCGCAATAAAAAACCGCCAACTTAACCTCTTCTCTAGTGAATTTCGCTACCAAAGCATTTGAACAATCTTGAGGAACGTGTTTAATAAGATCACACCGTAATAAAGGTCTCCTAGGATACATTTCCGAAAAAGCCCCCTATAATGCTTTAACACCTCTCGCTTGACAATCGAAGGCTTAGTATTCCAGTTCCCATCCACCATTAAACCCGGAATGGAATTTTTTGATTTTCTCCCGTTTACAATCCCATGGAAAAAAGCAGAGTTGTCGTCCCCATGCATCGCCCATCGGACCCTAGACTTTTGTTTTAGATCTCTAATATTGCATTGATTAAGAAAATCAACCTCCTGTTTGCTTTTCTCCCACACCCAAATCTCCTCCTCTTCTAAATCCCTTTCTTCCAACACCTTTACCAAACTGTCGATGTCTTTTTGCAATTCTGTTAAAGTTTCTCCTTCAGTCTTATTAGTTCGAATCCACCGGGAGCTCAAAGCAGCCTTAAGAGCCTTAAACTTCAACGAAATCTTTACTTTGGGAGTACCTTCAAACATAGGATTTTCAAGCACTTTGATAATCTCCTCTTTGCACCCTTCCCTATCCAGCCAAGAGTTGAACCAACAGAAAGGAATGGAACCAGACTTTGTCTTCACAAGAGAAAGCAGCAGCGGAGAGTGATCAGAACATTCTCTCGGTAAGGCTCTGAGAACCGCTTCTGGCCACATATTAAAAAAACCTTGACAAACAAAAAAGCGATCAATCTTGCTCAATTTAAACTCATTATCCTTAACCGTCAGACAAGTATACTTGTTACCCCTCATGATGTACTCAAACAAACCCAGGCTATCCACAAACTTATTCAGATTGGAAGCGCATCTGTGATTAAAACGGGAATTTTTTCTATCCTCTGGGGCCCTAACCGCATTAAAATCGCCCATGAGAAGCAACATCCCCTCCAACCCAGTTAGAACGCCCTTAATCAGATATCCCAAAGAGCCCTTTTTTCTCCCAATTTCTGAGGAGCATAAACGTTTACACAATTGAGCACAGTTCCGTCTTCCACCAAGCAACCGGAGGTAATTAGGAAATTCCGATGCTTGACCGAAAAAGATTTTTTAAACACTTTTGGATCCCAAACATTAAGAATACCCCCGGATCTACCAGACGCGTTAACAACATCGAAATCAAACCCATCGTTACCCCACAATTGATGAAAATCAAATCTACCAAAATTCTCCAAATGAGTTTCCTGAATCCCTAAAAACTTAACACCATTTCTTTCCTTCAAAACTTTTACCTTACCCGCTTTACCATTACCACCAAGCCCTCGAATATTAAGCGATTGGAAATTCATTTAATACCTGATTGTAGCCCTCGAATATTTATCACTTATTTTATGGCATATTTACAACTTTATACCATAAAATAAGTGATAAATAAAATGTTACTACAAAAAAAAAAATAAAAAAAATAAAGTGTTACCATATATAAAGGAGGATATAAATTAAAGAATATGAATCCAGATAATTGACATTAATTTATTTTGTGGTTAAATAACAAGCTAATGAATAAATTTACTACTTTATCCCATAAAATATATTTGCATTAATTGTTGACCAGACCACGAACTTTGAACAGAACGAGGAGAAAATTTGTTAAATTATCTTAATCCAGTTATTAATTGTTATTGTTATTATTATTATTATTATTATTATTATTATTATTATTATTATTATTATTATTATTATTATTATTATTAATCCCTGATACCTAGGTTTTTTTATTAGTGAAAGCATAAAAAAGTTAAGGATGACGATCCAACTGAAAATTATCATGATCTGTATCATTTTAACTTTAAGTTTAAAGGCACTAAACCCTCATGTAGGTTTTCGAAATCTTTTCGAGTAATTAGTAAGAGGCAAATACCATGTTCACTCTCAATTGTATTTTCTTAGTGGAAGACAAGATGTAGCCAAAAACAAAAAAACAAACAGTACAAAACTATATATCTAACATGTAACATGTCAACAAACTCAGAACAAAACAAATAGAACACCAAACACCCGAGCCATTAACCTATTTGTAGAAGTAACATCCGAGATCGAGCAAATAATTCTCACCCTGACCACTACTAGAAAACATGGTTTTTGTCATGTAATTTTTGGTTACAAAATGGTAGCAATTTTCTTGTTGTCAGTTTGCCACCGAAAATACGGTGACAAAAACACTCGTGTCAATTGCCCTAATGCCACCAAATAGCCACCACTTTTATATTTTGCTACCTTATTTTTACCACCACAAAATTGGTCAAAATTATTTGCCACCGCTTCATGTTTGCTACCTCCGCCTTGTTTGCCACCGAGTTGTGACGCTTTTTCATACCATTTAGCCACTGCTTTGATACCATTTAGCCACCGATATTGCCACCATTTTTTTACAAAATTTGCAAGTTTTGATACCATTTAGCCACCAATATTCCCACCATTTAGCCACCATTTTTTACATAATTTACTGGAATATTGGTTTGGAATATTAGTTTTTAATTCAGTTTTTTTTTTCTCCCTGCTAATTTCATCAAAGTTACATATCAATAAAACTACAAATAATATAAAAAAAGTCTAATAAAATCTCAAAATTATATAAAATATCTTGTTTTCAAAAGCATATAAAAAATACCAACTAAAACATAAAATAACTAAAATTTTCTTAATAAGATAAACATCTAAACATTCAAAACCAAGTGTTTATATCCTATCTTCGAACTGTAGCTGTTAACATAGCTTCAATTTGTGACATCCTATCAAGCATAGCATCTTTATCTACCTTATCTTTTTCTTTTTCAGCCAACAACCCCGCAATAATTCCATTGAACCTTTCTTTTTCTTCATCTTTTTCCTTAACGAGCTCCTTGATAACTAAGTTCAACTTTTCAATCTACAAAACAACCAATGAATAGAATCAAGATCTATACGTTGTGAATGGGAAGAGATGGGAGGATGTACCTTGCATTTCCATTTGAGAGCTTCAGAACTAGAGGTATCAGATGGAGGATGAGAAGTTTTGTTCACGAGCTTAGAATGAAGAAGAGCCATTGCTAGAGCGAGCTTCAATGGTGGAGCTTCAACGCTAGTCGACTAACTAGCTCGATTTTATTTGTAATCAATCTCATATATAACAAGCACAAATATTGAATGGAATGATATTACTTCCCATTCATCACCAAAAAGGGTTCCGGAGGAGGTGTCTTACGATATGAAATGAAGCTAAGTACATCAACCCCACAATTGTGACTTCATAATCATTCATCTATGTACGGTTCATCTAGTAAAGGCGTTAAAAAAGTTGGAGTACGCAGATCGGTTTATCTCTGCTGACTGTCAATAGATTATGTGTAGTAAAAAAAAAAATAACAACTCTCTCAAGTTTACGCTACTTGGATAAATAATTTATATCTATTTATATCTAGAGTTAAATGCTTGGTTGGTCCCTGTGGTTTGCAAAAATTGCAGACTTGGTCCCAATGGTTTACTAATTACACACGTGGTCCCTGTGGTTTTCAAAAATGCACTCGGTTGGCCCCTAGCCCTAACATCAGTTAAATTTATCAGTTAAGTCCATGTTAAATGACCAAAATACCCTTGCTTATTAACAAATACATAAACAGATCAATCTCTCACCTCTCTCTAACTCTCTTTCTCTCTCTCTCTCAGCTCTCTCTCTCTAGTTCTTTATTCTCACCACCACCCACCCTACCACCACTACCACACACCTGCGGCCACCGCCACCTAACAACACCGCCCCCTAACCACACCGCCGCCACCACCTTAAATTTGCATAGATCCATCACAAATTTGCATAGATCCATCACAAATTTCAACACTCACTTTGATCTCAAATTAGTCCTGAAAAAAAAAAAAAAAAACCCCTTAAAATCTGCACAAATTAACCCTCCCTAAAACAATTTTAATTCAATATCTTCAAAAAAAAAAAAATCTTACCCAGCCAGCAAGATCCCAAAGAAACCAATTTTTCATTTAAAAAAAAAGAAAATCAAAAATTCATATTTACATATTATTATTATTATTATTAGTTTAATTAAATTTAAAAAATAACCAACTTTCGATCTATAAAGAAAAACAGAAATTAACCCTAAAAAGAAAAAGAAGACGAAACCCTAATTTAATTATAGCAAAAATTGAAGTAAAACCTCTTGAATGGAAGCTAAACGTCTGGTTTCTTGTTCAATCCGACCCAACTGGGCTTGAACCCGTTCTTTAACCTCCAACTTCTTCTTCTCGATCTCTTCTTCTTTGGCCTTGAAAGTAGAAAGAGCAGATTTAGACATCTCTTCATCTTCTTTGGACATCAACCCACTGAAACTCAAACTCCCCCCTGACATTTCACCAGCTTGCATCAGTGTTTGAAGCTGCTCGTGAGGCTGAGCCATTTGTTGTTTTTCTGGTTCTTTTTCGCCCCTCTTCTTCTTCTTCAACCAGAAAAAGCAAAAAACCCTCCTCCTTCCTCTCTTAATTTCTCTAATTTTTCTTGTTTTCTTTTGTTCTCCCCGATTTGATTTGATTATGGGTCGTGGAATGGTTCTTAAGGCAGAATTTGGTGGTTAAAGAAAGTTGCAAGCTTGGTTATAGAGAGAAAGGAGGTGGGTTATAGAGGAGTTAATAAGCAAGGGTATTTTGGTCATTTAACATGGACTTAACTGATAAATTTAACTGATGTTAGGGCTAGGGACCAACCGAGTGCATTTTTTAAAACCACAGGGACCACGCGTGTAATTAGTAAACCATTGGGACCAAGTCTGCAATTTTTGCAAACCACAGGGACCAACCAAGCATTTAACTCTTATATCTATTAATAATAGAATGAAAATGAACAGTCATTCTTTTTAATTTAAACTAGCAGAATTCCCCAGCGCGATGCGGCAGGATTTCAATCGGTATCGGTTCGGTTTATTGCGGTACTTGGACATCGACACTCTTTGTATCAACCGTTGTACATCGATCGAAGGCCATAATAACAAAAATTGGCAACCATTCCGATGGTACCAATTCCACTATCGATGTTGTTTAGTCAAAGTAAGACCAGTTTGTGATGGTACCGTAGGCTAAACATCCTAAAATATAGATATACACACGTTTTGAATCATGTCATTGCCGGTTTTTAATAATCTCATAAATAACAAAAAGAGTAAAATGATTATTTTTTCATTTTATTTTTGTTAACAATACAACTGTGTTTTTTTAAATATCACATATTTGTATGTTAAGGTATCAGTTTTATAAAATGTATGCATCACATATTATATACCCACAATTTTAAATTTTACAAATATGCAAATAAGTTTTAACTTTATACAACTTATACATAAAAGATAGAGATTTATTTTGCAAAAGAAAGTAATATGTTAATCAAAGGAAAGTTGCGATGCTTTTTTTTAGTCATGAGCGAATTGAATTGTAAAGAAATGTGAATCAACTAATTTAAAAAAAACTTATTTTAATATTTTAAAAGAAAACTCCTGTTCATCAGCAGTTTCTATTAATATATATAACTAGTGGGTTACAGCCGCGCTTCGCGGCGGGGCGACCCGATTTTTTATCCGATATAGCAGTCGAAAGAGAAAACTTACAAAATAAAGTCGTGGTAAGTACAAAAGTATGTCGACACGTGTTTTACATCGACCGGAAAACTCGATTACAAAAGTACTTTGAAAGTTAAAGGGTTGTCAGTGTCAATGCTAAAAGTTGAGAAAATACAAAAAAAAAATTATGTCGAAATATAAGTCAACTTAAGTTTATATCGACACGTAAATAAAAATAAAGACGTAAAAGTCGATTAAAAAGTATTTAGAAAGCTAAGAGGTTGTAAGAGGTAATGCTGAAAATTAAAGGTTAAAAGTAAAAAAAAAAAAAGCAAATAGACAAAAAAAAGAAAAAAAAAAATCACCAACTACAAAAGTATTTAGAAAGTTAAAGGGTTGTCAGTGTGAATACTGGAAGTTGAGAAAACACAAAAAATTTTTTGTCAAAACGTAAATCAACTTAAGTTTATATCGATACGTAAATAAAAATAAAGACGTAAAACTCGGTTAAAAAGTACTTGAAAAGTTAATGGGTCGTAAAAGTTAATACTAAAAGTTAAAGGTTAAAAGTAAATTAAAAAACAAAAAGACAAAGTCAAAGTCAAAGACAAAAAAAATGAAAAAAGGAAAACTAATATAGCACTATTCATCTCAATGTTTCAAATTAATACATACTAGTATAAAAGATATGGACAAATGACTATTGAGGGACTTTTAAAACAAAGGAAAACTTAGTGGCCAAAATGAAAACAAACAAAACTATACTATTCCTCATGATGTTTTGAATTAATACATATATTATGTCGAAATATAAGTCAACTTAAGTTTAGATCGACACGTAAATAAAAATAAAGACGTAAAAGTCGATTAAAAATTATCTAGAAAGTTAAGAGGTTGTAAAAGGTAATGCTGAAAATTAAAGGTTAAAAGTAAAAAAAAAAAGCAAATAGACAAAAAAAAGAAAAAAAAAATCACCGACTACAAAAGTATTTAGAAAGTTAAAGGGTTGTCAGTGTGAATACTGGAAGTTGAGAAAACACAAAAAAAAAAAAAATTTGTCGAAACGTAAATCAACTTAAGTTTATATCGATACGTAAATAAAAATAAAGACGTAAAACTCGGTTAAAAAGTACTTGAAAAGTTAATGGGTCGTAAAAGTTAATACTAAAAGTTAAAGGTTAAAAGTAAAGTAAAAAACAAAAAGACAAAGACAAAAAAAAATGAAAAAAGTAAAACTACTATAGCACTATTCATCTCAATGTTTCAAATTAATACATTTAAAAGATATGGACAGATGACTATTGAGGGACTTTTAAAACAAAGGAAAACTTAGTGGCCAAAATGAAAACAAACAAAACTATACTATTCCTCAGGATGTTTTGACTTAATACATATATAGAATATGTTTGTAGGTAATTAACTATATATTAAAATTTATATCTATTAATAATAGAATGAAAATGGACAGTCATTCTTTTTAATTTAAATATGTTTGTAGGTAATTAACTATATATTAAAATTAGAACATAATGAAGAGTAACATCATCAAGGGATTAGCAAATGATATCGGGTATCCGTACAGATATCAAATTTATCAAACCGGGTATATTTTCGGTACCGAATCGGTACCGACTTTTGACATTTTCGTTATCGGTTTGGCACCGGTATTCACCCGTTTTTACCCTCAAATACCGGTACCGTACCAGTACCGACCAGTACCGACCGGTACCGAACCGTACCATGTCAGGTATATTCGGTACCGATACTCACATTTTGGGATTTTCGGTAACGGTATTTTCGGTACCGGTTGGTACCGAGCTCATCAAATCCCGTAGCAACGTAGCAACGCAAGTAATTGCACCGTTTAGATTACTTTTCATACACAACCCAATGAATAGTAACATCATCAAGGGGATAAGCAAATGGTATCGGGTACCGGTACTGGTATCAAATTTTCCAACCGGGTATATCTTTGGTACCGAATGGTACCGACTTTTGACATTTTCGGTATCGGTTTGGCACCGGTTTTTACCCTCAAATACCGGTACCGAACTGTACCGTACTAGGTATATTCGGTACCGGTACCTACTTTTGGGAATTTTCAGTAACGGTATTTTCGGTACCAACCGCAAGTAATTGCACCGTTTAGATTACTTTTCATACACACTGTAAGTAAACTGTATTTCGTTTGAATGAGGTTTTATATACAAAACAACTTATTTTGTTTTCTTTTTTGTCTTTTTATATAACGAATGAATTGTAGCATGTAAAATTAACTTGGATATTTAGATTATTGATGAGCAAATCATATCAAATCCTGTAATCAAACCGTTGCCGACACGCGTTTTGCAGACATTAGGTGCCCGCCGCAACACGCGGGCGGAAAATCAACTAGTTAATATTTATTTCAGGAAAGTTAAGTTTAAGAAATGTACAATCAGTTGGTAGTTAGTTTTATGGGTACAAGTGAAAATTGTTAAAACTATTTTGTATGGGATAATGAAATCATGATAAGCTAAAGTAGAAGTACAACAAATAGTTTTAGTACAAAAAATCATAAAATTTTTACTATTAAAATTTGCTTTGCTACTATGATTATAATAGCCATCTTTTATACCCTTGAAAGTATTAAACATTGAATAATATGGTCTAGGATCAAATACAAAGTATCTTTAAAATAAGAAGTCATACGAAGGGTATCAAACGGACTCCGATTAACCTCATTTAAGCAGGATTGGAACCGTCTCATCAAACTCTATGATGTGAGATTTTAGGTTTTCAATTTTGGATTTATAGGTTGTAGATTTTAAAACTTTAGTGTATTCTCATTTTGTCTTTTATTTATCGTTGTGTTTTTTCTACATTTGCGTAATTGTGTCTTTATTTTTTATTTTTTTTTGGGTAAAGGGTTACCCCGGTGATTCTATATATCAATAAAACCAAAACAAAACAAGTAGCATGGAGAGTCCATACTAGTTCAGTCATGGGACATCTCCCATGAAAGTAAACCAAGAAAACACAATACACCCAAATAAAACAACTAGACTACTAATCTAGAAAGGAATCAAACAAAAACACTATGAAAAATCAGCCGCCATCATCAATCAATCGAGTATCGCAGATCTCCCAAGCACGAAGCAGCTTCCTCACCTTCACAGTGTCCTTAAACTTCACTCCCATAAGTTTGTAGCGAACCGTATGAAGAATTGTATCACATAAAACATCTGGAGGTCTTGTCTGGTTCTTGAAAAGTCTTGCATTTCTCTCTTGCCAGATAAAATAAGTAGTACCTGCAAGAACCAACCTGCTAACATAATTGGAAGCGGATTTAGACCGAGCGACTCATTGTGTCTTTTTTCCTTAACATCGAGTTATATTTTTCGGCATTGTGTTATATTTTTACTTGACACTGTGTTATCATGTGTGATCTATTGTGTCTTTGTACACTTTTTATTTTAAGAAGCTTTTATAAAATAAATTAATCCTGAATAATATATGTGAACATAATTATTTTATTATTAGTATAAGAAGATTGACATTAGCATTAGCATTTGAAATCAAAATATAATCTAAATGTGGGCAAAGATTGCATATATGTATGAGTTGTGATTCTAGACAAAGCATGTGAGAACTAAGCCTATGAAGTGAGGGGAAATGATAGAGTGCATGTGCATGGGAACCCAATGAAGGCTAGTAACGTGGATGGACGTGATCAATGATCAAAAGTCAAACTCCATCTCATCCACACGTGAGATATCGTCAATTGCTGCTTGACAAACGCCGTATCTCATGGAATCGAATGAATGCATCAGAGACCATTCGCGTGTCTTCATTCTTTTCTAATTAGAGTTAATTACTCTTTTCATCTCTGTGGTTTGTCAAAAATCACTATTTCAGTCCATTAGTTTAAAAATTGTGATTTCAGTCCCTGTGGTTTCATTTTCGTAACCATTTCAGTCCACCTCGTAACCATTTCAGTTCCTGTACTAACAGAATAAATGGATTGAAATGGTTAAGAAAGTAAAACCACAAGGACTGAAATGGTTACGAAAGTGAAACCACAGGGACTGAAATCGCAAATTTTAAACTAATGGACTGAAATAGTGATTTTTGACAAACCACAGGGACGAAAACAGTAATTAACTCTTCTAATTATTATTATTCTCATCAAAACCGGTACTTTTGTAATGGTTCGAATTAGACTTGTTTTTTTTATTGGGTTTAGGTTTGGGCCTGATGATTATGAGTCAAACTGCTTTTGAGTTTCTAAGGCCCATGATTGGTTAGAACCATGCTTTGGTAGTTGGGTTTCTGTACATCTAATTAGATTTAGAACCAAAATTCGATATAATTCGATTTGATTATCATAAATTTGAATTCGAACTTCGAGTGTTGAAGAATCCAATATGAATTTATAATTTTAAATTTGATTCGAAATTCAAATTCAAATTATATTTATATTTTTTGATTTATTATTTTTATATATAATACATATATAACTTTACTGGGCTATAATATAAAGGAAAAATTACAAGTTTTGTCATTTATCTTTATACCACTTTTCAGGCGGTATCCTTTTTAACGAATGTTGACAGACGGTGTCCTTTACTAGGTATTTTGTTGCAAGTTTAGTCCTTTACACCCAACCCAGTTAAAAAACCCTATTAATTGTTGACAGGCGGTGTCCTTTACTAGGTATTTTGTTGCAAGTTTAGTCATTTACACCCAACAATTACCAAGGTTTTTTAACTAGGTTGGGTGTAAATGACTAAACTTGCAACAAAATACCTAGTAAAGGACACCGCCTGTCAACATTCGTTAAAAAGGACACCGCTTGAAAAGTGGTATAAAGATAAAGGACAAAACTTGTAATTTTTCCTAATATAAACTAATCTCTAAATGTATTTTAAGCAGTGTTGCAAAAATCGGCCTAGGCGGCCGATTAATCGGCGCCTAGGCGCTAGGCGGCCATTCACTGCCTAATTTTGAGCTAGTCGGTCAATTAATCGGCCATGGTCAAAGTCGGTCAAAATCGGTCCTAGGCGTCAAAAATCGGATTAATCGGACTATATTAATCGGTCAAAATCGGTCCTAGGCAGTCCTAGGCGGTCAAAATTGGTCAGAATCGGTCAAAATCGAACCATACTATCTGAAACTTGAAGTATTTATGTGAATTTTGAAGTATTATTTTTATATTATTGGGTATATATACATAATTTTGAAAAAATACATATAAAAATCCCATTCCGATTAATCCCGATTAATCCCTAGGCGGTACCTCACCGCCCGACTAGCGCCTAGCGCCTTCTACAACATTGATTTTAAGTATTAAAATAGGCCATTACCAAACTCATTACAAAGCCCATAACTTAAACGAATGTATTACATATTTTAACTGAATTCGAAGCAAAACGAATTTATCCGAATTCAAATTTTTAATCGAATTAAAATCAAATTTGAATTGGGATTTAAATTCGAATCGATTTGGCTGGTTCTTAATCGAATCTGAATACAAGGAAAAAAATTATTATAAAATTCGATTCGAGCAATTCAAAAATTCAATATTCGATTCAATGAACATCTCTACATAATTAACATTTAAGGTATGGGCCAAACACAATTATGTAAACAAGTTCACATCCACCACCTGGCCCAAAAACCAGTAGCGAGGCACAAGGTCCCTTAGTCCTATTCGAAATCGCATGTAGTTCCCTATGTGGGTGCAACAGTGGTGTGTGGCGGCGGCTGAAGGGAAGTGGTGGGGTGGAGGTGGTGGTGGTAGTGGGTGAAGAGAGAGAGAGAGAGGGGGGAGAGGAAAATGTGTGATATAGAGAGAATCAGAGAGAATTCAAGGCTTTTAATATTTAAAATTTATTTTTTATTTCTTACATAATTAGTCCCCTGAATATCAAATTATTTACCCAGCAGTCCTTAGGGAGGTAAAATGACAGGAATACCCCCATGTGCAAGGCACATGACCATATTTAACAAAAAAAATCTGACTGAGTTAGGGCTAAAGGACATAACGTGCAGGATTTTGAAACGTTAAGGACAAAACTCGTCAAATTTAAAGGCAAATAACATCGCCTGCAATTTGGTACAAACATAAAGGACAAAACTTGTAATTTTCTCTAACCATATATATAGTTGTTTGATCAACAGGTGCAAAAAATATATTTTAATTATATATTAAATTTTCTCTGTCTCTTTTTAATTCTTGAAATTTCAAATACGGTGTTGGCGGTGGTGGTTGGAGGAGCAGTGACGACAAGTAGTGGTGGCGAGTGGTACTCGCCCATCTGAACCTGTTTTAAACTGCTAACTTCTATAATAGTAACCCATTTTGACCTGTTATATAATTTAATAGTGTTTAACCCCCGCGTCGTGGGCGCAGGGGTCGTAAAACTATATTAATTAGTAAGCAAACAACGATCAAAACCGCGAAATCGTAAAATAAAAACACGAATTTATACCGCCACGTGAGATAAAACGTTAGGAAAGATGAACGCGAACTTATATCACGAGCTGACGTAAAATATATACGAACTCAAATTTATAAAGAACAGTTTTACTTAATTAGCCAAAGGAAAAAAAGACGAAGGGCTAAAAAACTAAATTATACTATAAGACCAAAAAAATGACAAAAAAGAAAACCCATCAGATTCTTTGATACGTTTCATGGGAAAAAAAAGGAGATATATTCAAATGGCACTTTGGTAAATAACTTTAAAATGAAGGTTTAATTGGCTACTGTAGCCAAGATTCTACCTAGTTTGTTAATATACAGTAATTAGCTACCTAATCACCCAAAAAAACATGTAAGCAAAATTCTTTTTACTCAATGCATTATCGTGCCTGTCATTTCTCGGTTTGCTGACCAAATGGCCTAAGGTTGAAAGGTAATAAACACACCATCAATTTGAACAAGGAAGTTGGAAAAAAAGGTAAGAAGTGCATGTTTCTTCTAAAGAGGATGGTTTGGACCGAGTCATCAGATACTGCAAGAGCTGATCATTACCAGTGAAGCAGAATGCGGGACGGGGTCATAAAATAAGAGGATGGTTTAGCTTCTTATTTTATGGGCCCCTCCCGTATTTTGCTTCATTGGTAATGATCAACTCTTCGAGTATCAGATGATTCAGTTAGAACCATCCTCACCTTGGACTCGGTCATAAACTAAACCATGCTTATGTATATTTGTATTCATTGCAAATATGAACAAGCATAATGTCAATTTAGTTTTATCTATAAACAATATATATAAGCATGAAAATGATCCATAAGAATCTTGAAAGCCATTTACTCACCTTGGACCAGATAGAACAAAAGGCAACAATGGTGTTACTTCTTTCTCCTGACTACAGTTCTTCTTTAGTCTTGGATCTGTGAAGTTATAATCCAAGTTTGATTCAATATTCATTCCTCCTTCTAACACCTTAACCACTGATGACATCGAAGGTCTTCTTGTATAATCGGTTTGTAAACACCATGAAGCCATCTTCATCATCTCCACAACCTCTGTACCATTTGTTTGCATATCTTCACTGTGTTTGTCAACCATATCTAACAACGTTCCTTGCTCCCAACATTTTTGAAAGACAGAGAGCAAGTGCCAGCTTTCTTCTGGCTGGGATCTATCAAATATTTTCCTGCCACATAAGATCTCCAAAAGAACGATCCCAAAGCTGTATACATCCACCTTCTCGGTGATAATTGAGCTCCACCATTCTGGAGCGATATAGCCTGGGGTACCTTTTATGGTAGTCATCACTTCGGTTTGATTTTTGTCGATGAGCTTAGATAACCCAAAATCAGATACTTTGGCATTGAAATCGTCGTCTAGAAGTATGTTTTGAGGTTTAATGTCAAGGTGGATGATTCTTTGCCTACAATCTTCGTGGAGATATGTTAAACCTTTGGCTATATCAAGAATGATTTTTTTTCTGCATTCCCATTCAAGTACATGTTCTCGATTTCCATGGTAGATCCACTTATCTAATGACCCATTACTCATGAAGTCATACACAAGAAGTCGCTGTGATTTCCATGCACAAAATCCTCGAAGTCGAACCAGATTCACATGGTGAATGCTGCCAATAGATTGAACCTCCGCTAGGAATGATTTCTTAACATGCGCAAGACCTTCAAGACATTTTACTGCAATCTTGGTTCCATCCCCGAGAGTGCCTTCGAAAACTGATCCAAATCCTCCTTCACCAAGCTTTTTACTAAAATTCTCTGTGACAGTTTTCAATTCTTCATAAGAAAACCGATTTGGCATTCCAGGAACTTGATCTAAATACTCTTCCTCCACTTCTTCATCGCTTTTGCGCCTGTAGACCACATACACAATAACCACTATGGCCACAAGAAGCACAAAACTTCCCATCGTAGAGCCTACAATTATTGCAAAATGATGTGATCTAGCATGTGATCTAGCATTCTGGACTTTAATGAAAGCTAAATCAGTATAAACATGTGGATCAACAGTCTTCATTGTAAATATCTCTGATGGTAAAAAGCATTCTCCACTTGTAGTATCTAAATCGTACCGAAAAAAAGCTGCTTTGCATTCACACTTGTTTAGACACGCTTGTTTGCAAGTCTCCATACTCATCCTCTCCATGTTGGCAGTAAAAGTGGTGTCCGTGACATTCTCAAGTGTGATAAAACCTTGATCTTTTGTAGAATTACATGTGAGAGGAGTAATTGCAGAGCAACCTTGATTGGGTTGACGATCATTCATCGGTCTAAAATATTTTGTTGTGGGACAACTACATTGTTGATTATCCGAGCAAATGGAATTTCTTCCGCAAACCAAAGGATAACCACACTCATCAACATAACGTGTAGTAAGATCGGTTACCATTGTCCATGCTTCAATTTGCAACTCAAACACTTGCAAATGCCCATCTGGCATCAGTTTCACATACTGAGCTGCTGATGACGCTTGACTTATGCCAATCACGGCAACAGGATCACTTGGCTCGGAAGAAATGAATAGTGACAAACGTCCATTCAAGAAACTCATGTATCTTCTTCCTTTATATGCAATGTCATATAGATTGACACGCCTACTTAAGTAGGTTTGAGGTGGGTTTGAATTAACATAACCAAACAAACCTCCATTCGTGAGTTGAAGAGAAAACATTCCTTGCGAGAAATTAGTATAAGAAACACTAGATTTCAGTTTCTGACCTGTAAAGAGCTTTTGGCCAGGTAACAAACAGTCTGTTGGGTGATCAAAAGATTGCCAAACTACCGATCTCTGATCATCGAATAACACCAGATTTCCTGCATCAGTTAGGTTCATGCCAACAACTGATTTTCCTGTGGTGTTTGTGGTCCAAACTATTCTTCCATCTACATCCTGTAGGATCAATTCTCCGGCTGCAGTGAAATTCAGAACTGCATTATCCCTGACCGGATTATCCCTGTTGGCTGACCAAACGATTTCATATTGGCTAGGGAATTCACTGGTAGAAGAAATGAATATGGCAAAGACGTAAGACGGATCATGTTCTAGACCGATGAAGCCACAGGTGAATTGAGCAACATCGGTTTTCCTAAGGAGCACGAGTCCCGAGTAATCGTTGGTCCATGTAGTCGAAAGATTTGCTGTAGGATATAATTCATCAGAATAGCAAGATAACATGAGAATTGCGAAAAAGGCAAAGAAGAAAGTAGAAATCCTCATGACTGAGGAACACTTGTATGAAGAATGCATGATTCACAAAATACCCAATCTGTTATATATAACTCTAGTCTTCTCAAGTCAATGCTTTAGTCTACTCGCTAAAGACACTGTGTTGGACCAACAACTACTCCACTAATTAGTTGGAGACATCATCAGGCATGGATATAAAACTTTCAACATCTTTAATCAATCCAAATATTCATTTATAAAGTTAAATCGTTATTAAGGATTATTCAAACTTGACGATTCAAAGAAAAATCAAAAGATATCAACTAGTGGTTTTAAATAATAATTTATATTCAATTAATGTTTTTCAAACCCCACTCTCTAATCTTTACAATAAACATGAAGACTTTAAGTTCAACTAGTTATTATTATTATTGGTCTTTAAAGCAATGTGTTGAAAACAGTATCTGTGATTGAACGGGTCAAGTGAACATATGTGTTGAGTCAGTGGCGAAGCTTCAAAATTTCCACCGGGGGGTTGGAAGTTACCGGACCTAAAAATTTTTTTTATCATTTTGTTTCGAGGTGATATGTTCGGGTCGGACGTCGGTGATTCGATTCAGATCGGGTCAAACATTAATATCAAATAAAAAACGTTCTCAAACATTAAAAAGTAAGCATTGTTTAACAAACAACTCAACAAAGACACCAAAACATTAAAAGGAGAGGAAGGTGGGTACCCGGTTCACCTGGATGAAGAATTATAGCTTTACCGTCTTCCTTTAAGTTGCGCCCCTGTGTTGAGTTATCCTACACACCCTCCTAAATCTAGGAAGAGTACAAAAACATAATGTATCGCAAAATATAACACAATGCTGAAAAAACCCACAACGAATCACAAAAAAGACACAATGATGTTATTTCCACATTGGTCCATGGGTTCGATACTATATACCCACATGTAGTACTAAGTAAAAGAAACTGCCAATCTTAGACTCATTCATACACACACACACACTTGTTTATAGTATAACAACTTATAGAATGAACAAATATGTTATACATTATAAATATCACTTACTGTATCTTCACATTGACTCGTACGTTCCTTTTATACATGGTTGGTTAGGAGAGCTATGTGGGCGGTCGTGCGTGCAGTGAAGGAGTGCTTGTTAGACTTCAAGAGTAAAGACTTTACTATTTTAATGTAATAGTAATAGTAATGTTATGACCCTGAGATCTATGGACGTAGTTTTTAAAAGACTTAGGGGCTGTTTGGCAAAGCTTATTTTTTTTACTTATTTACTTATTTGCTTATTTGAAAAGTAAATAAGTCATAATGGAATGACTTATTTACTTATTCCTCTCACATAATAAGCTAACCCAAACACCTTTTAACTTTTCAAAAAGCAAATAAGTAAATAAGTCAAAAAAATAAGCTTAGCCAAACAGCCCCTTAGCTTTGCTATTAAAAAAGGAGTAGCGGCAGGGCCGTTCCAACGTTTTTGGAGACTCTAAGCGAACTATGAAGTGGAGGCCCTTTTGCAAAATTATCATTTTTAACATATTTAGTAACAAAACCCTCGACCTTCACCCAGTCTTAAGACCGGCAATCATAAAATAAAAAGTTAATTTATAGGTGACGAAGTTAACATTTTTCTTTTTGAAAGTTATATGTTTTGTATAACTGGTTCACAATCATTAAAACACACCACTGGTTCACATTCATTAAAACCATGGTTGTAAAAATCTCGATTAGTCGCCGATTAATCACTAATCGGAGGTTCACCGATTAATGGCCGATTTATCGCTAGGCGGTCACTATATGGAACAATATATAAACTTTGGATGCCCTAGATTTTGTAGGCCGTAGGCCTTTGCTTGGTGTCATTAGCCCATTGGGCCGGCTCCGAGTAGCGGCGCAGCTTGTTACCTGTTTACCATCTATCTCGAGGTAAATCCATGTAATTTTCTTCTTATGTAATAAAAGTTTTAGTTAAGTCACCACAAGATTTATGAAATATTTATGCCAATTATAATTACACATTAGCTCATCTAGGTTATAGTTACACATTGAATACGGCCACATCAATAGAAAAGAGGAAGTATGCTATGAGACTCTCAGTAGTAGCCCACGCCCAGGGCGTGAACACCATCCCACGTCGAAGCCAACTCAGAAAAATAACCCATGTCACAAAAATGACCCTTAAAGCTTGACCACCATCACGCCTAACCTCGCACTCCCCACCGGCGCGGTGTTCACACCCCATCAACACACATTTCCTACAAAAGTGGTGCCACTTGGCTGCTACTGTGCTACGGATAATCTGAGTGAGTTTCAACTATTTAAGATATGGCTAACCTCAAATGAGTGGTTATTAATTTGAGAAAAAAATCCCATGAAGAAGAGAGAAAAAAGGGGTGGATTAATTTAATTTCCACTTTAGGATAAATAGAAGGAAAAATTACAAGTTTTTTCTTTTATCTTAATACCACTTATCAGGCGGTGTCTTTTTTGACGAATTTTGACAAATTTTGCTCTTTACAAGGAATTTTGTTGCACGTTTTGTCCTTTAAGCTTAACTCATTAGATTTTCTTGTTAAGTCTTGTCACCCAAGGGTATTTTAGTCTTTTTACCTATTTATTTAATATTATTTAAAAGAATAAAACAAAATATTTTAGGGTTGACTCTTGAAATAAATGGGTAAAAAGACTAAAATACCCTTGGGTGACAAGATTTAACAAGGAAATCTAACTGAGTTAAGGCTAAAGGACAAAACGTGCAACGAAATTCCTTGTAAATGCAAAACTTGTCAAAATTCGTTAAAAAATACACCGTCTGATAAGTGGTATTAAGATAAAGGATAAAACTTGTAATTTTTCCTAAACGGCACTTTAGAAAAATTGTTTTAGAAAATTACTACTGAAATTTTTATATTATTTAATCTATGAATTTTTTATATTACTACTGAAATAATCTATGAATTATTTATTATATTTTATGTTGCAATAAGTGTAAATAAAATAAAATTAAAAGTTTGTGACTTCTCTCAAAATTATTATAGTGTGTTTCAAATTAACTATAACTAGCAATAGATCGAAGCTAAAGTCGACGAGTTGGGAGAAGTGGAGATCGTTTGATATATTAGATATGTTGTAGCTGTTTGTTTTTGTTCTGTTTGATCCTTCGGCTTGGATTTTTGTTTCTCAGCTGCTTGTTGGCTCTTTATAAATATAAAGTGTGTTTGCCGTTAAAAAAAAAAGTTGAAAGAAACATCTTAAACTTTTTACACACACTTGTCTATAATAATATATTCTCTCTTTAAAATTATTCCAAAGAAAGGAAAGCTGGGAAAACAGACCTGTGACATATGGGCCAGTCCTTCCTTAGGACATGGTCCCTACTCCCTTCGTCAAGCTCTGGTTGGTGCGTATATTAAATTGAAGATTAATGCACACATCTGTACATTGTATCAATAGTCATGATTAATATACACTTTTTTTTAAAAAATTCTTTATTTTTACGATTAGACCATCCAGTGTGAGCGTGAAAAAGTGACGTGAAAGCCACAACCACACTGGAACACCACCCCAAGGCGGCGCTATGGCTGGTGTGGGGAGGGGGTGGGAGGATTTCCACAGGCGTTTTGTTGTTGATGATGATGATGTGGGCGATGGTGATTGGGTGTGGTTTAGAGATTTGTTTTTTCTTTTTATTTAATAGATTTGTTTTATAAAATTATAATAAAAAAGTGCGTGCGACGTGTCACACCAAGGCACCCTTTCACGCCCTGTCCCACTCCTTCCGTTTATAAACCACACCACTATTCTGACGCGTGCTAACGTAACGTTCACGTGTCGCACAACGCCCCCAATTCATTATAGTCTTGTATCTAACTACATAATCCAAGTGATAACGTAGAATATTATTAATTATCATGAAGAATTGAACATACCCATTTGGCACACTAGTAGCTAGCCTAAATAATAATATTTTGTAATCAACACACAATGCATACATATTACATATACAATATTTAAGTGGAAGAAATATTAGTAATAAGAGACAATGCAATACTTGTTAACTCTGCAACATTCACTATATACCCTCTAATAGTTTCCTTCATCTTGCCAACAATGTCTTCAAATCCATCCATACATGTGTCTTCATCCGTCAACGCAGCACTTACCCATGTCTTCACATTCCCCATTTTCTCATTAAATTCCGGGCCGTCCAAATCTTTCATCTCAACCATTGATTTCTTCATCTCGTCCACAGAATCACTCATGTTCTCCAAACAATCCGCCACCACCTGCCCGTCTCTCATACTCAAGTCACGCCCTTTCGCCAACTCACGCACAACTTTCGAGGTGGATTTTGCACTTTTTAAACTCACGGACAACGCGGCATTGGCTAGTTCCATAGGGTTTATATTGACGGTGGTCGCGTAAGGGGAAAGTGTTTGGAAACACAAGTCGGCGTACTTTGTGACTTGACATGACGCCTTGATGAAATCCGCATTGGTGGCGTTAGAGTCGGAATTGGTTTGTAATGGTAATCTTGAAGTGGCAATGATGATGGTTAAGTTGTTTGAAAGAAAGATGATGATTGCTAGAAGGGATAGCATGGAACAAGTGAAATGTTGCATTTTATGAGGGGGGGGGGGGGGGGGGGTTGTTGTAGTTCACTAGCTATAACTATAAGAGATTATATATAAAGTTATAAAGGGTGCTACTATCCTACACGTGAACTAGTTGCCCATAATCATTGGTAAAGACAACACAAGATGATAGAATAGCTTATCATGTGGTTCCTCTCCTCTCATTCTGTGGTTCATCCATCTCTATGTAAACATTAAATATATTATATTTTTTATTCAATAATTAAAAGTATATGAAATAAACAAATTGGAAGTTCCTCTTGTTTTGGCATCTTGTTAGTTTTTAACAAATATTTGTCTATAAAAAACAAATTAGAAGATATATAACTTTATAAATACTATTATATATCATATAGGTATATTAAAATGCATAGCTTTATGAAACAGTAAACATAATATTTTTTTATTTCGGTACCACCACGCTGTTTCACGTTTCCACTTTCACCCGTGGTTATCCGAATTACCTCCTCTCTTTCTATCCTTCTGACACCCCTTCATCTCCTGTGTCGGAAAAACATGGGTATACTTACTGGTGTAAATACACGATTTTTTAGATACTGTGATTAAAATACATGCTTCATAAGATAGGAAAAAAGGCCCTCGATTTCTCACATTTATTATGTTAAGCAGATACAATAACATTACACTATACGTTCACACTCGATAAAAGCATATGAACATGTCACTTTTTTCTTTACAAGTGTTGACCATTGCATGCAAGTTGCCACACTTTTAATCAAATCTTCAAAATTTGTGTTATTTGAATGTATTTAGTGAGGTAGCCTTCGGTTTGGTATTTGGGTATGAAATTTGGGCTCCTGTCCAATCCAGTTCAACTTTTGGATCCAGGCCCAATACACTCTTTTCATCTTTTAAGACAAGGGCTTCTCATGTTTCTCACAGCCCATTGTTTCTTTTATCTTTGCATTTATTCTGTCACACACCTCTAATATGCATACAACTTCATCATACAATATAGTTGACTTGATAGTTTGAAGGTGTTCTTATGCAGAGCCGGTGATGAGGGTGTGCAGGGAGGACCATGGTCCATTTACAAAACAATTTTTATGGTTTAAAAGTTAGCCCATTGGTATTAGGTTTAGTGAGCCCAATACCCATTTGTTTTAAACAATAATAACAAAATATTACAGAAGGACACAATTTCTCGAGCTCGAGCAGGGTACATGAATTCTCAGAGAAGCCACTGTTCTTACGTCTTCGTTCTTCGGTGACCTTCTAATGGTTTTTATTTATTTATTTACATTTTATTGTTTCAAACCACACTAAGAAAAAGACTAGAACCCTTCCAAACTATAGATTGATGAACTTATTGATAGGATAACAATGAAGGTAAGTGCAAATTTAGCTATATCAAATCATATATGGTAAATATAATTATAATAAATCCTTTATTTATGTAAAAAAAATCCAAGCCTAAAGTGATTATTATTAAAACATAAAATCATAATAACTAAACACATTCTTTGAGCTTCTATTCAAACCCTTTTTTAATATGCAAAACCCACTATATCAAAAAGAGAGTTTCCAGCCTATCACTCAAAGTCTCATAGGCTAGAGAAACAAATGTAATACAAAAGGCTATAGCAATAAAAGAATATTTACTATACAAATTAAACCAGTTAAATAATGTGAAATTATTTTATCACTTATAGGTTAGAAAAATAAAATAATTTAGGTAATTTGATTATTATTTTTCTTTCCAAAAAGTAGAAATAAGAAAACCAACATTTAAGCAGCTTCATATAAAGTAAATCACTTTCAAAATTGAGCAGGCAACGTTATAAAGCATTTATAGCCATAAAAAAAAAACTTAAAACAAGTTAGCATGGGTAGATCAAATTTCTATTAATATCGTACCTACAACTAATAAAAATATATTATCATCTTACTAACATCAAGCCGTTCTAGCTCAGTTGGTAGAGCGCGTGGCTTTTAACCACGTGGTCGTGGGTTCGAGTCCCACGGGTGGCGATGCTTAGCATTTGTTTTTCAATTGATGAATCTTTTGTGCTTTTGGTGAAGTTTAATATGAAGTTTCACGTTTCAATTTTTACTATATTCTCAGTTGTGTCATTTTGTGAAGGGATATGTTCTCAAAAACATGCGCCGACCAATCAGGTCGTGTGTGGGGCCATACTCCTACTTATATAATCTGGTACCTTTTCCGATGAAGATTCTTGCTTCATAGACCTTGCGCCGGCTACACAGCACATCTTTGTTTACCGCGCGAAGGACAAAAGCGCAAGTGATCCAGAGACAAGTACCAAAGGTATAAATGGCAGAGCAGTGGACCAATGTGCGTCCAACATGCTGTACCTGATTGTTCTTCACGATCAAGAATCGTACAGGAGAAAAGAAGGTACACAAGGACGCATACGTGGCACCAATCAGCGTGCGCCGACATCTGTTTCACGATCTCCACTTAGCCGCTGATGATAGACGAGACAAGACGACAAGGACAACGGTCAGGACACGTGGATCCATTCAACGTGCGCCAACTCCCTCTTCGCCCAGAAGCACTAACGGTCGTGGCAGAAGGGACAAAACGGTTATTCCTTGTTGTCGACTCTAGGCCCAAGGCCCATCAGCTCATCTCCTTCTACACTACTCCGGCTATAAATAGGAACCTTCACCTTCAGGTTAAACCATTTTGTTCCTTGCTCTCTCACTCTTAATCACACACTTATTTCCTCAAAGTATATACTTATTCACACGCTGGAGAGTGGTTACGAGGAGAACCCTCATATTCCTCTCCTCGTAACGAGCTTAACGGGGTGTTTAGTGTTTTGCAGGATCATTATCACCACAGCTTGGAGAAGACAAAGAAGATAAACCTTAGGCACATACCACAAACTAATCATCAGATTAGTTTGGTGTTTCTTCATTTTGGGATTTTTTTTTTATTTAAATTACTTGTATTGCTATGTTAAAAATATAATTTGTGTAATATCTTGATATGGTGTGCATCTAATTAAATTGGGTAAAAAAAAAGGTATCTAATGGCAAAATTTCATACAATCTTTGTTCTGCTTTCGTTAAACTTTCTGACGAGTCAAGGATTGTAATGGGGTTGGATCTTGTCTAAATTTTGTGAGCCTAAATATGATTTGTGAGATCTACATAATAGGGTTAGATATTAGTTCTTGATATGGTCATTCATGAATTTTGGCTTGTTTGGTTCGTTGAATCCAACGGAGTTGGAATTAAAAAACTTTCTAAACACAAATTGAAGAGCCAAAATCAAAGTGGACGATTCTACAATCGATCTAGATATTTATCATATGGGTTTGTTTGTAAAGTTCCATGTGGCTACGAAATTCATTCCAGGTTCAATTTTGGTCCCCTTCGTTGGATCATGTTCGATCTTGATTTGGGTTTAAGCCAATCGAACGATCAACAAATGATAAGCACGTCCATTGCTACCGAAATTGTGTGTTTCAACGGATTTTTCCATCTCTATTTGGTTTAAGCCAAACTATGAAGACGGATACGAGGTTGTCTATGAAATTAATTCCAGTTCCTATAAATTCTAATTTCTTTAAACAATCCAATTCATTTAAGAAAAATTATGTGAACCAAACGCCTTGTTACTATTTACGCAGTATTGTAAAAATCGCGACTAGACAGCGACTAGTCGGCGATTAATCGCTAGTCGGCCAGTAACTGAGTAATTTTTCGTTAATCAGTCCATATTGGGTGTTCTGTTAATGGTATCAGTACCCGCGGGATTATGCATGGATAAGATCTATCATGGCGAATTCTTTATGGTCCTGGCCCGAAAATGGACCTTTATCCTTGCTTGTATATTAGTTTCAGTTATTCTCTTTGGCGCGGGGTAGAGCAGTTTGGTGCATTAATCGCTAGTCGGGCCTAGTCGGACTTAATCAGGCCTAGTCGGACTTAGTCGGCCAGCCAAAAATCGGCGATTCCGGCTAGATTCGGGCAAAAACCTATATATTCCGGCCAAAACCTCTAAATTCCGGTCAGTTTCCAATCAAGCCATGTGAATTCCGATAATTAATCTTCTATACCTGTAAATATGTTTATTAAAATCAGATTTTGTGCCTTTTAAATACTTTGGTAATAGCAATATCTTGGAGATAAAATATGAATATATATTAAACTTTGTAAAACGTGAATATGGAATTTTGTGGGTTTAGGTTTTGGGTTTGCTTTAGTTTGATTTATTCGAGTGGGAAAGTGGTACAGACCTAAAATTTTGTTGAAGATGATCATCTGATGAAGATGGAATTTGAAGATATAGAATTTTGATGAAGATTGTTCATGAAGACTGTTGTGAAGATTGTTCAGGAAGATAGTTGATGATTTTTCTTATTTTATGAAATTGTTGATGATGATTGTTCAGAAATATGATTATTTTTATATGTTGTGAAGTTACCATAGTATCCCTTGACCTAATGGTCAAACTAACGGATTCTTAACGGATGAACTCAAAGTGTAGCGCTTTTTAATGGTTAGGGACTCAGGAGACGGAATTTGTGTTTTAAGGACTCATCTTGACACTGCCCCTAAAACACAAGAACGCAAATTTCATTTTACTCTTTAACTAATGATGATCTAATTTTAATCATCATCAAAACATACAATTAGTATGTCTGGATGTATGCATGTCACACCCTGAAATTTCCACATATTACCGGTGGGGAGTATCGTGACGTAGTTGATATCATCATAGTCAAACAACACAATTTAAATGCACAGCGAAAGCAAAAGATAAATATATTACAATCCGATTCAAAAATAATATCAAATATTACAACGGAAAGTAAGATGGATCCACAGGCGGATGAAATAAAAGAAAACTGTTCAACAGACTTTAGGCATCTAGAACTTGCGAGATTCCCTATTAACGCCCTGAGCTCCCAGCCAATTTCGTACAGTACCTGTCACTTAAACTTTTTGGAAAATACGTCAGTTTACACTGGTAAATACAATTAACTGACTCATTTGAAAACATTTATAAAAATTGATTTGAATGCACAAGGCACAAAATATCTTTTATAACTTGGGAAAATAAATTAAAATAATCTTGTATACAGTTTTACATGTTCGTTATACATTCAGGGCCCGATGTTAGAAACCGAGTCCAGATTAACAGACACGCCACAAGTATAGGCCCACAAGAGAGTGAGATACCGTTTCCCTTAAGCAATTGTCAGGTGTACGCCTACACCCCGTGCTTAAGACGTGGCCATTCTATTATAATGATGCCGAGGATATTCGGGACATGGTCATTAACCCCTAAAGGCTTTTATTTCAAACAATACAGATTAAAACGGGTTACCTCAATAGTTTAACCACAATATGATTAAACATTCAATACCCGACCAAGCGGTATTATTATTATAATACCGTATCCCAAGCCCGTATAGGGAAAATAAGTTAAAAGTATTTACCTGAGCTAGCAATGCAATTTATACTCAGCCGTATATTCTAATCAGCAAGCACAAGTACTTCTACTGGGGCTCTTAATCTGGAACGAAGGTTTTTATTAACCTATTAGATTCCTAACGGGTCTTATTTAAGTCGTAACTTAGACCGGTTAGTTTTAAGGAAAGGTTTACGGTTCAAAACTGTTGGTGCACTAAATGTCTGCTGATTACGTCTTAATCAAGTCTTGTGTCTAGATAGGTTGAATGTACACACAACAGGGTCTTATTTAGAGTTTTATATGTTTTATCTTGAAGATTTCGCTTGAAATGGTTCAAGCGAAATCAACAACTGATGATTTAGCTTGAAATGAGTTCAAGCGAAATCAACAACTAATGATTTCGCTTCAAGCTAACTCAAGCGAAATCTTAGGGTTATAAATAGGGTTGTGTGGTTCATTTGTTAAAAAAAATGGTCATTGTATGTGAGACGAAGTGCTGACGGATTTGTATCAGAAAACATTGTATAAGCACTCAAATAAATCAGAAAAGAAAGATTAAAAGGAAACTAGCTGTTATGACTTTGTTTACGTTGATTCCGCCTTCGTACTCAAAGATGAACTGCCTTAACTGACGTTTCAAGGTCGTAGAACGGTCCAACAAGTGGTATCAGAGCTCAGGACGAGGAGTTCATACCATAGCAGCTTGATATTACCGGATTCTCTTCTTTCTACTCATTTCTTTTTATACTTTTCTGATCTGAACGAGTTCCAACGGTCGAAATGGTCTGATTTTCGAGTATATTGTGTAAAACATCGTTTTAACAAAACCTACAAAGATTCGGACTAAAATTCAGATTAAAACTTGTGAAAAATGGACTAAAAGCGGATTTCGCTTGAAAAGTGTTCGAAGTTAAAGGTTGATTTCGCTTGAAAACAGACGATTTCGCTTGAAACAGTTGAAGCGAAATTGTTTAGTTGATTTTCGCTTGAAACTGTTGAAATTGATCTTTTGGATTTCGCTTGAATATATTGGACAGTTGAAGCGAAATAGTAGATTTCGCTTGAAAAACAATTTGGATCAGATTTCGCTTGAGTATTGATTTCGCTTGAACAGTCTTGAGTATTGATTTCGCTTGAAGCTGTTTACACTTCAAGGATTTCGCTTGAACTTGCTGATTTTTCAAAACTTAAAAAAAAAAAATTCTAAGTGTTTTGCTGTTTTTGCAGGAACATTCACGATGGATGATATTTTCAGGAACCCATTTAGCGATATGTATGCGTTCGCTGGAGATTCCGGAAACAATGATACTTCGTCAAGTAATGTGAATGAGAATCCTCCAAAAGAGAAGAAAAAGGAAGCTTGGGAATCGGAAAGTGCTTTCGGAACGTTTAATAAACCTCCAAAGCTAATGGCTATTGAGGAGTATAGTAGGTGGTCCAAAAAGTTTGAAGATTGGATGATGGCATTTGCATTTCCTAGCTGGAAAAGTTTGAAGAATGGTTATGAAGATGGAAACAAGAATGGTGAAACGTTAAGATCAACGGAAGAGATTGATTCGTTTGTGGCTGAACAGAAATGTGTAGCTTTATTGTTTCAGTCAGTTCGGGAGGACATCATATCTTTGATCGAGTATTCAAATGCAAAAGATCTTTGGGCAAAGTTGGAAAAGAAGTGCTTAGGAAGTACTGAAATTGTGAAAAACAAAAAGAAACTTCTTAGAAAAGAGTTTGATATGTTTGGATGCTTAAAGAACGAATCTGTATCAAAAATGATTGAGAGGTTTGGACACTTAAAGCTGGAATTAGCTAGACATGGAATTAAATATCCTGATGATGAACAAGTAGACAAGCTGTTCGATTCGTTGCCAGACGAGATGGATTGGAGATATTATGCTCTCATGCTGAAAAACACTATCTTGCCAGAAAATCTTACTCCAGATTTGCTGATTGAGAGACTAGAGAGTCACGAGTTGGAACTAAAGAAGACATTTAAAGTCAATCACTCATCTTACCAACAGAATTTGAATTTATATTATCCAAAGAGCATGATGCCAAAAGCAACTTCACCAAAGACTGCGTTTTCTGCTGAAAATGTGTCCACAGCAAACAAAGAAAGTCAAAGTGGTCAAAGCAGTGGAAGTCATAGTGGTTATCATAGTGGATCTTCATCTTCTGGAAGTCATTCTGATGCAAAGAATCGTTTTCAATGTAACATCGCAATAGACTTGAAGAATGCTCAGAATTTTGACGAGGAGTCAGCCAAACAGCAGATGATTTTCCTAGCTTCGGTTTTGGAATCGTATGAAGGGTTAGTAGCTGGGAAGATAGGAAATACCAATTTGACAAAGGAAGATTATGATCAAATTGATCCGGAAGAAATGGAATTGATCGACATTCGTTGGGCTATGGCAAGTGCTGTTCGTCGAGCACAGCGTTTCATGGAAATCACCGGCAGGAAGACAATTGGTGGTCCAACTACCAAATTGGGATTCGATAAATCAAAAGTGACGTGTTTCAAATGCAAGCAGAAAGGTCACTTCAAGAGAGAATGCAGAAACGCTTATGCTGATGAGTCGGAGAATCCTTTCAGAGATGATTATTACAAGAAGGCGATTTATCACCAGAATAAATCTGAACCGCCTAGATTGAAGCAGGTTGAAGATAACAAAGAGAAATCTAGAGCCCTTGCGGTGATCTATGATGATGAAGGGTACGATTGGAGTCAAGAGGTTCTACCAGAAGAAGATGCGGTTGGTTACGCATTCATGGCGAAAAACAATGAACCAATTCCTTGGAAAGATACTCGAACTGAAGAGAAGAAATATAGATACAGAAAAATGATTGCTGAAAACAAAATCATCAGACTTTCCGGTGTCTATTTGGAAGCTAAAAGAGCAAATCGATGGGATCCAGACAGGGAGTGCTATCTTGATCCGTATGGAAATATTGCAATCGATGACAAAACTCTTGATATTGAAGCCATAATCAAAGAGTACAAAGAAGAGGATGAGTATTGGCAACACAAATGGTGGGGAACTCCAACTGAGAAAATGATAGAAGAAGAAAAAGAGAAAGAGAGAAAGGAGAAAGAAGAGAAAGAGAGAAAGGAGACAGATGAGAAAGAAAAATCAAAGAAGATTGATGCTGGAATTATTGACACAACGCAGGAGCTGAATGCTGAGAACTTGGGAAAAATGGCTGATAAAGTGCTGGCTGCAAAAGTACTTGAGGTAGACTCTAACTCCGTGTCTGAGTCAAAAATCCAGGTCAGTTCAAACGTGTCAACCAATGTGTCAGGTAAGAAAATTGATGGAAATGCTGATTGCAAAAATTGCAACAAAGAGTGCAAATTTTGTAACACAGTCATGTATCTCAACGGTAAGAAAGTTGATGATCTGACAGCAAAGGTCAGAAACGTTGAGAATCAGATTCTTGATCGTGACAAAACAGTTAGAGCTTCAACTGAACGGATAAGAGAATTAACTAAACAAATTGAAAATGATAAAATTGATCATGACAAAGTTAAACAAGAAAATGAGAAGTTGATTCTTGAAAACCGTCAGATTTTTGAAAAGTTTGAAAAACTTAAAAGCACTGTGAAAGACAGTGATGATCGAAATGGTAAAACGTTTAAAGAAAATGAACATCTAAAAGCAGTGCTTAGAGTAAAAGAAGAATCAATCAACAAACAACTGGATGAAATTGCTTAACTAAAACTTAAATTTCAAGAGGCTGAAATTGAAAACGAGCGAATCCAGTTGAAGCTTAACAGTTACAACTCCGCAAGCTTTGTTTTGCAACATATTATTCCCAAACCCATCGGGAAAGATAAAGCGGGCGAAGATGTGTATTGTGATGGAACTGGGGTGGGGTTTCATCAAGTTCTACCACCTGTTCTTGATAATTACACTAAAAAGCAGTCTGGGTTGGTTGAAATTGAGGGAGAAAATGAAGTTAAACTTCCGGAAAACATTGATGTTACTTTTACATCATCTGATGATAGTGTTCAGACAGAGATTGTTAAGAGCACAGCTGAAAGTGTTTTGATGTCTGATTCAGCTGAAGATGATGGGTGTTTCTTAGACAAATTCATTCAGAAACCAAAATCCAAGAACAACTTAAGTAATGAACCGGGTCTTGTGATGTACAAGATGGCTGGATCTGATAAGTTGTATTCGGATTCTGAGTTTCCAATTGAGAATGTTAATGTGAAAAAGCTGACAAATGTTTTCAAATTGGTTGAAGTTGAGATGTCAGAAGTGAACAGTTTAAAACAATCAAAAAGACAAATGAATTTTGAGAAAGATAAAGCTTACTACAAGAAACCCGTTGTTCCACCATGGTTTTATAACAATAATCGAAACAATTGGTCGGGTGGTTATCAGGGTGGTAAGAGTTATCAGCAAAGAAGGTTTCAAAACAAAAGGTTTACTGAAAAGAAGGTGTTTGTGAACAGTTCAAGTTCACTTTCTGATGAGAAAAATGAAATTTTTTCAAAATCAAATGAAGAGTTCTTTGAGAAAAGAGCTTCACATTATCAGTCTGAAGGCACAAGTCGAGTTGTTGATACTCGAATATGTTTCAGATGTAATCAAGTTGGTCACATTGCACGAAAGTGTACCAATGTGAAGCCTAAGACTGAAAATGTGAAGACTCAACAGAAGAAAGTTGACGTAAAGGGTAAAGCACCAATCGTTGTTGAGAACAAGAGTGTGAAAAATAACAACATCAAAGTGAAAAATGAACCTGTAATGAAAATGGTAACTAAAAACGACAAGTTTTATAAACAGGTTGCTTTATCTCAACAAGTTTGGAAACCAAAAACTGAAATGAAAATTTCAACTTCTGAAGTGAAAAAGGCTGAAGAATCAATTTCGGTTGATTATAATGAAAATTTTCCACCTTTGAAGGCTGAAAATTTCAAAATTCAAATTGCGAGAGTCAAGGTTACACCTAAGGCGGATGAGGCCTGGGTGGACACCATGTTCGAATAAACAGTTTGAATTGCCGGAGCTTCCTGGATTGCGAAGCATGAATCGGCATCTTTCTTGAAGTTGTTTAAGTCGTAGTTTGGTATGTGCAGGATCTTCCAAGAGCCATTTCAAGATGGATCATGGATAGTGGAGCTTCAAGACATATGACAGGAAAGACTGCGTTGCTGTATGATGTGAGAAACATTAATGGTGGTTATGTGGGATTTGCTGGTCATGAAGGTGGTAGAATTGTAGGTGAAGGAACGTTATCCAACGGTATTGTGACGTTTGAAAGAGTTAACTACATTACTAAGCTGGAGAACAATCTGCTGAGTATCTCCCAGATCTGTGACAATTTGTATACTACTCACTTCACAGACAAAGAATGCTTGATTTTAAAACCTGGATTTGTTGTTCCTGAAGAATGGATTATCATGCGGGCACCTAGAGTGAATGATTTATATGTGTTAGACATGAGTGTAGCAACTACAACTACTGGTCAAGCACATTGCTTTGTGTCTAGAGCAACTGAGAAAGAATCGAGATTGTGGCACCGTAAGATGGGGCATATTCACATAAGGAAGATGAATCACTTGGTGCACAATGGTTTGGTTTTGGGTGTTAATATCAAAGGTTTTCATCTGGAAGGGGAGTGCATTAGCTGTGTTAAAGGCAAGCAGAAGAAAAAGTCACACCCTACAAAGCAAGTCAATTCAGTTTCGAGACCTCTGGAAAGACTTCACATGGATTTGTTTGGTCCTGTGAATGTCAAAAGTATTACAGGAGATTATTACTGTTTGGTCGTTACTGATGATTATTCCAGATTTTCGTAGGTTTCTTTCTTGAAAACGAAAGATGAGACATTTGACAGTTTGATGGGGTTGTTCAGGAAAATTGAGAATTTGTACCAACGGCGTATCAAAAGAATTCGTAGTGATAATGGTACTGAATTCAAGAACAGCAAGATGGAAGAATTTTGTGATGAAAGAGGTATATTGCATGAGTTTAGTGCTCCGTACACTCCGCAGCAAAATGGAGTCGCAGAACGCAAAAACCGGACACTAATCGAGACGGCTAGAACTATGCTTGCAGATTCAAAGTTACCGATAAACTTTTGGGCTGAAGCTGTTTCTGCTGCATGCTTTACACTCAACAGGGTTCTCACTGTCAAGAAGTTCAACAAAACATGCTTTGAGCTAATCAATAACCGCAAACCGAATTTGAAGTATCTAGAACCGTTCGGGTCACCCTGTACAGTTATAGAGCCTTATGGAAAGTTTGGTCCGAAGTGCATTGAGGGAATATTTGTTGGTTATGCAAATCCAATGCGACGTGCCTTCGTTCCAAGTGAGAAGCGGATTATTGAAGCTGTTAATGTTGAATGTCAAGGTTATACTATGCCGCCACAGAATCCTGGTGATTCATGGCGTTATCATTATGACAAACTTTGGGATTCGTTTGACATGAGAGAAGAATCAGAGGAAGATGAAGATTTCTTTGATGAGTTGGATATTTTGCGTGAGTACGAGTCACAGCTAAGGTTCCCAGCTGAATATTCGAGGCGACTACGGGAAACTTCAAATGACGATGAAGCAGGTCCAAGTAATGCTGGTGAACATGATGATGTCCAACAGAATGAAGTTGCTCAAGATAATCAGTTGGCTCAGAATGATAATCAAGAAACTGAAAACATGCCAGTATTTGATCGTGGTGATTCAGATTCTGAGGGGGAGCAAATTCAGATTTCAAGTCAAACAAATCAAGTTGGTGAACAAGATGCAGAGCAGAATGTTACTAATATGGAGGGAAATGTAGATGTTCCAAGCGAAGTGATGCCGCGAACTTTTTCATATCATCCAGAGGAGTTGATCATAGGAGAATTGCAAACAGGCGTTCGCACGAGACGTCAAATTGACCAGGGCCTTACATGTTTTTATTCTACAGTAGCACCTTTACAAACTGAATTTTCACTAAGTTGTTTCATCGCAGATCGAACCGCGAACTTACAAAGAGGCGCTTACTGAAGACTCTTGGGTCATTGCGATGCAAGAAGAGTTAAGTCAGTTTGAAAAGTTGGGAGTGTGGAAGCTAGTGGATTTGCCGGATGGTCATAGGAAAATCAATACAAAATGGGTATTTAAGTGTAAGAGAGACGACAGAGGAGTTGTTGTAAGGAACAAGGCTCGACTCGTTGTTCAGGGCTTTAGTCAACAGGAGGGGATTGATTTTACCGAAGTCTATGCTCCTGTGGCACGACTAGAGGCAATCAGAATTTTTCTTGCATTTGCGTCTTGGAAGAACTTCAAAGTATATAAGTTAGATGTAAAATCGGCTTTTCTCTACGGGAAGGTAAAAGAGGAGGTTTATGTCGGTCAGCCGCCGGGCTTCACCGATCCAATCCACAAAAACAAGGTCTACTTATTGGACAAAACGCTGTATGGTTTACACCAGGCCCCGAGAGCTTGGTACGAGACTTTGTCTCAACACCTACTAGCCAACAAGTTCATTCGTGGAAAAGTGGATGCCACTCTCTTCACTAAAGAGGTCGAAGGTCATCTTCTGATAGTTCAGATTTATGTGGACGATATAATTTTTGGGTCAACAAATGAAAATCTATGCAAAGATTTTGAATCAGTGATGAAGCAAAAGTTCGAAATGTCATCAATGGGGGAGATGAAATTCTTTCTGGGACTACAAGTTGAACAACTTCCTGAGGGAATTTTCATTCATCAAACAAAGTACGTTCATGATATTCTAGAGAAATTTGGGATGTCAAGTTCTACTCCAGCTGCTACCCCACTTGCAACAAATCATGGGATTCACCCAGATCTCACTGGAGACAGGGCTGATGAAACTTTTTACCGTTCCATGATAGGTTCTTTGATGTACCTAACAGCTTCGCGTCCTGATATAATGTACCCAACGTGCCTCGCAGCAAGATTTCAATCTAACCCGAGAGCTTCGCATATGATCATTGTGAAGAGGATATTGCGCTACCTGAAAGGAACTCCTTCATTGGGGTTGTGGTATCCTAGGAAAGGCGATTTTACGTTCGAAGGGTTTTCCGATTCGGATTTCGGATGCTGCAAAGTCAATTCAAAATCAACAACTGCAGGATGCCAGTTCTTTGGTCCTAGATTGGTTACCTGGCAGTGTAAGAAACAAACGTCTGTGGCGTTATCTACATGTGAAGCGGAGTATGTTTCTGCTAGCAGTTGCTGCTCTCAGATCTTGTGGATACAGCAACAGATGCGCGACTACGGTTTGCAGTTTCTTAACACACCTCTTTTTGTTGATAATGAGGCCGCTATAAATATAACGAAAAATCCAGTACATCACGCTAAAACTAAACACATAGAAATTCGTCATCACTTTATTCGTGATTGCTTTGAGAAAAAGTTGATACGAATTGAGAAAATCCACACTGACGAACAGAAAGCTGATTTACATACCAAAGCTTTTGATAAAAATCGGTTTAAATATTTGTTAAAACTGAACGGTATGAAGCTTTTGTCGGTGTCGGATGGCATAATTGGCGTTGATGAGAGTACTGTTGCGGATGAAGACGAGAAACAATCTGAAATGGTTTGTCGATTTTTTACCTGTTTTGGTATTTAGGGGGAGTAGATATTTGTATATAGTTTATGTTTTCAGAAAATACAAAAACAGTAAAAAATGCAAAAATACCAAAACATGATAAAATTTGAAAAAGAGCTTGTGTATATAGGGAAAATGATAGTACATCGGCTTGACAATTACAGTATGCTAAAGATTTGGAAAGTTTAAATGAGTTAAACAGTCTCACTAATGATGTGTCGATAGGTTTTCGCACATTTAGTAGATTTATTCGGGATATAAACCTAAAATTTCAAACTTGTGAAATTCGTGGGGAACACTACTTGGATATATAGGTAACCCATGAAATCTCGTTTGAAAGGTCTCTTTTTCTGATATACTAGGTCTTTATACTCAGTGATATCTGGGGTATTATTCCGGGACTTCTGCTGAACGGTAGTTCTGACCTAGTCCTTGGATAATACTTTTTGCTAATGCTTGAAACATAGCATAAACCCTCAGCATGCCGATGAAACAATAAAATTGATAGTCGCTGCTGTTGTAAAAAGATCCTTTAAAAAGGACATACCGTAAAGTCGAAGCTGATATCTCTCTGCGTATACGGAAGTATCGACCTGAGATCCCTCAGCCCTCGCATTACCTAATTTATGTACAGATATCATTGTAGTATATTCACCTGTAAGACTGAATATTGGGATTCTGGATACGGGAGTATATTCAAGAGGTGGGACACATGAATGAGCTTGTTCATAAGACATCTAAATCGTATCCTGAATAGATTGAAATTTGTGTGGGAATTTAAGATGGATCAGTATATCGACAATCGAGGTGAATTGTTTAAGTCTGAGTATGTAATAACAGCTTAACGGTACTTGTGATTTGTCTGAAAAGCTGATATGATTCCCTGACACGCTCGCCAAAAATATGTTTGTAAATAGTTTATTTTGTTTACTTTCTGCAATTTAAGTTTTCTGTATTTCATTTCTTAGTTTAGAATACTTTGATAAAATCTCAAAAAGATTTTATTTCTGCTTTATTTTCTGACAAACCAAAGTGGAGAGTTGATTGTTGGATTCTCAGATGTTTGAAGCAGATGCAGGAGATTCTGGACTGAAGAATAAGGAGAGCTTACTTTGATGAAGTTTGAATTGTTTGGAAAGTAAAAAACAAGTTCATTAATTTGATACTTCTTATTTTCAGGAAATGTTTTAAATTGTTGTTTTTAAAATCAGTATTGATTCATCAAAAGATCAAACAAGGTCATTAATTTGGACTTGGTAGATTAATCAAGTGATCAGGGTCATTAACTTGGACCTGAATATTTGAGTGGATTGTTAAAACTGATTGAGTTTGTGAGTTACTGTTAAAAAGATAGGTTGTAATGTTTGTTAGTTGAGTAACAGGATTGGACTTCATTATTCCCAATGGAAGCTAATTGTCGAAGCTTGAACCAGATATCTCAGATTCTAGCATATCGAGAGGGGAAGTCAGTGAAAGGGGAGTCTGGATCAACAGTCAAAGGGAAGTTTAAAGTTTTAAAGATTAAAGAGAGTTTTTACAGTGTTTGAAGAATGATAAAGACAAAGACTTGAAGCCAAAGACTTCATCAACATCCAAGGGGGAGTCTGTTGGTGCACTAAATGTCTGCTGATTACGTCTTAATCAAGTCTTGTGTCTAGATAGGTTGAATGTACACACAACAGGGTCTTATTTAGAATTTTATATGTTTTATCTTGAAGATTTCGCTTGAAATGGTTCAAGCGAAATCAACAACTGATCATTTAGCTTGAAATGAGTTCAAGCGAAATCAACAACTAATGATTTCGCTTCAAGCTAACTCAAGCGAAATCTTAGGGTTATAAATAGGGTTGTGTGGTTCATTTGTTAAAAAAAATGGTCATTGTATGTGAGATGAAGTGCTGACGGCTTTGTATCAGAAAACATTGTATAAGCACTCAAATCAATCAGAAAAGAAAGATTAAAAGGAAACTAGCTGTTATGACTTTGTTTACGTTGATTCCGCCTTCGTACTCAAAGATGAACTGCCTTAACTGACGTTTCAAGGTCGTAGAACGGTCCAACAAAAACGCATGATTAAGCGAGGACCGGAATAGAATGTGATTTAGACCCGACAAGTTTGGATACTTGTATAATATGGGTAAGCTAAGCACATTCTGGATTTTGAGGCAAAAAGCTAAGGTTTGACCCGTTTTGGTCAATTTTTGCAAACTAGTTACATAAACCGATCCGAACGCGAAATATGCGTAACGGGTAACCATAAGAGTCATATACATGTTTCCTAAGCTAATATGCCTTAATCATGTTGTGATATCAGTAAGATACCTTCCGTTATGCCCAAAACGAATTTAAAACCAATTTATGCCCCGTAGGGGTATTTTGGTCATTTAAAAGGTTATAAAAGAGGTTTAATATAAATCTGAGTTTCAGATCTGATTTAATCAGTAAAAATACTTTATTTAATAAGTTATACCAGTAGGGTATTACACATATGTGAATTTTATCATTTATAACCGAACTATGCACCGAAGGGGCATTTTGGTAATTTCACATAAGGTTTTAAAGGTCAAATTTGGAAATCTGAGTTTAAGACTTTTGCTTACTGTTAAAGTATATATATTTACTAAAAATATCAGTAGGTATCAAGTATTATATATGTAAAATAGTTTTTATACATACTATGCGCTTAAGACGCGTGAAAAGGCGATTTTAAGCGATTTCCGGGTTTTTAAAGAAAACCTGGTATTTTTATCATCCCAGAAAGCTTAAAATATTTTATTTATCATATAAAATCAGTTGCAAAAGGTTTTGGGGTCAAAAGGGCATAATAGTCAACATTTAAGCATATAACGGAAACATGCAATGAATAGGATAACTAAGGATCCAAGTTGTATAACCTCAGAGGGTTACACTAACCTATAACCTGGTCCTAAAGGAATCCTAAGCCATGTCTAAACTAAGCTAAACCGGGTCAGAACTGAAAGTCAAAGCAAAAGTCAACTTTTGCGACTTTCGGTTCCAAACCGAGCCTATACTTAGAATTGTCGGGTTGAACATGCTTAGACATGTTCAACTAATATTTACCAAGTTATTAAAGTGAGAAAACTGATTTTATGACTTCTATATTAATAGTTATGAATTTTATTTAAAACAAACCCGTTTGACTTTTATTTGACCCGACAATTAAACTAAGTAAACGTGGTAATTAGAAGGCGCCCTTTTGAGGGTTAATCACCTACCTAATTACGGTCACGTAGCCATGTTCGTTGCGAACCATGGTTCAACAGTTTAAAAGTCAAAGCGTTATCGAAACGCTTGACTTTTCGGCTATAACCGCTAAATAATTAAACTAAGCACGAAAGGACACTTACAAAGGTCCAAGCAAGGATGGAATTGATCTAGGATGTTCAGGTATGAAGCACAAGAGCTCCAACTTAGAACAATTTAGATCATGGAGTGAAATGAGAGTAAGATCAAGGGGTATTTATAGGTTTTTCGGAACCGTTAAGATCGTTCATCGATAAACGTGATCAAATATGGACCGTACACCTTTACCCATTGTTTTATAATACTATGGGTGCCCAAGGATTGAAGAAATACCATGTGCAAAGGCTGGAAACAAGCTGGAACAGGCTGGCAACAGCTGGAACTGATTTTTGCTGATCTGCAGGGCTTAGGCGCCCCGCGTAAGACCTCAGGGAGTCTTACGCGCCCCGCCTGGGCTGCACACTTCAGCAACAGCTTTCAAAATTGCAGTTTCAGTCCCTGTACTTGCTTAACGACCATTTCTGATGCGTATAAGGCCCGTTAACCTCATTTCAATGCTCCACTAAAATGTTTAAATATATGGGACATGAAACATGTTCAAAAACATGTCGGATGTCGGTTCATTTGGCCGTACGGTCACGTTGTGCGTCTAATTACGACGAAACACAAACGGACGCTAAAAACGAACCAAACTATGCGATGAAAGGGATTTTATCAATCCAAACACTAAAATAAAATATTTTAGTGCTTACATAAATTTTTGGGTGTCCGGAGATATACAGAACGTGAGATATGCGCGAGAATGCAAACTTGTGCACTTTTTGACACTTTTAGTCCCTGCATGACTTGAAAGTTTATTTTTGCGCACGAAATACCTCTAAGCCTATTTCTAAGCTAGGTAAGGAATATTTAGGGTATTTTTAACTTATAGTCATATTCCGGAAGGTCCGATACCCTACGAATCGGCATACTTTTGCCGTTTGACGCAAATAGTCCTTTAATTTCGCAAAGTAGCGCGAAATGCTGTTTAATGATATCCAAGCCTTCCATGGCTCGTATTGATCATTCCCAAGCATATACACAAATGTTACTATGCTCCCGTTCACTTAAATGGTCACCGAAAGGCATAGATTCAAAAGTTGACGCTTTAGGTCCCTCTATTGCGCAAACTTGCGCATCTCATCATTTAATATTATCGAAGCCTCATCAAATCCACATTAGGCATTCTTGGAAGTATTATTAATCATCACGATGCTTCAGGTTTGCTAAAAGGTCATTCAGAGGTGTAATTAAACATATTGACACTTTTAGCCCCTCTAACTTGCAAAGTTGCGCGTAACTTTACTTATAGGCATAAAAACCTTAGACGGCCAATATTTGGCATTCCCGAGAATATAATCAAATATCATGAAGCTCTTGGTCTGTTAAAAGGTAACTCAGAGGTAAGAATTAACATGTTGACGCTTTTAACCCTTTATTGCGCAAACCTTCAATTAATTCCGCAAACGGCTATACTTGATCAACAAGTGGCTTATTTGTGAATATAAAACCGTTAAAGGTTATTCAGAAACTTATTTTAGGTATGTTAATACTTCCAGTTCTTTTGTAATTAATGTTTTTCGATTTTTCGAAAAAATTAGTCCCTTAAATTCAAGGTTTGACTTTATTAGGGTTTATTGCACGTGTCAACACATCATTGGACGTGATTTTACGAGGTGTTACATCCTCACCCCCTTAAAAGAAATATCAACCTCGAGATTTGCTAGAGTAAAGGAACTACTTTATGTATTATATCGGGCTTAATCTTCCCCAGTACATTTGGGCCTCTAAGGCACCCCAATTGACCTTTCTAATAGGTACATGTATCCTTTTGGAGCTTCTTAACCTGCCAATCCTTAATCGACATAGGTTTCTTATCATATCATAAAGTTTCTTTAATATGCCTATCATTATGTCAATGTGTTTCAACATATTGGCGAAACATATCCTTGAATCATCAGTGTGGGTCGTATTGCGAGCTCCACTAAGCTCTTTATATAGGTTTCAGCTTATCGGCTTATTGACCTTTGTTGCATTCGATTTCCCGAATGTTCCTATATTTCTAGGGCTTAACTTACCCTGGGGAATTTAAGATTTAGCACACCCTTCTTAGGGTGATACCTTCGATTGAACCTTATTCCTTATTAAGGACTTAAGAAGGTTGCGACCTTTATCAATCCTCAATTTTCTGCCGATTACTGGCGATTTTTAGATGATTACGAATTCGAATGATCTTATTTGTTGTTTCCAATGCAACTTTCAGATCCTGATAATTGGACTTACCAACCTATTGTTCTAACAGTAGGTGTTAACATTCCATCTATACAAGGTCCCCAAAGGAGTAGCCTTGGTATTTACATAATAATTGTTATAGAAAAGACTTATTTTATGGTGAGATGGTTATTCCAACCACTGCTTAAAACTAATCTTAAGGAATAGCAAATCCTTACAGTTAGTCGAACAAATCGACGATCCTGGGTAGTTGATGGTGATCCTTAATTGTTGTCTAAATAGGGTTGCGGTAATCAATGCATAAGCAAATGAACCGTCTTTCTTATTTAACAATATCAAACTCTCGGAATATTGAGTTAGGCTATATGAATCCTCTATTTTAAAATTTATTTAATCAGGGTTTCGATTCTTCCAAAGATGGTACTAGTCGTTTAGGAAATTTCATAATGATACAGCCCTAAATGGGATATAAATCTTAACTCTACTTGCCTCTTAGGAGGTAAACAGGGTAATCTTAAGAGAAGATAATCAAGATACAAGGAGGTTACAGAGATTTTTCCAAATCTCAGGCTCCAGTTCATTTATCCTTGCCGGTGTCAGATAAGTGGCACATTTACGTTACGAGTCCACAACTTTCTTAATCAGAGACACTTACTTGGACAATTCCATTCTGGATATCTTCTTTGAATACCATTAACTGACTTTAATGCCGTATGACCATTGGAACATCCTTGTGGTTCCATGCATTAAACCTCCATACTGATCAGGCATGGAAGCAATCTATGGAACATATTAAGATACACCACTCCTCATATGGCGCTTTTGTCATACCAATTGGTATTCATAATTAATAGAGATCAAAGAGATATCAATTTCATATGATGATGTACTTTATCTGGAGAGAGGGTACATTAGGACTTTACGATCGAAGATCTCTGACAGGAGTAAAAGAAGTGGAATCTATGATTTTCATTTGTAAGTTTTACCTTACACTTAATCTCCGAGGTTCTAATGGGAGGCTTTAAAAGTTTGGTATGCTTACCATCTATGAAGGATATATTGGCATCCTATTCAAAATAGAACTCTTGGCATTTATTCTACTTCGTATTTTATGCTTAGGTTTCTAACAGGAAGATTTAATAACTTATGAAATTTATTATCCACAATCAACTTATCTGTACTCGAATCAAACACCCTTGCATATACATTATTGATAAGGACGTACCGGTTATAACATTGTCATCTTGCATGGCCTCTTCTGCCCCTATCTGAAAGACCCTAGCGTTGGTCTCCTTAACTTTTTCAAGCTTCTTTGCATATTTTGGACAATTTGATTTGATATGCCCCTTCTCGTTACTGTTGTAACAAGTCGCATCTTCTATCTTCTTGCATTCTAATGTTTTATGCTCACCAGATTTGCAGATCCCACAAGCCCTAGGCTGCGATTGGGATTTTGATTCGAACCTGCACTTCCCATAATGGCGCTTCTTGCAGGTCTTGCATACAGGTTTCACGTTGGGCTTTTGTTTACCCTTTTTCTTAGAACTCTGGGAGTTATCTTCCTTCCGTTTCCTTTTTAGCTCATCCTTTGCATTTGAGGCATGAACAAGATCCTCCTTATGAGTAAGGAAATGTGGTCCTAGATAAAATTTGGAGCGAGTAGTATGGGGCTCCTTGAACCTTTTCACGGCCTTCTTCACAGCTTTTCCAACTGCTGCGTCTATCATAATTTGAAGAACATCCTTCGAATTTCTAAGGTTCACAATTGTGGCATCATTAGCGTGTGTCGCATTATCCATAACACGATCAACGGCTGTCTTATCCGAGTTTGTCATACTCGATATTTGGTTCCTAACACCAAATAAAACAATTATTTAGTTGCAATCCAACAACCGCTATTCATCATCCTGATGACCTATTATATACTTACCATGGTATCGTTAAACCATACAGGCTAATATAGTACGAACATTCTTAATGAATGTTATTGAAAGAATATATATCAATTATACTTAGCCTAGGCCATATAAGACCGTTAATGGCTTTTAGGGTTCGGACCTAGTCCATCACCTTTTTGACAGAGGATCAAAATGTCACATCTGTCTTGATTATATTGAAAATTTTGGATAGCTTGAAAGCTTGTCACAAGGATATTGGAGACGAGTAACTCCTAATAGGTATAAATTATCCATCTAAGATTGTTGAAGCAGTCTCTAAAGTATCATCGGCCAATTCTACCTTGCATTATATATCTAGAGTCCTAATCAGGCTGGTACAGCCATTTACAACATTTATTGTCCACAATAGACTTATCTGCGTCAGAATTAACAAATTCCATATAAGCATCATTGATAAGGAAAGGTACCTTTTTATCATGTCACCTTCCTATACTGCCTCCTGGGTGTTCATTTGGAAGACTCACGCGTTCACTTTCTTGGCCTATTCAGGCTTCTTCTGATTCCTAGGGCAGTTAGTCTTGATATGCCCTTTTTCGTTGCAACCGTAACAGGTTGCATCCTTCAACTACTTGCATTTCAAGGTTTTATGCTCCTTGAACTTGCAGATTCCACAAGGAAGATGCTGAGATACAAATCTGCATTTCCCGAGGTGGCATTTCCTACAGGTGTTGCACCTGGTCTTTTCACCCGACTGCTGGTTGTCTTCCTTAAACCTGGAACTCTTCTTATCCGCAGAGTTCCTCTTTTTCTTCCTATCGGAGCGATGAGAATTCTCATCCTCCCTTTTACGCTTTCCATCCTCAGAAACTTTGGCCGCCTTGTTTCTGACCACATCGAGTGTGAGAGATAGCGACAAATCTGCCGCTGACCTGAATGTAGTAGGTCTCGATGCTTTCACACTTGCCTTTATTTCTGGGGCTAGACCCCCAATAAAGCGAGCTATCCGCTTTGGTTCCGGTGTGATCAAGTAAGGAACCAATCGAGACATGGTATTGAAACTTGTAAGATATGCTTGACAATCTAAGTTCTTCATGACTAATGTCAAGAAATCAGTCTCAATTTTCTCAACTTCATGTTGAGGACAGTAATTTTCTTGGATAAGAGCAACGAACTGATCCCAAGTCAAGTTGTACAAAAGGGATCTTCCCTGTAGCTTGGATCAGTGACCTCCACCAAGCTAGAGCTTCTCCTTTAAAGGATTGTGAAACAAACTTCGCAATGTCTTGCTCTGCACACCCACTAATATCCACAACGGTGTCCATCTCATCGAGCCACGTCATGCAATCGGTGGCTCCCTTTTCTCCTGTGAAGTCTCTAGGCTTGCAGGAGACAAAATATTTATATGAACAGGCTTTAACACGTGGTTCTTGATGAAGCACAACCTGTCTAGACGGAACACTCCTCTGATTCGAAGAATGATGAGAATCGCTCTTGCGATCTGTATGAGTCTTGGAGGGTTGCTTTGTATGAGGTACAGATAGGGTCCTACTATGGGTACCACTTGATTCATTATCTCTTCTCTCCAGAGCTCGAGTAACGGCATTGTCTATCAATGCCTGCAGTTCCGCACCAGCTATATTAACTCTGGTAGCATCATTATTCTCCCTTGGGTGACTGTCGACCTCATCTGATCCAACCATGTAGCTTGATTGCTACTCAAATTTTGACAAAGATTTACTCGGGAGTTTATTATGGAATAATCATTTAGATGATTCATTAACCATGGTAATATAAACCATATTGGTTAATTTGTTAATTATATTAGTATTTTCATTATAATTTATCCTAGTATATAAAATATTAAGGATAATAAAGTGGCACAACAAGCCTAGTCACAAGGATAGTTTTGGATTTATAAGCCATGATCTTATAGGATCGAGGCATTAAGGTTTGAACGTAGCTCATTACCTTTCTTGACAGAGAGTCAAATACTACAACTGTCTTTTATCTTTTAGGACAATTGATATGGCCCGTAGGAATTTCATCATTCTAGGGATGTTTATGATATAATCATCTTATCTGATAATATTAGTCAAGATCACATTGATCATACAGACTTATTATGTTTGGACGTAGTCTAACATCTTTAGACAGGGGGTCAAAGACCACCACTGTCGTTGTCTTATCGGACAACAAGTTTAACCCGTAGGCACTTCATCACTAACGGATGTTTATAATATGATTATCTTTATTTGATGATTTAAGCCATGATTTCTAAATCACTAGGCTAAATAAAGGGGTTGGAAATTCCCAACATAAAGATGAAAAGTGTGATTTTATCGCATCACTGTTGTCAGGAGTGTTAACATGTTTTCAGATGTTAACAAGAATCTGAACCTCTTTTAAACAGGTTTTACCATCATAGCTAGGTCTTTAATGACATTCAAGCTAGGTTATACCCCTTTAAGATTCTTTTTAACATATATTGGCAGATCAATTACGAAAAGGAATAATAATTTGGTTTATTTCATATATTATATCCATGTAAAATGATAAAATGAAATTTGGATGAAATATTCCAATGATTTTTAAAAGAAGTACAGAATTTGCCCTAAGCAGGACTTAAAAGAAACAATGTTGTCCATGAAGGGACTAGAAAATAAATATGTCCTTATAAGGACTATTAAGGAAACGAATTTCAGCAAAAGGAGTTTTCTTCTTCACTTTATTTCTGAATGTTTTCTCCTTGGATGCACGTTTATCCTAGCCGCGGTACGAAGCTCGGCATTTCTAGGCTTCGGATGTGGAGAATTTTTCATTTCGGCTCCTTTGCTTGGCAATATATCCAAAGTATATAAATCGGAAGCGATATTTTAAAATTTAGGGTTGAGAGTATTCCTATGTTATGTCTAGACTCAAAAGGTCAAGGAATGTGCTACTGTGTCATTGAGATTAAACACTAAGGGCTAGTGTTTAATTCACTCAATGTTGGCTCTGATACCAACCTGTCACACCCCGATATTTCAACATATTACCGGTGGGCCCGGTGGGGAGTATCGTGACGTAGTTGATATCATCATAGTCAAACAACACAATTTAAATGCACAGCGGAAGCAAAAGATAAACAACACAATTTAAATCCGTTGTAATATCAAATATTACAACGGAAAGTAAGATGGATCCACAGGCGGATCAAATAAAAGAAAACTGTTCAACAGACTTTAGGCATCTAGAACTTGCGAGATTCCCTATTAACGCCCTGAGCTCCCAGCCAATTTCGTACAGTACCTGTCACTTAAACTTTTTGGAAAATACGTCAGTTTACACTGGTAAATACAATTAACTGACTCATTTGAAAACATTTATAAAAATTGATTTGAATGCACAAGGCACAAAATATCTTTTATAACTTGGGAAAATAAATTAAAATAATCTTGTATACAGATTTACATGTTCGTTATACATTCAGGGCCCGATGTTAGAAACCGAGTCAAGATTAACAGACACGCCACAAGTATAGGCCCAAGAGAGTGAGATACCGTTTCCCTTAAGCAACTGTCAGGTGTACGCCTACACCCCGTGCTTAAGACGTCACCATTCTATTATAATGATGCCGAGGATATCCGGGACATGGTCATTAACCCCTAAAGGCTTTTATTTCAAACAATACAGATTAAAACGGGTTACCTCAATAGTTTAACCACAATATGATTAAACATTCAATACCTGACCAAGCGGTATTATTATAATACCGTATCCCAAGCCCGTATAGGGAAAATAAGTTAAAAGTATTTACCTGAGCTAGCAATGCAATTTATACTCAGCCGTATATTCTAATCAGCAAACACAAGTACTTCTACTGGGGCTCTTAATCTGGAACAAAGGTTTTTATTAACCTATTAGATTCCTAACGGGTCTTATTTAAGTCGTAACTTAGACCGGTTAGTTTTAAGGAAAGGTTTACGGTTCAAAACGCATGATTAAGCGAGGACCGGAATAGAATGTGATTTAGACCCGACAAGTTTGGAGACTTGTATAATATGGGTAAGCTAAGCACATTCTGGATTTTGAGGCAAAAAGCTAAGGTTTGACCCGTTTTGGTCAATTTTTGTAAACTAGTTACATAAACCGATCCGAACGCGAAATATGCGTAACGGGTAACCATAAGAGTCATATACATGTTTCCTAAGCTAATATGCCTTAAACATGTTGTGATATCAGTAAGATACCTTCCGTTATGCCCAAAATGAATTTAAAACCAATTTATGTCCCGTAGGGGTATTTTGGTCGTTTAAAAGGTTATAAAAGAGGTTTAATATAAATCTGAGTTTCAGATCTGATTTAATCAGTAAAAATACTTTATTTAATAAGTTATACCAGTAGGGTATTACACATATGTGAATTTTATCATGGAATAATGGAATTTAATAATCCCAACTTTCACCAGTTGGCCGGCAACGGACCCACCTTTAAAAATAGCCACTGGCGGTCCCAACTTTTGACATTTTGTAAAACATTGGACCCCGTGTATTATAAACCGACTTTTTTACCCTAAAATTATCTATAAGAGATAGCTGTCGGGTCGGGTCTGATCATGTAAAACCAGTAAACATAAAATTATAGATAATTTTAGGGTAAAAAAGTCGGTTTCTAATACACGGGGTCCAATGTTTTACAAAATGTCAAAAGTTGGGACCGCCAGTGGCTATTTTTAAAGGTGGGTCCGTTGCCGGCCAACTGGTGAAAGTTGGGATTATTAAATTCCATTATTCCTTTTATCATTTATAACCGAACTATGCACCGAAGGGGCATTTTGGTAATTTCACATAAGGTTTTAAAGGTCAAATTTGGAAATCTGAGTTTAAGACTTTTGCTTACTGTTAAAGTATATAGATTTACTAAAAATATCAGTAGGTATCAAGTATTATATATGTAAAATAGTTTTTATACATACTATGCGCTTAAGACGCGTGAAAAGGCGATTTGAAGCGATTTCCGGGTTTTTAAAGAAAACCTGGTATTTTTATCATCATAGAAAGCTTAAAATATTTTATTTATCATATAAAATCAGTTGCAAAAGGTTTTGGGGTCAAAAGGGCATAATAGTCAACATTTAAGCATATAACGGAAACATGGAATGAATAGGATAACTAAGGATCCAAGTTGTATAACCTCAGAGGGTTACACTAACCTATAACCTGGTCCTAAAGGAATCCTAAGGCATGTCTAAACTAAGCTAAACCGGGTCAGAACTGAAAGTCAAAGCAAAAGTCAACTTTTGCGACTTTCGGTTCCAAACCGAGCCTATACTTAGAATTGTCGGGTTGAACATGCTTAGACATGTTCAACTAATATTTACCAAGTTATTAAAGTGAGAAAACTGATTTTATGACTTCTATATTAATAGTTATGAATTTTATTTAAAACAAACCCGTTTGACTTTTATTTGACCCGACAATTAAACTAAGTAAACGTGGTAATTAGGAGGCGCCCTTTTGAGGGTTAATCACCTACCTAATTACGGTCACGTAGCCATGTTCGTTGCGAACCATGGTTCAACCGTTTAAAAGTCAAAGCGTTATCGAAACGCTTGACTTTTCGGCTATAACCGCTAAATAATTAAACTAAGCACGAAAGGACACATACAAAGGTCCAAGCAAGGATGGAATTGATCTAGGATGTTCAGGTATGAAGCACAAGAGCTCCAACTTAGAACAATTTAGATCATGGAGCGAAATGAGAGTAAGATCAAGGGGTATTTATAGGTTTTTCGGAACCGTTAAGATCGTTCATCGATAAACATGATCAAATCTGGAAAGTACACCTTTACCCATTGTTTTATAATACTATGGGTGCCCAAGGATTGAAGAAATACCATGTGCAAAGGCTGGAAACAAGCTGGAACAGGCTGGCAACAGCTGGAACTGATTTTTGCTGATCTGCAGGGCTTAGGCGCCCCGCGTAAGACCTCAGGGAGTCTTACGCACCCCACCTGGGCTGCACACTTCTGCAACAGCTTTCAAAATTGCAGTTTCAGTCCCTGTACTTGCTTAACGACCATTTCTGATGCGTATTGTAACACCCCAAAAACGGGTTTGGTAATCAAACCATGTTAATATTAATGACTTGGTAAAACACCGTTAGTGGTAAAATTTAACCCGGTGAATATTAGGACTTAAATAAATAATCCTAATATTAACTAAAAGGTGAATAAAAGCTTTTAAGGAAATAAAAAGGATAAAAGGCCCGAGTTAACGAGACCTAAAATAAACTTAGTCATAAATATTCCCGAACCCGCTAAGTTAATTAGACATGTTTAACCTAGTTAATAAGTGGGAATATTGTTGTTAGAAATAAGTAGGCTGTGACCTACTTAATAACGAACCAAACACGAGGGGTTAAAGTGGGATAACTTAAAAAGTTATTTAATAAAACAAAAAAAAATATATACACACACACACAAGGTGTGCGTGTTCTGATCGACCAGGAGGGTGCTCCTAGGAGTAAAACCCTAGTTCACACTAAATGACTAAATCGAAGCTCGAATCAAGACCCAAATCACTGCATGAAAACATAAGAACGATCACCTAGTCATGGGGATCACAAGGTATGTTGAATTTTGCTATTTGGTGAAACTTTGAGATTATGATGAACAATCATAATAAAAAATTCTGGAATGAATGTGGAATCTTTGAGTGTTATTGTGATTATATCTTGGTTTAGAAACAAACCCTAGTAGAAAAATTGATGAATTGTTGTCAAAACTAGGGATTTGGTAATTACCCTATTATGTGCTAAGTGGGTTTTATGTTAATATGATGAACACTCAAATTTGAATGTAAGATTGATGAATCTTGAGGTTATGATATAAGTTCTAGATGTTGTTCATAAACACTAGACCTAGAGGCTTGAACTTGATGTTAAAACTTGGTTAAAACAATAACCATGAAATTGATAAATGAAGTATACAAATTCTGCCCAATAGGTGTTTGATAAAATGCCTCAATGAAAGCTAAGATGTTGAAATTTCGAGTAAAAAGCACATGTGAATATTAAGGCAAATTAGACGAAATATGAAACAAGAAGAGTTCTAATCATAATGTTGATTTAGACTTAATGTTGTAAATCATGTGATTGAAAGTAGTTAACTTTAATAAGCTAAGTTAACTAATCTTGAAGTCGAATAGTAGATTCGACATAAGAAGCGTAGGATGGAATAGTCGTAAATGATTATGACTAACCTAACCATCTTACAATTACAATGATAGTTCGACGCTTGGCAAGCTAGGTGAAAGCTTGGGGAAGGAAGTGGGTCAAACGAAGCATGAATGACGAAAAAGCATAAATTTGAAAGTAAGGTAAGTAAAGCTTACACTCTTGTTAATTCTTAGAAAATATCTTGTTGTATTGATTTCGGATAAGATAGACAAACATTAGAAAAGTGATGTTTCCGACATAGAGTTGTAAGGAACCATATGAGTGAAAATGATAAGAAACCACATTGATGGTTAAAAAGGATTAAATTGATTAATCATTTATACCATAACGATTAGAAAGATGAAATTTTATGGTTACCTTATAAGGTAAGCCAAAACGAATAATAAGGCAAAACAGTAATTTGGTGTTGCGTTAACAATAAACATTAGTTTTTGAAAGACACATATGGCATAAGCCATAATGGGTCAAAGGAGTTGAGAAATGGGTTATAGGTAAACGACCATACGGTGTAAACCGTAGCGAGTCAATTTGATGAGACGGTAATAAATATCGTCTTGCAAAGATAAACGGATATTTAGGCCAAACGGGTCAAAAGGTGAAGATATCACCCTTTGACTATATTGACTAATGATTACCGTTGAGTATATGATTTCAGGAGCCTACATAGAATGGATAATTGCTTCAATATTAATTAGCGAATTCAAATTCAAGGTATTAAAACAGGTTAATGCATTGATCCGAGTCAGGTATGTAAAATGGTTCCACTCACCATTTAGGACTTGGGGTTCTCCAAGAGATTAAACAAGGTCAAAATTTGATGTTCGGTTATCTTAAAGGTAAGCCGACTAATTTAAGTTATAATCATAGTGTTTTAGAAACATAATGATTCTAAACAAGTTTTATAGTTAAAAAGATAGGATTTTGGGTCAACAAGTATCTAAAAGTCCTTCGTCGTAAAAGAAGGACTAAATTGACCGAAACGCCCTTGTAAGCTAAATTGAGCTAACAACCTTTAAAGGTTGTTTGGTAACGAGTCTTATGATAAAATGAATGTTTAGAATAAATATAAGAAGCATGAACCATGCGGATAAATGCTTAAATGCCCTTAACGGGTCAAAATAAGCATTTAAGTCAAAACGGGTTTAAGAACGTAGGTAAGCCCGAGATTTTGAACCTCTTATGATAAACAACAATGACCTTTAGAATTTATGAGAAATTAGGGTCAAATAAACATGTTTGTTTGATAAATATACGAATGGGTCAAAATTGGGAAAAAGGGTAATAAGCCGGAGACTTAAAAGTCAGAAACTTTGTTAATCCGGATGTTGGGTTTTAACTCCATAAGATGGAGAATTAAATTACGGTCGCGTAGGAAAAAGAATCGGATAAAACGGATTAAAAACGAGAGAGTTATGCTCGTTTCCGTGAAATCGGGTTATGCTGAGTATGTACAGCAGCTGTTAAGCAAAAGTCTGTGAAAACAGGGGCTAGGCGTCTCGCGACGCCCCCCTGTTCCGAAGAAAAATTATTTTGTTGTTGTTTGACACATGGAACTCACTTATATCCATTCTAACATTGTCAAAACTAACAAGGGTTGTGGTTTTGATCTTAGGTGATGTTGGGTATGCTCCGGATGACGATCAAGTAGCTACGAAGAACCGAACACACGAGATTAAAGCTTCCGCATGGCGTTACGTCATAACTTTTAAATGGCGAACTTATTTATATTATGTTGAAAACTTTTAAGTTGTAAAAGTTTTAAATTACTCGTATTTTCTAAGAATACTTAATCGTAATTACATGTTTAATATCGTATTTATACGAAAACCTTAAAATAATAACATGGGTGTTACAAGTTGGTATCAGAGCCCTGGTTTAAGAGATTCAAGTATGGTGGGGAAAACCATGCTTGGACTTAAACCTTATGCTCTTAATAAAGATTGGTGTTCAGTTCGAGGCTTGATCGCAAATCCGGTAAGTACATGTATATCAAAGGTTTAGTATGATTAAAGTGATGAGAACAACACATATGGCTATCGTGTAATACACGTTACACCAATAAAAACAATATAGAATAGATATAGTCAACGAAATTACACGTGTTGATGCGTATAGTAGAAGAGCCTTGTATTATAATACGGGCATCCTTTAATGTTGAAATTATAAACTGTTGTATATGTTTTAGTTGAAGGACACTCACATATGAGGATAGCGAGAGTTTAACAAATTACGGATATGATAGAAGAATGGTCCAAAGTATGACAAGATGAGCATGCTCACCAAGGACTAAATCGCGTAACGACCGCGAACAAAGTTAATGGCAAGAAACGCCCGTCGGGGCAAGCATTACCAGGTGCGTGCTTTTAAATATAATCGCATAAATAACAATATGCAACAAACATGTAGAGAATGATTGTTGCATATGTAAATTAGAAACTTGGAAAACCTGAATAGAATACCTATCCAGGATATTAATTCCAAGAAAACTAAATAGAGGCGTTACTTACATAGGGCGTGATGTGAAAACTATAAAAAGGTCATGCGTGTCATGTGTTAATCGCTTACTCTGGCCAAGTAAGTAGTGGCATATGATACCATGAACTTCTTATAGCGGACACGTTTACATCCGATGTAGTAAGGACGGGGTTAAAGGGACAAATTAAAAAGTACCCAAATGAATCGGATAAGCAGAATATTTGATCATAATGTAAACGCACAGCCGAGTGACGGAAGCGTATTATATTAGGATAATGAGCCCGAGGGAAGGGACAAAGAAACATGTAAAATAATTAAGATATGCAATTGGGAGGGGTGTGCTTACACTCGAACCCGGAGAATGCAAATATGACTCTTAACGGGCCGATTTTGTAAAACACCAAATTTGAGAACAAAGTAGGAATATAAAAGCGAAACGAAGTCATAATGCATACCGTAAGGGTTGCAATAATAACGACTTCGGTAAAACACCCGGTTAGTGGGTAAGGATTTAAACGCATGCGTAGACTGAGAAACAGGAACGCGAAATAGAAAGTCAAAAGACTCGGAATATGAGTCATGACTAAAAGATGACAAGAATTTTCGCAAACATAAATTTTGGTAATTACGTTCAACCATTTCAAAGTTGGACGGGTCAAATAAAGAATGAAGTTTGACATTCATAAGTGATGAAAAATCACCCAAAATGAGTCAAACGAGTCAATTAAAGAATAACGCTTAATATAATAGGAAAACGCAAATCGGTGAAACCGGAAAGCTAAAAATAATAAGATAGAAGGACCCGGGTAATGGGTTGTAAAGAAGTATAAGTATGAACCGGGTAATGGTAAGCGTAAGACCAACCGACGTGTAAATGACGCTAGAAGTCGTAAAGTCGGAAGGGATAGTCCGAAAGTAAACAAATGAAACCTTAGACTACGGTTAAGGTCAACTAAAGTTCAAAAGCAAAATTAAATGATTCCAAACATAACAAATGATGCTTTAAAGCTATATAGGTATAAATAGACAATGGAATAAAGACTAGAATAAAAGATGATCTACGGGATCATCATAACCTACGGGATATTAATTAGTGTAAAGGTCTACGGGGCCAAAATGACCCACGAGTCATGAATTGATGCAAAGGGATCATAAGGGCCTCGTCTTAAAGAGATTAAAGCTTAAGAAAATAGCCCACGAGGTTAAGTGAAGGAACCTACGGGTCAATAGTGTAAGGTGAGGGAACTTGTTACGATTCCCCGCGTAAAACGAGAACGGAAAACAATAAATTATGGGTTGTCAATTTCCTTGATATGAGTAATTGACATAGTTAAAGAGAAAAACGTTAGACTAAAATTCAGTTTTTGTAAGAAATAACATTTTTACAAATATAAATTCTGATAGGAAATTGAATAGTAAGCATGAAAGATTCAAGTCTTGAAACTAATAGGCGCAAGACGATATATTCGAAAAAGTGATATTTTCGAAAATGAAAGGTTGATATGAATTAAACATGATGTGACACGATCACGGTCAAGAAATGCAATGTGAGGTAGAATCACATTATAACCAAGCGAGCGGTAAAAGTAACTGGACTAATAAGTCTAGTTAGTGAGACCGGTTAAGGTCAGCAATTCAAATCAAGAAATTTGGTTTGCTTGTAAGCGGTAAATTCGGTATAACTGAACCGAATAAATAAATTTGAAAATAAAAGAATTTGTTGCTAAAAGTGAAAGATTTCACTAAAGACCTTTAAACGGGTCAAAGTAACGGATTCATAAAGAATTCGATAGTATATGAAAGCGATGGATATCGCTAAGTTAATTAAACTAGTGGAAATAACGAGATTACGTTATTTCAAGTCGCATTATGTCATGTAAGATACGTAGATGATTAATAACCAAAAGGATATTACCATACTTTTCTGGTAATACAAACAATCGGTTAAAGTATGAGAAATGCTTAAATTAATTATCGAGAGCAAATGCATGGAGTTGAACTCGATAAATTAGGTAAGAAAAGGTTTCGGGGACGAAATCTCTTTAAGGGGGGTAGACTTGTAACACCCCAAAAACGGGTTTGGTAATCAAACCATGTTAATATTAATGACTTGGTAAAATACCGTTAGTGGTAAAATTTAACCTGGTGAATATTAGGACTTAAATAAATAATCCTAATATTAACTAAAAGGTGAATAAAAGCTTTTAAGGAAATAAAAAGGATAAAAGGCCCGAGTTAACGAGACCTAAAATAAACTTAGTCATAAATATTCCCGAACCCGCTAAGTTAACTACGAATGTTTAACCTAGTTAATAAGTGGGAATATTGTTGTTAGAAATAAGTAGGCTGTGACCTACTTAATAACGAACCAAACACGATGGGTTAAAGTGGGATAACTTAAAAAGTTATTTAATAAAACAAAAAAAATATATACACACACACACAAGGTGTGCGTTTTCTGATCGACCAGGAGGGTGCTCCAAGGAGCAAAACCCTAGTTCACACTAAATGACTAAATCGAAGCTCAAATCAAGACCCAAATCACTGCATGAACACATAAGAACGATCACCTAGTCATGGGGATCACAAGGTATGTTGAATTTTGCTATTTGGTGAAACTTTGAGATTATGATGAACATTCATAATCAAAAATTCTGGAATGAATGTGGAATCTTTGAGTGTTATTGAGATTATATCTTGGTTTAGAAACAAACCCTATGTAACACCCCGAAAATTCACGTCCTATAATGTATTGACACGTGTCATAAGCTTGAACGTGTGAAAGAATACTCTTGAGGGACTAAAGTTGACAAACATAGAAAGTATGTGAATATAAGGATTCAAAATGTCAACAAGGGATAAATATACTTTACAGTAACCCTACATACTGTTTATACCTTCAAACGAATAAAGCATGGATCGTACGAAGCTAATTGTGAAAGAAAGTGAGGAATTACAAACGATAAGGGTTAAATATGTCAACATGTTTAAAGTATACCTCTGAGTGACCTTTTAGAAAACCCGAAGCTTTGTAACGATAAATTATGCTCACTAGAATGCGTGATAAAAATTTCACCAAGTTTCGTTATCGTATGAGAAAGTTATGATAAAATTCGTGTGCGAGGGGTTAGATGCGTCAACGATGAAATTTATGACTTTTCGGGTAAACACAAAGTGACCAAGGACCTCACAAAGTAGGTATAAGTCTTGGAGTCCTTATATGTCAATTTAAAAGGCTTATAATGCAAGAATTAAAGTGAAAGCGACGTTTAGGGGGACCGGGGACTGAAAATGCAATAACTGAAAACATTGTAACCTGAAGGCAGACTCCAGGCGGGCCGCGTAAGGATTGCCAATACCTTACGCGGGCCGCGTCAGACGCCCAGATGCAGAAAATGCTGACAGCTGCCTGTTCAGCCTTGTAACCGACTCAAATTGCTAGTATGCAATACCATGTGCTCCCTAAACTGGTTTCTAGCCTCTAGGGACACTTGGGAATGATCTAACATCAGTGGTAGGATTGTTTGGCATCATCTTGTGTGATCAAGATCACTATATAAAGAAGTTCATGTCACAACTTTGATCATTCACCCCAAACACATATTCTGATCACTTCTGGAGCTCAAGAACTCTTTCTAAGCTTCCCTAGTCGTGCATTAGGACCTTGGTAAGTTCCTTAACCTTCCCTAATCTTGTTTTAGTTAGTTATTAGCTTAAAAGTCAAACCGTCGTAATTACGGTTTGACTTATCGATAAATCACTATTGGTTCAATGATTAGCCAAATCAAAGGTAGTTATAAGTTGGTAATTATGTGGGCTTTAAACCCTTAAAAGGGCACCCTCTGATTCCCATCCTAACTATGTTGTTCGTCGGGTCAAAGTTCAATATAAAAAGTCAACAAAACTTTAATTTTCCAATTAACACGCGATTAGCATTTTAAAAGGCGTGTAACCTGTTTTGTCACTCATATAACTTGGTAATAAGTGTACGAACATGTCTAAGCACGTTCGACCCGACAACTTTCAGTTTTGGAACGATTCGGAACCGAAAGTCGCAAAACTTTGACTTTTGCATTGACTTCAGTTCTGACCCGTTATAGATGGATTTAGACATGCCTTAAGGTTCCATTAGGACCTAGTTACATGATAGTATAACCCTCTGCGTTTATACTACTTGAATCTTTGATCGTCCGATGTTTCCGTTAAATGCATAAAAGTTGACCGATATACCCTTTCGGCCATAAAACGAGATTTTTGATAATATGAGTGGACAAGAACCTTGTCTACTGATTTATAAACATGCCCTCAAAATTTGGCATCGATTCGAGGTCTAGATTAGGAGTTATGCGCAATAGCGTAATTAGAAAGCTTTTTGTTAATTAAACGACGCAATTAGCGCATAGCCTATCTAAACCCAATTTTTGACACCAAACCTATTACCCACTGATGTAATATAATATTTTAGGATTTTTGAAGATTTTTAATTATTTTTGAACTGATCATAACCAAAGGTTATCGCCTTGATCCGGTTAATACCGATTATACCCTTTTCATCTTAAAACAAGTTTTACATAACGTTTAGGCATCGAACCTTTGGCTACTGATCATATATGTTAAATGACGTATTTTGAACTTTAAAATCTGATTAGAAAACTCAGATTTCCGGTATAACCCGGAAATCGCTTAAAATGACTTTCTAAGCGCGTTAAACGCATAGTACGGGTTTAAAACTATTTTGGCATACAAGACTCATTACCAACCGATATAACCTGTTAAAATAAGTTATTTTACTGATGTATTCAGACCCGAATCTCAGAAACTTAAATAATCTCTTTTAATAATATTTAAAATGACCAAAATACCCCTACGGGGCTTAAATTGTGATTAAACTCGTTTTGGGCATAATGGAAGGTATCCTACTGATATCACAACATATTTAAGGCATATTAACTTAGGAAACCTATAGATGACTCTTATGGTTACCCGTTACGCTTCGTGCGTGTTCGGTTCGGTTTATGTAACTAGTTTACATAAATTAGCCGAAACGGGTCAAAACTTATCGGTTTTATCTCAAAATCCAGAATGTGTTTAGTTTACCCATATTATACAAGTCTCCAAACTTGTCGGGTCTAAATCACATTCTATTCAGGTCTTCACTTAATCATGCGTTTTGAACCGTAAACATTTCCTTAAAACTAACCGGTCTAAGTTACAACTTAAATAAGACCCGTTAGGAATCTAATAGGTTAATAAAAACCTTTGTTCCAGATTAAAAGCCCCAGTAGAAGTACTTGTGCTTGCTGATTTGAATATATGGCTGAGTATAAATTACATTGCTAGCTCAGGTAAATACTCTTAACTTATTTTCCCTTTTACGGGCTTGGGATACGGTATTATAAAAATACCGCTTGGTCGGGTGTAGAAACCTTTTAATCGGAGATGATTAAATTGCATAATCCCGTTTTAATCTGTATTGATTGATAACAAATAACATTAGGGGTTAATGACCGTGTCCTGGATATCCTTGGCTCATTTAAAAAGTGAATGGCCATAACTTAAGCACAAGGTGTAGGCATAACACCTCCTGTTGCGTATGTAAAAGATATACTCACTCGTAAGGATGTCTTCTTGTGAATTATATTTATGGTGTGTCGATTAATCTTGACCGGCTTGTATTGTATAATCACCGGCCCTAAATGTTGGACAACCATGTAAATCGGATACAAGATTTTTATTAATAAAATTGTCCCAAGTATAAAAGATTAATTTTTCCTCTGTGCATTTTAATCAAGTTATAAAAGATATTTTGTGCCTCGTGCATTCAAATAAAATTTTAAACTCTTTTCCAAAATGAGTCAGTTAATTGTATTTACCAGTGTAAACTGACGTATTTTCCAAAAAGGTTAAGTGACAGGTACTGAACGTAATTGGCTGGAAGCTCAGGGCGTTAATAAGGAATCTTGCAAGTTCTAGATGCCTGAAGTCTGTTGAACAGTTTCTTTTATTTGATCCGCCTGTGGATCCTTTACTTTCCGTTGTAATACTTGATATTACTTTATATTCGGATTGTGATATATTTTATCTTTTGCTTCCGCTGTGCATCTACATATTGTGTTGTTTGACCATGATGTTACCAACCACGTCACGTTACTCCCCTACCGGGCCCACTGGTAAAGTGTGAAAATATCGGGGTGTGACAGGTTGGTATCAGAGCCAACATTGAGTGAATTAAACACTAGCCTTTTTGTGTTTAATCTCGATGACACATTAGCACATTCCTTGACCTTCTGAGTCTAGACTTAACATAGGAATGCTCTCGTCTCTATTCGGAGAACTATTGCTTTCAATTTATATACTTTTAATATATCGCCAAGCAAAGGAGCCGTAAGAAAAATCCTCCCTATACGAAGCCGAGGAATGCGGAGCCTTGTACTGCGATAAGGATAAACGTGCAACTGAGGAGAAGACATTTAGAAATGGAATGAAGAAGAAACTCCTTTTGCTAAAAATCGTTTCCTTAATAGTCCTTATAAGGACATAATTACCTTTCAGTTCCTTCGAGGACAATATTATTCCTTTCAAGTCCCGCCTAGGGCACATCGGTATTTTTAAATTTATAGTGGAATAATTAACATTAAATTTTCATTCAAACATTCCTTTTATAAGATCTACCATTATAATAAAATGGCAAAAATCTAAAAAGGACAAGACCTAGCCACGTGTCATTTTTGACATGGCCAAGATGGTAAGACCTATTCAAGAGATTCAAATCCTTGTTAACACCTAAGAACGTGTTAGCACTCTTGACAAATGTGATTCGAGAAAATCACAACAGTCATCCTTATATTGGATTCTTCCAATTTTCTTATCAAGCCTAGTGATTTAGAAATCATGGCTTGTGTCATCTTATAAGATGATCATATTATAAACATTCGATAGTGATGAAGTGCCTACGGGCTAAACTTGTTGTCCGATAAGACAACGACAGTGGTGGTCTTTGACCTCCTGTCTAAAAATGTTGGACCAGGTCCAAGCATAATAGTCGGTAGGATCCATACGATCTCGACTAATAGCATCTGAGAAGATGATCATATTATAACCATCCATCAGAAGGGAAATGCCCACGGGCTATATCTATTGTCCTAAAAGACAAAAGACAGTTGAAGCCTACAACTCCCTGTCAAGAGAAGGTAATGAACTTTGATTCAAACCTTAATGCCTCGATTCTCTGAAATCATGGGTTATAAAAATTTAGAACTGTCCTTGTGACTAGGCCTTTTGCGCCACTTTAATATCCTTAATGTTTTATAACCAGGATAAATTATAATGGAAAATACTAATTAAATATAACTAACAAGTTAACCAATATGGTTTATATTACCATGGTTGATGAATCGTCAAAGATGATGATTCCTTAATAACCTCTGAATAAATCATTGTTAATATTTGTGTAGCAATCAAGCTACATGGCAGGATTAGATGAAGTTAACAGTCACTTGAAGGAGAGCAATGATACTACCAGAATTAATGTAACTGGAGCAGAACTGCATGCAATAATAGATTATGCTGTTACTCGAGCTCTTGATCGACAGTATGATGAATCAAATGATACCCACTCTAAGACTCTATCTATGGCTCGTAGTAAGCCCCCTCCTAAAACACATGAGTCAAGGGAGGACGATGTTCATGACTTGCCAAATCAAAGGAGTATTTCGTCTAGACAAGTTGTGATTCATCAAGAGGCACCAGTTAAGATCTGTACATATAAATATTTTGCCTCCTGCAAGCCCAGAGACTTTACAGGAGAAAAAGGGGCCATCGATTGCATGACATGGCTCGATGAGATGGACGTTGTTGTTGACATCAGCGGTTGTGCGGAGCAAGATGTTGTGAAATTTGTTTCACAATCATTCAAAGGAGAAGCGTTGGCATGGTGGAGATCATTGCTCCAAGCCACGGGAAAGGTTCTACTCTACAACTTATCTTGGGAGCTATTTGTTGCATTAGTCAAGGAAAACTATTGCCCTCAGCATGAGGTAGAAAAGATAGAATCAGACATCTTGACTCTGGTCATGGAGAATTTGGATTGTCAGGCATATGTGACAAGTTTCAACACTATGTCCCGCCTAGTTCCTTATTTAGTCACCCCTGAACCTAAACGCATAGCGCGTTTCATTGGAGGCCTAGCACCAGAGATAAAAGGAAATGTTAAAGCATCTAGGCCAACCACATATAGGTCCGCGGTGGACTTATCCTTATCTCTCAGCTTAGATGCAATCAGAATTAAGTCTGTTAAGGCTTCTGGCGAGGGAAGAAGAGAAAGAGAGAAGGAAAACTCTCAACAATATAACAAGAAGAAGAAGGGAAGCTCTGAGCGTGGGAAGGATTCCGAGTTTAGGAAGAACTCGAGTCAGTCTAATAACAGACCCAAATGCAGTAACTGCAAAAAGCAACATTCTGGAAAATGTACAATCGACCCACGTGCTAAATTGTGTGGAATTTGCAATACCAAGGGTCACAAAACCTTAGATTGCAAGGAGTTAAAGAACGCCACATGTTACAATTGTAACGAGGAAGGGCACATCAAAACCAACTGTCCAAAGCTTATAAAGAAGCCTGGAGAGGCCAGGAAAACAAACGCATGAGTCTTCCGGATGAACGCCAGGAGATGGTGCAGAAGGATAACTATATATCAGGTACCTTTCCTCATCAAGCAGTTTATGCAGAAATTTATTTGATGCTGGCACATATGATTCAATATTGAACGATAACTGTAGAGAACTGTTGTCTCCGCCTGATTAGGACTTCGGTCATTTAATACGAAGTAGAAATTGGCCGATGATACTTTGGAAAATGCTCCAACAAACCTTAGATGGATATTTTATATATAAAAGGAATCACTCTTTTCTGATATTCCTTTGGCAAGCTTTCAAGCTACCTAAATTCTTCAATATAATAAAGACAGATGTGACATTTTGATCCTCTGTCAGAAAAGTGATGGACTAGGTCCAAATCTTTAATGCCATTGATGGTCTTTTGCGACCTAGGCTAAGTAATATTAATATATATTTTAAATGATGTTCATTAAGAATGTTAGTGCTATAATAGCCTGTATAGGTTATTGATACCATGGTTAGTATATATTAAGGCCATCAGGATGAGAAATAGCAGTTGTTGGATTCCAACTAAGAAATTGTTTTATTGGTGTTAGGAACCAATAGAGAGTATGGCAAACTCGGATAAGACAACAGTCAATCGCGCCATTGATGACACGACGCATGCTAATGATGCTACAATTGTAAACCTTAAAATTTCCAAGGATGTTCTTCAAACTATGATAGACGCAGCTGTTGGAAAAGCTGTGAAGAAGGCGGTGAAAAAGTTCAAGGAGCCCCATGCTACTCGCTCCAAATTTTATCTAGGACCACATTTCCTTACTCATAAGGAGGATCTTGTTTATGCCTCAAATGCAAAGGATGAGCTAAAGAGGAAAAGGGAGGAAGATAACTCCCAGAATTCTAAGAAAAAGAATAAACAAAAGTCCAATCAGAAACCTGTATGCAAGACTTGCAAGAAGCGCCACTACGGGAAATGCAGATTGGAGCCTCGACCTCTATATTGTGGGATCTGCAGGTCTAAGGGACATAAAACGTTGGACTGCAAAGACATAAAGAATGCAGTCTGCTTCGGCTGTAATGAGAAAGGCCACATCAAGACTACGTGCCCTAAATCTGTCAAAGGAAATGCGGCTGAGGAAGTAAAGCCTAAAATTGAAAGCGCCTAAAATGCCTGAGCTAGTCCATAAATAATGGCATCAGGTACATTCCTTGACATTTTATCAGTGATTTAAATGCTAAGAGTTTTTATTTTGGTTAGGATACCAATAAATCCTTCATAAACTATAAGTATAACAAGCTTTTAAAACCTTTCATAAGAACCCTATATATATTAAGTGTAAGGTAAAACTTACAGGTAGAAAATTCACAGGGACTATTTCTTCTATTCCTGTCAGAAACCTTCAAATCATAAAATCCTAATGTACCCTCTCTCCAGATAAAGTACATCATCATATGAAATTGATATCTCTTGATCTCTATTGATTTCGAATACCAAATGGTATGACAAAAGCGCCATATGAGGATTAGTGTATCTTAATATGTTCCATAGATTGCTTCCATGCCTGATCAGTATGGAGGTTTAATGCATGGAACCACAAAGATATCCCAATGATCATATGGTACTAAAGTCAACTAATGGCATTCAAAGAAGATATCTAGAAAATAGAATTTCCAAATAAATGTTTCCTGGTAAAGAAATCTGTAGACTCATAGTATAAATGTGTCACTCAAGTGGCACAAGCGAGGATGGATAAACTGGAGCCTGAGATTTGGAAAATCTCTGTAACCTCCTTATATCTTAATTATCTTCTCCTAAGATTACCATGTTTACCCCTGAGAGGCAGGTAGAGTTAAGGTTTATATTCCATTTAAGGCTGTACTATTATGAGATCTCCAAGGCAGCTAGTACCATTATTGTAAGAATCGAAAACCTTGATTAAGTAAATTTTTAAAATAGGAGATTCATTTAGCCTAACTCGATATTCCGAGAGTTTGATATTATCAGATAAGATAGACGGTTCATTCTGCTTATGCACTCATTACCGCAACCCTATTTAGACAACGATTAAGAATCGCCAACAACTACCCAGGATCATTAAGTTATTCAACTAGCTATAAGGATTAGCTATTCCTTAAGATTTTTTTTTAAGCAATGGTTGGGATAACCATCCCACCTTAAGATAAGCTTTCCTATAATAATTGATATGTAAGTATTAAGGCTGCTCCTTGGGAGACCTTGTATGGATGGAATGATAAGCATCTATTGTTAGATAGAGAATTGGTAAGTCCAATTATCAGGATCTGAAAGTTGCCTTGGAAACAACAAATAAGATCATACGAATCCATAATCGACTGTAAGTTGCCAGTATACGGCAGGAAATCAAGGATTTATGAAAATAGCAAACCTCCTAAGTTCTTGTTAAGGAATAAGGTTCAACAAAAGATATCACCCAGGAAGGGTGTGCCAAATTGTTAAATTATCAGGCTAGTTAAGCTCTGAAAATATAGAATCATTCGAAGGAAATCGAATGTATCAAGATCAAGTAGCTTATAAGCTAAAACCTATTTAAGGAGCTTGGCGGAGCTCGCAATACATTGCACACTAGTGATTGAAGGATGTGTTTCGCCGATAAGTTAAGAAGCACTATCACATAATGATATGCAGATTTATGATATGATGAGCAACCTGCGTCGATTGGTAATCGACAGGTTAAGGAGCTCCAAAAAGGATACATGTACCTATTATAGAGGTCAACTTTGAGAGCTTGGAAAAGTTCCAGATATACTATAGAAGTCAAGTCCATTAAACGACAAAAAGTACTTCCATGATTTTTAACAAATCTTGAGGTCGAGATTTCTTTTAAGGGGGTGAGGATGTAACACCCCGAAAATTCACGTCCTATAATGTATTGACACGTGTCATAAGCTTGAACGTGTGAAAGAATACTCTTGAGGGACTAAAGTTGACAAACATAGAAAGTATGTGAATATAAGGATTCAAAATGTCAACAAGGGATAAATATACTTTACAGTAACCCTACATACTGTTTATACCTTCAAACGAATAAATCATGGATCGTACGAAGCTAATTGTGAAAGAAAGTGAGGAATTACAAACGATAAGGGTTAAATATGTCAACATGTTTAAAGTATACCTCTGAGTGACCTTTTAGCAAACCCGAAGCTTTGTAACGATAAATTATGCTCACTAGAATGCGTGATAAAAATTTCACCAAGTTTCGTTATCGTATGAGAAAGTTATGATAAAATTCGTGTGCGAGGGGTTAGATGCGTCAACGATGAAATTTATGACTTTTCGGGTAAACACAAAGTGACCAAGGACCTCACAAAGTAGGTATAAGTCTTGGAGTCCTTATATGTCAATTTAAAAGGCTTATAATGCAAGAATTAAAGTGAAAGCGACGTTTAGGGGGACCGGGGACTGAAAATGCAATAACTGAAAACATTGTAACCTGAAGGCAGACTCCAGGCGGGCCGCGTAAGGATTGCCAATACCTTACGCGGGCCGCGTCAGACGCCCAGATGCAGAAAATGCTGACAGCTGCCTGTTCAGCCTTGTAACCGACTCAAATTGCTAGTATGCAATACCATGTGCTCCCTAAACTGGTTTCTAGCCTCTAGGGACACTTGGGAATGATCTAACATCAGTGGTAGGATTGTTTGTCATCATCTTGTGTGATCAAGATCACTATATAAAGAAGTTCATGTCACAACTTTGATCATTCACCCCAAACACATATTCTGATCACTTCTGGAGCTCAAGAATTCTTTCTAAGCTTCCCTAGTCGTGCATTAGGACCTTGGTAAGTTCCTTAACCTTCCCTAATCTTGTTTTAGTTAGTTATTAGCTTAAAAGTCAAACCGTCGTAATTACGGTTTGACTTATCGATAAATCACTATTGGTTCAGTGATTAGCCAAATCAAAGGTAGTTATAAGTTGGTAATTATGTGGGCTTTAAACCCTTAAAAGGGCACCCTCTGATTCCCATCCTAACTATGTCGTTCGTCGGGTCAAAGTTCAATATAAAAAGTCAACAGAACTTTAATTTTCCAATTAACACGCGATTAGCATTTTAAAAGGCGTGTAACCTGTTTTGTCACTCATATAACTTGGTAATAAGTGTACGAACATGTCTAAGCACGTTCGACCCGACAACTTTCAGTTTTGGAACGATTCGGAACCGAAAGTCGCAAAACTTTGACTTTTGCATTGACTTCAGTTCTGACCCGTTATAGATGGATTTAGACATGCCTTAAGGTTCCATTAGGACCTAGTTGCATGATAGTATAACCCTCTGCGTTTATACTACTTGAATCTTTGATCGTCCGATGTTTCCGTTAAATGCCTAAAAGTTGACCGATATACCCTTTCGGCCATAAAACGAGATTTTTGATAATATGAGTGGACAAGAACCTTGTCTACTGATTTATAAACATGCCCTCAAAATTTGGCATCGATTCGAGGTCTAGATTAGGAGTTATGCGCAATAGCGTAATTAGAAAGCTTTTTGTTAATTAAACGACGCAATTAGCGCATAGCCTATCTAAACCCAATTTTTGACACCAAACCTATTACCCACTGATGTAATATAATATTTTAGGATTTTTGAAGATTTTTAATTATTTTTGAACTGATCATAACCAAAGGTTATCGCCTTGATCCGGTTAATACCGATTATACCCTTTTCATCTTAAAACAAGTTTTACATAATGTTTAGGCATCGAACCTCTGGCTACTGATCATATATGTTAAATGAAGTATTTTGAACTTTAAAACCTGATTAGAAAACTCAGATTTCCGGTATAACCCGGAAATCGCTTAAAATGACTTTCTAAGCGCGTTAAACGCTTAGTATGGGTTTAAAACTATTTTGGCATACAAGACTCATTACCAACTGATATAACCTGTTAAAATAAGTTATTTTACTGATGTATTCAGACCCGAATCTCAGAAACTTAAATAATCTCTTTTAATAATATTTAAAATGACCAAAATACCCCTACGGGGCTTAAATTGTGATTAAACTCGTTTTGGGCATAATGGAAGGTATCCTACTGATATCACAACATATTTAAGGCATATTAACTTAGGAAACCTGTAGATGACTCTTATGGTTACCCGTTACGCTTCGTGCGTGTTCGGTTCGGTTTATGTAACTAGTTTACATAAATTAGCCGAAACGGGTCAAACCTTATCGGTTTTATCTCAAAATCCAGAATGTGTTTAGTTTACCCATATTATACAAGTCTCCAAACTTGTCGGGTCTAAATCACATTCTATTCTGGTCTTCGCTTAATCATGCGTTTTGAACCGTAAACCTTTCCTTAAAACTAACCGGTCTAAGTTACGACTTAAATAAGACCCGTTAGGAATCTAATAGGTTAATAAAAACCTTTGTTCCAGATTAAGAGCCCCAGTAGAAGTACTTGTGCTTGCTGATTTGAATATATGGCTGAGTATAAATTACATTGCTAGCTCAGGTAAATACTCTTAACTTATTTTCCCTTTTACGGGCTTGGGATACGGTATTATAAAAATACCGCTTGGTCGGGTGTAGAAACCTTTTAATCGGAGATGATTAAATTGCATAATCCCGTTTTAATCTGTATTGATTGATAACAAATAACATTAGGGGTTAATGACCGTGTCCTGGATATCCTTGGCTCATTTAAAAAGTGAATGGCCATAACTTAAGCACAAGGTGTAGGCATAACACCTCCTGTTGCGTATGTAAAAGATATACTCACTCGTAAGGATGTCTTCTTGTGAATTATATTTATGGTGTGTCGATTATTCTTGACCGGCTTGTATTGTATAATCACCGGCCCTAAATGTTGGACAACCATGTAAATCGGATACAAGATTTTTATTAATAAAATTGTCCCAAGTATAAAAGATTAATTTTGCCTCTGTGCATTTTAATCAAGTTATAAAAGATATTTTGTACCTCGTGCATTCAAATAAATTTTTAAACTCTTTTCCAAAATGAGTCAGTTAATTGTATTTACCAGTGTAAACTGACGTATTTTCCAAAAAGGTTAAGTGACAGGTACTGAACGTAATTGGCTAGAAGCTCATGGCGTTAATAAGGAATCTTGCAAGTTCTAGATGCCTGAAGTCTGTTGAACAGTTTCTTTTATTTGATCCGTGTCACACCCCAACCGATGGCGGAAACATCGGGATGAGACGAAGTGTGTATAGATTGCAAGAGACTTCATAACACTATGTGACAATATTTAATAAATCCAATTTTCATTGCAAAATACTAAGTTGTCATACAAAATTCAAAATAAGAAATACAACATTGTTCAACAAATAACATAACATAAAAAGGTAGATAATTTAGGTGTGTATCTAGTCCACCCTAAACTTGTTTCATCGTTCATCCATACTTCATTAATCAACCTGCAACATGTATTAAAATAGAGTTTCAATGCAAAAGCAAAGGCGAGTATACAAGTTTGATACATAGCATAATAGAATAAAAACTCATATCCAACATGATTCATAATATGTGATTACTAGTATGCAATTTTGGCGTACAATATGATCAAACCCTAGATACAACCCATAAAATAGCCTAATCCCAATCGTTCAGCGGGGTGGTAACTTAACAATGCCCAATAGAATAGCAGGCGGGGCGTTAATCCTATAGCGCTATAATTGTTAAGGTGGGCGAGCAAAGTTAATGAGCATATAACGTTCCAAATCGTTCATAGAGCATACAAGAATAACAAGTAATTTCACATTAGTTTCATCCTTGATCAAGGATTGAGTATGTTTAATTTAGTTTAAAAGTCGTTCAAATACATGTTGTATCCCAAAGTATAAAAAGGGAAAAAGGGATCGAGTATACTCACAATATTGCATATACTTTCCGATTATCCAATTGTTGACGAGTGTATGAGATTAGGAGGATGGAACACCGAAATCACCCTATGTGGGTAAACGAAAGTGTATGAGTGATTGGAATTAATGACGGAAGATTTGAATTGGAATATAGAGTATGAGTTTATAAAAATATATCCTGTTAATATATATACATATATGGATATATAGTATTCTGAGCTAAGTCCATCAAGAGTATGTTAGATTGTTATGTTAAAGTCCAAAATCACATATCAATACAAAGATGATCGGACGGTATGATTTACCATCACCTATCACCATGAGTATGATCGGATTGTATCACTTATCAATACAAGTATGACAGGACGGTATAAATTACTCATCTCTTATCAATACAAGCATGATCGGATAGTCATGGATGAAAGGAAAATAACAACATAATAATAGAGTTTGTAATTAAGTTAGCTTAACCAAAACACAAATCTTATCACAAGAATTATGGTAAACTCGGTTGGTGAACCAAGACACTTGCCACCACAAGACTATGATAGATTTGTATGGTTTTAATGTTTGTTCTTATATAATTATGGTAGACTCGGTTGGAAAACCAAAACACTTGCCACCACAAGAACTATGATAGATTTGGATGGTTTCCTTACATTGTGGATTGTCGAAATAATTAACCGTTTAAATTTATTTTATAAGTTTCAATCAATTTTCGATATGTTTTTATTAATATTCGAAGAAATATATTTTGTATTTTAACGAAAATCGGACAGAGTTTCCTCTGTTTTTGGACGTTCCCGACAATACTAGTTGTCGATATAAAGCCAAGATTCAACACTAAACGAATCAATATATTTATATATATGTTTATATTTTGTCATAAGATACTTAGAGTTTGTTTTCGCGATTAAAACAATATTTAGATATAACATAGAATAATGCAAATAACATTCGCTACATTATTATACCGAGGCTCATTCTTTAACCAGGGTCCCGAGCTGATTGAGTTAACCGGGTTCGACCCGAGTCAATGACTGTTTTGACCCGAACTGAACCTGCAACACGAACCATATCATCACCTCCACTGCTCCTGTCGCCCACCGTCACAGACGGCGGCGACGCAGCCGCCTTCGTCACCACCATCATCAACCGTCAACATAACAGTAGCAACAAAACTTCGACACAAAACAGAAACCGATTATGCAATAGAACTGAAGTTTAAACGAGATAGGCTCAAACCCTTACCGGAACCGAACCGCCACAGCTGACCCGAGTCCGATGACTTGGACCTGCTGACCCGCAACCCGACCCAGATTTGAGCTGCTCGTTGTCGGCCGGAACAACATCGACTTCGCCTTCAATTTAAACATAAACGGAGGGGGTGGCGGTAGTGCTTGACCGGAGCGAATGGGGTCATCGGAGACTACATGTGAGAGAGAGCCCGGGTGTGTGTGTGAGCGACTACAAATATGAGTTGGGACTTGACTTCACAGTATGAATAAATATATACAAATTAGGGTTTGGAGGGTACCATTTTCTCTTTCAAGTAAACACACAAATGGTCCCTCAACTTAAAGAGTTAAATGGTCACATTAACTTGGTTTAGGTGACTCCAATTAACTAACTAGGTTATCTATATAACCTTTAAATCAAAATCCTTAAAACTCATTAAAAACTAACAGAACTAACGGAGTTATAACTTGTTTTGATTAAAACTCTAATTAGTTTGTATATATATAACTTTTAAATTAATTAAATCAATTAAATAAATAACGATATTGATATATAAAAAAATGACTAAATAACTAAATAAATAAAAATAAATAATTAAATAAATAAATAAAATCACGCATCAATTGTTTTAAATTCACAAAAAGAATCTGAGGTTTCAAAGGTTAGGGTTCGGATTTCAAACGGGTCGGATTTAGGGAATCCATTTTGACGGATGTTACAGTCTCCCCTACTTTAGGAAATTTCGTCCCGAAATTTAAGAGGAAGCCTTTTGGAGAGATGACATTCTTGTTAAAATATTTGGCTAAAATTTTTGAAGTTTAAAGTTGAAAATGGTTTTATTTTACATATTATAAAATTACATTTCCTTTATACATCATTTATTATATATATATATATATATATATATATATATATACGATCGTTGCCCAACGGCTATAAAACGGTAATATTACCGTTGCCAAACGGTTATATTTTGCCACCATAAATAACCAATTATCAATCTCATTTATCTCACAACCAACACTCTTCTACTCACGGTTATTCAAGAAAAGAAAGAAAATTTGAAGATGATTCATCCGGTTCTGATTTTGAGTAGCGTAATGGTAATATTGTTGGCGGCCTTGCTGTACGAAGGAATGTATGAGATTCCGGCTCGACTTTTTCGTATTTATGTATTTACATACGTGTTTATCGTTGTACCCCTGTATGTTATCTCATTTTTAATGAGTATTTAGATTTGTAATGGTTTGATTTCGAATGAAAGTCTCGTCGTGGATAATCGGATATAATGCGTTTGTGAGTTGTTTAAGTCTGTATCGGGTCTAAATAGGTTTGTGTTTTATCATACACAGTAGTACACTCTATGGTTCTCATGAGCCAATCACTATAATCCCGTGTGCACCCGTGATTATATTGATCGTCGCATGATCCTCCTAGCTTGTACTAGTTGTATATGAATTTGGGTAGTTACAAAAATTTAACTAAGAATGTGTGCGTATAAGAATAAAGTATGTAGTATATAAGCAAGTCCATGCTTAAGTATGTATAGGACCCACGTAAGCGAATCACTCGGATTACGCTCGTGTATAGGTATGAATGAATGGATCATGAGTATGAGCATAAGCATGAGTATAAATGTAAGTTATGATTACGCACACGAATGTATGTATAAACACATGACGTATGAGTATGTTACAAATATGAGTATAATCATAAATCTTCTAAATAAGGTTGAAGTATCATTTAAATCAAATAAGCATCAATATCACACAACATTAATTGAATCAAGACTTAGATAGCATTGTTTGTTTGACAGTCTATTATGCTGTGGACAGATTACATTTGAAATGAGTCATGTAATGGATCAATTTCGGACTCAAAATTATCAGGTAGTGTAGGTAGTGGATCTAGTTGCATACGGGCAGCTAGCATGCTTTCCAACCATTGATTCCTTTCAGTCAGCTCTTGTATTTGCCGTAACAATTCTTCGTTCTGATTGTTCAACCTAGCCATTTCAACTACCATTTGATCCGGATGTAATTCCATTTGAGGCACCGTACTTGGGCCTGCTATATCAATTGGTGGTAGTTGTTCCACTTCGTTCAACATTGACAGGAAAGACTGTGGCAAATGTGATTCCGGTTCTAACTGTTCTTGGAGCATCATGTTTTCATAAGTTTCTTGCATTGCCGGATCCTCCTCAAAAACTATGGGTGAGAGGCCTGGTGAAACGTTTGATGCTAATGTTTGGAATAGGTTGGTTGTAAGATGTTCTTGTATGTATGGCAGTGGTGGTTGCAATTCAAATCGATAAAAAGACTGTTGAGGAAGCTGTAATAATGATTCTTGTAGATTTGGTGTGGGGGTGCTGTCTAAGACAAATGGAGCTCCCCCCGACTGAGATGGTTGATTCGGGGTTCGCCTAATGAGGTTACAATTTACAATCCCAGGTGCCTTTGGTGGAGAAAATTCCTGTATAATCTGGTCACTTAAGACACCTAAAGATTTAGCTATTCTAGTAATATAAGAACCTCCCATGAGACTTTTCAGGGGGTGTGATTGTTGACTAGAAAAATAACCAGCAAGCTCGTGGGCAATATTACAAGGAATTCGCTCGAAAATACTATATAGATAGAAAATTTCGGAGGTACTAACCCTTCGTTGATTAATTTCGCGCCCCGTGATAGTGTTGGCCAAAACAAGGTGCATATACCGATAACGAGAGTCTTCGAAATTGATAGAATTATTGTTGCCGCACCATGCCTTTGATGCATGGCGTTGCCAATACTTTTTCATTGTCGCGTAGGTATAGGTGGTTAATGCCCTCGTGAAAACGAGCTGTGTAACTTCTTCACTAGTATATATATCCAGACAAACTGCGAATTTTGTCAAGGACATGTTATGATGTTGTCCACAAAGCCGAAAATGAATGGATTCTTCGGTAAGACTTCTATTAGATTTGTAATAGAAGGTGGACAAGAATTCATATACCAGTTCATCATATGATGGCTGTAAGATGTCGAAGAAACGGTGCCAAGGTGTATTGGGTGGTAATAATCTTGCCAGTGAGCCACTAGGGTCAACCATTTCTATTCGATGCCAATCAATGCCGCTAATGGTAAAAACTTCAAGATTCTTGAGTTTCTGATACTTCTCACGAGTGGGTAGCTCAGCAAACCTAAGGAATGGATGAGTTTCTGTTGCATTGGAGGATTCAGCATGTGCTACTGGGAAGTATGCCATTTGAATATTGGGTGTAATTGGTGAGTTTCTCCGACGAGTGTGTAAGGGATATGGAGTTTAAGAAGGTGTTGTGGTGATGTGGAACGGTTCAGCTTATATAACTCTTGCAATCCCTTAAAATCCGGAAATGATTAATGATGAGCCGCAATTGTGCTATCAAAAGTCTAGGTTCACGCTGATCGACAAAATGGAAACGCGTGCTCAAATCAATTACCGAAAAATCAGGAGCCGTAAAGAAAATCGGCGACGATAAGTTTGAAAAAGGAATTGGTTGTTGCTATCATGTTCCTGGCGGCAATTTTTAAAAGATTTAACGAATTTTGTCGTTTAGTTATAATTTAAAGGTTAAGTATTTTGAAAACGCCTTAACCAGTTTATCCTCTTAATAGGAGCTGTGAGATATTGAAATTTAATTTCATATATACATAGTTAGGGTTTCTTAGTTTATATAAGTAAAAAAATATAACAGTTTTGGTAACGATCACCTAGGTAAGGGAATCACCCCTAACTCGTTGGCGAGGTCGTTTTAAGAAAAAGGGGAGTGGAGTTAATCGTCAAAGTAAGGAATTCACTCCTATCTTGATGATATGTCTCAACTTACTGTTACTAGGAATATGAATTTAAATTATAGGAGATCATGCGTATGTATAAATGTATGAAAATGATTTAATATGTTGGGTATGTGAGGAGAAAATACCGAAAGTAAATTCGTATGTGAAAGATTGCATCGTACCAAATGAATAATATAACATATGTTTGATCAAAGTTTGGGATGGTTCCAAAACGGAACTTTGACTAACCAAAGTGGTCGAAAAGTCTTTTGAGTTTGTGGAGCATGCTTTGGCCTAATAGGTGAAATACTCTTGCCGACAAGTCGGTTAACGGTATTTACCCTTCCGGTTACTACATGTCCCCAATTCAATTGAAATTTCGAGACTTGGCGGGATTAGTAAAAAATCAAGGAGTGGAACTAGTCGACAAGGTGTGGGTTTCACCCCTAACTTGGCGATTTAGTATCCTAAGTGTGGTTGGTACTCGTCGGGTCAAAAGTTAATTTCGACACTTTGACGAGGGTCCACTAGAATTTGAAATGAAAATTATCATTAAGATGTGGATTTCACTCCTAACTTAATGGTGTAATTTCATGTAAAAAAAAAAGAATAGGTAGATTGAGAGTCGTTCACCAAATTGTGGGTTTCACGCCTATTTTGGGTAAACTCGTCTCGTTGGTACAATATGAGTGTTGTTGGAATTAAAATAATCGAGTAAAATGCATAGGAAAAATGTAAGTAAAAGTAGTACACAAACAAATATAAACACATAAGGAAGCATATTAAGAATGGTATGTAAAGAATGAAATAAAACAGGTATTCACAATAAGAATAGCATGTCAGGTATTAACACATAAGTGATGTATATGTCTAAAAGATCAAAAGCAGATAAATAAGAGGTAAATAAGCTAACATGCAAGTAATTTCAAGTAAAATATAAGAATAAAGCTCTAAAACTATAGACTAGGTTAAGCATTCCTACTTTTCCTAATTCCCTATAGTTATGTCTCTGATACCAATCTGTCACACCCCAACCGATGGCGGAAACATCGGGATGAGACGAAGTGTGTATAGATTGCAAGAGACTTCATAACACTATGTGACAATATTTAATAAATCCAAATTTCATTGCAAAATACTAAGTTGTCATACAAAATTCAAAATAAGAAATACAACATTGTTCAACAAATAACATAACATAAAAAGGTAGATAATTTAGGTGTGTATCTAGTCCACCCTAAACTTGTTTCATCGTTCATCCATACTTCATTAATCAACCTGCAACATGTATTAAAATAGAGTTTCAATGCAAAAGCAAAGACGAGTATACAAGTTTGATACATAGCATAATAGAATAAAAACTCATATCCAACATGATTCATAATATGTGATTACTAGTATGCAATTTTGGCGTACAATATGATCAAACCCTAGATACAACGCATAAAATAGCCTAATCCCAATCGTTCAGCGGGGTGGTAACTTAACAATACCCAATAGAATAGCAGGCGGGGCGTTAATCCTATAGCGCTATAATTGTTAAGGTGGGCGAGCAAAGTTAATGAGCATATAACGTTCCAAATCGTTCATAGAGCATACAAGAATAACAAGTAATTTCACATTAGTTTCATCCTTGATCAAGGATTGAGTATGTTTAATTTAGTTTAAAAGTCGTTCAAATACATGTTGTATCCCAAAGTAGAAAAAGGGAAAAAGGGATCGAGTATACTCACAATATTGCATATACTTTCCGATTATCCAATTGTTGACGAGTGTATGAGATTAGGAGGATGGAACACCGAAATCACCCTATGTGGGTAAACGAAAGTGTATGAGTGATTGGAATTAATGACGGAAGATTTGAATTGGAATATAGAGTATGAGTTTATAAAAATATATCCTGTTAATATATGTACATATATGGATATATAGTATTCTGAGCTAAGTCCATCAAGAGTATGTTAGATTGTTATGTTAAAGTCCAAAATCACATATCAATACAAAGATGATCGGACGGTATGATTTACCATCACCTATCACCATGAGTATGATCGGATTGTATCACTTATCAATACAAGTATGACAGGACGGTATAAATTACTCATCTCTTATCAATACAAGCATGATCGGATAGTCATGGATGAAAGGAAAATAACAACATAATAATAGAGTTTGTAATTAAGTTAGCTTAACCAAAACACAAATCTTATCACAAGAATTATGGTAAACTCGGTTGGTGAACCAAGACACTTGCCACCACAAGACTATGATAGATTTGTATGGTTTTAATGTTTGTTCTTATATAATTATGGTAGACTCGGTTGGAAAACCAAAACACTTGCCACCACAAGAACTATGATAGATTTGGATGGTTTCCTTACATTGTGGATTGTCGAAATAATTAACCGTTTAAATTTATTTTATAAGTTTCAATCAATTTTCGATATGTTTTTATTAATATTCGAAGAAATATATTTTGTATTTTAACGAAAATCGGACAGAGTTTCCTCTGTTTTTGGACGTTCCCGACAATACTAGTTGTCGATATAAAGCCAAGATTCAACACTAAACGAATCAATATATTTATATATATGTTTATATTTTGTCATAAGATACTTAGAGTTTGTTTTCACGATTAAAACAATATTTAGATATAACATAGAATAATGCAAATAACATTCGCTACATTATTATACCGAGGCTCATTCTTTAACTAGGGTCCCGAGCTGATTGAGTTAACCGGGTTCGACCCGAGTCAATGACTGTTTTGACCCGAACTGAACCTGCAACACGAACAATATCATCACCTCCACTGCTCCTGTCGCCCACCGTCACAGACGGCGGCGACGCAGCCGCCTTCGTCACCACCATCATCAACCGTCAACATAACAGTAGCAACAAAACTTCGACACAAAACAGAAACCGATTATGCAATAGAACTGAAGTTTAAACGAGATAGGCTCAAACCCTTACCGGAACCGAACCGCCACAGCTGACCCGAGTCCGATGACTTGGACCTGCTGACCCGCAACCCGACCCAGATTTGAGCTGCTCGTTGTCGGCCGGAACAACATCGACTTCGCCTTCAATTTAAACATAAACGGAGGGGGTGGCGGTAGTGCTTGACCGGAGCGAATGGGGTCATCGGAGACTACATGTGAGAGAGAGCCCGGGTGTGTGTGTGAGCGACTACAAATATGAGTTGGGACTTGACTTCACAGTATGAATAAATATATACAGATTAGGGTTTGGAGGGTACCATTTTCTCTTTCAAGTAAACACACAAATGGTCCCTCAACTTAAAGAGTTAAATGGTCACATTAACTTGGTTTAGGTGACTCCAATTAACTAACTAGGTTATCTATATAACCTTTAAATCAAAATCCTTAAAACTCATTAAAAACTAACGGAACTAACGGAGTTATAACTTGTTTTGATTAAAACTCTAATTAGTTTGTATATATATAACTTTTAAATTAATTAAATCAATTAAATAAATAACGATATTGATATATAAAAAAATGACTAAATAACTAAATAAATAAAAATAAATAATTAAATAAATAAAATCACGCATCAATTGTTTTAAATTCACAAAAAGAATCTGAGGTTTCAAAGGTTAGGGTTCGGATTTCAAACGGGTCGGATTTAGGGAATCCATTTTGACGGATGTTACAATCCGCCTGTGGATCCTTTACTTTCCGTTGTAATACTTGATATTACTTTATATTCGGATTGTGATATATTTTATCTTTTGCTTCCGCTGTGCATCTACATATTGTGTTGTTTGACCATGATGTTACCAACCACGTCACGTTACTCCCCTACCGGGCCCACCGGTAAAGTGTGAAAATATCGGGGTGTGACACCCTAGTAGAAAAATTGATGAATTGTTGTCAAAACTAGGGATTTGGTAATTACCCTATTATGTGCTAAGTGGGTTTTATGTTAATATGATGAACACTCAAATTTGAATGTAAGTTTGATGAATCTTGAGGTTATGATATAAGTTCTAGATGTTGTTCATAAACACTAGACCTACAGGCTTGAACTTGATGTTAAAACTTGGTTAAAACAATAACCATGAAATTGATAAATGAAGTATACAAATTCTGCCCAATAGGTGTTTGATAAAATGCCTCAATGAAAGCTAAGATGTTGAAATTTCGAGTAAAAAGCACATGTGAATATTAAGGCAAATTAGACGAAATATGAAACAAGAAGAGTTCTAATCATAATGTTGATTTAGACTTAATGTTGTAAATCATGTGATTGAAAGTAGTTAACTTTAATAAGCTAAGTTAACTAATCTTGAAGTCGAATAGTAGATTCGACATAAGAAGCGTAGGATGGAATAGTCGTAAATGATTATGACTAACCTAACCATCTTACAATTACAATGATAGTTCGACGCTTGGCAAGCTAGGTGAAAGCTTGGGGAAGGAAGTGGGTCAAACGAAGCATGAATGACGAAAAAGCATAAATTTGAAAGTAAGGTAAGTAAAGCTTACACTCTTGTTAATTCTTAGAAAATATCTTGTTGTATTGATTTCGGATAAGATAGACAAACATTAGAAAAGTGATGTTTCCGACATAGAGTTGTAAGGAACCATATGAGTGAAAATGATAAGAAACCACATTGATGGTTAAAAAAGATTAAATTGATTAATCATTTATACCATAACGATTAGAAAGATGAAATTTTATGGTTACCTTATAAGGTAAGCCAAAACGAATAATAAGGCAAAACAGTAATTTGGTGTTGCGTTAACAATAAACATTAGTTTTTGAAAGACACATATGGCATAAGCCATAATGGGTCAAAGGAGTTGGGAAATGGGTTATAGGTAAACGACCATACGGTGTAAACCGTAGCGAGTCAATTTGATGAGACGGTAATAAATATCGTCTTGCAAAGATAAACGGATATTTAGGCCAAACGGGTCAAAAGGTGAAGATATCACCCTTTGACTATATTGACTAATGATTACCGTTGAGTATATGATTTCAGGAGCCTACATAGAATGGATAATTGCTTCAATATTAATTAGCGAATTCAAAATCAAGGTATTAAAACAAGTTAATGCATTGATCCGAGTCAGGTATGTAAAATGGTTCCACTCACCATTTAGGACTTGGGGTTCTCCAAGAGATTAAACAAGGTCAAAATTTGATGTTCGGTTATCTTAAAGGTAAGCCGACTAATTTAAGTTATAATCATAGTGTTTTAGAAACATAATGATTCTAAACAAGTTTTATAGTTAAAAAGATAGGATTTTGGGTCAACAAGTATCTAAAAGTCCTTCGTCGTAAAAGAAGGACTAAAATTGACCGAAACGCCCTTGTAAGCTAAATTGAGCTAACAACCTTTAAAGGTTGTTTGGTAACGAGTCTTATGATAAAATGAATGTTTAGAATAAATATAAGAAGCATGAACCATGCAGATAAATGCTTAAATGCCCTTAACGGGTCAAAATAAGCATTTAAGTCAAAACGGGTTTAAGAACGTAGGTAAACCCGAGATTTTGAACCTCTTATGATAAACAACAATGACCTTTAGAATTTATGAGAAATTAGGGTCAAATAAACATGTTTGTTTGATAAATGTACGAATGGGTCAAAATTGGGAAAAAGGGTAATAAGCCGGAGACTTAAAAGTCAGAAACTTTGTTAATCCGGATGTTGGGTTTTAACTCCATAAGATGGAGAATTAAATTACGGTCGCGTAGGAAAAAGAATCGGATAAAACGGATTAAAAACGAGAGAGTTATACTCATTTCCGTGAAATCGGGTTATGCTGAGTATGTACAGCAGCTGTTAAGCAAAAGTCTGTGAAAACAGGGGCTAGGCGTCACGCGACGGCCCTTGGCGTCACGCGACGCCCCCCTGTTCCGAAGAAAAGTTATTTTGTTGTTGTTTGACCCATGGAACTCACTTATATCCATTCTAACATTGTCAAAATTAACAAGGGTTGTGGTTTTGATCTTAGGTGATGTTGGGTATGCTCCGGATGACGATCAAGCAGCTACGAAGAACCGAACACACGATATTAAAGCTTCCGCATGGCGTTACGTCATAAATTTTAAATGGCGAACTTATTTATATTATGTTGAAAACTTTTAAGTTGTAAAAGTTTTAAATTACTCGTATTTTCTAAGAATACTTAATCGTAATTACATGTTTAATATCGTATTTATACGAAAACCTTAAAATAATAACATGGGTGTTACACGTATAAGGCCCGTTAACCTCATTTCAAGGCTCCACTAAAATGTTTAAATATATGGGACATGAAACATGTTCAAAAACATGTCGGATGTCGGTTCGTTTGGCCGTACGGTCACGTTGTGCGTCTAATTACGACGAAACACAAACGGACGCTAAAAACGAACCAAACTATGCGACGAAAGGGATTTTATCAATCCAAACACTAAAATAAAATATTTTAGTACTTACATAAATTGTTGGGTGTCCGGAGATATACAGAACGTGAGATATGCGCGAGAATGCAAACTTGTGCACTTTTTGACACTTTTAGTCCCTGCATGACTTGAAAGTTTATTTTTGCGCACGAAATACCTCTAAGCCTATTTCTAAGCTAGGTAAGGAATATTTAGGGTATGTTTAACTTATAGTCATATTCCGGAAGGTCCGATACCCTACGAATCGGCATACTTTTGCCGTTTGACGCAAATAGTCCTTTAATTTCGCAAAGTAGCGCGAAATGCTGTTTAATGATATCCAGGCCTTCCATGGCTCGTATTGATCATTCCCAAGCATATACATAAATGTTACTATGCTCCTGTTTGCTTAAATGGTCACCGAAAGGCGTAGATTCAAAAGTTGACGCTTTAGGTCCCTCTATTACGCAAACTTGCGCATCTCATCATTTAATATTATTGAAGCCTCATCAAATCCACATTAGGCATTCTTGGAAGTATTATTAATCATCACGATGCTTCGGGTTTGCTAAAAGGTCATTCAGAGGTGTAATTAAACATATTGACACTTTTAGCCCCTCTAACTTGCAAAGTTGCGCGTAACTTTACTTATAGGCATAAAAACCTTAGACGGCCAATATTTGGCATTCCTGAGAGTATAATAAAATATCATGAAGCTCTCAGTTTGTTAAAAGGTCACTCAGAGGTAAGAATTAACATGTTGACGCTTTTAACCCTTTATTGCACAAACCTTCAATTAATTCCGCAAACGGCTATACTTGATCAACAAGTGGCTTATTTGTGAATATAAAACCGTAAAAGGTTATTCAGAAACTTATTTTAGGTATGTTAATACTTCCAGTTCTTTTGTAATTAATGTTTTTCGATTTTTCGAAAAATTAGTCCCTTAAATTCAAGGTTTGACTTTATTAGGGTTTATTACACGTGTCAACACATCATTGGACGTGATTTTACGAGGTGTTACAATGCACCAACACAAGTCATTTTATGCCTTGTGATCTATGTGTATGATTACTTCACACAATTCGGACCTTTAATGTTTTTGTGATCTATGTGTATGATTACTTCACACAATTAGGACCTTTAATGTTCTTTTTCTTCATGTGTTAGTGGGTTGTTTAGACTACACATATCCACAGTTGGTCTTTACAAATAATTTTATGCACAGTGACACATTTGTATGATTCTTGTACACACTCGGGACTTAACAAATCTTGGCATGTGTTTGTGGGTCGTTTAGGTTACAAAAACCCACATGAGGTCACAACAAGTCATTTTGGCCCTCATGATCCATGTGAATCATAGATTTACACTATTGTCCTTGACGGCCTTGCCATATGTTAGTGGGTTGTTTAGGCTATACCAAGCCACATTAGGCCATAACAAGTCATTTCGAGTCTCGTGATCCATGTGAATGGTGCCTTTACACTATTGTGCATTGATGGCATGACCAGTGGCGGACCCATGAATTATTTTCTGAGGGTGCGAACGAAGGGTTCAACCAAATTTTCAAGGGGTACAGTTGAGATTTTTACCTCAAAAATACACTAAATTTTTTTAAGGGGGCGTCCGCCCACCCAAGCCAAAGCTTGGGTCCACCCTTAGGCATTACCTCATGTTAGTGGATACTTTAGGTTTTGCAAAGACACATTAGATCATAATAAGTTAGTTGTGGCCTTGTAATCCACGTGTATGGTTACTTTACATTATTGGGCCTTGCCATGTGTGGTGGGTTGTTTACACTCATCTCCATCGAACATGGTGTGCAGCACCTTCAATTCTTCACGCGTGATCATGGCAACGCGTTATAAAGTTCACGCGTTATAAAAAATGATGGTGTGTATCACGGAAGTCCACGCGTGATAAAACCTTCTTCACGCTGCGCCCCGGGTGGCCTAATGGTTCGAATTAGCCTTTTTTATTGGGTTTAGGTTGGGCCTGATGATTATGAGTCAAACTGCTTTGGAGTTTCTAAGGCCCATAATTGGTTAACCACACTTTGGTACTTGGGTTTCTGTACATCTCATAAGATTTAGAACCAAAATTCGATATAATTCGATTTGATTATCATAAATTTGAATTCGAACTTCGAGTGTTGAAGAATCGAATATGAATATAAATTCGATTCGAAATTCAAATTAAAATTATATTTTTTTATTTATTATTTTAAGAGTGAATTACAATTTTTGTCCTTTATCTATATACCAAATTTCAGGCGGTGTCCTTTATCTTTAAAATTGACAAGTTTTGTACTTATTGTATCAAAATCCTGCACGGTATGTCTTTTAGCCCTAACCCAGTTAATATTTTCTGTTAGATTTTAGTAACCAAGGGTGTTTTAGTCTTTTACCTATAAAAGGTCCATATTTTGTAATAATAAAAAAAAGTAAATACTATTTAACACCAGCCAACACCACCCCCACCTGCCACCACCGCCCTCACCACACCTTCACCACCAAATCTAAACCCTACCAGTAACAACCGCCACACTTCAGCCGAAATCTACACTCAATGGCTGGAACTTCCACACTCAACCGAATATGAAGAAAAAGAATGACAATTACACAGGCACACATTACAAGAAACTAAATGAGCTCACCCTATTCGTTCTTGGGTTTCTTTCTCCTCTGCTCGAAACTCTAGTTTCCTTCACCCCTCTACTCAAACCCCTTAATTTCTTCACACTGGAAGACAAAATCGAGGCCCCCAAACCCTCCCCCGATGGTGTGTCAATGAGATGAAATTGTTAGGTAGAAGAAATTTGTGCTTTAAGTTTATTCCTCTTGCAATTAGAGATCTAAAACTAACGATTATCTGCAATTGAGATTTGCAATTAGATGGTGGAGACGACAGTAGTGATGGCCGGAGTCATGGTGGGTTGGCCGTGTAGGGGTGGTGTGGTGGTGGTGTGGCAGTGGGTGGTGGTGAGGGTGGAAGAGAGGAAGGGTGGTGGTGGTAGTGGGAGACAGGTAGAGAAAGGGAGATGAAGTAGAGAGAGAACGATGGGTTTGTTTGTTTAGAGAGAGAAAGTGATGATGTTGGTATATAATGTTTTTAGTTTTTTTCTTTTAACATGTATATTTTAAACAATAGTTTAAAAAGACGATTATACCCTTATTTGCCTTGCATATAATGTGATTTAACAGAAAAAATTAACTGGGTTAGGGCTAAAGGACATACTGTGCATGATTTTAAAACAATAAGTACAAAACTCGTCAATTTTAAAGATAAAGGACACCGCTTGAAATTTGGTATATAGATAAAGGACAAAAATTGTAATTCACTCTTATTTTAATATATAATACATATATATAACTTTATTGGGCTATAGTATAAATTAATCTCTACATGTATTCTAAGTATTAAAATAGGCCATTACTAAATTCATTACAAAGCCATAACTTAAACGAATTTACTACATATTTTAACTGAATTCGAAGCAAAACAAATTTATTTGAATTCAAATTTTTAATCGAATTAAAATCAAATTCGAATTGGGATTTTAATTTGAATAAGAATTCGAACCGATTTGGCTGGTTCTTAATCGAATCTGAATTCAAGGAAAAGATATTATTATAAAATTTTGATTCGAGCAATTCGAAAATTCAATATTCGATTCAATGAACACCTCTACATAATTAACATTTAAGGTGTGGGCCAAACACAATTATTTAAACAAGTTCACATCCACCACCTAGCCCAAAAACCATTAGCCAGACACATGGTTCCTTAGTCCTATTTGAAATCGCCTGTAGTTCCCTGTTTGGCGCCCGTTCAATTTCGGTCATTTCTTGAATTTTGGTTGTGTAATGCACTTAGGGTAGGCCGTTGTTGTGTGTGGGGAGGACCACCGGCCAAGGCCCGTGATTTCGATAATCAATACACAAGTGTAAATCAATGGCCATGATTTGATGATGAAAATACACTAGTGTATTTTACGATTTGATGATGTAAATCAATGGTCAGGATTTGTTCACTCAGTTTACAAATAGAACACCAAACAACGAAATCATCATCTCATATAAAAATTATATAAAAATTTAAAAACTTATATAAAAATTATAAACCTAAACAATCATCATCTCCCCTAATTCACAAATCTCAAAAACCAGATACCTGTCGGCAGATACCACTCGTTTTTGCTTGTAATTTGAGTAACATGAGAACTGCCATCAATGTGTACCAGGTTTGTTGCCACAGGGACATGTTATTGGGAAAATTGTGATGTGTGAACGCGGAGAGACTTCCCGGGTGGAAAAGGGGATGGTGGTGAAGACGACTGGTGGTGTCGAAATACATAGTTTCGGATCATAATCCAACGGCTATGATTACGTCTGGAGGAACTCAATTAGGCATCCAACCCTCACCCATGGTTGTAGCGTTCAGTTCCCGTGGTCCAAATCCACTCACACCAGAAATACTCAAACCTAATTTCATAGCACCAGGGGTGAATATCTTAGCTGATTGGACCAATAAAGAAAGTCCCACCAGCTTAACCGAAGACCCACGAGCGGTATCTGGCTTTTGAGATTTGTGAATTAGGGTTTCTTGTGCAGATCTGTGTTTATTACTTTATTTAATTGTTACTGAAATTGTTTAATTAATTTGTTGTTGAAGGATGGAACCTACATACAGAACATTGATTCACACGCATTGAAAGAACCTTCTGTGTGGAAGATGATGATGGTTGTAGAAGTGGTATGTAGAGAGAGAGTACATGGGAGATGTAGGGAGATGATGATTGTTTAGATTTATAGTTTTTATATAAGTTTTAAAATGTTGACATTCTTTTCTTATATATTAAATGACTATTTTGCCCTCACATGGGTTGCACATGACCTCATTTAACTACAAGTTTTAACCAGGTTAGGGTCAAAGGACCTAAGGTGTAACGAGTTTTACAAATAAAAGATTGTGACAGTAATTATTGAAGTTAAAGGCTATCCATTGCAATCTGATACAAACATAAAGGACGAAAATTGTAATTACCCTTTACAATTTGATGATATAAATAAATGGTCAGGATTTGTTCACTCAGTTCACAAATAAATTAGTGTTCACCCCCACCACATATATATATATGGGTGAGGTTTGGCTACAAAGTCCATTTTTCCTACAAAGTGTACAAAGTCATAAAACACCATAATTTCAGTCATAAAACACACTCAAAACCCACAAATAAGAAAGTGAAGATCACTAAAACACAATATCCAAACCCTAACATTCCATAAAAACTTCAAATATATCATTGTAGAACTATGAATATAAAACACAATATGATAATCAACATAAAACACACTAATGTTAGTCATTCGGTAATCAAAGTCTTATCATCCAAAACACAACATAAAACCCACAAATATGATGTTTTAGTAATCTTCACTTTGTTATTTGTGAGTTTTGAGTGTGTTTTATGGCTGAAATTGTGGTGTTTTATAGCTTTTTACACTTTGTAGGAAAAATAGACTTTGTAGCCAACTCCCACCCATATATATATATATATATAGGGGGCCGCTAGAATGAGAACCACCCCCAGTTGCGAGAACCGTGAGAACCACTCTCAACCAATCAAAATATGACAACTCAAAGGGTAGTTTGGTCATTTCCTTTTAATGTCTAATCTCTCCTCTCTCTCTCCTGTCTCCTCTCTCCTCTTTTAAAGCTCCAGCTTTCTTCTCTCACCTCTCATCTCTCATTAAAGACAGAGCTTTCTTCTCTCATCTTCAAACAACTCCTACAAACAAACATCATCCTCCTGCTCTGATCTCAACCCACCACCACATCGCAACCACCGTCCTCCGATCTCTGTCTCTCTGCTTGTACGAGGTCTTGATGACACCATAATGCCGCCGCTGCCTGGGTGTTCTTTACTAAATTGGTAAGAAATTAAGCCTTTGATTCCCCCCCTGTTGTGTTCAAAACGGAGATGTCTACGATGAAGGTCTCTGTTTTTGTTGTTTGAATCTTTGTTTTGAGTGGTGGGTAAAGGTGGTTCCGGTGATTGGGTGGTGGGTAGAGGTGGTGGCGGTTTTGGGGGGTGGCCCGACGGTGTTAGCGGCAGTGGTGTTGGAGGTGGTGGCTGTGTGACTGGTTTGGTCGGCGGCGGTTGAATCTGGGTTTTGAATGTGGGTTTTGAATGTTTGATCTGTGGGTTTTGAACGTTTGATCTGTGGGTTTTGAATGTTTGAATCGGTTGATATGGGTTTTGAATGTTTGATTTGTGGGTTTTGATCTGTTTGAATCTTGGCCTGTGTTCTTGATCTGTTGAATTTTTGGTATGTGTTCTTGATTTTTCTGGGTTTTGAATGTTTGAATCGGTTGAAGCTTGGCCTGTGTTCTTTATATGTGTTCTTGACCTGTGGGTTTTGAATGTTTGATCTGTGGGTTTTGAATGTTTGATTTGTGGGTTTTGATATGTGGGTTTTAAATGTTTGAATCGGTTGAATCTGGTGCCTTTTTTGAATCGGCGGTGATGATGAAAAAAAAAACGGACGATGGCGCGGCAAAGATGGTGGAGGGTAGGTTTTTTAACCCGCAACCCCACTTTTGCAGCCTCTGATTATCGGAAAATCTGAGCCAAAACTTCGGTTTTTTTTTTCCAGAATCCACTCGTTCTTTTTTATTTTTGTTTGTTGGGTTTTTATATTTTTTTTGAGGCGTTGATGATGATAGCAAACTATCTGAGACCTACCGAGTAACGATTTTCTGGGTGCGTTCGTTTTTGTGTAAAAAATTTTTTGTAAAAAAAGGTTTTACGTGAAACGTAAAAGGTTTTACGTGAAACGTAAAACTTAAAAAGTTTAACGTAAAAAGTTTAAAAAGTTTTACGTAAAACGTAAAAAGTTTACGTAAAATGTAAAACGTCATACGTAAACATCCCGAGTGTGCGATTTTCTGGGTGCGTTCGTTTAAAAGTTTACGTTTTACGTTAAAATTTTTACATTTTACGTTTTACGTTTAACGTAAAAAGTTTTACGTTTTACGTAAAACGTAAAAAAACGTTAACGTTAAAAACCCGAATTTAAAAATGTTAACGTTAAAAACCTGAATTTAAAAATGTTAACCTAAAAAACGTTAACGAAAAAACCGGCGCGTAAAACGTAAAGACGTAAAAAACGTTAACGTAAAAAAAACCGGCGCATAAAACGTAAAAAACCGGCTCGTAAAACGTAAAAAACCGGCGCATAAAACGTAAATAACGTTAACGTAAAAATGGCGCGTAAGACGTAAAAAAACGTTAACGTAAAAAACCGACGCGTAAAACGTAAAAAACCGGCGCGTAAAACGTAAAAAACCGATGCGTAAAACGTAAAATAACGTTAACGTAAACGACCGGCGCGTAAAACGTAAAAAAACGCTAACGTAAAAAACCGGGGGCGTAAAACGAAAAAACGGCGCGTAGAAAAAACGACGCGTGAAAAAGTCGGGCGTAAAAACGGCGCGTCAAAAAACGAGGCGTGAATAGGCCGGGCGTAAAAACGTTAAACGTTAAACGTTAAACGTAAAAATCTGTAAATAAATCTGAATATGAAAATGTTTAATAAAAAAACTAAGTTTAAAAAATAAAAAAGCTAATATAATAATACTAAAAAGTAATAAAAAACAATAAAGGTAAAAAGACAAAATAGTGTAATTTTACTTAAATACCCTTTTGGATTAAAATATAAAAGATATAATAAGACAAAAAATACTTAATATTATTTTTTAATACTTTTAATCTCATCCATCCATCAACTTGATCTAAAGGTCAAAAAGTGGTTCTCACGGTTCTCGCAACTGGGGGTGGTTCTCATTCTAGCGGCCCCCTATATATATATATATATATATCGAAGTTTATTGAGGAACACTAAAAAAGTGGAGAACCGGGAAACCCTCTTATGAACCCTAGGATCAAATCAATCCATGGCTAAGATTTAATGTGTTGATTTTAACTTAGATCATGTGTAATGGGGCGGTATATCACCCACCTTTGGCCCATAGCGCCACATAGTGTCGGCCCACACCAAAAGAGGGGGCGCTATGGGGTTTCAAAATCTTGTTCCCGTTATGTTGATCGCGGCATTTTGGAAGATGATTTCAAAATTTTGACCGTATAAAAGTAAAAAAAAAAAATTCAATTCAATTAATTTTCCATCTCTCATATATAAATATACCTCCATCTCCCATTTTTTTTTTATAAAATCCAATACAACCAACATACTTTCAATGGGTTCATGACTTTGAATTCTACTCGAAACCGCACGACCACCTAACCGGAAAAGCGTTGATGATGGCGTTGGCACAAAAGGAGCGAATCGAAAAAAATATAACCTTTGAGTTTTTTATTTTATTTTAGTTTAATGTTTTTTTAATTTTATTATAATGTTTTTTTATTTAATGAAATGGTTTTTAATTTTATAAAGTTAGAAATTAATTAAAAGAAATTAAAAATTAATTAATTGAGTAATAATGAGTTATGGGCTTTATCACTACACGCTCTAGTGATATAAGGCCACATAAAGCCCCTATATGATGTGTCGTGCCACTTCTCACAACGCTCAAAGGGCTTTATGACTGAACATGGGCTTAGAAAACACACGGATGGGTATTTTTGCCATTTTTGTATTTTTACTTTGCCTTTTCCTACACCTTCAATCTGGAACCTCCTACCATGAATCTGAGATTGGCGCTAATGGCGATTCCGCCGTCGCATGTAACGGCGGCAACGACGAAAGCGACTGGTTGCACATGCTACCGTTGGCCGGTGAAGACGTTTCCGACACGAAGCTAGGGAGATTTATAACGCAACTACGTATCTTCTCCGGCGGTGGCCATGGCAAATTCGTCGGCGGCGACGCTTATTCTGTTCCTAATTTGGTTAATAACCTCAAGACAATTAGAATCGTAATCAACGAAATTGAGATCGTGACAGTCCAGAACGTAAATCCAATCTTCTCTCTCGATTCACATGAAACGAGTTTTGTTTGGAATCTAAATCCACTATTGGCGTTGAATTACATGCTCGTACACTTCAAGTACTCTCTCAGTCTCTCTCTCTAGATTTGTGTTCTTATTTGGTTGATGTATGAATTGTTTAATCTATCTGTCTTAACAGTCATTTGATTTATTTGATGCTGTTGTGGATCTAGAATTGGTGGAAAGAAATGGTTGTGTTGATTTGTGATTTTAGTGCTTGATTTGTAGATTATAGTTGATTTAGGTTTTGTTTCAGTAGTTAAGTTAGTTTAGTGTTGGAATTACTTTGATTTAACTAGTTAAGTTATTTTAGTGTTGGAATTAATTTGATTTAACTAGTTAGGTTAGTATTGGAATTACTTTGATTTAACTAGCATAAGGGATGTTGAATTTCAGGTTTTTACTATTGTTGGGTGTGATATTAGACTGTATTTAACGATGGCGGTGATGAATAAGCAAGTTGCATAAACAGTTAACTTTGTAGTTGTTGTTCAGCACCACAAGTTGATCATGTAAATTTAATTTTTTGTTCATTTTCGTTTCAGTTTTGCACACGTTGATTCTGCCGTTAGCTATCATATTTGATCTGTTCAGTTATTGCAAGGTATGTGATGTTTTAATCAACTTTCATTTATGTAAGTAATTAGGATTTGCTTCTGTTTTCCTTCTATTGACATCAATTATGCTTTGCTAAATGATTGCACTGTGATTGAGTGATTGCTTTAGATAATCCATAATTGTTTAAGTTGTAAGAGTTGATACCATGGTGAAATCAATCTCATTATCATATGTCACCAATGTGAAGTTTGGTAAGTATGACACAGCAGATCAATCACATGCTTTGATTTCTTCTGTTCCTAGCATCATTAAGAACATTACATAACGAAAAAACAAACCTTAAAAAACACCCGAAACAAACTAAAAAAAAATTACATAATTAAAATAAAACGCCAAACCTAAACATAATTAGATAAAAATCTAATTATTTGCAACGCTGAAACGTGCTTGAAGTCACGATTGTAGGTGAGCCTGTAGTCTAAGTAGTTAATGCGGTAAAATATCTAATATCGGTCAAGGACCGATATTTGAGATATCAGTTATCGCGGTGGGATATTGGTAATTTTAATATCATGCTAAATTTATATATATATAGCAATTTAACACTAACAATTTAGTTTAATTTCCTACCATTAACAAATTAACCTTTTGCAATTTGCAAAACACTAACAATTGTAGCAAGTAGGAACTGAGTAAGACTTAAAACACTAACAATTATGACTTAAAACACTAATAGCAACAATTAGATGAAAGAAGAATGGTAGAACTAAGAAGAAAGGTATTGATATCGGGAAAATCGGTGATATATCAGTCAAATATCGATCCAATATCGGTCAATATCGTCGATATTATCGGTACCAATATTCTAACCGATATCTCACCAGGGGAACGATAACCGATATATCACTGATATATCGGTGATATATCGGGATATGAACTATATAGCCTGTAGTTGATGAGAGCGACTTGTATGATGTCGTCTTTCGCAAGATCACCACCTTCGTTTTCCACCGCGTTGTGCACCATGTCAAATCTTTCATTATCCAAATGGATAGTCCTAAAACGAGAAGAAAGTGCATCCACAGTTCAGGTGGTGTCACCCCTATGAATGCAAAATTGTTGGAAAATTCTCCCCCAAAACGGACCACTCGAGCGATTACGAGGTGTGTAGCGGGTTAGCGCTTCAACCCATGCTTCACACAACGCGATGTCTTCTTCGGTACATGGAATCGTTGCCATTTTCTTGAAAATTTTTGAAGTGTAATTGTAAAAGTTGAGAAGAAATTAGATAAGTTGATGAGGGAGTTTGTAAAAAAATATTGAAGAAATGAGTTTGTTTATATAGGAGATGTATAAGTTATTTTTTGAAAGTAATTTTTTTTAAATCTACTTTTGGCACACAATGGCTATAACCCACGACCAATAAAAGGTGCCACGTCAACTCGCATAATACCTCTACGCTGGCGAATTCGTTAAGTGTTTATTATTTAGGTGTTATTTGTATTGGCTTTGTTTGTCGATCATTTAGGCTTTAACTTAGTTTGACTTTGATAGAAACCTTGTCGATCGTTTAGGTGTTAACTTAATTTGTCGATCGTTTAGGCGTTAACTTATTTGGCATTGTTTGTCGATCATTCACGCAAAGGTTGTATAAAAAAACTAGTTTACATTATATATTTCGTTAAGGCATAAAGGTACATTTTTCTAGCTCGAATCAAACCAAATTGGACCAATTTCGTGATTTTGGGCTTCGTTTTAAACTTTGTTGTTTGCGTAAAAAGGAGATTGCTTCTTGGCTTAATTTGATGTGATGTAAAGGGGGACGAGGCGCCCCGTTATGGGCTTGTGGTCACGCGTGGAACACAAGGAAACACCGCCGCCACCCGTTATCATCACTCGTGGTGATGATAAAGCGTTGTGTACATCACGCGTTTTATTTTAAGTTGTTTTGTTGTTTTGTGAATGATTTTGATGATGGAGATGCGTGTGTGGTGAGTGCAAGGTTTAAAAAAACGGAAACGAGTATCGAGGCGTTTTCCATTCGCCTCACGAGGCGTTTTCCCTTCGCCTCACGAGGCGCAAGTATTGAGGCGGAACGAGGCGCAAGGCTGAGGCGGTATTAATAAATAAATATTAAAATTATATATATCATAAAATAATAAATACTTAACATCAAAAAATGACTTTTCTCATCAAATTTCATTAGATTCAGCAGTTAAAAACATAAAAAAAAAGATTCAAATTTCATCAAATACTTAACATAAAAAAACACAAATAGTTTCTAATTAACTCAAATAGCATAACAAACATCATCTTCATTATACAAGCTAACAGCAGCAATATTATTAACAAGCTACAACAATATATTTGATCCTTTATTAAAAAACGATTCCTTTGAGTACAGGAACAGGACAGACTAAAAATCAACCATAAGTCATAAGTCATAACAAGATCAATTAACTTAACAGCAAGTATCTTGAACAATAAAAACGAATTGAAAGATGCAGCCATAGCAAGAATCAATAAAAATAAGCCATAAGTCATAACAAGATCAATTAACACAATCAATAAAAATCAGCCAGATCAGATGCAAGAAAGCAGTGAAGAGAACTTACCTGTATTGAAGATTGAATAAGATTGAAAGAAATAACTGTATTGAAGATTGAACATGATTCAAAGAAATAGCAGCTGTAGTGAAGAATCACGATTGAAGAATAATGCAGATGCGTGTGTTTTTGGATGTCTATAATGAGAAACCCTAAGGCTATTTAAAGAAACAAAAAAATAATGGCGCTATTATTTATTGCCGCCAATATGATTTTGGCGCCTAAAAAACCCTAATCCATCATTTAATCCCGCCTAAAAAAATATACGTACGCCTCGCCAAAATCGTACCGCCTCGATCTGAAACTTACGCCTCACTCAACTGAGGCGTCCGTATAATTTCTGAACCTGAGGCGCCGCCTCATATGCGTTTTTCCTCCGTTTCGAACTGAGACGCGCCTCAGTACGACCGCCTCGGCCGTTTTTTTAAACCATGGGTGAGTTATGGGCATTTCCACTAAAATCCATCACTAGTGATGGAATAAAGCTCGATGACATGGCGGAAATTGATTGGATGTTGTGAGTGATGAGTGTGTGGTGAGTGATGGCGCCCCTACCCCCTAACCTTTTTCATCTATATAAGATGCTCTATGGTTTACATACTAGTGGTAGCTGGTGTGTGTTGAAATTCTTGAAAGAGTTAAATGCCATTTTAGTCCCTGTGGTTTGGGTCATTTTGTCAGTTTAGTCCAAAGGTTTCATTTTCGCCTGTGGGTCCAAAAAGGTTTCACCGTTGCAATTTTAGTCCACTGGGTTAACTTCATCCATTTTTTCTGTTAACTAGAAGGGCAATTCGGTCATTTTACATGGCTGAATTGCCCTTTTAGTTAACAAAATTACATATAAAATGACCAAATTGCCCTTCTCGTTATCAGAAAAAATGGATGAAGTTAACCCAGTGGACTAAAATGGCAACGGTGAAACCTTTTTAGACCCACAGCCGAAAAATAAAACCTTTGGACTAAACTGGCAAAATGGCTCAAACCACAAGGACTAAAATGGCATTTAACTCTTCTTGAAACTTGTATTGACATTTTGTATAAAGAAACGCTATGGAGTCAGCTGAACCGTTTCTGGTTTTACCAAGTATAACCATATATATGTTGTTTGATCAACAGGTGCAAAAAATATATTTTAACTATATATTAAATTTTCTCTGTATCTTTTTAATTCTTGAAATTTCAAATACGGTGTTGGCGGTGGTGGTGGGATGAGCAGTGACGACAAGTAGTGGTGGCGAGTGGTACCCGCCCATCTGAACCCGTTTTAAATTGCTGACTTCTATAATACTAACCCATTTTGACCCATTATATAATTTAACTAGTGTTTAACCCCCGCGTTGCGGGCGCGGGGGTCGTAAAACTATATTAAGTAGTAAGCAAACAACGATCAAAACCGGAAAATCGTAAAATAAAAACACGAATTTATACCGCCACGTGACATAAAACGTAGGCAAAGATAAACACGAACTTATATCACAAGCTGACGTAAAATATATACGAACTCGAATTTATAAAGAACACTTTTACTTAATTAGCCAAAGGAAAAAAAAAGACAAAGGGCTAAAAAACTAAATTATACTATAAGACCAAAAAAATGACAAAAAAGAAAACCCATCAGATTCTTTGATACCTTTGATTGGAAAAAAAGGAGATATACTCAAATGGCACTTTGGTAAATAACTTTAAAATGAAGGTTTAATTGGCTACTATAGCCAAGATCCTACCTAATTTGTTAATATATAGTAGATTCTACCTAATTTGTTAATATATAGTAATTAACTGACCCAATCACCCAAAAAAATGTAAGCAAAATTCTTTTTACTCAATACAGTATCGTGCCTGCCATTTCTCAGTTTGCTGACCAAATGGCCTGAGGTTGAAAGGTAATAAACACACCATCGATTTGAACAAGGAAGTTGGAAAAAAGGTAAGAAGTGCATGTTTCTTCTAAAGAGGATGGTTTGGACCGAGTCATCTGATACTCGAAGAGCTGATGGTTGCCAGTGAAGCAGAATGCGGGACGGGGACATAAAATAAGAGGATGGTTTAGCTTCTTATTTTATGTGCCCCTCCCGTATTCTGCTTCACTGGTAATGATCAACTCTTCGAATATCACATGACTCAGTCAGAACCGTCCTCACCTTGGACTCGGTCATAAGCTAAACCATGCTTATGTATATTTGAATTCATTGCAAATATGAACAAGCATAATGTCAATTTAGTTTGTCTATAAACAATATACTTAAGCATGAAAATGATCCATAAGAACCTTGAAAGCCATTTACTCACCTTGGACCAGATAGAACAAAAGGCAACAATGGTGTTAGTTCTTTCTCCTTACTACAGTTTTTCTTTAGTCTTGGATCTGTGAAGTTATAATCCAAGTTTGATTCAATATTCATTCCTCCTTCTAACACCTTAACCACTGATGACATCGAAGGTCTTCTTGTATAATCGGTTTGTAAACACCATGAAGCCATCTTCATCATCTCCACAACCTCTGTACCATTTGTTTGCATATCTTCACTGTGTTTGTCAACCATATCTAACAACGTTCCTTGCTCCCAACATTTTTGAAAGACAGAGAGCAAGTGCCAGCTTTCTTCTGGCTGGGATCTATCAAATATTTTCCTGCCACATAAGATCTCCAAAAGAACGATCCCAAAGCTGTATACATCCACCTTCTCGGTGATAATTGAGCTCCACCATTCTGGAGCGATATAGCCTGGGGTACCTTTTATGGTAGTCATCACTTCGGTTTGATTTTTGTCGATGAGCTTAGATAACCCAAAATCAGATACTTTGGCATTGAAATCGTCGTCTAGAAGTATGTTTTGAGGTTTAATGTCAAGGTGGATGATTCTTTGCCTACAATCTTCGTGGAGATATGTTAAACCTTTGGCTATATCAAGAATGATTTTTTTTCTGCATTCCCATTCAAGTACATGTTCTCGATTTCCATGGTAGATCCACTTATCTAATGACCCGTTACTCATGAAGTCATACACAAGAAGTCGCTGTGATTTCCATGCACAAAATCCTCGAAGTCGAACCAGATTCACATGGTGAATGCTGCCAATAGATTGAACCTCCGCTAGGAATGATTTCTTAACATGCGCAAGACCTTCAAGACATTTTACTGCAATCTTGGTTCCATCCCCGAGAGTGCCTTCAAAAACTGATCCAAATCCTCCTTCACCAAGCTTTTTATTAAAATTCTCTGTGACCGTTTTCAGTTCTTCATAGGAAAACCGATTTGGCATACCAGGAACTTGATCTAAATACTCTTCCTCCACTTCTTCATCGCTTTTGCGCCTGTAGACCACATACACAATAACCCCTATGGCCACTAGAAGCACAAAACTTCCAATCGTAGAGCCTACAATTATTGCAAAATGATGTGATCTAGCATTCTGGACTTTAATGAAAGCTGAAACCTTATAATTATAAAGAAATGGATCAACAGTCATCATTGTAAACATTTCTGATGGTAAAAAGCATTCTCCACTTGAAGCATTTGAAGGGTACCGAAAAAAAGCTGCTTTGCATTCACACTTGTTTAGACACGCTTGTTTGCAAGTCTCCATACTCATCCTCTCCATGTTGGCAGTAAAAGTGGTGTCCGTGACGTTCTCAAGTGTGATAAAACCTTGATCTTTTGTAGAATTACATGTGAGAGGAGTAATTGCAGAGCAACCCTGGTTGGCTTGGCGATCATTCATTGGTCTAAAATATTTTGTTGTGGGACAACTACATTGTTGACTACCCGAGCAAATAGAATTTCTTCCGCAAACCAAAGGATAACCACACTCTTCAACAAAACTTGAAGTAAGATCGGTTATCACTGTCCATGCTTCATTTTGCAACTCAAACACTTGCAAATGCCCATCTGGCATCAGTTTCACATACTCAGCTGCTGATGACGCTTGACTTATGCCAATCACGGCAAAAGGATCACTTGGCTCGGAAGAAATGAATAGTGACAAACTTCCATTCAAGAACCTCATGTATCTTCTTCCTTTAATTTCATAATTGCCATATAGCCGATTGAAACTCATACTTAAGTAAGCTTGAGGTGGGTTTGAATTAACATAACCAAGCAAACCTTCATTCGTGAGTTGAAGAGAAAACATACCTTGCGATAAATTAGTTAAAGAAACACTAGATTTCAGTTTCTGACCTGGAAGGAGCTTTTGGCCAGGTAACAAACAGTCTGTTGGGTGATCAAAAGATTGCCAAACTACCGATCTCTGATCATCGAATAACACCAGATTTCCAGTATCAGTTAGGTTCATGCCAACAACTGATTTTCCTGTGGTGTTTGTGGTCCTTGACCGATGAAGCCACAGGTGAATTGAGCAACATCGGTTTTCCTATGGAGCACGAGTCCCGAGTAATCGTTGGTCCATGTAGTCGAAAGATTTGCTGTAGTATATAATTCATCAGTGGGTGAAGAATTGCAAGATAACATGAGAATTGCAAAAAAGGCAAAGAAGAAAGTAGAAATCCTCATGACTGATGAACACTTGTATGAAGAATGCATGATTCACAAAAACCCAATCTGTTATATATAACTCTAGTCTTCTCAAGTCAATGCTTTAGTCTACCAACAACTACTCCACTAGTTAGTTGGCGACATCATCAGGCATCTTAATGAATCCAAATATTCATGTATAAAGTTAAATCGTTATTAAGGATTATTCAAACTTGACGATTCTAAGAAAAATCAAAAGATATCAACTAGTGATTTTAAATAATAATTAATATTCAATTAACGATATCAACTAGTGATTTTAAATAACAATTTATATTCAATTAATGTTTTTCAAACCCCACTCTCTAATCTTTACAATAAACATGAAGACTTTAAGTTCAACTAGTTATTATTATTATTATTGGTCTTGAAAGCAATGTGTTGAAAACAGTATCCGTGATTGAACCGGTCAAGTGAACATATGTGTTGAGTCAGTGGCGAAGCTTCAAAATTTCCACCGGGAGGTCGGAAGTCACCGTACCTAAAATTTTTTTCTATCGTTTTGTTTCGAGGTGATATGTTCGTGTCGGACGTCGGTTATTCGATTCAGGTCGGGTCAAACATTAATATCGAATAAAAAACGTTCTCAAACATTAAAAAGTAAACATTGTTTAACAAACAACTCAACAAAGACACCAAAACATTAAAAAGGAGAGGAAGGTGGGTACCCGGTTCACCTGGATGAAGAATTATAGCTTTACCGTCTTCCTTTAAGTTGTGCCCCTGTGTTGAGTTATCCTACACACTCTCCTAAATCTAGGAAGGGTACAAAAACATAATGTATCGCAAAATATAACACAATGCTGAAAAAAAACCACAACGAATCACAAAAAAGACACAATGATGTTATTTCCACATTGGTCCATGGGTTCGATACCATATACCCACATGTAGTACCAAGTAAAAGAAACTGCCAATCTTAGACTCATTCATACACACACACACTTGTTTATAGTATAACAACTTATAGAATGAACAAATATGTTTACATTATAAATATCACTTACTATATCTTCACATTGACTCAGGCGTACGTTCCTTTTATACACGGTTGGTTACGAGAGCTATGTGGGCGGTCGTGCGTGCAGTGAAGGAGTGCTTGTTAGACTTCAAGAGTAAAGACTTTACTATTTTAATGTAATAATAATAGTAATGTTATGACCCTGAGATCTATGGACGTAGTTTTTAAAAGACTTAGTTTTGCTATTCAAAAAAGAGTAGCGGCCGTTCTAATGTTTTTGGAGACTCTAAGTGAACTACGAAGTGGAGGCCCTTTTGCAAAATTATCATAAAATAAAAGTTTATAGGTGACGAAGTTAACACTTTTCTTTTTGAAAGTTATATGTTTTGTATAACTGGTTCACATTCATTAAAACACACCACTGGTTCACAACTTCACATTCATTAAAACACTTAAATTAATGGCAATGATGCAATTAAATACTTGAAACTATAACTAACAGAAAGCAGTCATAACGGATTCGATTGAAAGACATGATGAAGACGACAATGCTATAAAGACTAAAAGACATTATGAAGATGACAATGATATAAAACGCTGTGAGTAAGAGACCACAGAATCCGTACTTAATAATGAATAGAGATAATGGCAATAAACCTTGAGTTCAAATCAAACATCGTGAAAGCCTACAATTTCGTGTCATTTGTCATGTTTGCTAGCCAATCAGCCCTAAACAACAATTGAAATCAGCCCGAAACAACTAAGGCGTGTACACAGTAACAGTACATATGAATTTGGTGGCCAAAAATCAGAAACAGAAAATAGTTAAAACAATCAGCCCAAAACCAATGATGGGTCCGGGTGAGTTTAGGTCTCAAGTTCGAGTCTGTGTAATAGGGTTTGTCATTGGGGGATTTAAATTGGGGATGGGGCTCTCTAGCGCGGACCCGGCTAAGAGAACGTATACTAGACCTCCCGACATTCACGAATAATTCACACCTTTAGAAAAAAGTGATTTCCCTAATGTCCGTCCCTAATTTGGCATAGATAACTCAACAGACGCCTACGTGGGTAATGAATTAATTTCGCATAGGTAATTTTGTATAGGTTTCACACTTTCACGTGTTTTTTAACTGAAGCTGTTAACAGTTAGGCACTTGGGCCTTGCACTTGGTTTATATGGCCCAAAACCAATATACTATATGGAACAATATATAAACTTTGGATGCCCTAGATTTTGTAGGCCGTAGGCCTTTGCTTGGTGTCATTAGCCCATTGGGCCAGCTCCGAGTAACGGCGCAGCTTGTTACCTGTTTACCATCTATCTCGAGGTAAATCCATGTAATTTTCTTCTTATGTAATAAAAGTTTTAGTTAAGTCACCACAAGATTTATGAAATATTTATGCCAATTATAATTACGCATTAGCTCATCTAGGTTATAGTTACACATTGAATACGATCACATCAATAGAAAAGAGGAAGTATGCTATGAGACTCTCAGTAGTAGCCCACGCCCAGGGCGTGAACACCATCCCACGTCGAAGCCAACTCAGAAAAATAACCCATGTCACAAAAAATGACCCTTAAAGCTTGACCACCATCACGCCTAACCCTGCACTCCCCACCGGCGCCGTGTTCACACCCCATCAACACACATTTCCTACAAAAGTGGTGCCACTTGGCTGCTACTGTGCTACGGATAATCTGAGTGAGTTTCAACTATTTAAGATATGGCTAACCTCAAATGAGTGGTTATTAATTTGAGAAAAAAATCCCATGAAGAAGAGAGAAAAAAGGGGTGGATTAATTTAATTTCCACTTTAGGATAAATAGAAGGAAAAATTACAAGTTTTTTCTTTTATCTTAATACCACTTATCAGGCGGTGTCTTTTTTGACGAATTTTGACAAATTTTGCTCTTTACAAGGAATTTTGTTGCACGTTTTGTCCTTTAAGCTTAACTCATTAGATTTTCTTGTTAAGTCTTGTCACCCAAGGGTATTTTAGTCTTTTTACCTATTTATTTAATATTATTTAAAAGAATAAAACAAAATATTTTAGGGTTGACTCTTGAAATAAATGGGTAAAAAGACTAAAATACCCTTGGGTGACAAGATTTAACAAGGAAATCTAACTGAGTTAAGGCTAAAGGACAAAACGTGCAACGAAATTCCTTGTAAATGCAAAACTTGTCAAAATTCGTTAAAAAATACACCGTCTGATAAGTGGTATTAAGATAAAGGATAAAACTTGTAATTTTTCCTAAACGGCACTTTAGAAAAATTGTTTTAGAAAATTACTACTGAAAATTTTATATTATTTAATCTATGAATTTTTTATATTACTACTGAAATAATCTATGAATTATTTATTATATTTTATGTTGCAATAAGTGTAAATAAAATAAAATTAAAAGTTTGTGACTTCTCTCAAAATTATTATAGTGTGTTTCAAATTAACTATAACTAGCAATAGATCGAAGCTAAAGTCGACGAGTTGGGAGAAGTGGAGATCGTTTGATATATTAGATATGTTGTAGCTGTTTGTTTTTGTTCTGTTTGATCCTTCGGCTTGGATTTTTGTTTCTCAGTTGCTTGTTGGCTCTTTATAAATATAAAGTGTGTTTGCCGTTAAAAAAAAAAAAAAGTTGAAAGAAACATCTTAAACTTTTTACACACACTTGTCTATAAGGGTGTAAGGGGTGCTCACCTAAGAGGTGAGTCCCCTCTCTTACGCCAAACCAATCCTCGTGTGACACGTCAACTCTCCTCTTAAACTCCCCTAACACCCTAAATTGATGGCGGCACTCCCCTCTTAGGTGACTTGGTTTTTTATTAAAAAAAAAAAAATAAAAAAATAAAATTTGATTGGCCATCTCCTCCCTCTCTCCTCCCTCTCTTCGGTAACTTCCCACCGAATTTGGTCCCCTCTCTTGGTCACCGCTTGATTGGCGGCACCTCCACTCTTCGGTGGATGAGGTCCCCGCATGGGGTCACCGCGAACGCCCCTTACACCCTAATAATATATTCTCTCTTTAAAATTATTCCAAAGAAAGGAAAGCTGGGAAAACAGACCTGTGACATATGGGCCAGTCCTTCCTTAGACATGGTCCCTACTCCCTTCGTCAAGCTCTGGTTGGTGCGTATATTAAATTGAAGATTAATGCACACATCTGTACATTGTATCAATAGTCATGATTAATATACACTTTTTTTTTTAAAAAATCTTTATTTTTACGATTAGACCATCCAGTGTGAGCGTGAAAAAGTGACGTGAAAGCCACAACCACACTGGAACACCACCCCAAGGCGGCGCTATGGCTGGCGTGGGGAGGGGGTGGGAGGATTTCCACAGGCGTTTTGTTGTTGATGATGATGATGTGGGCGATGGTGATTGGGTGTGGTTTAGAGATTTGTTTTTTTTTTCTTTTTATTTAATAGATTTGATTTATAAACTAATATTAAAAAGTGTGTGCCACGTGTCACATCACGCCACCCTTTCACACTCCGTCCCACTCATTCCGTTTATAAACCACGCCACTATTCTGACGCGTGTTGACGTAACGTTCACATGTCGCACGATGCTTCATTTTCAAGCCTCCATTCCGTATAGTTTAAAATCTAAATACATAATCAAAGTGATAGCGTAGAATATTATTAATTATATATCATGAACAATTGAACAAACCTAGGGCTGTAAACGAACCGAACGTTCAGCGAACATTTCGTGAACCGTTCGGCGGGAAGTTCGTTTATGTTCGTTCGTTTAATAAACGAACGAACATGAACAAGAAATTTCGTTCGATTAGTTAAATGAACGAACATGAACAGAGGTCTCGTTCGTTCGATTGTGTTCGTGAACGTTCGGTAAGGTATTCGTGAACGTGTTCGTGAACATTCGTTAATTTGCGTTCGTTTATGTTCGTATGTTTGTGTTTTAATTGAAGATCTTTGTACTTTCTTATATTTTATTTGTACTTTTTATATTATTAGACTTTTATTTATTTTATTTCCCTAACAATTAAACTAGGAAACTCACTTTCATCTTTTTTATGCGTCATTTCCCTTTCATTTCTCATTATTTACATCCACGAATACAATCGACCTCCGTTCCACAATAAGGGATTCAAGTTCGAGTGCTACTCTATGGGCCATCTATCTTTATCCTTCGTCGTGTTCACCAAATTTATTTGTGTTCGTGAACCGTTCGTGAACACGCCCATTTCCTTAATGAACGAACACGAACATAAAATCTCGTTCGGTAAGTGTTCATGAACCGTTCGTGAACACATTTATTTCCTTAACGAACGAACACGAACAAGGCCTTGTTCGTGTTCGTTCGGTTCGTTTACAGCCCTAAACAAACCCATGGGCACACTAGTAGCTAGGCCTAAATAATAATATTTTGTAATCCACACATAATGCATACATATTACATACAATATTTAAAAAGCAATTAATTAATTAAGTGGAAGAAATATTAGTAATAAGAGACAATGCAATGCTTGTTAACTCTGCAACATTCAATATATACCCTCTTATAATTTCCTTCATCTTCCCAACATTGTCTTCAAATCCATCCATACATGTGTCTTCATCCGTCAACGCAGCACTTACCATGTCTTCACATTCCCCATTTTCTCATTAAATTCTGGTCCGTCTAAATCTTTCATCTCAACCATTGATTTCTTCATCTCGTCCACAGAATCACTCATGTCCTCCAAACAATCCGCCACTGCCTGCCCATCTCTCATACTCAAGTCCCGCCCTTTCGCCAGCTCACGCACGATTTTCGAGGTGGATTTTGCACTTTTTAAGCTCACGGACAACGCGGCATTGGCTAGTTCCATAGGGTTTATTTGGATGGTGGCCGCGTAAGGGGGAAAGTGTTTGGAAACACAAGTCGGCGTACTTTGTGACTTGACATGACGTCTTGATGAAATCGGCGTTGGTGGCGTTAGAGTCGGAATTGGTTTGTAATGGTAATCTTGAAGTGGCAATGATAATGGTTAAGTTGTTTGAAAGAAAGATGTTGATGATTGCTAGAAGGGATAGCATGGAACAAGTGAAAGGTTGCATTTTATGAGGGGGGGGGGGGGGGGGGGGGGTTGTTTCTGTAGTTCACTAGCTATAACTATAAGAGATTATATAATAAAGTGTGTAAAGTTATAAAGGGTGCTACTATCCTACACGTGAACTAGTTGCCCATAATCATTGGTAAAGACAACACAAGATGATAGAATAGCTTATCATGTGATTCCTCTCCTCTCATTCTGTGGTTCATCCATCTCTATGTAAAAATTAAATATATTATACTTTTTATTAAATAATTAAAAGTTTATGAAATAAACAAATTGGAAGTTCCTCTTGTTTTGGCATCTTGTTAGTTTTTAACAAATATTTGTTGTTAAAAAAACAAATTAGAAGATATATAACTTTATAAATACTATTATATATATCATACAGTAGGTATATAAAAATGCATAGCTTTATGAACAGTAAACATAATATTTTTTTTTTTATTTCAGTACCACCACGCTGTTTCACGTTTCCACTTTCACATGTGG